>CM076451.1:8009863-8609863 GCA_038419695.1 Scomberomorus guttatus | reverse complement strand
CTGAACAGGTTTTCAGCTTTTTTTTCCCCCTCTCGTTGTTGTGTTGTCATACATTGTTAAGGAGTCAACAAAGTTGTTTCCCGAGTTTATTCAACAAAAAAGCCACAGGTCCAAAAATGTGTTGGACTATATGTAGTCTTTGGTTTACACATGGATGGGGTCAATTTTATGCTGCTTGAATTGTGTTGTTTAACCAAATGAATAACCCTGAATAGCCCTGTCATCCCAGCATGTTTTTTCACGTTCCTGGAAGCAATCATGTTTGTTGTCTAACCCCTGTGGAGGAGTTGGGTGGGATATTTGCATCAGACACTGGATTCAAGCATACCTGTCAATTACACAACATCACAATCACAACATCAAGACCACGAACCCGCCGTGCTCACCCTCCGCCTCACAACTCAGAGCGGAAGGAATTCGCTGCTTGATTGCAAGTGTTGGCGGAGCATGTTGCAGCAGGTGAGGACAGGGGTTGTTGTTGGAGTGAATTAATTTGTAGCTGCTCTCTGTGTGTAATGGTGACAGCCTACTGCCTCGTCCCTCCGAGGCAATCGCTCGGTCACATGAAAGGCCCGAGCTGATTCACCTCTCATCCGTTCAAGTCCTCCTATATGCTGGGGAGACGGCCTGTGAAATCGCAGTGTGGTAGTATAGTTTAACATCATTTCAGTCAGTGTTTACATCACTCGAAAGGGCATCTCCTTTTCACTTATTGTTTGGGAATGTCCTCACAGCTGTTAAGATTTAGCATCTTGTTTGTGTGGCTGTTGTGTGGTAAACAGCTGGTGTTTGCTGCATGTGTTGTCAGAGAGGGGTAGTCTGTGAGCCAATGAAATGCCGGGACTTCATGAAGAGGAGCAAGGCCCAAAATATTCAGTCACCCAAATATTCAAACATTTCCTCATAGTTAAAGGAATCAACTGTTGTTGTTGTTGTTGTTGTTGTTGTTCGTGACTTGTTTACTTGGTATTTGTAAAAGGGTGGAGTGATGGTTTGATCCTCTGAGGATATAACACTCAGTATTTCAGTATTTTATCAGTATTTCAAGTGAAGTTTAGAGAATTCAGGAACACTTCATTGGTGGCTAAATCTAAATAATTGGATTACCTAAAATAACCAATTAATTTGTGCTTGAAATAGAGTAATAAACCAGCTTATGCTCTGCTTTTACACAAACAACTAATTTAATGCAGCTTTTTCCCATTTTTTATCTGTTGGGAAGAAGGAAAAAGCTCTCCTAGGGTGTTGAAGGAACACTGGAGGTCACATTTTTCTACTCCTATATCTCTCCTTATTATGACTGGAGAGAAAATATGCTGAAATATACCCTATACTAGCCCTACATTTGATTGGTCACAGAGACAATCTATGAAAACGTGTTTTAAACACTAAAAGGACTTTATTTCTGACAAAAACTAAATACTGACACAGTATGAGCAGTGGGCCACTATGTTTGCGCACACAACAATTCTGTGATGAGTTGATCAGCCCTTGAGATAGGGACAAAGTGGGACTGCAGAGAGAAGTGATAATGCAGAACATCTGCCTGTGGTCTGTGGTATGCTGGGAATCCGTAGGGGAGTTGAAAAGCAGCAGAGATATTGAGTTAGACTGTGGTATTGCTGGAATGTTTTCAAATTATGTTTACGTTTTGTATTGTACGCGTCTGTTTTCCACAGCTGGGTATGGTTCATGTTACATAAGAGTGCTGCATGCAACATTATCATAAAGCATAAAAAAAAACACTCAAATTAAATTCTGATGCTTTCACAAACACTCTCCTTAGACATAAATGGAGCACATTGTGATTTTTAATCACAGTATTGCAGCAGCAGATGAAACTTAATAATTTTCCATACTATACATGTACTTCAGCACTGTCTTCATGTCATCACAGTCCTTGTTGTCTTAACAGACTCACTCTTGTTCTGTGCAGCAATAACATGTTGCATTGCTGGCAGGCAAACCTGTGACCATACAGCCACATGTTTGAGCAACACAGCTGGCTCCATTCTCTTCCCCTCACTTTAATCTCACTATGCCATGTGGAGACCACAGACACTTCAGTACGTCTGCCCCGTCTTGACAGCCGTGTTGATACCGCTGATAAGGGAGAGAGGGAGAGAGGAGATGGCTATAGACACGACAGCGCATAATGTGTTTCTCCACGTACACTGTAAAACTATTTCACAAGCCATAATACATTCAGTGGTTGGTTATACGGGAAATGTTTTCAGTCAAGATGAAAGTTTTGGTAAAATAAATGTACAGAAACATATATAATTTGTACCATTTCAATATTTAAATGTGACACTTTTCTCTGTAAAGCATTGAAACTTTTCGCCTGTATCTGATTTTCTTTATTTGAATGATGATTTTTACTTGCACTGATGCAGTGAACACACACTGCTGATGTCTTTATGCTCAACACATTCACAGGTTCCTCTGTCGGTTATTATTGGCAGTCTTTATTGCTTTAGCAGGCAGTTAGCAGTGATTTCTGTCATTAAGTGTGGTGTTGTATATTGGTAGTTAAACGAGTACTCCAGTAATGAATGTTACCCCCCCCCAAACCCCATCTTTTAAACAAATTGTCTTTCAAACACAAAATTTCACCGGATCTTCTAATCATTTATTTTATATAATTTCCCCAAAGTGAATATTACTAAAATATATTGTCTTAAATATATTCAAGTGGAATACAATGCAAATTAGGTTAAAGACTAAAAATGCAACTTTCAAACATGTACAGTAAAGAGTGAACAACTAGTTAATTTGCAGTACTCAGGTGTCTTGATGAGTATTTTTACAGTGTATCAGATGGCTGTGTGTACTCAAGAGCTGAAATATCTTGCACAAGCTTGAGTCAGTATGTTGCTTGTGTCAAACTGTCATATTTTGCATGGTCTAAAAAGAGCAGAAAATGTAAAATAGAAACAAATATGTTTAATGGATTCAGATTTGTACCATAAAGTATGCATTTGTAGCCTGTTTTGAGAGTAATAATTCATCGAAAGAGTGTTTTGTACCCTCAGGTGTTGCAATTCCTTCGTGATTGGGTCATGAACTCTGTCATTTTCTCTCATCTCTTACACTCTTCCAGCTGAATTGAATGGTGAACAGACTGGGAAATTATAATCTTTATCGCTCTGTAAATCAGCCAAAAGTAAACAGTAATATCCTCTTACACTCACATTTGCTTCTTTCTGGAGGGGTTTGCACTGAGCTTCTCTGCCTGCTGAGGATCTGTGTCCAGGCCTTGGTATGCCTGCCATCTCTGGCAGTTTGCTTTGGCAGGCTGTCCACGTCCCCCCGGTCCTGTCTTGACATAGTTGACATAGCAGTGATCTGCAGCGGGAAGTCGCTGCAGATTGTTCACCAGCAGCGAAAAAAAAAAAAAAAACTTGGCTTGTTTCCATTTAATTTAAACCAGCTCAATGACTGTATAGTTAAAAAGTAACATTTAGAATTGATAATGAGGACATGGAAGTTTTATTCCAGGCTGAAATTGACACACATGTTAATTTGCAATTTAAATATAGATATACTAAAGCTCAAGAGGAGCTGCAGAGGAGGGTTCCCTCTTTCAGGACGATCACACATTCAGTCGATGTTGTATATACTGAGTGGACAGACATAACAATACTAAAATTACAATATGGACAAACAAACTGACAATATAGTGCAAACAAATATGAAGATTATAGATCAAAGAAGACGTCAGGCAGCTTCCAGGAGCCACCAAACACTGGTTGGACCTGGACCACAAAACCACTTGACCCATGAGTACTTTTGTCTTATTAAAAGCAGGGTAAACATCCTTGGAAGTTTTTGTGTTTTAGGATTTTTTGGTAATTAAACATATATACTTTTTTATGGAAATATTGCACCCTCAAGCTGATCAAAAATGTGTGATGTAAATTTACGTAGATACAGCATTTATGGTATTTATGCCATGTTTTAAAACACACTGATTTAGAATAACCATCTTCAACCAAATTAGACTGTGGAACTTTCAAACGATGCAGCACACGAGTAACTGCAGGACAAAATCTTTCAGCTGTGCTAGTGAAAGTTTCCTTTTTTATTTCTGCCTTCTCTCTCCTGTGGCAGCAAAGTGTTTTTCTTTGCCGTGACACCAACAAGGCTGTTTTTTCTTTTTATTTATCAGCACCAGGGCCAGACAGGGCCTCTCAGGTTAACTTGTGAGAACATCCAGCTGCGTTTGAGCCGAACCGTGCTCACTCCCACTGGCCTTGGACTGTTCACCTCCACAGCTCAGATAGATCGGGCAGAGAAAAAGCTGCTATTCATTAAGTGCAGCCAATTGTTCAAGCTGGTGTTTCCCAAACGTTTTTCATTGTAAGAGCTGACACTTTCTCTCTCTCTCTCTCTCTGTTCCTCTCTTGCACTTTTTGTTTTGTTCACCTGCAAAGAAATTGTCTTGTCTTGTTTCCAATTAATTTAACACAGCTCTGTGACTGTAATTTAAAAAGTTGCTTTCAGAACTGATCATGCATTGATCTCTCTCTGCTGCTCTCATGCACTCTTACTCTTTTTCTCTTATTTGTCGTCTTTCCAAGACGTCCACAGCACGTTTTCTGCCTGTTGCTCCATAGATTTCAAAACCTATCAATGATTTTAATGAGTTATGTTATGATTCTTAACTTCTTAACTTGATTGTATAAACTGATTTAAACATGCTTTGGTTGTCAGAAATTATTCTGATCATGTTACTCTACTTGGTTTGCCTAGTCGACAAAAGCCAAACCTTCAGTAACCTTTCCATATAACCATTCAGACAATAGGAGAAATGTAAACACAGATATCCAACAAGGACATCAGGAATGTCACTCACTCTGAACAAAAGATCAGGAAACATTAAAAGTTTGCACACATACACTTTATCTCTCTGGCCAAACAGTGGATTTATTGCTGAATTGCTGCTATGTCAAGAATGAATAATTGTACGGTTTAGAGAATTCTAAATTGTATATCAATATAATCCTCCCTATTTTATTCATTTTAGTTAGCCAGATACTTCAGTGTATTGTTCAGTACAGAATATCTTCTCTTTGGTTGTGTGTAGTTGTCATTGTCCGAAGTGGCACAATGACTCATTGATAGGGAAATTTATTTAGAGTGCGTATGTATTTACAGCACAGAGTGGAGGCTGAAGAATACTTGTAAAAACCAAAAACACAAGGAAGCTTTGAAACATTGTTGAGAAAGAATCTCAGCCATGGGCAGATTTCAAAGTATTTTGTGAATGAGAGAAGTCAGTCAGCGCTCCTTTTCTCCCCCCTGGCCAGAGGTCAAACTAAGTCCAAGTGTTGATTTGTGGCCATGGCTTCACCACCTCACTCCTGGTGAGGAGACTGAATGAAGGAGTGAAGAAACAAACAAATGAATGAATGAATGGACGAAACCCCCCTATGGTATAAAATCAAGGACAATTTACAGAGTGTGAACTCAGAAATGTTTTCTGCAACCCTCCTGTCCTATCAGGGGACCCAGGGGCAGCATAAACAAGTCCTCAGCCAGTGCACAAGCAAACGCTCAGACATGCCCTTTACATGTTTACTCTCCATACTCATCTCTCTCTTTCACTCACTTTTACCCACAACCCCTACATGTGGTATACTTGGCTCTTCTTCTTCCTACATGTATCTCTAACTCAGACAGAATCACAAAAGGACTTGTGTTTACTGAGGAATAGTTTGGCTCAAATTTCCAAGGTGGTGGAGTTTTTTTGGGGTTTTTTTGCTTTGTAATTTTTCATGTGGTGATTTTGATTTTGTTGAAATGTAATTTTAAAAATATAAATTATATCCTTGATCATCTCTGGTTGTTCAAATCAATTTTTGCTTTTTCAGTTCTAACAAGGTGTGAATAAAGTATCAATGGCAGTACTTTGCTTTAACACACCAGTAGGCATCCTGTCATTTCATGATTTATAATGTGACTCCTACACCGCAGATTGGCTCGCTGTCTAATACAGACTCATTACTGGCAGTTTTTTCTATATATAGTGTTGAATAAAAACTTGAGGAAACATGCTTTTGGTTTCAGTTCAGCATCAGATCCTCTTGCAAAAATATCATCTTATGTCTGTAATATGCTCCAGTACATTCATTGTGCTTCACGGCTTTCCCCTTTTGACTTGAAAGCATTCCTTAGCCGGTGTTTGGAAGCGATAGGTCACGGTTGCCGTTCATCTTGCTCCTGCACCGCTCGGCCCGTGAAGCCAACCATTCCTCACAGCCTGTTTGTGAGGGCTGGTAACCCATTTCACCTTGTTCTTTCAGAGTGCCAACTACTCCTGCTCTCCCCACCACCCACTCCTCTCCCTCCTTTCTCCTCCCCTTTCCATCTCCCAACAAGTACACATTCTCCCTGCTCTTACGCATATTCTGAATGGTTTAGTCTCTCTCTAGCTGAACACCCCTGCAGCCCCCTGGGGAAACTAGAGGAGGTGGGGGGTGATAGCTGTGATGACAAGCTTGCCTTTTAGCAGAATAGGCCTATGGGGACATAAGTGTGGCTCTGCAAGGGGCTGTCCAACCTTCTGTCTCTGCTAGTAACAAGCCTCACTGCCACTGTTTTGCCATGATCTCACTGACACTGCTTGGACAACACAGACAACTATTTTCCACTCAGGTAAGTCTTTTGTTTTCTGTTTTCCTCTGAAGCTGACTCAGTGATGACTGGCATCAGGTTATGCAGAAACAAATTCTCTCTTCCTCTTTAGAGGAGTTAAGATAGTTATGCTGTAGGTGGTTTTGTATGTGAGAAGACTTGCTCAGGACCTTTCTGTTGAAAATTCTCCAACACTAGGTGCTTTTTTTCCCCACTCTTCTAAATAAGTTGTGGTCTTGCGAGTCAACACTCCCAGTTCATTTTCACTCTCTGACTTCTTCCCTTCATTTAAATCTGTTCTGCATTCATTTGAGAATAATGGGACCTTCTTTGCACAGTGTTTTTTAAAAGAGGGGTTTCTTGGAAGGAACCCTAATCTCCTGTACACTCACTTCACATTCACCATGTAGGGACAGGTTTTACAAAAGGCACTATACAGCATTTCATCCACTTATTATGTAATGTTGTCATGTTGTATGGATTAGCTAATACATCCATGTTGCATACAGGATTTTTCAGCTTTCCATTTTTGCGTCAGATTAGTCCCAGTTAGATTTTGTCCTTGTCTGAGTTTGCTTTATCTGCTTGTGTCCTAAAAGCAAACAAGCGTGTTTCCATGTATGTGTGTATGCATGTTTGTGTGTGCGTGGGTGTGTGTCAAAGTGTCTCAAGGCCATGGTAAAGGCGCTGCCAACTGCAGCTTTCTCACAGAAACAGCAGATATCCATGTTTGCAAAAATCACACAAATGAACTTTATGTAGGTGGGTAAAAAAAATTAATAAAATGCTCTGAAATAACATTATTTTTTTAGAAGAATTTCTGGTCCACCCATACAATCAAGTGTTTTTCTGTTGAAACAAGGATGGAAAAATATGTTGTTTGTACTGAGCAGGTCTTGTGTAGGTTATGTTTGTTTTGGAAGTTTCCTGGTTCAGTTGAACTGTTATCCTGTCAGAAAATATCTCCTGAGGAAAGTCTTTGTGGTTGAACAAGCTGATAATCATCTGAAGCAGCACAATAACGGAGTTGTTTGTTTTTCCGTGTGTAGTTCGGATGTATCGGACCTGTCCAAGGTGTGTTTTAAAGAAGGGCTTAATGAAGGGGTGAGTGGGATGTTAACCACAGTGGACCAGGGACATCTTCTGTCCTGATGAATGGTGTAGTGCATAGTAAATCACTGACTGGGGAAGAGCAGTCAGATTCCTCTGTGCAGTGATGTCACCACGATTGGGTGTGAAACAGATCCAGACTTGAACAGCTCAGCCTGAGCCAGATGTTCAATTTCACGGCAAACTCTTCGCTGGATGGCACGTACTCAGAGCGGTTCAGAGCTGGATTTAAAAGCTTCATATCAAACTTTGTATATACACTGAGATTCTGATCTTCACAGGACACAGAGGCATACAGAAACACGTGAACGTATGTATGTTGTTTTACTTGTATTGTGGTTTCTATGCTTATCACATGTATCACATGCCATTCACATATTTTCATTTCTGCTTCAGGTTGTCTGAGCGTCTTGGATAGAACATGGCCCTCCGATACATCAAGCACAAGTACCTGTGGATATATGTTCTAAATTATGAGAAACTGTAGAATAAAACAACAATGGAGATCCCACCTGTGGTGAATTTGGAGGGACATCAGTCTCGGACAGATTTAGGATCACACAAATTGTCCACACAGGAGGTGTCTTCAGAAAGCTCTGCTCTCTCAGCAGACCACAGAGGGAACAACAGTTTCCCTGAAGCCCAAAGCTGCTCGCTGTTGGAACCAGATCACGATGTAGCCAAGCTGAAGAAGAGTTTTGTTTGTGTCGGTTATAACAATAATGAATTTATAGAGGCTGCGTGCCTTCAGGAGCCTGAACAAGTGTCAGTCATTCCTGGGGATGCACCTCTGGACCTGAGCCCACTGGCCTCCACTCAGCTTCATGAAGCAGGTTTTGTGTCCACATCACTTTGCTCCAATGAGGACTGCTGTGGTAACTTTTCAATTCCTGTTCCTGGCACAAAAGGACAGTGTGACCAGATGCTTCATCCTGCTCAGACAGCGGATTTAAACTGTGAATGTGTAAAAACAGACCTCAAGAAGTTAGAGACAATCTCAAATGGCCATGTCATTCTAAGTCCAGAGGACCCATGCTTGACCCCCAATCTGGACTCCTCTCCTACCCTCACTGTCACTGAGACTGTACCTGATTCTAGCCGGAGAGTCTTGGATCTGCCGCGCATTGTGAAACACAAACCGAGCTCCATCACCTTCTCAGACTACAGCAACCACCACGCTTTCATCAACGAGAGCTCTGACGACGGCGAGTCTTCGCAGGAGGAGGAGGAGGAGGATGATGATCAAGTTGATGGTGATGATGATGACGATGACGATGTGTTCCCGGAGCTGCCTCAGAGTAGAGAGCTCCTCGTCAATCACAGACACAGGAGCAATGGCAAAGACAACCCGAAGAGGAGGGTTGCTGTGAGTGCCCAAGAAATTGATCACATGGGCAGCAGCTGTGGTTATGAAGAAGAAGGGGAGACCAGCAGTAAGGAGGTACGCTGCATAACTATTCACTGGTGGCACTGCATTGATGTTGTATTCACATTTTAACTAATGTCAAGAAACTAGAGGAGATATTTGGAGGCACAGACTTATAAGCAAGGCAGGTTTATTTTTATAGCACCGTTCAAACACAGAGGGATTTTAAAACAAAGGTTAAAAAAATTTAAGAATGCCTTACAAAAAGCATGTTTAATATATTTTACATGTGAAATTGTGATAAATTATAAGTCATAATTCGAAATAATCATTATCAAGTCTAAATCATATCAAATTACAAAAATAACAACAACAAAAAAATCTTCACCTGTGATGTCTTACATTTTACAATATCAAAAACCATGTGCCTCCATCATGTCAATTTATAAAGAGAA
The DNA here is from genome assembly GCA_038419695.1 of Scomberomorus guttatus. NCBI lineage: Eukaryota > Metazoa > Chordata > Actinopteri > Scombriformes > Scombridae > Scomberomorus > Scomberomorus guttatus. The sequence goes on along the minus strand of CM076451.1, from coordinate 8,600,293 downwards.
ATGTCCAAAAACCACATGCCTGTAGGTGAATTAATCACGTCATGGTGTTTGAAGTGAGCTAAACACATGAATAGTGTTTCATGTATTTCACATATATTCACACAAGTGAAAATAAAATGAAATAAAAAAAATAATACAGTTAAAGTAATAAATTGCCCCAAATTCAATAAAGGGAAGAAAATGCTGTAGAGAAAATTAATAAACGTGAACACGTGAAAAAACACAGATACAGAAATCCAAAGAACTTTGTAAGAAAAAGGAATTTGCAGTGGCACCGTCTTTGGTCCGTACAAGGAAAAGACCAGAGTGTAAATGTCCATATTTGCCAGCTTCCAGCAGCTGACATCATTACACTGTGAGATAATGCATAGTTGGTATAAGTATGTAGGAGCATAATGACTTCACATTTGTTCTGGTGAAACACAGATCCAGGAGGAATGCAAACAGCTTCTGCTTTCTCTCCACTCCCTCAGCAGGCAGCAGTGTTTTGACAGAGCCCATTGCAGCTCGTATTAGCACTGAACTTAGCCTTCCATTACTGAGCGGCTCCCTTTTCTCTAGCAAGTCAAGGCACATTTTAGTCTCCTTTTCACACAACCTTTACCCTGACCTTGGTTGCAACCTTCCTGTAACCCCTCATCCCTGCTTTTTTATTGCCCTTTTAAAGACCCATATGGACATTTACGAATATGTTCACTGTTAGATATGTTTTCCGTTACCACTGGAGGGAACATGTCAAATGGCACATAACTGTCATGCTTTTCTAAACAGTCTGCAGATAATAGCGCACATGTAAACGGCTGGTGGAGATTAGCCTCTCTGTCCGTTGGTCGGGTAAGTTGTTGAGGTAATGCCGCTGCTTTATGTGCAGAATGACACTCTGCTCTGAATGGGTTGTTTTGGAGAACAGTGGAAGAATGCATGGAATCCAGGGAGCCTGCTGTAAATATTATCAAAGGACAGCAGGTCAGTGCTTCTCATGCCATCACACCAGATGCTGTGTTATCATATGTTGGCCTGTGATGTGGGCATCACTGTAAGAAAAACTTAAATTTCATGTGACAAGCTGGCATTGATCTCACATGAAAATATGAGTGAAAAGAAGCCGTTTTTCTCAACTAGATATCACTTCAATGTGCTTTCTTTTTTTCCCCCATATGACTCCATATATACAGACATACAGACACAAAGATTATCCAGTCACAGAATCACAAAAAATAGGACAACAATCTTTGCATAAAAAGATTGCTTGCACTGAATAATGACGGCATTAAGACCAGTATTCATCATTAATGAATGCATATGTTTTTATTATTCATGGGACAACCCCAAACTATCCAAAGTATGAGTTAGTAAAAAGTAGATGTAGACATAATATAGCAAATACAAGTATGCAGTTCTGAATAGCATATGAATGCAGTTGTTAACATTAACCATATGAGGGCACTATATGCTTAGAGTTTCCAGTGTGTCTTCTCATGACTACCCCCTGCCTGCATCATTTAGGTAATCTGTGACTGAATGCCCCTAAAAATACACATCTCTCTTTACCTATCTTTTCCACTCTGCGGATACAGAATGCCTGTGTTCAGTTGCTGTTTTGCATCGCGGGATATTAAGAGTGTAATTTATTCCTCGAAGTAGCCAGGTAGCCGTTGCCCTTTCGCATGACCGGCTGCTACATTTGGATACCTCCATGGTGATCTCTGGCACTCTCTGTGGGTGGCACAGACTCGGCACCGAGCCCAGAGCTCACACACTTAACTCCTCATTTCCATGTCAAAGCCGCCATGTTGGTGTTCACAATGTGGCCAATTTGCGCTGATAAAGTTATAGTCAGCTCACATTTTGTTGTCCCCAGAAGATAACATTAATGCATTTATCTAAAGGATTGACTCATACCAGCCTAGTTGCCATGGTGTGAGGACTTCACACAATCGGCGGGGCCGGATCGAGGAGAAAGGCACGGAGAGATGAATCAAGGGTAGTGTCTCACTTGAGCGTCAAGCCTTCTCTGGAATTTGTCTCATTCTAAGTAGAAGTGCCCACATTCCTGAACAGCACCTTGTGGGGATGTCACTGAAAAGAGACAGTGTGAATGTGTTCCAGATTTGGCTCGTGCATGTGCCAGGATGAGGCATCTGTTTCTTGCATTTGTGTTTGTCTGACTCCAGGGGTTAATTAGGAGTCCAGCTCACAAGATCTTCAGCATCTCTCATTTCCTTTTCTTATACAAAATACATTTTCAGTTATTTTGCTGCAGGGTGGAAGAAATACTTTTTGGGGTATTTTCTTCCTCTTGATCTGAGGAGGAACAAGTGTCTTTAAACTCAGTGATTCCCAACTTTTTTTTAGCTTGTGAACCCATGACAAGTTTACTTGTGGCTGCTCGTTATCACTTACAAGTGGTGACAAGTTCATTTGTATCATTTTCTAGTCCAGAAATAAAATTATTCAGTAGTTTTCAAGGCAGAAAATCATGATTAGAGGGAAACCTGAAAAATAAGCATAACTTTGTGGAGCATGAACTTACATTTTGTTCATTCATGTGTCAACCCCTTTCATTTATCTTGTGAATAGATATGCTTCACTTATTTTCAGTTACGGCTATATAGTTGATCTCAGGATGATAAAGAAAACTTTGTTGTATTATTGTATCATCATGTGTAAGTGAAACCATAATCTCAGTCTCGTCAACAGAAATACGCACACATGCTCCAAGATCCTCTTAAATACGCACTCATCAAATTACACATATTAAATAAAATAATAGAATTCATTTATCTTTACTGTATGTCTCTTGATCCCCATAAGTAGGAATTTGAGGCTATCTCGTCCTTAATCTGTGATGCGACTCTGATGTGCAGCTCCCCGGAGAATATTTGGGAAAGAAGGAAACAGAAATTGTAAAAGTATGTGGGAGGATTTTCCCGGATTCGCTGTTCATTTTCTTTCTTTGAAGTGGAAGCGAAAAGCTAACATGGAGAGAAATGTTCAGGTAAAGATTAATCTACTCTTGTCCCACTTCTGCTGTAGTTGTAAGGTGAGCTTTAGCAGGCACAGTTTTCTGCAATGGGCAGAGATGTTCACAACTTTTTGCTGGTCAGTCTTAGGTTGTGACAGCAGCTAATGCAAAATATGAGAGTAGGTGAGAGACTTTTAATGTGTTTGACAGACACAGAGGATTATGCTGTGTAAACATAATGATCCCATGTCAAACTTTTTACGACGCCTGCAGCACCACACTTGAAAGGCAGACACAGCAGAAAAGGGAAGCTTTTTTTTCCCTCTCTGTGACCCCAGGTGACTCCTCAGGCCTCGGGGGTCAGCAGGGGATTGGCCAGATTTACGTAGGTCATTCCTCTGGGATTGAGTGGAAAAAGGCACTTTCTCCCAGTGCTGGGTCAGTCAGCTGACCCTGGGTGGTCAGCAGGGTGAATGGACCGTCTGGTGTCTGGTCCCTTAATTCCTCTGAGTTTAGGAAGAATGCAAGAGAATATTAGCTTGCCAGTGCCTACATTTGTATATAATTCTGATGTACGGCTTCATGGAGGATTATCTTGACATGTTTATGTTCCCAACTATATAAAAAGGCATAATAATTACCGTACAAATGTGAAATTATGAGGTATTTACAAAGAAGCGTCACTAACTAAACTCACAAGACTGTGATTTCTTAATCTGAACGGTATTTTTCTGTTGCCGAAACTCAACAGTCTATTGATTGCAAAGACGTTAGAAACATTTTCAAATTAAGTCACAAGGATGGCCTGTCCTCATTTAAACTCAAATTTCTGTTTTCAATCTCGTAGTGGCAGAGTTATTTTCAGATATTTCAAAACCCTTCTGACAGGGACCACACCCTGTCGCACACATTTTGGCGGTTTCCCATCAAGACATTTATTGACCAGTCCCTTCAATGAAATGATTGTGCATTGAGAGGCGTAATGTTATCATGGAAAAAATGACTTGATTCAGAAGTGACTGGCAGTAAAGGGTTCAGTCTCTGTTTTTAGTTTATTTCCAGGAAATAAATAGATGGTTTTGTTGTTTTGGGTTTATTCTGTCAGTTTGTTTTGATGGTTGGTGACTCCTGGGATTTTTATATTTCCTTCCAGGTCATTTTTAAATTGAGGTGGAAGCATTCAACATTATGTAACCATGGACATGCTGTAGCTGTCTGTGATGTTGTCTATAGGTTTCTGAATGGACATTTTGAAGCCTAGAGGTGGGTTTATCACTCACAGTAACCTTGTCAGAGAAGTTTTTCTTTTGAAGATGACAGCTATATAATATACTCTTAACCTATTTTAGATATTCAGATTATATACAGTATGGTTCAGGAAGAGCACCACAAATACCTAATATAAATATCACGTTTATAATGCAAACTGCAGTTTGTGTGAAGATCCAGGTTTAGTTTTTTTGATAACCTCTCTGCTGGCCTTCCTAACATACAATCTTAAACTTCCTGCAGCAACCATTTTCCTTCCAGGTCATCCATGATGTTACTACTGTGTCAAAAACTTCAAGTCACTGAGGCCTTCTCCAGAAAATCCAACCTTTTAGTGGTTTTGGATTTCATAGTGGGATTCTTGAAAAGGTCCTGCAGTGATGTTGCTGAAGAGTATGTTGCATGTGATCCTCTTCACGACTCTGTCATAAACACACACACACACACACACACACACACACACTGACATCGCCTCTCTCTGTCAGCCCCGACTCCTGCTCAGGTTGCAAAACAAAAATGTTAATTTATGCTCTGGTGACTGAGGTGTATCCTGCTGATTTATGAGGCTAGACCTCCAGATCCTCAGACACAGCTCATGTCTGTGTGAGGATGGTCTATTTATATACACTGAGTGTCTGGGGAACAGTGAAAGCCAGTGCAGGGAATTCCATCATGCTCCGTATGGCACACATGTCTGGAGCCCTCCTCTTTTGCTCTTTCACCCCGGGAAGCGGCTGAACAGATCACATTTCCATGTGTGGCAGCAGTGTTGTCCACTGATGTAGCATCTGCAATTTACAAGACACTTTTTTTTAGGTTTGCAACTCTTGTTGGAGTTTATCACTGTGTAGTAAATTGACTACATTGACAAGCTTTCCTGAACGCTCTCATGTGTTAAATAAGCCTGTCAGGGATGACAGGCAATTACTTCACTAACTAATGAGCCAAATTTTACTTGTGATTACAATTACTGTTACTGCAGGTTTGATAGTCAGATTTTTAAATGATTTGATGAAGATTTTGATGAAGTTCAGCTCAAGCATATAATTAAGATACAGAGCAGATTTGATGAAGTATAAGCAGCTCAACTTGACATTAACCTCAAATTACACCTGAAAACGCTGTGTGTGGTACTGTGAGTGTGTGTGCTTTATCTGTGTATGTAGTTGAATAAGAGAGTAAATTTTCTTTTATTCTTGCTGCTGTTTGCAACTGCAAATGTAAAAATGCTGATATTTTGTGGAAAAAATCTGAAAATGCTCATAGAACACCTAAAAATTGTCTTAGAATATTAAAATTTCACACACAAATATGAAAATCTGGATAAAATAAGACCCACCAATTATATAAAAATGCCACCATTTTAGAAAAAAGCTGGAAATTTGGTAAAAACAAAACAAAAATTGTGTTGAATGCATCAATTCGTGTTCAAAAAAATCAGAGCCTATCATATTTTTAAAAAATATTTTGCTTCAATGCACAACTTTTGCTCCCCTGAAAATTGGGATAAAACAAGACCTAAAAATATTGTCAAAAACCAAAATTGACTCAATGTCTGTCTCACTACTTTGATAGCAGGGGTAGTTTTTTTTCTTACCTCAGTACCTCTATATTGCCCGCAGGAGTCTCCGCAGGTCATGTCTCCCTGGTCGGAGTCAATGAGCCAGCTGATGAGGAAGCTCGACCAGCTTAATCTGGACATAGAGGAGGCTCTGAGTGCAAGCTCCTCCCCCTCTGACACACCCTGCACCACGCGCAAGAAACAGGTGAGATTACTGAACATGATAATATACTAATCTTACTTATTACAGGTTCCACAGGGGTTTGGTCCATTATTTTAATATAAAAACACTGTATTTGACCTGCGTTATTTAGTAGCATGCGAATGGCAGCACTTAAAACTTTCAGTATGTAACACGTGCACAGTCACAGTTGGTACTGTACAACATTCCTGTGAAGCGTATGCTGCATACTTGGTCATGCTTTCAACCTTCCCTAAATCAATTTACTTTGCTCTGTGGAGGGAAAATCCCGGTGGATTATTCAGACCTGTAAGCAACAGGTGTCCAACAGAATTTTATACTCTCGTCTGTTTTAAAAAGCGCTGCACTTTAGGTTTAGATTTAAGGTCTGCCATCTCAAGTCGTGGTTACCCGTAAACTCTACTCTGTATCTAAAGGGAAATACAATATGTTGATCTCTTGTGAGTCGTAAGTGTAACTGTGTCTGTGAACATTGAGATATGAGGATATAGTCTGTCTGTCACACTGTGGGCTTTGTAAGGCTGTCTTTAACTGTCTCTCTGACTTGAGTCTCTTTTATGATGGAGGTCTTTAGCTCTCAGATGTGATACTGGAGTCTACAGTGCTTTAGCCGGGTCAGAATGGTGCAGCAAGAACAGACAGCTATTGTGCTTTTGAGGTTGTAACTGGGACCATATAACTCTGTTTCTAAAAAGGGCTCTTCTCATGGTGGCATGTTTCATGAAATATCCCACTAGAGTTAGCATTTGGGAACAAAAGTGCTCTTTTGGGGTCCATATGTATGTACTGCACAGAGGAGCTGTTGTATTGGAAGGGAGTTTGTATGATTTGGTCCATTAGGAATGGTCGAGAGAGGCTTACATGCCTCCCAGACATCTGCATAACCATCCCAGGCATTCACTATTACTTGCTTTAACTAATGACAGGCGACTGGGCAAGACAAGACATCTTTACTGGGATATTTGACAAGGTCATAATCTCTGTCCTCTCAAAAGAAGATCCACACATACAGGCTCCTTTGTGTGCCTCTGTCAAGCTGAATTGAGAGTGGAGATTTCACTTCCCCAGCCGTTGACCTCAGCCTCTTGTTTTCTTTTCCCCTGGCCACCGTTGAGACCATCCTGTCCTAGTCTGGTCGGACTCCAGATCCAGTCTTGATTGTTGTTGTGATGTTGTTGCAGCGGGGTGCTGTTTCAAAGTCCACATTGAACCAAACCCTGACCGATCAAGCTCTCCATAGACCAGACAGAGCGGCATGCCCGAGCCAAGACAGATCTTCTGCTCCTCGCGGTGCCTCCATGGGAACAAGAGCAAGAACCAAGAAGACGGTAAGTTTCTCTGAGAATCACAGCCTCCTGCAGGCATCCTAATGGTCTCTCTGATTTGATCATATCAATGAGATAGTGTATAGTGCAATACAATACATACAGCGATGTAGCTCTCCTCCTTAAAGCTTGAGCTGCTAAATTCCTTCACGTCTAACCCCAAGACTGGATGCACATGTTTTCTTTTTTCAGCTCAAATCTGGCTTTAGCATTTTTGGGTGACTGCCATGACCTGTTTGCTTCCTGCACTGTATAAAATATTTCTCCCTGCTAACTCAAACTTCATGTCTGTCTGTAGCTGGGAAGCTTATCTCTGTGCTCATCCTAAATTATCTGTCTGACATTTTCATCACTGCATTATTTCAGTGTGAAACTAATCAAGTGAATTTAATTGGACCTTTTCCTTTTAGTCTTGAGCATTGCTGAGCAGTCTTGTTTTAGCTGTATGGTTAGGTACATCATCATTAAACCATTTTTCTCATAGGTTTTTGGTGAGTAAGGTGAGTGAACAATAATTCTGAGAGTGAATCTATGCAAGGAACAGTTCAGTAACAAGCTGAGAATAGAAAACAGAATGACTGCATTGAATAGTTTCTTAAACCTGCAGTGGAGAACTTTTACATATAAATGAACGTCCGTTACATTCAAGCCCTTGCCAAATGAGTTCACACAATGCTGATTAAGCCTATCACCACCAGATAAATCTCTCTATTTCAGAGTATAGAGAGTTTTGACATTCCCACGCTGACCGGATGAATGCATACTACGCACGCTCTATGGACAGAGCGTGCGTAGTACAGATTTCTGCCAGCCAAGCCGGCTAACTTCCGGTTAGCTTCCTGCTAACTTGAACGGGTATGAAATAGTTTAATCGTGCGGCTCGTCTAGACTTTTTAAATGTTATTGGAATGAATGGATCAAATTCTGATAGTGAAACGAAACATTTCACAGGGGTTGTGTGACGCTCAAAACAGTGTATCCACCGTTTTACAGCCGCAACAGTAGCGACAGAGTAAGCTAATGTGCGAGGAGCCTATGATGAAAGCACATGTCGACAGTGTTTTTGTAATTACTCTCACTGCCAGGAGGGGGAGACAAAAGTCCCGCATTCCAGCTTTAAACTTTCTTATCAGTTTGCTTTATGAATAAAATCCCACCCTGCGAAACAAGCACATAGTTGACTTCTATGTCATTATCACTGTGGAAAAAAATATTACAAATGAAAACATTACGAAAGTGCATTCCTTTTAATTTTTAAGATCAAAATCCGTCACTTGTCAACAGAAATGTCCAGATTCCCTCACGTACAGCAGCTTTTCCCTCCACATCTGTAAATATTTGAGGTTTGCATTGGAAATAAGGTCAGCTTAAGCATTCTTAAACAAGCCGGACTCACTTCAGCTGGACAAAGTATATAAATGTCACTATTCAACTGCCCTAAAAGAAACAGACAACTGAGGGATTTGGAGAATGCAGGGCGGGTTTAAATTCAATGCCTTTCAGCTTGTGCTTTGTGCTGTCTTGATGGCTCTGCTGCAACGTGATGGCAAACAACCAGCCTACAAGAAAAAACTGCAAGCATCCAATCTGGTTCTCACACACCTTCCAGTTTCGTTAAGTGAAATCTTTTGGCACTATCTTACCAAATGATATTAGATTTATGCTATATAAAGGGTTTGTTTTGTTTAGCTGAAGCATAAAAACACAATATGGAGTATAATTTGTACTGCGGGATATTGGAATCACACTGCTGGCACTCAGAAAGATCACAGTGAGACACAGTTGAGAGTAATACGATTGGAGAGTCAAAGAAAGATTATTTTGTCTGTGGGCACCAGGTACCAATAAAATGATGTTTGGTTCTCAGAGAAGATGCCACCTGTCTCTTTTAACAAACCCATAACTACCTCTTGAAAATGACAGCAGCATAGGTTAAAATGTGGCTCAAAGACAGCTGGGAATGTTCACGAATGCTGAAGAGAAGAGTATTTTGGCTGCAATGTAACCTTGAACATAATCATTTTAAGTAGGCCCCAGATCACATGTCATTCTGTGGCAATCTATGTCTAGGTTTAGTAGGGTCTCTAGGATGAATATTTTTCAAATATAAAATAATTAATTTAACCAAAACACACTACTAATGTTGGTTTTCTTGTGAGAGTTGAAATATGATTTTGATTTAGTACAGACTTAATCTTTGGGGAAAAGAAATTGATAATTTTCTGCATGGAAAACTGGGAACTCTGAAGGCCGAAAATTGCTTCCAGCGTGGCTCATTAAGACACTGGGATGTTATGAGCCTAACAAAAGCTTAAGTTTACGTTTGTTTGTGACCCTGCAAAGTTTCCGAAAACAGATGAGAGGACATGTCAGCAATATTGCGCATGCAGAGAGATTTTTCCTCCTCTGTCCCCTCCGTCTCTTACACAAGAGCTCTGGAGTCCGTATGAAACTTCTGACAGCAGGGAGCAAGAATGCAATACAGACAGAATCACAGTCTCAGAGTCTAAGAATAAACCAGCCAAATGTGTGAGCCAGTACACCCTGCTCGAATAGGCAGTTACGACTTGAGTGAGAGATGGTTTATGGAAGTATCTGGTAAAAGTTTTTGGCACCTGCTGGACAACCTTTGACTTCCTCCTATCTTTGTATGATCTCTAAAAACTGGAATGCACCTCATATCTCCCTCAGTCTGCGTCACATCATGCATATAGAGCTAATCCTAGCTGGAATGTGTTGGGTGTTGAGTAAGATTTTATCTCATTGGACATAAATATTATTTCTATTTTTATGTTTATTTTTCATATCATTACTTACACAATGACTATAAGAATATGGTATTTTCCTTTTGTCAATAGACTGCATAGCAACCATTGTCCTAAAACATAGAAACACTAATAGAAAAGAACAAGGAATGCCACATTTTTTAAACTATACATCTGCAAAGCTAGTTATTTTTATGGCTCTTTTGAAAACGGCTATTGCTCCCCAAATTGACCAACACACCTTTTAATACTGACATTTTATGGACTTAACGATTAGTCATTTAATCAAAAGAATAATGGCCAAATTCATTGATAATGAAATAATTGGTACTTGTAGCCCTAACTGCTGACTTTCCTGTTGAGCCAAAGTCTGCTTAAGGCCATCTGTTTACTGTTCTATTATCTAGAGATGTATTTGGGTTGAGGATTCCTACTTTTAATTGGTGTTGACAGACACTGGCAAAACAGAGGATGTGCTGCTCTGTCATTCGGACTGACCGGTCCTGTAAGTGCCCTGTTGACTCTCATTCAGGGTGTCATTTGTGCTGGAACAGCAGCTATCATTCACCCACACAGACCTGTCAGTCCATATAAACATCTTTGTTGGTGTAAGCAAGGAGCAGCCCTGAAAGGGACTCTCCTCCACAGACGATGTCACTTTTCCTGACCCGCAACCTTTGACATGTGTCCACCATCTGACTGAGACTGGACTGAACTAGGTCAATGCGTGTTTAAAGTGGGTCATGGCTTGAGATATGCCAGGATGGAATACTTTCTCTTGGCTGTCGAGTAAGAGAGAGAGAGAGTGATGTTTTCAGGTCTTTGAAGCCTTGTCAAATCAGCACATCTCCACTGGGGCCTAGCATCTGGTTTTTGGAGTGCTAATTTTCACCAGTTTATTTCTGAAACTGGGTCTAAAGCTGGTCTTTGGAGACTTATCAGGTCCATCGCACTTTCTGAAGACAGCCCTATCTCCCTTTTTCTTTTCAAGGCACGTGTAGTGTGTAATTTTGAGAGCACAGAGATAACGACCCCTGTTTCTGTACATCAAGCCCTGCCTTTGAACTCTATTACAGAAGTGTTTAGATATGTGATGAAATTCTTCCAGACTGTGCCAAATCTCACAGTCAATAATGAGGGATACATCAATGGCTGCACCTCATAGTTTTCAGAGGCCCCGCACACCTCCTCCATGTTTAAACAGAAGTAAAAATACAGTACATACATGCAGGTATGAGTCACACTTTTATGGCCTGTTCTTGTATTTTTCTTGTTTCTCTGTTGAACAAGAGTCAGAGAGTTGGGTTTCAATCATATTCTTCATCTGAAAAAAAATAAAAGTGGACTGCAAGGTGCCTGATGTCCCCCGACCTGATTTGCTGTGTGGCCTAAAAGTGTCAAAGAGCATGTAACAAAGACAGATAATGTATAACAAAACCACCTGTCCTGTTTAGTCCAGCCAATCAGGTCTTTATTGTTGTCACAGCAAAGTGGCAGCCATATAGGCAGGTTCATCCAGCCAAGTCTTTCTTTACACTGTGAGCATTTCTGCTGCCATGACAACACTGTGGGGCCATGGCCCTCATGAAACATGCAATACACGACCAACTTATTGTGTTGAGTCCAACGTAAAAAAAACAAAAAACCTTTGCAGTAATGTTGATAGAAATTTGAATCGCCACCACATGGGCTGATTGCCAACTGACAGAGGGTCAATAGTATCGGAAACAGGCAGGCTAGGAGTTTATGCAGCTTTTTGCCTCTGCCAGGGAGAAATGTGGAAACGGGGCAAGCAAACAAGAGTATAAATCAGAGTAGTGGGGCACAGAGGGGAAAAGGAGGAGAAAGTTGGGTGAGAGAAGGGAAGCGATCCCTACTGGTCTAAATCAGGAAGAGACTTTCAGTCCTTTGGCCTTTATAAAATTAACCAGTTTATAAAAAGAATCCAGTTTTGTTGTTTCATCTTGCAGTAACAGATATTCTGTTTCATCACTTCTCTGCTTTTCCTCATAACACCAATTAAAGATACGCCACTTTCCCAATACTAACAATTAACGAGTTAGTACTCCAGGGAAACAGTGTGTGGCTCACTAAAGTTTCCTTTAAAGCTCTTGGTGGTTTTTATTTGGTTCATTTCCTGAGATATCATCATTGCAGTGACAACAAATAATTGGGGTTAGTATGAAGGCTCATCATGCCACCATTACTGCTGTGGAGACTCTTTATTGACTTTGTCATTAAGGCAGTGATTGCATTATTGAAGAATGCAGGGAGACATCCTCCAATCCTGAATTCAGGGAACTGGGCGTGTGTCTCTTAATGGTTTTCACAGCCAGAAATGCTTCTTTTAGTCTTTCAGAGTAGAGCTTCATTCAAGCCAAAGTCTCAGTTTTATAGTCTTTGCTCACATTCTTCTCTTCTATGGTTTCAGTAGTGTCTCAAAATTAAATAAAGGGATATGCTGTAGCTACTGTGTTTCATTTACTGATGTTTTGCTCTTTCTTTTGTCTTGCAGATGTTTAATAAGATGACTGATGCAGCAGGTTCAGGTAAGAAATATATATATATATATATATATTTTTTTTTTTTTTCCCAGCATTAGATCTCTGTTTGTCTGACATGAATTCTGTTCACTGGGCAATGAAATAACAGATAGAAATGCAAAATGAAAAGAAACTTTTATCCTTTTAAACTTTTAGACACTGCTGTCATGGTAAATTTTCTTTTAGACATCCTGGGGCCTTTATGTTTCTGACAGAACTTTATGTCTGGATCAATTTCAAAGCTTGATCTTTAGGGCATCTGTTCAGTCGTGGTCTGCAGTTATGACGGTACTGTATACTGAAGCAGCGCTGCGCTGCTGTCTGACACATCATGAAAATCTCCCTGCAAGTTGATCCTGCACTGTGTCTTGGCTTGCATGGTGGCATTGCTCAGGCCTCAGACAATGTTAGTAAGACTGACGGCCACAGGTGTCGACAAACTCCCTCCCAGCCGGTGTCTCAAGAATGTCCAAGTCTCTTATTTTAAAGGCCTTTTATATATTGGTCACTTGGCGGGATGCAGTTAAAATTAGGCAGCGTGCCAGATCATTGTTTCTGTTTTGCTGAGGGGAAATATTTGGCCTGGTGTGATGTGGCCCTTGGGGGGCAGCTGTGGGATTTGGGTAGATGCCATTTTAGGCTCAGGTTGCACTCTCACATGACCTCTGTTGTGCATGATGGTACCGCACAAGTGGACATTATGGTCTGGAAAAATTCCATGTCACTTTTATGCAGCAGTTAACTAATGTGTGGTCTACTGCTGTGCATGAGATATGTGCTGTGACCGATCGCTGGTCGTTCCAAACTGTAATTCTTGGAAACATGAGTGTGAGACCACCGTGCATAACATCAACAAGTTTGTCAACACAGCTATGAGATTCTCTTCAAATGCGTTTGTCATTATGTTTTTTCCACCATATGATTTTCATAGCAAGCTGTGTATTTAACCACATGGTTTCCCTTTTAGGTGGTTGTCTTGGCTGACATAAGCCAGACCAGAGTCAGAGTCACTGTAACGTTATTTAATCATCAAGTAAATGAAATCAACATATGGTTTGAATTGAGATCAAATGATAAAATAGCCCCGAGAATGATAATGCTGTAAAATGGACAAAGCTGGCAGAGTCAGGCACATTAGGTGCGATATTCCCTGTTTGTATTTTACAGCTGGGCTGAGGAGACCTCTTTTATGACACGGATACGAGGCGGCCAGATGGTTCTCAGTATCGACCATAACAACACCGTCCACCTCATTAAAATGACATTGTCCAGGAGAGGAAAGCACATTCTTTGGGTCCAGTTCCAAAATAGCGAAGCAGCAGTGAGACCATTGCTATTCTGTGCTATAAATGTGCTGTGTCTTTTGTATTGCACTCATATGCACATGGTCTGCACATACAGCATGTTTACAAGTACACACACAACACTGTAATCAATGCTATAAATGAAACATTCTGGTTAACAAAATCAAGCTATTAAAGGGTGTAAATTTATTTAAAATCTTCTTTGTCTGTTAAAGTGAGCATGGATAGCATGGCTGTGCTTAGTCTCTTTATCAAGAAGTTGTGATGAAGCTACGTAACATTTAGAAGATGTTTGCTGCAAAAACTGGATCCCACTAGTGAGGGCATGGCAAAAGTTGGTCATTCACAAAGCCTCTAGGGTCTGCTAGTGGGGCTTTTACTGCTCTGTTAAGCACTGCACCGGTTAGGAATGAGAGCGGGAGCAGAGATTTCAAAAATAGTTTAGGGGATTTCATAACCCTTCCTACTTGTTTTTATTTATTTTAGATCATTTAAGGCATTTATGGAAAAAACACTAGACCTTTCAGCCCTCTTGACTTGTTTTGTTTTTCCTCAAGCAGAAAACAAAAACCCAGAACTCCATCCTGAAACCGCATATGGATATGCTCAGGGAAGATTTGGTCTATGGAGGGGGAAAAAAAAGGTTAATCCTCCCTCTCAAATGTTTATTTTCTGAGGGCATTACTCAACGTTTATAGAGCATTTTTCAAGTCTTGAGTAGATGATGAGCCAAAAGTGCCTTATTCCCTCTCACACAGTGTAATTTGTATGGAAATGTATTCCCTACAGTCTCTTTAATTGCACTGTGGAAATTAATGGCTTCCTCTGGTGAGACGAGGCAGCCATGTTCATCTTCAAAACCCCGCTGCCTTAACTAGCGTTAATCATAGAAATAACGAATCCACAGTGATGCTGCGATGCTGAGAGCTATAAGCATATCCAGCCAAGTCCCTGTCAGAGATATAGTACAGATAAGGAGGATATAGCTGCTTTTATCTGTCTGGACTCAAATATTTATGTAGTAGTGGGAAGACATATGGATATATTTGTGATTTTGTCCACAGGTAATAATATATGTTTTGCAAATGTTTTTGTTAAATAGAAAAATAAAGATTGCTATAGAGAGGGTGGAAAAACAGAGAGAGAGACAAGGTCCAAGGAGAAGCAGTTATGCAGAACTCACTGACTTGTAACTTGCACAAATAAATGGTCATGTGCTTTGTTATGATAAACATCACCTCCCAAACGTCAGTCTAAGGGGAAAATGACACAAGTGAGGCTGAAGCAGCACTCTGGCCCAGAACTGTCAGGCCGAACCTTCCCACTCTGCCTCTGAGGTTTCAAACAGACTGAGCGCATTTACACAGATCCTCTCTCTGAATAAATATGTTAATCTACTTTCAATGTGGAAATCTCCTGCCACTGATTACAAGAAAAACAAAGGGGAAACTCTGTGAATCCCTTGGAGACTTTCTTTCAATTTGTAAGGAAAGTAACGTAAAGCCCCCTGTCCCTCACACGTTGGCGTGACTGACTCTCAGGGAAATGCTGCAGAAAAGGGGGGGAATTGGGGGGGTTTGAGTGTTTTAATTAAGCCATTTTTCCTTCAGTGTTAAATGTCACCTGCTAATGGATTCCCAAATGCAGCCTTACAGGATTTATTGATTCTGATTTAAGGGTCGTCTAATCAAGTTGCGGACTTTTCTGGCACTGTGAGAAGTGTCTTCAGTATGTGCTATAAACTGTAAAAGTGAGATTAAGTTAACAGTGAACGTGTAGCATCCAAAGCAAGAAAAATGTCACAAGTAGCCTTGTGTAGCGAATGTTTCTAATGAAATAAGAATTGTAATCAGAGAGATTCTTTTTTTTTTTTTGTTTTGGCAACATTTTCAGTGATGAGCTATAATAGCTGTGGTGTTTTGGCACTACATGTATTGTACATATCAGAGGTCAGCTGGATGGTGTCAACAGTGCTGTGACGTACTTTCCCCTGAATTCTCTGTTGATAGGTGTTGCTCTTTTCTTTGTTTGCTATCCACGGAGAGTCCTTGTTCATGCAAACTACCTCGTCGTTCTTCTGTTGCTGCTTCCTGTAACTCAAAACGCCTCATTTCCCTTTTCTTTTTTTTTTTCCTGGAAATACCTGCATGGCATTGTGCTTTTGATTAGCAAATGTAAAAACTTTATTTATTTATGTGAAGCAATCCGATTCTTTTAAGCGTTCTACACTAAAGACTAATATGAAGAATGGTGACTGTACAGAACAGTTTCACTTAGCACAAAGAAAACTTGAAGCACCTGATGATTTGGATTTATTGCACAGTCGAGTTGCAACCACTTTGCCAGCCTTTTACTCGTGACTCCCACTGTGTTAGACTGGCCAATATTAGCATCCATCACAATGTGAAATGACTCCTCTGTGGGCCTCAGTGAGTATACACTGTTATATGAATCACCCATCCAGTTATAGTTGAAGCACCAGTGGGTATTATATAATGTCCATGGCTACTAATGCATAACAGCAGGGTTGTCTTATCTGTTTTTGACTCCTGCGTGTTCCTCAGCTGTCCTCAGAGCCCAGGCCTCCAGTCTCACCCAGGGTCACTGCCTGCTGGTGGAGGCTGACTGTGACCTCAGACAGCTGCAGTCTCTCTCTCTCTCTCTCTCTCTCTCTCTCTCTCACTGTGTGTCTCTCTGGAGGCCTGTTAGGGACCATAATATACACATCACAAGAGGTTCACGGCAACAAACGGGGAAATATGAAATAGCCTGTCACCTTCGTAGTTGTACTCAGAACATGTTCGACAAGAGAAAGGGGCTGACAGGGGGAGTATTGAAATCAGATGTAGCGTTGGATGGTTTAAGCTATGAGCGGGGTCATTAACTCTGTTGTTATTCGCTGGATTCTGACCTCACTGCTGTTTTTATTAGGAAATCTTTTTTTGTTGTGACAGTAAAGGTCCAAACTTAGCTAAGTGTCACATAGTTCCCAAGGGGAGGCCAAGGGTCCTTAAAGGAATAGATCATGTTAGAAGAATTGTAGTATTTTTCCTATATGTCTAGAATTACATAAAGTTATGGATGTCTCTGTGGTGTGTACACTGAATGGTGAGTGTAGCTCAGTTACTGGGAATGTATTAGTTTAGTTGCAACACTCAGACATATGTACATACAAGTACATACAAAAGCTACACAAGTACAAATATGTCCAAAAGTATGAGGACACTCATATGTGATTGTTTAACCTGTTTAACGTCTCCAAAACCATGTGCATTGATGTCCTGCTGTATCAGCTGTCACTCTGCAAAGGGCTTTTGGAACCTGGCTGCAGGAATTTGCTTCCATTCTGCTACGAAAAGCAATAGTGAGGTCCGCCACTGGTGTTGGGTGATAAGCACTGGTGATGGATGATATAGCATTCCAGGTCATTCCAAAGGGGTTGGATCGGGTTGAGGTCAGGAGTCTGTCCAGACCAGTCAGGTTCTTCCAGACCAAACTCTGAAAACCATTTTGATATTTTTTTTCTTCATGTTGAAGAAGGAAAGGGTCTTCCTCAAACTGTTGCTGTAAAGTTTGAAGCACGCTATTGTCTAAAATATTGTCAACTACTGCAACATTAAGATTTCCCTTAATATACTTCACTATTTTACTTATTTTTTGGTCACATAGCATACATTGTACTCATCATTTGGAAGAACTTTTTCTGCGACTGTGTTAACAGTGTATCCAAACATTTCACATGATATATTTGTGTTGTTAAAAGTGAAATTAGAGACTTTATAAATATGAAAATTAGAACTCTCCCTCTTTGGAAGTATATTTCCTTACTTTTGAATAAGGCTGCTGCTACTTGATCCCACAGATATCCAGAAATTGAAAAGCCATTGTTCATTTCACAAGAAAATGGGGAAGAAAAGGCAAATTTGACACACAAATGTATCCCTTGATGACTTGGAAACAATGTAGATAATGTGAGTGCACTGATGGCAAAGAGACACTTGTCGTCTTTATGAAGGGTGTGCAACAAGAGCCGTGATTTCTGGATACATCACAACACAGGCCTATTTAAAGCTGGCTGAAAATGAGACATGTCAATGAATCTGTCTTACCTCTGCGTTGCCCCAAAGAATCATTAGAAGTGGCTTTGCTATTGAAAAGAACAGGCAACGAAGCACATTTTTTCCACCACGGTGTTTGAATACGGCCAAGCATTTTCACCCGCTCCTTGACTATTTAAAGACAGACCTGGACATTGTGAAACGTCTTGATTTAAAGTCTGCCTGTGGCAGGAAAATACATTTTCATGAGATTATACCGTTATTTTCGCTCCCTGTCCATCCATTGGCTAACAGGTACCAGATCAGTGACATCATGCGCTAAATTTACAAGCAAGTCGTCATTTGTAGATCCAGCTCAGACTATAAAGGGTGCTGCTGGCATGACGAGTGCATGAAAAATTCCACACATGGAAAGATGGAAAATGACTTGTGGTTTCCTGAGTGCAGAGGCCAGCTCGGCTGTTTGACAGTGAGAGAGAAGGAAAAAAAGAAGCCTGGTAGTATTTCTAGACTTCTCTTTGTATATACAGTAATTTGTCAAGGTTGTGAAAACATTTGAGAAACTATTTGGTTAACCCGCTCTGAAAATCTTTTAACGTTTTTATTGCAATTTCAACATTTTCATTGCAATTATTGTAGCTATCATACATAAAATAGCACATAATATCATTTAATAATGCTTTCAAGGCTGTTATACTGAATGAGATCATCATGTTCAACAATTCAGATCATGTTTGGGTATAATTTATTGCCACGTATAAATCATCTGGTTTGATCCTGCCATTGTGCGGAGTGTGTGTTTATGGAGTAGTTTTAACAGAAACTTTATTCTTCAGTGAGAGGAAACAGGTTTATTATTTAAATTCCCAATTATATCCATACTGCCAATTAAAAAAGCAGCAATAAATCCTTTAGGGAACAAGACAACCAAGATGAGAGTGTTTTCTGTGTGTGTGTGTATTGAGGAATTTAGGCCTGGGTTTTGTAAACTAAGTGGAAGGAGACGTGGGCAGCCCTGTCAGGATGCAGGCCAGGCCGCAGGACTACAGGCACTTTGTGTGTGTGTGTGTGAGAGAGAGAGAGAGAGAGTGTGTGTGTGTGAAGCAACACAAAAGCTAACAGGTTGGTCCAGCACTCAGCTGCCAACTCAGAAGAAAGGCAGAAACAAGATTTAGGAAGCAATGAGCCAGGAAGGGCCACACTCCTTCAGGGTCTCACACCAGGATGTAGTGGCTACATAGTCAACAGGCTCGATTCCTGTTATCTCCTATTGTGCGTGTGTTTGTGTGTGCACGCGCGTGTGTGTCTGTACCATGAATACTGACCATTCTGTTGGAAATGACTCCAAACAATAACTCTTCTCTCATCCACAGCATTATCAAGTCTTGTGATCCACTTTGTAGTTCCTTAGTTCTTCTGTGTACACACACACACACACACACACACACAGTTTCCAAGCCAAGCACATTTCCGCAGGGTCGGTTTCGATACAGTAACCACATTGGCTCTGTCATTGGCTTCCCAAATTTCCCACATAAACCACAGAGATTCCAGATGTTGCAGGGAGGCAAAATGTCTGCGCCTCCGCTGGGCCTGTAGCCCTCACCTCCGCATCCTCAGGTTGGCTGAGCGCGCGTCACGGCTCACACCAAACACTGTCTTTCTGCACTGAAGCAAGGCCACGGGCAACCATGCTACTGGAGATTTACATAGCTGTGCACTTCCACCTGTACCCAAATAAGAAAAAAACACAGCATGCCGTTAAAAAGAGGCTCTGTCCTGGGGCAGTGTAGCACTGCAGCTTTCTTGTGGTTTCAGACCTGATTAAACAATTTGGCTCAACAATCAAAGAGCAATAGCAGGCAGAGGCAGAGCAGACTTCCTGCATCCTCTCTGCGCTCTGGATCCCCGGCTTTAAAAGTTAAGGGCCCAGCAGGACCTGTTTGTGTCTCACTTTGAAAACAATACCTGCACTGTACTTCCAGCTTATCATGGCTGATGAGTTGAGCAGAATTGTTGGCAACAGGCGACCACAGTGAGTCCACGCATGCGTTTATTAATAAAACTTATCATTAATTTGAGGATATTTTAAAGAGAGTACAAAGTACAAATAAAGCATGTTATTGATTAGAGAGGCATCTTTTGTTCTTACAGTCAAAGAAACGCTTTCTTTTATCTTTCTAATCTAACTCAGCTTTGAAAACAAATGAGCCACATTGTAACACGCTAGCAATTTGGTTTCTATTATAGAGAAATGTTTTGAATTGTGTAGCAGCTTGAGACCTTTTGAGGCAACACTGTTGATCTCTAGTAGGACTGTACATGCGGGACATTTGTCCTACAAAGGAAAACTACTAAAGCCCTATTGTACATTTAATTTTAGGCAGATGTCATTTTTATCTCCTTTGGCCCTTGTTAGGCTCTTAGTTGCAGTTTCGCTCTTGGGCCAAGTCTCATGTTGAAATATAAACATCAACTTCCTGTTGTTTCATGGAGGCTAATATCACTCTACCAGTAAAGCATAAGATGCAATTTTTAAATAGTTTTCCTGTCCATCTGTATTGTTTTGTGAAGTGCACTTCACATCACCAGAAAGATTATGTAAATTGGTCCTTGGGAAAAAAACTAACTTTAAATCAGTAAAACATTTTTACATCTGCCACCTCTGAGAGGAAAATAGAGAGAAAAGAAAGAAAAAGAGAGCGATTGAGAGAGAAATGTACCTCTGTGATTAAATCCTCATTGCTCTAATAGAAACCAGGTGCTGGACGTTGGTGTAAATGTTTTCCCATGCATTTTTGTGGGCAACGCAGCCTTAACAGATTCAGACCTGACAACATTACATGCTTTGTCATTCAATGAAACAATAGCTACGTACGCTTGTCATGCCAGTTTTACATTCTTCAAGCCTCTTTATACAAACTTTGACCCCTGCGAGCTCTCACCTCCAAGACAGTTTCATGATTTTGAAGCAAACTTTTGCGTTCTCGCCTCGCTTAATGTCATAGTTTAATACAAAAGGTGGCGTTATGTAACAAACTACTGCAGTGGGAAGATTTGGATAAATATAATAGGTGATTCATTATGTAAAAAAAATTGCAGTTTGTTATGTGTTATCCCTGTTTTATTTATTGTAATTTATCATCTGTTTGGGAATTAACGACTCTGGTAAAAGGATAACCTCTGCCAAGGAAGAAACCATGACGTTACGATGGACGGTCCTCTAAGAAAACAGAATTAGTGACCACTTTAATGGATTGGGACCAAAGTCGGCTCCTCCTTCCTCAATCCCGTAATCTAAACTCAGATATACACCACATGTGTGGCTCCTCTGGAAAAATGAACTCGACTTGGGAATATATGGTCAGGAAATTTATAGCACATGGCTGGGACGAGCCCTCAGGGGCCGGGGTGGGGGCGAAGGGGAGAGCTCCCCGCTCCCTGAGCCTTGTTTCCATTAGGCTGTGAAGAGCAATCTCCCAGACTATTCGAGGGGGCCTGGTGTAAGACCTCCTGGCCAACAACATGACCCAATCATGGAGGAGAAATCAGTTTCCTCACATCTGGGATTTTCCCACTGCAGCTATGGGGCAGCATACCACATCAGTCATCAGACATGGACACAGGCAGCACAAACACACACATACAAGCACTGGAATTTAGATAACTAGAGCATTAATAAATATGTGTGTGTTTATCTGTATGTGTTTATGAAAGACGGGGAGAGAGACGGTGAGAGAGAGAGAGAGAGTGGACAACAACTGGCCCAGAAAATGTGCCAGTTTTTTAGGGAAACGGGAAACGAGCGCTTTCTAAAGCCGAACGGCCAAAACAAACAAGTGTGTGAGTCAGCGGAGGGAAAACATTCTCAAGCTGATTGATGTTTCCTCTCCTTGCATCTGCTATTACTTCCACTGCCAAGCATCGCTCCAGAGGCTTAAGTCATAGTCTAGCCACAGTGATCCTTACCACGATAATGCTCATCTTTATTGTGTGAGGGTTTTTTTTTTTTTTTTAGAATAAGACAGAAGAGGCACAGCGGTGGGCTGTGTTTACCTCTCTGGTGATTCGTGTCGAGAGAGGTCAGAACCTTGTTGCTGCGCTTCCTCCATAACTTTTACTGTCTGACAGGGACGGTATTGTCTGTCTGTCCATTCCTGCCTTGGCAGTCACTGGGCCTGGAGATGGAGAGCTTGTTTACCACCTTGTTTACCATGTTGACATCTAATGCACTCATTCTTTATCCTTTTGACCCCATGTAGCAACCTACATCAATCTAAGGCTTAGTAAAATGATGGACAGGTGATGTTTTGAAGATTTAGGAGGAAATATACTGTTAACTTGAATTACAAAGGAATCTATTGCTTTTTTTGTGTTAAATCGTCAGAATTTGTGTGTTCGTTTTAAGCATTTTTCCCTGCGTGCTTCATGGTTCACGTGACCAGCCGAACCCTGACCCTTCCCGAAAAGTCACAGGATCAAATGAAACAGGTTTCCAGACAAGTGGGTATGTGTGTACGTGTCTGTCCTCCAAGCTGCACTTTAGCCTGAGGTCTGAACAAATGGGGCTTAAAATAGCAACATGCTGATCACTGGCGAACAGGTTCCTCCCTCTGACCCACGCTGAACCACGAGAAGCATCTATGTTTTCTCACATATCTGGAATAACGGTGACAAATTCAGTTACAGATCAAAGTGCAGATGAAAAGCTGTGACACTGTGAGAATTGATTCACTTCATTCACTGTGATATTTCGCTTCATTGGAAGGTTCGATCTGTGGCAGAGAATGAAGTGCCTGAACTGAAACCTGAAAGATGTAGTTGTTAATGTTTTCATGTCAGATCCAGTGAGATCAGAGCAGTTCACTGGGACTTTTACAAGCAGGTTTTGGGTTTATTCCTCCTGACTGCACATAATTTCAGTATAAGACGGAAACAAATTGAAAACTGAGCCCTTCATTAATATTCTTCCCTCACCTGCACACTCCACACGCAGATATCTCACTGTGTAAGCTTGCAGTGATCTGTAAATCCTGCTCAGTGGCAAATGGGGTCTATATACTTATTGAAATGAAGTAACGTGAGCTCAGCTTCACACGGAGAGGGCAGACTGAGGTCAGCAGAGGTTTGTTCATTTAAGAAACTGTCAATCTTCAGCCAGTTACTTTGTGTCAAGACTGTGTGTTTATAATGGAATTATACCTGTTATAACAGTAATTCCAGCTGGTGACCGAGAAATTAATGCAGCTGATATGATATCACCGCTCTTAGGTCATGCACTGCCTGAATGGGCACACAATAATAGGAGGAAATCCCTAAAATAATTATGGTATGATAATTACTGAAACTGCTGCTGTCTTACAGGCAGAAGAAGCCTTACAGAAGGACTTATCGTGTTTATTCTTCAGACACAGGCCGAGGTTTTCTTGTCTTTTTAGTATTTGCGGTGGGAGATATTGTGACAACAAAGGTAAATGGTGCTGAAACTGAACTCATGTCTTGTTAAAGGGTGACCTACTCTAACCTACCCGTGGAGAACACAGTGAACTCTCTTTAAGCCTTAAAATAATAGACAACATCGTCCTGACAGGAAATTTAGATTAAAATCCTAATAACGGTTAATAAACAGCTCCATGTAAATCATATGTTTTAGAGGCATCCACAAAAAATGAGCAGCTGCTGCAGGTTAAGACAGTTAAGCACGGACACACAGTTCCCTATAATAGAACATCATTGTAATCAGTTATTTTTCAGTAGCTTGTCATATTGTTTTGGGATAATAATAAAGTATGAGACTAGAGAAAGTGATTGCTCAGTTTTAAATAGTGTCATTTGATAGCTGCGGTGTGTGTTTGTAGTGGTGGTGGTGGTGGGTGTTGAGTGGGTTGTCACTCATGATGCATTCAGGCACTCCTCGTTCCTCTTCCCACTTCAAAGTCTTTTACAGGAGTTGTCAGAATTGCTGTTGCTGTCTAAAACTGTTTCTACTACTTATAATGGAAACTGGCGGCTGTTTTATTTTAGTAATCGTGTAGCTCAAAATTGGGCAACTAAACATAACTATAGGTCATTTTGCCGGCCTGAATTTTTAGTCGTTTTTCTTGTGAGGACGGGCTGAAATAACATGTAGACTCAAAACAATTTGCAGCCGTAGTGTTTTCAATCCCATACAGACAGCTTATACACAAAAATGTTGCTTTTTTTAGGTTATTACATTATCTTATGGTTTCAAAGTAACATTAATTTACAATTCTCCAGGAAAGTTTTCTTTTCTGTCATAAAGCATTCTTTTGATGTTACCTGAACATTATTTTGTTTGACAAAATTTCAAGAAATGCTCTATAGATTAGATTAGAAACATTAGTATTTACCATGACAGAACACTATATGGAGACCTCCTGGTGATGGTCTTTAAAGGTTTAATGAAATATTACCATGTAACGCTACAAAAGTGTATGTTTGCTGGGTAGTTGTCCACAAAATATGTGACATTTAATGTCAAACATTTTAAACACATTTTACCATCTGTTGTTAGCACTTCTCCACGTTTTCCATTCCTCATTTCCTTTCATATGGATCACGCAGTATGTGCTCAGCTGGGAGTCGACATATTTCCCTCAGTACATGAAGGCATCACGGCTGTGTAGCGCTCGCTGTGCGCGGATCCCTTCACACACACCTACACACACACACAGAGGCGCGCGCACACACATCTGGTGTGAAGTGTGAAAGTCTGTCTAGGTGCTTTACTATCACTTTGTTACTTTTCCCTCATTTTTATTGATTTCCGTTTCAAAGAGGAGAGGAATGTAGCCAATTTGTTTATTTTATTTTTTTTCTGAAAATGGTGACAACTTGGTTTGAAGACCGGCCACTGAAGTCAAGTTTGCTGCTGGAGTAGCAAAAAAAAAAAACTTAAACCGGGAAAAGGAAAGGTGATTTTCTGTCGGAGACATTAACATAACGGGCTTGTGTGACACCAGGAGGATTTCGTTATTATGTCCAAGTGGAGGATTTGCGATGACATCTAAGAGAAACTCAACTAAACTGAAGCTCCGGCGCTCTTTCAGCGAGCAGCTGCGGAGCTCCACATCCAAAGCCTGGGATTTACTCTGGAAGAATGTCAGAGAGCGGAGACTGGCAGGTCAGTAGCCCGCTACACGCAGCTCTGAGCCCGGTTTATCACACTTATAACAGAGGGCAGTGGAGGGTTAACCACCACTACAGCAAAACTCTCTTAATGCATGTTTTATTGGGGAATCATTTTAATTTCCAGATGGAAGTGATTGAATGACATAACTCCGTGATGTGAATTACAGTAACTGTGATATTTCTCCAGAAAAGACAATTATCTGAAAACTGTATCAGTTTCTGTTAATATTAGTAGTTCTTTCTCTTTTAAGTTCAGGCAGCAAGTTAGATGCAGTATAGAAACATGTTTATCCTAAAGTGACTGAATTAAAATGCTTCATGTGATCAAATCATTTAAAAAAAAATCAAAATGTGACACGTTTCTGTTCAAACTATAAGATTAGATTAAAAAAGGGTTACGCAGTTGTCGTGAACTTAAATCTGAATGAACGGAAATGAACACCGCCTGGACGATGTAACAAAGCCTATAACCCTTTCACACACGTGTAGGAAATCTCTGTACAGCGCTTTCACACTGACTTTATCCATTATAAATGACGGCAGGCCTGGTCCTGCCGCGAGGTGACGCTGATGGGTCATTTTTGGACTGTGAAATGGGAAGTAGGATGAGTATGGACAATAGTTTATCATTTTCTCATTTGATTTGTGTTGTGAAGGCTCATAAAGCACCTTAAATTACCATAAAACAAATTAATACTATAACAGAGCTTTCAGCTGCATTTAGAAAATGTAATTTTTTTAATGTTAATTCAATTTTCTTATTTTTATATTCTAAATGTCTTGTCATAGACTGTCACTTTCTATTAGTAACATGAACAATATTGCAGCTGTTTCTCAATCACTCTCTTAAAAATAGCATAAATCATTTCATACAGTTTTAAATATAAACGTGACAGATGGACTCAGCTTTATCTCACTCTGTATGAATCTGTGGCTGGAAAGACACATGGACCCAAGCTGTTTCCTAGCAATGCAATTCAAATGAAATAGTTTATACGTATTTGTTTTAACCTCTTAAAATACTACACCTGTCCGTCTGGGGAACAACACATGTTGAGCAGCCGAACATCGATTACACAGAACTTTGTCTTTGAATTCTAGTTTAAATCGCAAGTTTCCAAACATAAAAATGTGCTTAATGTGTGTAAATTGTGCGAAAACACCTGACATTCACCATTTAATGTATTTGTGTAATCATTTTTAATGAGCATTTTGAATTTCTGGACATATTATATGTTATACAGCGTTGAAACATTTAAAACCTCTTTAAACTATAAAGCTAGACTAGAGGAAAACATTGAGAACACTGAAAATTTGGGGGTTTATGCCTGTAGCGACGATAGAGTGCTGTGTGTGAGATGGAGGGGAAAACAATCACTTGTGTAGTAACTAAACTCTACCAGTAGGTGCAGTGAATTGACCACAACAGTCACCTTCATGTGGAAAAGCCACACGGATTACAAAACAGCTCTGTCTTCATCAGGAGGAGTTTAAGTGCTGAAATAAAGACCAGACGTTTCACTTGATATAACAGAACATATCTCATCCTGCTGGTGTGTTCTGTTTGTTTCACAGTATTCGAAGCTGCTGTTTCAGGTTGTGTATGTTGTGCGTGAGGTTGGATACGTGCTCGGCTCAGCTGTGCAGCCTGTTGAGGTGCTTCACTGATGCAGCAGCTGAGACTTGCGTTGTCTTGATATTTGACACATTAATCTTGCATTCTCTTACATGCTGTAGATATCTTGGTGATGTGTGCCATGCGTCTGGCAGTATATCCAGTCCTGAGGCCTTGAGCTTTGTTCATACACACAAGACAATAAGGAGCTACATATAGACCTGTCTGAAAGAGCTGACTGACTTGACAGGTGGACTGAAAGTGATATATTGTTTTACTTTTTTCTTTTTTTTTAATCCCAGCAAGGAAGCGCTTTGTTCTCTGTTGTTAGGTGTGTTACAGAAAACAGAAAACAGGCAGCAGAAAACATTTTGGGAAACATTTCCAAAACAGATTCTAGGAAAATCCACAGAGGGAATCGTGGATTTATGTGAAATTCAGGTCAGGTGCAGTGCACCCCTGACAGCTTATTTCTAGCTCATCAGAGATGTATCTGGGCAGCCAATAAAGAAATTCATGTGTGTCAAACCACAGAAGCTAAACACTGATGGATGGAAGCTGTCACAGAAACATACACACTCATTAAAGCAGGGACTCTGATCTGATGGACTTAAATTATGTGCATCAGATGAGATGAGTAGAGTTTTATGAAACATTCAGATTTAGACTTCAGTCTGGCATGTTTTAAAATACAGCAAGAGATACATTACATCCTCTTACACTGTAATAGTTTGACTCAGTTTGCTGATATTAGTAAATTGCAGAAGTCCCTCCAAAAATGAAAAATATGGGAAAGTGAGAGGCTTTATTCATATATGTGACTGTGTTTTCTGAAACTATGAGATTTGCTAGACATTCTCTAGTATTTAAGAGCACATTTATTGAAAAATATCTTGAGACACACCTCTGTTTTTGGGAAAACCCAGTAGCTTCTTGCTGCTGCTCGAGGAGTGCTTACTGCCTAAGATGAGATTATGGTCTGAATAATTTTACATGGAGGCTTGCTGAAAGATCCTTAGCGTGTTGACTCTGAGTCACAGCTGTAGTGGGTTTAAAAAACTTATACATTAGGCCATTAAAAGGGGCTCCCTAAATGGTTCAGGTTACCTGCAGAGAAGCTCAACTGGTCCTGCAGTATTAGTGTGATTTACTCCCAGACCTGGGCTCAGGATTGAGACATTTGATGGCTCATGAGGTGGAAATCTTCAGTCACACTGGGGCTATTCTTAAGCCTTAACCACAGGAAACATAGCCACGCCAGAGCCAGGACTGCCCAGCGCAGATTACATGTGTCTGCCACTGAATCAAACCACATCACAGCAGTGTCTAAACCCCACTCAGCTGCCTCCATACTCATCATCTGTGGGCCCCCAGATTCGACTTTATGATTACGAATATAAGTTTCCCTTTTGTAATCACACCTGGCTGAAGCTGAGTGCTGGAGTGGAGGCTGGATGACGGCTGGACATGCATTAAATGCCTGCATTTCAACATGGCTTTATTTGTCATCACGCAATAACGTTTACTGCCTTCACTGTAATGTACAGTAAAATCCACTCACTCAAGCATCTTACAGAGCCTTTGGTATGTATTTGTGTTTGTGTGTGTGTGTGTAATGTGAGTCTGGATTCCTGTTGCCATGCTGTGTAGTAGTTGAGCTCTGAAACCCAGACGCAGGCGTGTTGGAACAAGTTTGATAAGGTCTGGAGTCACTGTGCCTGACACACAGCACTCCCACTGAGGACACAACGAGTCATTTCTTCATGGCATGCAGCACAAAGTTAAAACAAAGACTGCAGATCTTCGCAGCTCTTTTGCAATCCCCGCTGAGGTATTTGAGCGCGGACAGACAAAAACACCATTAATCTCGTTCACTATGATGTTGCATAGCAGTGGTTGATTGATTCCGTAATGCAATGCGTATGATGCACTCGGTGAATTTCTTCGTCTAGACGTCTAGGGAAGAAGAAAACACAGAAACGGGTTCAGGGAGATCACGCCGTTGCCAGCACGCTGCCACTCACTTTTAGCATCTGACACCTTAAATGATCCTTGTGCAGTATGAATGAACACAGGTGTTTGAGTGTGTAAAAATGACTCACCGCTCAATTAAATAATCTGAATAGTGTCTCACCATCACCTTGTGACTTAAAAAAGCAACAATCACATATTAAAATAGCTCCACCTGAGGGTGTGGGTAGGGCCATTAAACCCAGGAGAAGTTTATGAAAATGTGCAGCAGGCTCTGAAGTGTGCTGCTGAATTGTGGTCTTTGTGAGCTTAAGCTAGGGTGGATTTTGCCAGCCAGGGAGAGGAACAGACAGGGGCTGTGTTTAACTTGGTCGCTTGCCCATTTGTGCTCTATTCACATGTATGGCGCCATGTTACTACTACACAGGCAAGCCTGTATGCAGAGACCAGGACGGTGACAAGGAGAGTGGCTGGGGCCCTGACTGGCACTGGGTGGGTCTGCTTGTGCGGATGTGGACTTCATTTCAGGTGTGAGGAGACTGTTGTTCCATGCAGTAAATCAGCTAACACAAGGCACGAGTTTAAATTTTTTATTAGAAGTTATCATCCCAAATGGTGATCGCTTGTTTGATTGTGTCCCAGTTCCATGCTACATAATAATTAAGCAGGTTTTGAGTGTGTTGTGCGTTCACACTGAAAAAGAGGAACTATAGCGGGCGCTCACAGCTGAACAAAATAAAAAGAAAATGTGGATGATGGTGAAACAACTCCAGGAAGATTTCAGAAAACAAAAGATAAAGTATTAAAGTAATAAAGTTGTTTCCAAAATTTAATTTTTTCCAGTTCACATGCATTTAGCCTTTGTCTTCAACTCAATGTGTAATGATTCAATATTATTATGTCTTTATGTAATTCTTCCTGCTTTAGCAAATCCTTTTTTATTCTTTTTTATCCAAAGTCACAGTTTGATTGACATTTGTTGGCACACGTCTTCCTGTTAGTATAAAATGGGAAAGCACATTGACCCTTTGAATACTAACTGCAAAAACAGCATACTATGAAAAGTATATTGTGAAGTACAATATTATTAATGTGTAGTATGGAATTGGGGCACAGTTAAAGTTTTAAGTGTCAGGAAAGTCTTTAATTTCCCGCCACTGAAGGCCCATTAGAACTAAACATATGACGTGCTGAAGCCTGATCTTTCCTTTTGTGTTGAGTAAAGGGGATCTAGGTCACTCATATGTATTCAAGCTAAAATTTCTTTTTCCCCTGAGGAGCTGACACTTTGAGGAGACCTGCTGAGAGGCCTTCCTGCGGCTGGATGTAGGGGTTATGTGGTGGGGGTGGGGGAGCAGAAATTTGCATTCTCCAACTAGGAAAACAACTTCTCCCTCTCTTTTGGTCTCCTCTGTAGTTTTCCCTAAATGGCAGAGACTCACTCTCGCCCAGTAAACTTGGCACCTGTGTGACCAGCAACAGCAGATGAGTTGTTCTAGTGCAGGGCGGGTCCAAAAACCACTATTTTTGTAAGCCCTCCCACACCCCTCTTTCTTCCACTCCTGCTCTCCTTACTCAGTTCATAGGCATTCCAATGGTATTTATATTTCCCTCCAGAGCAGGGGGAAGTTGACAAGCGTTCACACAGACATTGGATTCAGCTCAGCAAGGTGGGCAGTACTCCCACTGCTTCCTTGCCATTGGCCTCTCTGCGGTCACATGACCTGCTGAGCTAGACTGAAGTGTTGGCACTCCTCCCCCTAGGCTCCACTCTGCCGTCCCTCTCAGCTCACTTTGGGCTTTTTGCGCCTGTATGTGAAGTTTTCTGTTGGTGGGAGAGTGCGTGGGTGAGTGTGTATCAGCCAGCGGTCAGGAGCTTGTTTGTGGTAAAGTGTCTCAGTTATGTTTCGGGAGCTCCCGGAGTCCACGGGCAGCGAGTGTCTGGGAAGCATGACCCCAGAGACTCAGGATATCTACCTGAGAATGGACCATCACTGCAGACGCTCTGGGTACAGGCTGGGCAGGATCATTGCCAGGCAGCAACTGCTCAAAAGGATCGCTGGAGGTAGGAGAAGTGTTCGGATATAGGTGACAGTTCAGACTATGGTCATTTGGTTTGTAACCAACTGTTTTATGCTTTGCCTGAAGAGCCAGCTCTGAAGTATTCTGTTTAAAATAATCCTTCTCTGTCATACTTGAAGGAATGCTAGGAGTAACTACGCTTATAGCCAAAATATGTAGTGAATAAGATATGACACATAACTAAGAATATGAGACTATGAAGGCAGGATGGTGTCAAGTGAGCAAGGGCATCGTTGTGTTTCTTTGGGAACAGCCTTCTCAAATGTCAGTTCTCATATTTCATATTCTTGTTTACTTGTTTTCTATTGAATGTGAAATTCAATAGGAATAATCTTTAGAAAAACAAATACAGTGGTAACAAAGTGTCTGCAGACAAAGCCAAACCTGACCTTCAGCCAGTTGGTAGTCAAAAGTTAAATGGTGGCAAACACTTAGTATTGATAGCGAGCACTGACGGGTGATAAGCTGTAGGATTAGTTACATAACAAGAGGTAAACCCACACTGCAAACAAGAGATATCGATGAATGCTTTGCCTGACAGTTTTACAAGCCCTCAGCTCATTGGTGGGCTGCTGTATGTAGTCAGCAGAGCAATAGTGGTGTGTTTTTTTTTTTTAACCACAGCTGGACCCGGACCTTCCACTCAGCTCTCTCCAAAGCTGTGTAACCTCTTCACTTTCAATTTATCTGGAGATTTAAGGTCAGTCCCAAGAGGGGGCAGGGCAAGCATAACAATAGAGCGGACAAAACGCTGCCACTCTCCCCACCCTCCTGCAGGTGTGAGCGCCCTGACTCTGGATCAAAGGGTGGCTGCATTTCATTCCAGAAGAAGCTTCATCAGTAAGCTTCAGCCATCACATAGCAACACATCAGCATAGTTCTTCTCCCAGTCACACTAATCAGAGTATGAGTCAGACAATGCAGCCTCTTGTGTGGGCGTGAGTTTGTGTATAATAGAGGGCCGGTGTTTTGTGATTACGACGACGTGACACACGCACGAAGCTTACCGTTGGATTGATGTGTCAAGATGTCCCGGAGGTGTGTGTTCGTACACTTGTTTTCAGGAGGAAATCTTCATCATCTGGTGTTTTCAGGCGTGTGCAGTCATGTAACCTGGCGTGTGCTTTCAGATTACAGATGTCTGGTTTGACAGCAAACCAACAATTTTGGTCATCTGTGACATGGATAGAAAATATGTACATGTTTGAAGTGGGTTTTGGGATTCCTTTATCTAAGTTAAAACAGTTTTTATTTGCATGTTTATTGTAAAGTATGATTTTTTTTGAGGAGTAGCATAAATGTGTGTGTATTTGAAATACTTTGGTTCAGTACAGTCTGAGTGAATATCAACTTCTGATTCATCTGACAGCTTTCATTGACATCTTGGCATTTTCTGTGTGGTTTTAAACTGTCGATTAGCTTTTGAAAACTCCTTAGTGCTTCTTAATGCTTAATATTAACAGAACATGTTCCACATCTTCTGTTAACAAAAAGAAAACCTTTAAATTTTAACTATTTCACTATATTTTAATAAATCACAGACATTGAGTTGCTGCAAATATAGAAAAAGAAGCTATGTGCGGAGGTGTGTTGTTTTTAGTCCTTAGTGTGTGGTGTGTTAAAATGTTAAAAATGTCACGTATCAAGGCTGAACCCAAATGCAGACACTAAACAAGCAGGTAAGGTGAAAAACTTGGCAAAGGCTTGGCAGAGGGAATCCTAAGGATGTGAGCTGGCTGGCTGGCTTGGTGGCCAGGCGAGGCGGGCAGGCAGGCAGGTAATCCTGGAGACAAGGTGAACAGGTGTAAGGCAAACTGACAGGCAGGCAAACAACCTAACAGACATGCCAGGCAGGCAGATTGACTGGCGTCAAAGCTAGAAGCGTGACACATTGACAAACCGTGAATGGCACAATGATCCAGTGGGGACTGGCTGTCGGTGCAGGGTTCTTGTAGGGAAGTGGCGATGGCTTGATGGCAGGCAGGTGTGCTGATTCCAGATGATGGGAAGGTGTGCAGATAAAGAGAGAGAGAGAGAGAGAGAGAGGGCAAGAGGAACAAACAGACAGACAAAAAGACAAAACAGGAAAAGACAAAAAGACAGACAAAACACACCAAGCACACATCACTCATACTAAAAAGAACATAACAAAAACACTCTCAAAACAGGAAGGCAAGTGTCACAGAGGAGGGGTCGTGACAAAAAATGATCTTGCATTGACTAACAGGTAACAAAGGCTGTAAACCACAGTAAATGTTAACTTTCCAGTGAATTAATCCCACATAATATCAAACTGTTTGTGTAAGAAATTGAATAGAAATTCTCACCAGTGTCCCTAACCTCACATGATGGATAATGCAATTATCTCAAGGTGTCTGTTTCTATGAGAATAAATGATTAAAAATGTATGTTTCAAATCTAATTTTAGTTGGGTTGGGTTTTTAATCTGCTTTCTTAACTGCTATGATTATGCAATTTTCATCAATCTTCCCGCCTAATTTTGGTAATTGTATTTTCTTATATAACTTGCCTTAAATGTCATAATTGAGCAATTTTCTTGCAGTGTAGCAGTTTTCTCAATTCATTTTTTTTCTCAGGAGAGGAGCATTTTAGCCCTTTAGGAATCTTATTCCCTAACTTTGTCTCATGTCTACCTGTTTGAAATGCCAGAGATAACAGCGAGGCAGTATTTTAAGGGTCTGAATGTGGAGCGTGTTGAGCCACAGGATTGACCTCCATGCGTTGCAGTGGCTCCTGCATTCCAGCTGGCCGGCCCTGTTGACATAGCAGGTTGAAAGTGAGTGGGGGCCATGGTGATGGGCAGATTTACTCATGTATTGTTTCACCCCAAATTCCAGGGAAGCCTGTCGGGTCTTAGTCATGTTTCCGATATGATGATATTTCAAAGCTACCAGAGCTATGCGTGTGTGGGTTCTCGCTCAGTCCGACTGTGATTAGCTACTGATGAAAAGGCTAGGATTGGCTCGGAGAGTAAATGGATGTAAATGCACAGCTGTATGATGTCAGATGGAACAGGCAAGTTGTGGATAGTTGTTCAAGGGAAAGGGCCTGTCTTGATTGAGGGGGAATGTGTCTCCTCTCCTGAAAATATTCCTCGGGTTTTAGAGGAGTATTCCATACCTCATCACTCTGGACGGGCTACTGTGTTTCTGCAGCTTTCTGGTCTGTCTGCCTCGATTCGTCTCTGCTCGGCCCATCTGGAATCCAGATTCTCAGGATTTCTGCATCTGTTGTTGCTACTCATGCATCAGAAACAGGACTGGTACAATTACCGCGTTTAGCATTATGTCTAATTTAGCCTCACACATAATATATTTAAACACTTTGAATTTACACACATTCTTTACACCGTGACACTGTGAGATATTCATGATATCTAGACAAAAAATCCTGGTAGATTCTTGCTTTGCTGTACAAATTCTTAACAACTTACTGTATTTGCAGCCATTTCGACCAGCTCTAAGCTAATTTTTAAGGGAAAAGCTTTTCACCTTGGCTCTGGCATTTATGGTGTATCAACATTAAATGGGGATCCCAGCAAATGTCAGAGAATAAAATGAATGAATCATCTAATAGGAATATGGCCCAAACAGTGTATCACTGCATTATTGTTATCAGCTGTTTTTTTCTGCTGAATAGTGGACGTCAGATGTTACCAACTGTTTACAGATCATTTTAAAGCTGTGAAGGTATTCCTGTTTAGCCATGGAAAGTCCTTAAAACTTCATCTGGGCTTTGGTAGAAACCTTGAGCAGCTGAATGATACACTGTGACTAAAAGCTTGCTCGCTGACAGTGGCTGTTTGGTCTTTTTCCTCATTGAGGCCTGTTGTGTTTCGGACAAGAAGCTCTATCCAGTGTGACCCCTCCGTGGCCCTTCTTCATGGCTTATTGACCTTGGCGCAGCGAGTGGGCTCCGATCTCTGCCCTGGAAAGGCCATTAGTGCATTCTGCTGTGGCTGAGGACGTTGGGTGTCTCTTGTCAAATGACAAAATATTGCGTGGCAGCTGTGTGCTCGTCAGTTAATCTGTGAGTCTGTGTCCTGCGGTTACAAAGCATGCCTTTTGTTTGGCTGTCATAGCTGAAAGGCTTGTGTCTTTCAGGTTAACGTGCTGTCAGCTACATTTGTTCCCATGCTGGCACATATCAGTGTTTGTACTGTACAGTACATGCACATTGCTTGTCTACATTTTTTCTTGCTCAGTACTAGATATCAACGTGGAGTTGCTTTTTTTTTTTTGCTTTATTCAACTAAACACCTACAGTTTTATATCAAGGTTTGGAGGAGTTAAGTGATAATGTTTTAATCTTTTGCAAAGTGAAAACAGAGAAAGCCCTCTCAGGCACTAGCAAAACATTTCTGAGCAGGATTATGTGTGTAACACTTCCACAGAGTTTAAATTCTTTGCATAGAAAAGACAGGAACACTTCAGCTTAAGAGGACAAGCTCAAGCCTCCATCCTCTGTTCTTCCTCTGACTACCAGCCCGGTAATTGTTAGAAACCAACACTGAAAAGAGGTTTGTATTATTTTGTCTTTTAAGAAGTTGTACCGGTAAAAAGGCTCTTTGTGGAGTCTAGTTAGATGCTGCCCTCTCCCTCTTAAGACTCCTCTCTCAAAAGCACTGAATTATTCATCAATGGTCTTCTACAACATGTGGCACGTTAGATCATCTGCATGTGAAACAAATATAACTGCTCCTTGATTCAAATAGAGGTTTGATGATAAGTGAAGATGTAGCCTTCCGCATTGTTTGCATAGTTCACGTGAACCCGCTCAATCTTAAATTCATGAACCAGTTTATTGTAGATGTGATTGTTATGCAGATTTTGTTTGCTACCTTCAGAGGGCAGTAAATAATACTGACAGGGAGCGAAAAGCAATTTTGACAATGTGATTAACTGGTTGTTTACCTCCAGCACTACAGTCATTGCACTTTAAATAATTAAATCTATGGCATGTACTGTTGTTTTGCGCCTCTGTTATACAGATACTTAATATATATTATTATTAAAATGTTTTATGAGGGTATAATGGTTGTGCCGTGGCTCAGTCTAACACCTTTTGTATATTCCCCCCTTGTCTGTGTGTTTCATCTGCAGGTTAGGTGAATTGGGGAATTTAGCTGTGAAAGTGATTATATGTGGTAGCCTTGCAGTAGACTGTCCAGGGTGTATCACACAATGCATGCTGGTATAGGTTACGGTCCCCTGAAACCTTGAACATGATAAGCTGTTTAAAGGTTTAGTTTTAGAAAGTGGATTTATGGTTAGATGGAGGGTGGATGAATATTTGTTATTGTACTTTTTTTGTATTTATATATATTTGACTTGTATTTTTAGCCATGCTAGCAGCAAATGTTATACCTGCTTATATCAACATTGTCATTGTGTGTATATTTGTATGCTGTGCTTAAGTTTTATAAAGTAGCAACAGGAAGCAATCATGTCCAGATTTCTCCTGGAATGATTTCTGAAATTTCTGAATCAGTGATTGTCCATTGTTTTCTGCATTTCTCAACTGTACCAGGGAAAAAAAAGATTATATATCCACTAGAATCCAAATTACCTACTACAATACTATCTAAAACACACAGATTCACAATTTATTATAGATCTATCCCTATATACTGTACATTATAGATCTGGATGACCATCAGCAGGGAGAGAAAGCCTCTGATTTGTCAGCAGCTCAGAGTGGCTCTTGGTGTGCATCCCACAAGTCACCAGTCACTGTTTCCGAAGCCAACATGTTGGTAATTTCCGGCCCTGCCGATAAAGAACGAGTAAATGATTCAAAATTCTTGTAACTGCCTGGAACAACCCACCTCTGGTAAATAAAGGTCACATTCATAAAGCTCTGTTGATTCCCGATCTTTGCCTGTAGGTGGCAGGCAGAGCTCAAATCCTTCTCCTGTATGAATTAGTGTAGCTCCTACCCAGTCAGAGTAGCTGACAGCTGCCACATGTGCAGGGCTAATCATTTGCTAAGTGGAGATTTCAGAAATGCCCCAGTTGCACTGTAACAGGAACGGAAAGTCACACATTAACAGTCTCATGTTGGAAAACTTCTCCTGTTCTCAGGTCTTTTACATTCCACAGATTAGAAAATACTAATTCACGAAAAAAGCCTTATTAACCTACATCCAGAAAATAGCACACTAAATATGTTTTGTCCCTAATAGTCATTTCTTAGTCATAAGAAAAGTTCTTTGTGAGTAGTCTTGGGGATCTGGGCTGATCTTTAAAGCTACAGCAAATTTGTTTTGAATGAATGAAACATGTTTTAGTTTCCATTTACATTTTATGGATTTATGTTTCACGAAGAGGAAAGCAGCAAATCTGCTCATCTAAAGACAATATATTTTGCATCAATATCAAGACAGTAGAGATAACTGTCAGCTAATGTGTAACACCCATTTTTAAATCAATTTGAATCTGTTATACAGCTGCTATTTCAGGCTTAACTCCAAAGCACATTGCATTCTTACCATGGTTCGTTATATAGCACATTTTCCCCTCCTCTGCATTTCAACCATGTTAGAGTTCAACACTTGGCTGCCCTCCTGTGGTAGAAATGTACTTTGCATGCTATTAGCTGGAAAAACTGACAGAGGCAAAGGCAGCATGCATCCAGACCTCAGACATTCAGCCGCTGTCTCTTCACTTTATAGGCCTTTCAGCCAGGGGGTGACTGTCTGAACACAGCCTGTCATTCATGGCCACGCATGACAAATGGCCCTAGTTTTTATGTCAGCGCTCTGTGTGTGTGTGTGTGTGTGTGTGTGTGTGTGTGTGAGGGAGACACTCTGTGGACGCTCTGATAAAGCACAACAATCGCTTAGCTCTTTCCGTGGGTTACATTCTTGATAAGCTTGGCCGCACCTCATCATCACACCACGTGCTGACAGTATCATCACTGCTGCGACTCAGAAGCCCGTTGCATGAGTGCTGCGAGGCTCCTGCGAGTCTTGTGGCCGTTCACTTTGATGTCGTTAATTAGGACTAGCGTCCCGAGGGATGGCTCCATGCTTTTATTGCGGAGGTCCTGAGAGGGCTTTCTCACGGTAGGGGCCCTTGTTCTGGCAATGGCCCCCTCTCTACCCTCTGACTCTCTGAGGCCATTCCCAGAGAAGGAGGGAACCCCATGTAGTCCCCTCTGGGATCCAGTCCAAATGAGAGGGAGGTGGACCTAATGGGGCACTACAGGATTCGACTTCAGAGGAGTTTCTTCTGGATGTTTTTCTTCTCCTCTTCTACCAGCGTCCTGTGCTCCGCAGAGCCATGGTCACACATGAAACATAATTTGTTTAGTTTTAGTATTTTTATACTTATTAGCTTCTGCTGAACTTAGAAGGGCTTTCATCATGAGACGTTTGATTTGGGTGCATGCCGCAACTTGTGGAACATATGTTAATAACTTTCCAGTCAATTCTTTTCCATGTTTGAGTCAAGATTTTGGGTCAGCTGGCTGAGTGTTTGTCAGTAATTCATAGTCATCCGCCTTTAGTTGTGTTATACGGCGCTCTTGGAAAACCAAATTATAGGGTTTATATAGGCTATCAAAGGGAAGGAAGAATTACAGCTACACAACCATATATTACGAGTGGGAAAACAGCATGACATGGCAAGGCACGCAGCCTACTGTGCTTTACATAAAACAAGACATGTATGGACTTCAAATCAGAACGGACACACACAAACACACACAACTTGGGGAATATGTTGGTAGGATAAAGGGGGATACTGTTAACTTAACACAGGAACCGGCTGCGAGGGAGCTGGTGTAAGGGACAGAGTTGAGGACGAACTGAAAAAGCCCAGATCAGAGTCTAGCTGTGAGGGAGGGAGGAAGATGGAAAAAGGGAGAGGGAGGAGAAAGAGGGAAGTAGAGAGCTCCAACGGGATGCTGATAGACAGAGACAGGCGCTGAAGGGAAAAGTCAGGCAGGCCCAGAACTGAACTCTCCCTTTGCAGCCCTTACATTTAGACCAAGCGCGGCACAGATGCCCACAAACACAATACTTCTCCTAATCTGTTACAATAGCCTACTGTTTATATGCTGCTTAGAAAGATTTATAATGCTATTATGAACTTTTAGGGGCTAATAAAATACATTTTGGTATGAGGACCAAAAACAACAAGAGATTAAAAAAAGGCTATTTGGCTGAAATCATCATGTCTAAGAGAAGAAAACTGCTGAATATAATCATAGATAGTAAACCCTTGGTGTGTGTTATCACTGTCCAGCCTGCATTATTCACCCTGCACTGCGGATAAAGTGAATAACCTCAAATGGACAACAAGCACAATCATTATTCTTCATTACTGGGTTGAAGAAATAGTCCAGGACTTCAGGGAGGTATGCCTGGAAGAAATGAAAAAGGAAATCTCTAAAAGCCAAAGTTGATGTTTTTATCACCAAAGAAAGCAAATCCTTCATAAAGGCCTCCAAGAAGGTTGTCAAAACACTTAAACATGCGTGGGAACATGGCTGCAGTCCAGTGTCTGGAAGTGTTTAGCTTGTGCATCGTGCCTTGGAAGTCACTGCAATATGTATTTCACAGAAAGCTCTGTTGATTGATCTCTGCTCTGTTCAGAGTTGCTGGCAGTAAAGCGGAGGTACTTCGGGATCTGGAAATTGCTGAGGTGTCTCCTTTTTCCTAGAGGTTTGGGGTCAGAGGTCCCTCTTCTAGTAAAGGACACTCTTCTTGAAGTGTCTGCTGGAAGTCGTGCCAAAGTATCCTGTAATGTGACTAAAGGGGAAGAAGGAGAACACCTGTCTGTGAAGCTGGAGTACCCTCGACACTTCCCCCACTTTTCGCTGTTTG
Organism: Scomberomorus guttatus; assembly: GCA_038419695.1. Classification (NCBI taxonomy): domain Eukaryota; kingdom Metazoa; phylum Chordata; class Actinopteri; order Scombriformes; family Scombridae; genus Scomberomorus; species Scomberomorus guttatus. Next base: position 8,560,630 of record CM076451.1, on the reverse strand, counting down.
CTAAGCGACCCCGGGGAATCATCACGTGGTCGTTAGAACGTTTTCTCAAAATTGAGACACTGAAATAATTTGGATAAAAACACCGCAGAGCTAACGGTTTGAACTTTGAAGCCTTGGCTTGTTGAGAGGCCACGCAGCCCACACTTCATAGCCCATTATTTGTCTTCTGGCTGTGACACCGCACCAAATCCAGCGGGCTATCATTTTGCAGTTTGGGTCTGGGATAATTTGTAAATCCTTCACTGAAAAGCTATTTGTGGTGGTATGAGACAGCGGCCCTTGGATAATCTGTCTCTCCCAGACTGTTGTTTGGTGACTTGGAACACATCTAATGTCTGCTTTTGGAAACAACGTGAAGTGATTTTCCATAGTTAGGAAATGTTTACAACATCATGCTGACCCCACATGATTTTAGCAGTATCCCCCCCCCCCTTCCCAATTTAAGTAGTCACCCATCTTGTTTTTTATTGTGTTCTCAGGCAGGACTGTGTGAAAGAAGTGAATCAGCTTTGGCTTTTGTTATGAGACTACTGGTAACCGACGCTGCACAGGAATAAGTATGTGAATGGGTGTCTAGGTATTTTAAAGTCGTCATTGTGCATTGTATTATCATTAGTAACCTATGCTGCAGAAGCTGTGGCTGCTATTTCCAGACTTGAGAGAGAGATAGACAGAGAGAGAGAGTTGATGGGTTGTTACCCCTGAAGATGAAAGGACCTTCTCTCTGGGTGTCCTTCAGAGGTGAAGGAGAGTGTTACCACAGCTGTGCTGCTCTTGTTTAAATTCAATACAGGACCTCAAGAGAAAAACACAGCTCTGATGACTTTTGACCCAGCAGGCTTTGGCAATGGTCAACAACAGCAGCTCCCTAGCTCACATAGTCATGTTATTTACTCTCAGAATCAATAAGCTCTTTGTGTGTGTGTGTGTGTGTGTGTGTGTGTGTGTGTGTGTGTGTGTGTGTGTGTGTGTGTTTTCACCAGTGGAGATCATTAAAAAAATTCTGAGCTTCTTAAAGCAGACAGTTAGAGCAGAGGAATACTGTAGATGCTGTGAAACTCACTTGTCTGGAATCTGTTTTTAACAGAGAGGAGAAAAAAAAAAAGCAACTGATGATGATTTGTGCTCTAACTTAAATTCTGATCTGTGATGACCAGAATTGGTTCTTTGAATGAATCATGGATGTCTGTGAAACCCTAACCTACGCAGGTTCAGAATGCTAATGCCTCCTTGGCACTGACTGTTCCTGGGCTGGCACTGTGTTTGTCTTCAAGTCCCCGTCCTCCAGGAGGCATTGAGGTCTGCGTTGTATATCCACTTGTTACTGGAGACCTGTGATCCCCTGAAAGGATCGCTCCACGGGTCACTGTGGACCACAGGGCAAAAGCGGGCTCAGGATTTGCTAGCTCATTTGTATTTGAGGAAATTTTGCTTTGGTGTCTTAGCAACGTAGCCCAGGGCTGATCATTTTAAACCTGCATCCCATGTCGACTGCGGGATAACGACAGGTCCCCTGTGTGCCCCGTGGGATCAAATGAGGGGGCTGGAAGTCCGTCGGTGATTCAACACAGACTCTTTGTAATTACTCGGCCTGTGGAGCCAGCCAGCTCATGTGCCAATAAAGTCACATTCATTCTGTTACTCACCTTTGTAGACAGATAAGCTCTTAGATTTGGCTATTGTCCTTTGTCTCAACACCGTGCCTGTTATACTGATGACCAGGTGTTGTGAACTGAAGAGGTATTGTGATATTAGCGAGTGACACCTCCTGTTATGCTGACAAATGTGGCATTTTGTGCTGAGGATGTTTTCCTATTGGGAGTCACCTAGAGCTGTGTTAATTAAAACCTACTGCTGAAAATAGGAAGGCTTTATTCCCACAACATTAGCACTGCGATATTAATCCATCTTGTGCATTGCCAGCATTCCCCTAACAGGACCTCAGATCTCCTGTGCCTCCAGCGTCTACAATCAGTGTTGCACTCTTGGTAATCGCGTCTATCTTTTTGGCTGTCGTTCTTGATTATTTGTGCTTCCTGTTTTCTCCCCTATGCGAAAATTCAAACTATTAGATAAAAGGAAACGTTGGTGCTATTTTGGGCATGAGACATCAGATGTTGTGGTTTTGGGCAGACTAGAAGAGGGGGCAGTGTGTTTCCTCTGGCGGTCTGTCTAGTCTACTTTTACAGTAAGCTGACTGCTCACTGTGAGTGGGTGTCTGTATGCAATTAGCATCATAAAGGGGGAAGAGAGGGCTCTCTTCCATGCCTCCCAGTGTGACGACACCTCTCTGCCAGCCAGCCCACTAGTGGAGTCGTTTTTTTTTTTTTTTTTCCATATTGCTGGCTCGCCCCGTCTTTCTCCAGGTGTTTTTGATACAGACAATCTCAGTGCTCAGTTATAGTCTGTGTTTTTTTTTTCAAACTGATATATTCGCCTGGCTTGTCTGGCTGATTCATTCAGTGCAGCAGTGCAGTATGGGGGAGGAACAGACAGACACATTTGTAAAGGCCCACATAGTTAGGATTATAAATTTCAGCAGTTTGTTTTAGAGTGCTTTTAAAGCTCTGACATGTGCTGAATGTATTTATTGTTAAATGGTTTGTTAAGGTGACTAAAGTGGATTCCCTACGTCATTCTGTCTCTGCTTGTAGCTTTATACCCAGCCCTGGCCCCAGTAGGTCACAGGAGTTGTGTTTTACAAGAGAAAATGGCAGACATCACGAAGTGAGGCAGGCACAGTAGAAATGGACTACATCTGGAATACTACTTGCGCTATAGGAAACTGTGGATGGATGTGATGTCTTATGTAATCACAGTGGCATGTCAAAGCCTAGTAATTTAAAACACAGGTCACTTTATCCACGCATTTAAACTAATAGTTAATTCATTATAGATTTTGGTGATCTCACGTTTTATAATATCATGTAAAACTGGCCCATTAAATAGATAGAATTTGGAAAACATGACAGCAGGTTTGTAGATGAAAATGGATATCTTCTTGAACAAATGGACCACAGTCATTGCTGTTTATACCTTGCCAAATAAGGGAATCACAAACTGTAAGAATACAAAGATTACTATCTCACTCTAACATATTCACTTGGTAAACCCGCTTGCTGTAGCTTCCTGGATTTGTTTTATGTGCGTGTGTTTGCATGTGCTTCATTTTTTCTTTTTAATATACTGAAGAACTGACATTGTAAGCTTGGATAGATGGTGAAACTTGTTGTCAAGGAATATCCTTTAAGATGTGCTTTGAATAAGAAATACATCTGTATATGGCTCCTACATATAAATATATTTACTAGTAGTCATTATTTGTATTTGTCATATATAAGGAAGTCTATTCAGGCATTCATTAAATAACTTCTTTGTTTTGTGTCAAGTGACAAAGCAACTGTCGCTGTCTCAGATAACACAGATCACACAGTTCCTTTCATTCACTGATTTTTTTCCTCAGACGACGAGGCTGAGACAGAGGTGAAGCAGACGAATATATCATTCTGATGATGTTAGCGCAGAGTCTTGTGAGCTGGGGGCCTCAGCATGATTCACTGCGGCTGATTGCTGACAGTTTATGTCATGGTTTTCCCCCAGTTCAGCTGCCTACGGTTTTTCCATTTCATTGACCTACTGGAACAACATCTGGACTCTGCAAAACCACGCTTCCATTTTTTGTTTGTATAAATTAAACATTTCCCACATTAACTTCAACAGTTGTCCTCCAACAGTAAAACGTTGGAGGATTTTAACATCTATCATCGTGTAATTTCGCCATTATTTGAAAACAAAGGAATATATCAGGAAATGGTAGCAAATTGTGCACATTTTAAGCTGAGGACCTGAAATACTAGAGGAGTGACAGAATTCAAGACGCAATTCTCTCTGTTTGGCTGCAGCTTAGATCTTTGCCAAAAATGTGCTGAGTGGGGTATAAAAGAGTTGTCGTGGGCAGAACTGGGTAGGAGGGTCGGGCACAAGGAGCTGAAGGGGGAGGGAGAGGGGTGAGCGTTAGGGAGCCTTCCACAGAAAGGGGTGGGTTGAAGGAGAGATTGAGTGTTGGGACAGGCACATGGTGGTTGGGGGGTAGATGGAAAGAGAAAGGGGAAGAGGGAGCTGTGGATCTGAGTTCAAACTGCAAGCTGTGCTCAGAGAGAGCAGGAATGTGGCTCAGCGTGGGAAGAGGAAAAGATGCTCTGACACGTTGAGAGACACTCTTAAATCTTGACGGATATATGAACACTCTGGCTGTATGATGAAAATATCCCGTAAGTACACAATAATTTGTTACCGGAAATAAATTTATGTTGTGAGTTGATTCAGATTTTGGAGACATATTAGGGCCTGTGTTTCAATGTTGATGATGGCTCGTTTTTATTCACAATAAGCCCGAATGAACGATTCCGGTATGTTTTTGTTGAGTGTGAAAGGAAGAGGATTACTGTTAGCCACAAAGCTTTGCTGTCAGAAAGATGCCTCTCAGGACAAAACCAAACATGTCATAAAATCCTGGAAAGTTTTTACCCTTGTCTGTTACCATGTAAATATTTTCTAAAGGAGTGTGGAATGTGAATGAGCGTTTAAAGCTGTCATAATTTTGGCATTGATTGCTTCTGTTCGGCCCAAATACTATCAAAGTGTGCCATATCTTTTCCTGCGGCACATTGTTAAGTGTCATATCCCAGCTATGAATTGCATAACCGATGATCATCGTGAACGTTGCATAAAGTGAATTGTAAAGGAAGGAGTCGCCCCTGCCACAGACACTTTAGTAATACGCAGCTTTTGACATTCTGGGCCTTTGTGTCACACCCAAACTGGGTTTCATCCCTTTGTAAAACTTTGTAATTCTATACTGTACACAGTTTTAAAGCTGTGGGTTGCGGAGAGCAAACACAAGTTCTCATTCTTTGGCATGATGCCCGCCCAGTCTTTTATCCACAAGAGATTTCCTTAGAAAGAGGATGAGAGGACAGAATGTCTCGGTATCATGTTACCGAATGCCAAACAGAGAGGAATTCCCAGCTCATGTTACTTGCTCCCAGTGGTCCAACCTGCGGCTGTGGGACACAAGAGGACCTGGCAGTGGAATAATACAGGCCAGATATTATCCACCTGGGAGGGAAGCCTGGCTGAACAGAAAGCCTCTACCTCCTGGTGATACAGGTGGGAACAGAGCAGAGTGGCCACTGGCGGCATACACATGTTGACTTAACTGCTGGTTAAGGGGGGTAAACAGTAGACCTTTATTTTTGTCATCCAAGGACACAGGGAACTGTTAATATTTATTCAGTTGCCGGTCAGTCTGAACACCAAAGTCACTTTTCATTGATTTCTCTGTGACACAGATGTGAAGCAGCACAGGTGAGTCCTGGATCGACAGTTTTGAAAAAGCTAAAGGAGTGATAGCAGTATCTGTATTGCGGGGCTACAGTCGCTGTAATTATGCAGTATTGTGTGATGAATGGCGGCGTTTCGCGTTTCAGCCGTAGTGTGACAGGCACAGACAGGGAGCGGAACTGAGACCTGAGATGTGTGATGGGAGAGCTGTTTGTTACCCATGGGTGCAGCTTATGTGTGACTTTGCTTGGACGTGATGTCTATGCTCTTGCGACGATCCAGAGATTCCTAATATTCTTAAAAGCTGGCTAAATCACAGGTGTGTGTGTATGAGAGTAAGAGACAGCAGGACATTTATCAGCTGTGCGATTTCTGAGTTGAAGAGGCACTGGTAAGAATATTTCTTCCATTTACCATATAGGCATTGTGATTGCAAATGCTCAACAATAGCTGTAGAGTAAGTGACCTTGTATAATAAATAATAAAATAACAAAAATAATGGCTTGTGTATTTTGCTGCAGAAAATCCTGCTCATGTGTTTTCTGATTTTTTTTTTTTTTTTTAAGAAATAAAGTAAAGGAACCATCTAAATTTATAGAGACATTGCTGGTGTGAGGATTTACATTTAGCTCTCTTAGGCTACTTTTTAATTTATATTTTTTATTTTGTTATATATTAAACATAGCTTTAAATTTTCTTTATCAATATAAGCACTGGTGTGGCAGACAGCATGTCTCGCTGTGGCGGTAAATGGCACCCGGCTCTATTAGCATTAATGGAAAGGTGCCAATGGTCTGTTTCCTCTCCTTGTCATCGGCGGCTCTGGAGCCTGCAGACGGCTCACTCTGTAGGTCAACAGGGCCAGTATGTGATCCTGACTGCTCGGGTCTTTATCAGAAGGTCGGGGTGATAGTCAAATGATCTCTGATACTTTGGAGAAGATTTTTAACCTCATCGATATTTTTTATTGTTCTCTTAATTAATTTTTTTTTTTTTTTTTGTCTTAAATTTTGTTACCTCCCTTTAAATAACACTTGAGGCAGCCTACTGAAATAAACATAATTATTTTGGTACTTTTATAGAACATGATAGTTTCTCTGGCTGGCTTTTTTTAGTTGCCTTTCTTTGTTATATCATATAAACCATCTTAAAAGTAAAAAAAAGTCAGCAGATGGTCATGTCGCTTTATGTGGGTGAGCTGAGCCAGACTGACTGACCGGCAGAGTTGTCATCACATCCTTGCTATCTGCTGTGTCTGTAGGATATCAGGTGCATGCAGGGTGTATCATTCTTTAGTGGTTTTATCAAAATGAAAATGAAATGTGGTTTCACTTTTTTTCTCCTGTGTTTCAGAAATTGAGGCGAAAGAGGCGTGTGACTGGCTGCGGGCAGCAGGATTTCCCCAGTATGCTCAGCTCTTTGAAGGTAATAAAAGCACTCAGTAAACTCCCACACACAGTATTCATCACAAAGGATGGGAATGTTGTTTGGTTAAAGGACAGAGATTAATGAAGTAGAACAACAATAAAAGGGCTCTGTAATAAACCAAAAATGGCGTTTTTATTTTAGATCTTTTATATCTGTTATGAAATGGAAAGACTGTTATAGCTAGAATGTGGGCTTTTTAAGATGATGAGTGAATAATGGTGCACAGTGTCATCTGGTCTGTCCCCCTAGTCCCCAACACTGTACACAAAACCACGTATTCATGGGCTGCATAGTGATCCTCATTTACACAACTGTCCTCAGGAAGCCTCGGAGCTAGGGCTCCAGTCGGATCCCCAGACACCACAAAACAAGCGGAACATCAGCTTGTTTTAAAGTCTAATCTTTTCCAAGCTAGAGTTACTACATAAACATGTCTTCTGTGCTTAAAGACTGAAGTCATGGGAAGAAATGGGTTTTATCAGAGCTTAAAGTAGCTCTACTCCCTCAGATCTTTTGATGTGCTTTGGTGCAATATATTTGTTTGCTGACAGTTTGTAGCCAGCTGTAACAGAACTTCAGCAATATGCTCTGGTAGTGGCTGCAGGAGTGCAAAACAATTAAGTTTCACTCCTGATGCTTGGGGTCGTGTATTACAAATTACATTAATGATAAAATATATTATTAGGACATAATCAGGGGTTTCAAAGCTTATATCTCAGTGTCTGTCCCTTTAAAGAACAGGCTGAGCCTTGTTGAGGTCGCTGCTTCTGCTTTTCATAAAAAGTTAACAACTTCACATGGATGCAGTGGAATGTTAGATTCAGAGGGTCTGGATTCAGTCTCTTAAGTTACGTAAGAGGAGGCACATACCCAGTGCAAGACGTAATGCCTGCACAAGCAAGAGCGCTGTTATTTGGGCAAATTCTGTCTCTTCTCATTAGCATCACATACAAAACAAGTTTGATGGTCTCCCTCCCTTTAATGTGCTTCTGGAAAGAATGTGGTTCCCCGATCTATTTTCCATTTATCTCATCCATGAACACTGTCTACTGAACAACTACTGAAATATCAAACCTCATTTCAGAGCTGCCACCTCCTCTAATCTTCATGCCGTTTTTCTTCAGATTCCCAGTTCCCCATTGACATCACTCCTGTGAAAAGAGATCATGACTTTCTGGACAAAGATCTTGTGGAACCTCTTTGCAGGTAACCAGACGTTTGATTGACACTGAAAAGACAATGGCTCATCCATGAGTCAACTCGTAAGTCAATGCCACAAATAATTTCTTTGCCTCAAGGAAGTGGACCTGTGTGCACCACTTAAAATGACACAGGTACTTATTCATTTGGATAAATAAGAAATCCTATATGCACTTTCAAGTAAAAAATACATTATTTCACAATGTTAAAGGCTTAAGTTTAAGGTATTTTTCTTTTTTGATATTTTGTATTAAGGATATCATGAATAACAGATTTTTCTCACGCTGCTCTTGCAATGAAGACATTTATTAAAGTGGCAGAGCTAAAATGCTAGGCTGACATACTGATTTAATAAATGCCTTAATGACAAGAGAAGTGTGCATCTCCTTTTCCTCAAGATATTAAACTCCTCTCTGAAGAAATATTTGGATGAGCATGTTTTTTCCTAATTTGCCAGAGAGTGTTAAGAATATAAAAGTGCACTGAGCCAACAACTGGTGGTTTCCACATCACTCCTTGTAGGGCAAGACGACTCATGTACTTTTTCAAACCCAGATGAAAACAGCACTTCAGTTACCACAGTAACTATGGCAACCATCCCAAGAGGGAGGCAGGAGGAGCATGAGGGGTGCCTCGCACAGCTCAATATACTGTGACTCTAAACAACCCTAAAGCAACTCATCTAAATTCCAAACTAGCCACGGGATAAATAGAAGACAATTGGAAACAGTTCCAACTCCAATGTGATTTTGTCCATGACTTCCCAGCATCTCTATGGTAACATAAGGATGGCTTTGTTGTCAGTTATTCCGCCGCAGTCTTGAGTGCAAAAATAAATACCACCCTACATACTGTGGGTGTCTTTGATGGAACTGAAACTGATAGATATTTCATGTATGTGACTGCTCTCTCTGATCCCCTGTTAAGAAGCCTCCTATTTTAGCAACCACATTCAAAGCTCTTTAGGCCTGTGGAATAAAGGGCCCCCAGTTTAGAAATCCTCCCTTCAGTTGGGTCCCACTATCTACAGTAACAATCATGGGAACTTGTTGTTTGGCTAACCCCTGTCATCTGAGACCATTTAGTATCACAGAACAATACTGTCAATCTGTAAAAAAAAAAGACTGTTAGCAGTATCTGGAAGCTTGTGATTATCATACCACCAATGAGTTTCTTCTTCTTCTTTTTCCTTAAGCCAAGGCACAGTGTGCTGGAGTGAATTTTGTTATGGAGTCATCTTTTCCTTTGTGCTATTGTTTTCAGTTTTTAGTGCTTTTACTTAATATATCCCAATTTACACACCCAAAACCGCTAATTGTTGGGCACATTCTCCAAGGCCCAGTCTGTATTGTTCATGACAAATATTGAAAATGTTATATTGGTTCTCTGAGAGTGTTTTTGTTCAGGAAAGTTGCATTATCAAAAGTATTGCAAACAGATTTCATGTTACTTTGTTACTTTGTTGAGGCCAGAAAATTGCTGTTACAAACTGCATGTTGGTGTAAATCTTCTTAGGCACCACACCTCTCAAAATTCAGAAATAATCAAATCATGTATACATCATTAGCATGCCATGTGCAAAATGGCACAATAGAAAGGGTTCATCTGTAGATTAAGATCTACAGATGACTAGATTGAATGAACCAGGCTGTGCGATTAGAACAGAAATGAAGCTAATCCATTGGCTGACCTTAAATTCACCTTTCTGCAAATTACCACAGACCATCTTTCAAGCCACAATCATTTAGATCTAACTCTGAAAGAAAGAGAGCAGAGTAACCGACAATTACCGGTGTTCATTAGGTTTAGGATATTGTGGCACGGACAGATGGAGTTTCCCTCTGGGTCTGACTGTACATCCAGAACAGAAGCTGATCAGATTAACACTTGGATAGAAAACAGAATGAGATTTATTTGTAGAGTGTTAGGAGACTATTCTGGTGTTTTCTCTTGTTCGTAGAGAGCAGTTTTCATCTTGGGGACATCTTTCTTTCAGGCGACTCAACACCTTGAACAAGTGTGCCTCTATGAAACTTGACGTGAACCTTCCGAAGAAGAAAGTAAGTACCTACACTTGATAGCTAGCTTTGTCATCAAAATGATGCATATGTGTATGAGTAAGCGTATGCTGCCTTGTCTTGTTAGGTTGATCTTTCTGAGTGTACCACTATAGTACAAAATGGTATATGCAATAGGGATAACAGATGACCTATAAGTTGGTGCCACATTTTCTTATTTATCTTTTACTAGGTGTTATATCTCAAAAAGTGTATTTCGAAATATAACACTTTGTATCTAACTCTTTGGTGTTGTTTTGTATCCTAAAATATTCATTATTTGAAATTTGTAAAAAATAGAAAACAAACAGCATTGCCTTCATAAGATTGCCTTAAGTTATGGATGTGCTTCCTGCACCAACACAGATATTATCTGGCTTCATCCCTCTAGCCTAGATTCAGTGATATTTGAGATCATACCATTGTTGGGTTCATGCCTATTGAGTATGATTACTTTTATCTGTCCCCACTTTGTAATGTAGCCTGCTGGCTTATATTAAGGCATCTTCCTTTCTTTGGTCTATTTATGGCAAAGTCTTTTTAAAGAAATCATTTGTCTGGTGTTATATCACTGTTAACTGATTGTATAATGTTATTAATTCTGAGCAGACATCCCCCGAGCTATTTCCTGCAGCTCCTATTTAATTGTCCTTTCTGGCATAGATGAGGTGGAGTAAATATAGTTCACATAGTTTTATGTCAAATCCAATGATACATACATCATCATGCATGCATGATCTTTTTAATTTAATTGTATTTGTTATTATTTAATTGGGGAGGTAATTGACATGAAGAGTCCTAAACAGAGACATTCATTACTTCAAAGAAGATTCAAAATACCAAATTTAATTATTTAGGCCAGAGTAACTGATGTAATGTAATTATGGAACGCTGAGACATACTGATATTTGTGCTGTTTTCTGTCTTTTTTCTAGAGTGAAGACTCTGATGAAGAAGACCTGTTTGCTATCAGTGACAAATGGACCTTTGAGTGGAGCAGCCGGCGTTGGTCCAGATTGCAGGACATTGACTGTCTGCTGGGAAACCACAGAGAGGGTCAGCCCACCGGGAACGGCGTGCCTCTAAGAACCACCACCAGCAGTGAGAGCGTTCTGACGGACCTGAGCGAGCCAGAGGTCTCCTCTTTGCACAGTGAGAGCAGTGGGGGAAGCGGTCATAGGGGCCTCAGCACAGAGGACTCTGACTGCTCCAACCGCACCTGCTCAGATTCTGCAGCGATGCCAGACTCTACTTCCCTCACAATGCCTCACATCCCCAAAGACATTGCTCACTACGGCTCCCTGCCTGATAAGCACGGCAAGACAAGTCGCATCCGTGCCAAAGACTTCCTGAAACGCATGGAGACATTGCGCTCCAGGGGGACGCTGGGAAGAGGTCGTAAGTCGTTAGTTATCAGCGCTCCAGTGCTGCAGCAGGAGGCCCAGGCTCTAAAGACACTGCGGTGTGTGGAGATCATAAATGGGGATGCTGGAGCTCCAGAACCACCTTCCCACAAAGTTCTGCCATCCCAGTCCAGCAGTGAGGTTAGCAGCCATTCCAGTGGAAGTGCTGTCAGCACACCCAGTCTGAAAGAGCGTAAAAATCACCGGGCTGACTACAAACGCAGTGGCATGTATTTGGAGGACATCGACATCTTCTCGGGGACCCAAGTGAATAAAGTCGCAGAACAAAACCGCCGGAATGAATTCTGTTCCTATGAGGACCTGGTGGTCCACATTCCTAAAGACCACAAGCCAGGAACCTTCCCCAAAGCACTGTCCATAGAGAGCCTGTCACCAACCAATGGGGCCTCTATTAACTGGCACACCAGTAGGGTGCACTTGGACTCCCCACTAATTTCATGCAGAAAGGAATCCAGGCCTGTCACCCAGTGCTGCTCCAGAGGCAGCCGCATCAGCGTGTATGATAATGTTCCTGGCTCGCATCTGTACGCCAGCACTGGTGACCTGATAGACCTGGAGAAAGAGGACCTGTTCCCTCACCTGGATGATATCTTGCTGCATGTTAATGGTCTGCAGCAGATAGTAGACCACTGGTCTATGAATGTGCTGCCTGTTGGAGAAGGGCTGACACAGGTGAATGGAGAGAGGGAAAACACAGTAGGCCTCCAGTCTTCCAGTCAGATCACATTGGACTTTGAGGGAAATTCTGTTACGGAAAGCCAGACTACACCTAGTGACGGGGACAGAGACAGAGTATCACTTGCAGAGACAGAATCTACAAGGCTCAGGGAAAGGAGGGACTCTGGAGTAGGTGCTTCGCTGACAAGACCCAATCGGTAAGGCTCATGGAACTGCACTGAACATTGAAAGAATTCAAAATTAATTCACTAACTGTGGTCTTTATCACTAGAAGTCAGTGCAATATTTCTATTTTATCTTTCATGGCATTAGGTTACGATGGCCAAGCTTTCAGATTTCCAACCGTCTAAGCCACTCAGTGGCATCGCTACAGATTACCAACCAGTCAGCAGGCCAGCTGAGTTTGTTGCAGAAGTTCTCTCTGCTGCGCCTTACTGCAATCATGGAGAAGTACTCGATGTCTAACAAGCATGGCTGGACTTGGTGAGTCTCACTGAAATTTACAAGGTCCACTGTGGGTATGATTCATGATCAATAAATTCTTTTTTTATTTGTGAAGTTATGTTTTATATTAAATAGCTTTTAACTGGTAATCAGAATCAGGTTTATTGCTAAGTAAGTTTGCGCATATAAGGAATTTGGCTTGGTGTTGTGGTGCATAACACAAAATTAAGTAATCCTAAATAATATTAAAAAACAAAGAATTTACAATAAAAAATCTGTAAAATATATTCTAAGTGAGAAGAGTTACTATAGGTTTAAATTTTAAATAGAAGAGTGTGATGAAATGTACAAAATATTAATCAAAAGTAAAACAGTATATGTAGTGTGCAATTAATAATAATAATAATAATAATTTGGGATGTGAGGTTTTGGTCTTGACCCTCTTGCTGAGGGGGAGTGTTTCAAAAATGTATGTAGGCGTGCAGGTCCTGGAGGGACGGCAGATTGCAGCCAATCAGCTTTTTGGCACAGTGAATGATGCGCTGCAGTCTGCCCTTTTAACCCGTATTTACTAAAATTACTATATTAGCATTGTTAATTTGTGTGTTTGTCCAATATGATTTGATTAGGTCTCAAAAGTTAGTACTATTTTTTGTTTAGTTAATGTGTATATATATTTTTTGTATTCCTACAGTATATTCTTTTTGTTAACCCAATAGACCAAGTTGTCAACAATGTTGTGCTGTGTCTCCTAGGTCCGTGCCAAAGTTTATGAAGAGAATGAAGGTACCAGACTATAAGGATAAGAATGTGTTCGGAGTACCCCTCATAGTGCATGTACAGCGTTCTGGACAACCCCTGCCCCTCGGCCTGCAGCAGGCCCTGCGGTACCTGAGGAGCCAGTGTCTTGATCAGGTCAGCCACAGGACACATACTCTCAGGTTGCATGAGACTTTCAATTTCACATGTGATATAACAAACGGTTGGGTTTATCTAATGTGTATAATGTGGTGTAAGGTTTCAGTTCACTATGACTGACACAGATTGCAGACACATACAATAGTGGTATAATAACAATACAGTGAGCGGAACTACTGTACAATATAGTCACATAATGCTGTCAGCTGTCCAGTTAACATTAATATATCTTTTTTTTAAACATTAGTATGTCTGTTTTGCTTCTAGGTTGGTCTTTTTCGTAAATCAGGGGTGAAGTCTCGAATTCAAGCTCTGAGACAGATGAATGAGAGTTCTCCAGATAATGTGAACTATGAAGATCAGTCTGCCTATGATGTGGCTGACATGGTGAAGCAGTTCTTCAGGGATTTACCTGAGCCCCTGCTCACCAGCAAACTGGGGGAGACGTTCCTCCATATATACCAATGTAAGGACATAAAAACCCTCTCTTTTCTTGTGTTTTGTACCAAGTCAAGATTTAATTTTAGTGTCCCGCTTGGTTTTGTTTTGATTTAGTTATGAAATTGCATAGGAACTAACATAGAGTACATGCAGTTATGTGAAGATGTGATTTGAAATCTACTAAATGACCTTTGAGAGGTCATTATCGCTTTTTCTCTCTTATCACTATGACTGTTAAGCAGAAAGGATAAAAATACATTCTGTCATACATGCAGATGTGCCGAAGGACCAAAGGTTGCAAGCTGTCCAGGCAGCCATCATGTTGATGTCAGATGAAAACCGAGAGGTGCTGCAGACACTGCTCTGTTTCCTGAGTGATGTCACTTCCTCTGTGGAGGAGAACCAGATGACACCCATGAACATTGCTGTGTGCCTGGCACCCTCCCTCTTCCATCTCAACATACTCAAGAAAGACAATCTCTCACCAAGGTAAATCCTAACCAGAAGCCCATTATTTTTTTCTTGTGACATCTAGTGTTGCAGTTAGCTTAGCTTGATGTCAGTGATTTTAGGGCAGCCACATAGTCTGCCACTATGTGCCTCAAAAACTAATGAACAAGACATGCATGCATCCTATTAACTCCTGAATGATTATCTTCACCTATGACTCCATAAAGATAGACTCTCCTACTCTCTTTCTGGGCCACTTTTAAAAGAACAGCACACTCTTTTTAAAGCTCAATGTTTTATGAGATCATGCTGTGTACAAACAAAGCAAAGCTCTCTAATTTACCATGTTGAAATGGTTGCTTAAAGGATCAAAGGGGTTTCCTGCAGAGAGGAGGAAGGGTTTATATACTGCATTTTGTAGTGATGTTGACCTGGGGACTCTGCCGGCCTAATAAGTTTTCTCTCCTCATAACCCCCCCAGGGCCATGCAGAAGAAGTATGCCACTGGAAGACCAGACCAGAAGGATCTGAATGAAAATTTAGCAGCAACACAGGGCCTCGCTCATATGATCATAGAGTGCAACCGTCTCTTTGAGGTATGAGAACCTTCAGTTGAGATGATGCAAGAATTTCAAGCCTGGATGCAATATCCACAGGCCTAATTCTGTTTATGTTTGCTTACCTCATGCTTTTTTACACCTATTAGATCCCTCATGAGATGGTTACTCAGTCGCGTAATTCATACGTAGAGGCTGACTTGCATGCACCAACAATTGATGAGCTGTGCAAGCAGCTGGAGGATGATGATGGAACATATCAAACCCATATGGAGGGAAGACTTCAGAACCTGCTCAAAGAGGCCCGGGAGAAGTCCAAATACTGGGTGTCCTGCAGCAGCTCTGATAATACAGAGCTCTACTATAAGAAGGTTGGTTTTCATCCTTTTGTTGTGGAGCTAATGAATTATTGAATCTTCACAATGTCTATAAGTTAACATGATGGTTTGTGTCTTTGTGTCTCGTCCAGGTGGGAGATGGGAACCCTTTGAGACGCTGGAGAGTGTCTGTGGAGGTGGAAGCACCACCATCAGTTGTGTTGAACCGAGTGCTGCGAGAGCGCCACCTGTGGGATGTGGACCTGTTGCAATGGAAAGTGTGCGAGACACTAAACAAGCAGACAGAGGTGTTTCAGTATGTCCTCAGTCGTATGCCCCCTCATCCCAGCAGGGACTTTGTAGTACTCAGGTGAGTGATAATGTAAAGAAAAACAGATAGAATGACATTGTTAAACATCATAAGCACTGATGTACATATCCACCATCTATTTTATTGTTTTTTGAAGTAATTCTTTGCTATTTAGCTATTATGGTAAAAGATGTACTTTTCTTGTTTTGTTTTTTCAAGGTCATGGAGGACAGACTTGCCCAAAGGCGCATGCTCCCTGGTTTCTGTGTCTATAGAGCATGAGGATTGTTCTCCTGTTGGAGGGGTACGAGCTATTGTTCTGGAGTCCAACTACCTGCTGGAGCCCTGCGGCTCAGGAAAGTCCAGACTAACTCATATCTGCAGAGTGGACTTGAAGTAAGTCCTAAAAGAATCATTGTACTAGATTTTGTCAGTAACTCTTTCAGCAAATTCACATAAATTGTATAAATGCATTTTAGTGTATGGTTTTAGTCTCCTTTTTAAGATATTTATTTGAATGCATAGAGCACATATGTATGTACACTAAATAGTACTTTGTTGAATGTACTGTTTTGATTTTAGGGGAAGGACTCCAGACTGGTACAACAAAGCCTTTGGTCACCTTTGTGCCGCAGAAGCTGCCCGGATCCGCAACTCCTTTCAGCCACTCATTACAGACGGCCCAGAGACCAAAATCTGAAACCCTTGCCCGCTGTGTCTGCTCAGCCTGGAGATCAAGATTGAGCCTTAGGCAGACACAAAGCATAGACACGAGCCCAGAACTGAAGCACAGTTTATTCAGTTTTAGTACAAATGCTCTGAAAATCATTTTGAGCTCCTCTGTACTTGCACAATGACAAAAGAGGACATCTTATAGGTGCTGAGCATATTTACTCAGTGGGAAATCAATCATCCTGCCAATGTCCATAGCATTAGGATTTATTTACCTTGATGTTGCTAAACCTGTACATTATAATAATTATTATCTTTAATATTATTATTGTTTTATTGTTGCTATAATCTACAATGTCTAGGACATTCAAGCTCTTAAACGCTTCTGAGAAGCATGTATATGTTTTATGTTATGTCAAATTTAAAGCTATAATTATTATGGTGTACACTCAAGAGTCTGTATATATATGTGTGAATATACTGTACATGCAAACAAGATGTATATATTGTATATTTGTGAAGGGATTAATAGTACATATGTTAATTTCCTATATATTGATTCTTCCACTGTGTCAATCCTCCTGTAATACACATGGTACAAAATTGTAAGCTGGTTTTACTTTGCTTCAGTATTGTCATTTTGGAATGGGTGTAATTTTATTAAACTTTGACCTCTTATGGTTGTGAAAAGAATGACATAAGGTTTGACTTGATCATACCTGCTTTAGGGTACTGGATTGTGCACTTGTCACAAGACATCATTTTTAAAAAATAAAACTATTAAAATAATAAAAATGGTTTATTTTGCACTGATTCTTACAGTGTGTGTGAGATGTAATTCATCTATTGGCCATTAATATTAAACTGTGTCAGTACTGACAGTATATGCTTCTGCAAAAATGTTAACATACCACAATCATGTACAGTACACTACTTATACCCTCCTTATACCTATAAAGAGCTAATGTACATTTCTTCCTGATCTGGGACAAGAGGGACCTCTACTGGCCATTTCTAGGAAATACATGACTGCAGGTATCACACATGGGAAGATGGATTTACATGAACACCTTATTGAACTGAAATTTTAATTTCAACTCATTTTAAATGCAAATAACAGTATTTTTTTTAAGAAAATCAAAAACAAATGAAGACTGTAATTCATATTATCTGGACTTTCCTTACAAATTGTAGTCAGGGCGACCATGGACCAAAAGAGTAAAACTAGGTTCATTTTTGTCCACTAGATGGCCCTTTCTGATCAGTAGAACATTTATCTTTACTGTGGCCTCATATTATTTTCCCCTATGAAAACATATTTGAAATTTAGCCCTCTTTATTTCAAGTATTTCCTGTTATTATATACAAGTAGTAAGTGTGAGAAGATAGATATCAACTGCCATGATATGGGGAAGTGTACATATCAATGGTAATGGGTCAACTACAATAATTATTTCAGTCTTGAGGGACACCAACCTTCAATTTCTCAAGTATACTTATGATGTATGTGTGTAATAGCTTATTGAACTTATTACACTTGCAGAATAACGTTTGACCCTTTAATGGCAAAGTCAAACGCCCTCCATTGACTTCTATTCAGCACAATCACTGGCAGAGAATGAGGACCAGCAAGCCTAACAGGGATGAACACAGTATGAGAGGATATGAGGCACTGGATTCCTGGAAGTGATTTCACACTGACATCGAAAAGACATTAGATAATGTAATATGTTGGGACAACAGAATAAACACACACATAGGACTAATTCCAAAAGTTAACTCATTCTTTAAATTAAATTACCATTAGCCACGTATAAACTAAACATATAAGACTATAGTGAGATAAAAACAACCAACATTGCCAGATAAATGATATTTTATTAAATTATTGGTGAGCAGACTAAATAATTAGATTGTCAATTGTTCTGCACTGCGTCACCGCAAATTAAATCAAGCTGTAAAACTGCACAGTAGTATACATGATAGGTACAGCTGTATAAAGCCTGACATTATTTCTACCTCTTTTGAAGCCATGTTGACACAGATCAGCTTAATGAGGTCATGAAATGCAAGCTCATCTTCTGGCTGTCAGTCAGGACGATGGACAGGATTGTTGCCAAGCTGTCAGTGTCAGTCTTTTATATAACTACTGGAACCTCATGGCTTTTCAAACTATATTTCTGCTCCCAGATAAATTGAAATGACTCCAAAATGTATTTATGTTTAAATTTATGTTTTGAATCCATTATTCACAAACAAACCATTTGTCTAACTACACATAAGTATGATATTTCTCTGCATAATTTCTAAGGTAGATGCAATGCAACTACGTGCATTACATTGCTTTGGCTTTATGTTTATTAAAAAGGGAAAACTATCCTCATCATTCAAAGGGGTAATTAATTTTCAACACACATTTTTCCTATCTGTTTATTAACATAGTAAAATTTTGTGAAAATGAAAGAGTATGGAGGCAAAGCAGTCAATATGGTGTTTGAGTTTACCAGTCCAAACTATCAAAAATATAGGGATAATAAAAACTCACCAGGAGCACTGTAAGAAATCTTGACTTGTAGTTGATCAAGGGAATCTGCAATAGGAAGTTTAGCTTTCCTTAGATGACTGTCCTGGGCCTCCTTTGTACTTCACAGACTGGTCAATGAACCGTACACCTGGAGCTCAAACTGTAATTGTATGATAATGTAACAGGTTTATATAATAAGAATGGATGTGTGCGCGCACGGTGTATGTACTCAGGTGTACCTTCAGAAATGAGTAAAAAGATCTGTCTGCAGCAAAGTCTCTTAACTGAATAATAACCTTCAAGACGCCTATTAATAGACACAATAGTCAGTAGCCTACCATTTACCATTATACAACTCAGATTTCATTTCAGTCTTTGGCTAGACTATAACTGGTCCTAAATGACATAGCTGTTATTAGGTAGATGCTATAGGGGCTATAGATATGAGAGCATGAACACAGGACATATGACACAGCTGTGAAAAATGTCCTATTTCATGCAGGTATCTGTTAATCCATGGGGATGCGCCTTAAGCATGACACCAATAGAGCTTTCTGGTGGCATTCTGCTTTGTCAAACAGGTGTAACTAATAATTATTAATTAGTGATGAATTCCATTTAGAGGTATTGGCTCACTGACTTACTGGGTCACCTAAATGGAACAGAGCTATCATTAATGTTATTAGGTGCACCTGTAGGCTATTTTTCCTGCTAATTAGTCATAGCAGCAATTATTTTACATTTTCAGTATCTATAATATTGGCTATATTTTTGTATTAAAGGGGGAACTATTAAGTCAGGTAACTTCCGGCTGCCATCTTTGTTTGGGGAACAAGTTGAGTTGTGCGGTTGCTTTTAACGGAATATTTTTCGCTTTAGTTAAGTTTACTGGAGAAATGTAACTGGGTCGACATGACAACTAGCCTACTGACAACTGCACAGACAAACTTTGTAAATCTTTTGGTCGGTAGTCAGTGGCCATGCAAGGTGAACAGGTCGGGGAAAGAATCGATTTGCTAGCGGTCATTCTCCAGCTTCATCATCGCAGCTAGCGCAGGCGTGGTGAGTGGAACCGCAGGCAGGGGGCGGCAACATGGCGGTGACAGCAGCACAGACACGGAGACGCGCATCCAAGAGAGCGGCACTCACACACACACAGCCTGGTGTACACAGCGCAGGTCAGTCCGCTCAGTTAACCGGCTGGCACCGATAACACACCGGACTCACTCACCGGAACTCTCCAGAGTGGATGTTACTGACAGAGAGTGATTTCTTGTTGGTGTTTTGTTTTTGTTTTCCTCGGCTTCGCGAGTGTTCTTCTCTTTCATTTCTTCTTGAAGCTCCAGAGCAGTGATTAAATATATTAAGGGGGCAGGCGTACAACTAGCTCCTGACGCCCCCGAGTTGGGTGGAAATGGCAAGCGAGAGACCGGTGACGATGCCGGGCTCGGTGTCGCACTCGGACCGACAACCTCCTCCAGGTCACGGGCATCACGCGGCTGCAGGCTCCGCTGGCGCCAGTGAGACAGTCATGATGTCCGGCTCGGGTTCAGTGGTCCTCCCGGCTGGGATTATCAATCCATCGGTACCAATCCGGAATATCAAGATGAAATTTGCTGTTCTCATTGGACTGATCCAGGTTGGAGAGGTTAGCAACCGGGATATTGTTGAAACGGTGTTGAATTTGGTAAGTAAATGTGTTTTTTTTCTCCTCCTACTCGCATGGCTGGACGTTATTGCCTAATCCTGAATTGGGAAAGACATTCAGTATTAGCAATAACAGAACATCATGTTTACACATGCAAATGCACTTTTGTATAGACACATGCACATGATTATGTATTTGCTGCGCTAATATGAGCACATGTCCCGAGCAGAAAACATTCAAAAGTCACACATGCACACAGAGATGGTGGGTTGAGGGATGCAAGATAATAACACAAAGACAGCTCTCAAGTTTTCAAGTTTACCAAAGTCCCAACTTCAATGTGACAGTTTGAAAACCAAGTAGACCGGTGTGGATGATGTCAGTGAAGATAAAGTGGCATACCTGCTGAAATTAAAGTGTAATGTGGGTACTTCATAGCCTGCTGGTGCACAACTTATTTCAGATGGCAGGTATGTTGAGGTAGGGTGAGCAGAGACTGCTGCTGCTGCTGCTGCTGTGTGTGGGGGGGGGATTCAGGCTTCCCAGAGCTAAGGGTCACCATAACATGCCATTATTACACTTGTTTTAAGATGGTTTCAGGGAGCTCGACTTTCTGCCACCATACCTGAGCAGAGGGTTCAGTTACTGGTCAGTATCGGTGATAATTTGGTCAGTGCAGCTCTTCAGCAGTGTGGTGAAGATGAAGAATATTCTTGGTGAATTCTGTACCTGCTCTTACTTGACATGTAAGCATTTGTGGGAGCATGATGGTCATCAGCTTCTCCCCTTATATATATTGACCCTGGGAGTATTTCCTCCGAGGGTTTTCCACTTTTTAAAAGGACTGTCAAGTTCATTCTCACAAAGTGAGAGGAGAGTGTGGAGTAATGAATGTCAGCACAAGGTGGTAGGAGATTTAAGTCCATTGTATGGCCAGGGTTAGCAGATGAAGTCGGTTTCTTCCATGGGGAGAAAAAGTAATTAAGACCTACAGCTGTTAAACACAGCATATCACTTGTATTGTGGATTTACTCATTGAAAGTAAATGAGGTGTAACTAGATGCGTAATGTGAAGAGACTATTGAGCCAGCACATATCTCTGCTTTGACCATCTGCAGGAGGCATAGCAGAGTCTGTTTTCAGTATTTGTTCTCTCCTTGTTAGCGCACCAGAGATTAATTCCGACTTGTTCTGGCGCAACAGAAATCCACTTTGTGGAGCAGGACAAATTGTAGCCCTTGGCATGTTCAGACATGAGAATAGCACTGCGATAGCCTTAGTCTCTGACACCTTGCCCCTTACACTTTGCAGTGCTCTTCTCACAGGAAATGTGCACATGGGATAACACACTGTAGTCTACCCTTTCTTTTGCTCAACATTGATTGTGTAGATAAAAGATTTTCCATCTATTTGTATTAGATGCTAATCTTGTTTATGAAGTTTGATTTTGCTTTATTGACTCTACTAAATGCAGAACATTTATGTCATCACTGTCTTTCATCCTCTGTGCATATTTCAGCATAGTATTACAGCTCTTATTTGTAATATACTGTACAGCAGAACACACTTTATTCATATCTCAGTCACATACAATGCCAAAAATTGTGAAAGACTGGTTTGATTAACAGAAGTTGTAAGCAATTTAAGATATTAGGCTAATTTACGTCTTCTTGACTTGTTTGCAAGCAGAAGTACAGCCCTCTTTTGAATTATGTGCATACAAATGAACCACATATAATTATTATATGAGCCTCTTCATCTAAATTACATCACAAAATGTGCATGAATAATACTAGCCAGGGAAGAGAGTAGAGAACACTGTCATGCAAATAACCTTCCTGCCTGTAAGATGCCACGACTACAATAAATTTGATGCTTATAACTAAAGGTTATTTTTGAAGTCTGAGAGATAGTATGAAGATCCTGAAGGATCCTTAACCATATCTCATGGGGTCCAATTTGTGGAGTAATGAAATAATAATGTTCTTCTCCATCTCCAAGGAACATCTTGAAAAAATTGGGGTCTGAGGATCCTGTTCTGAACATCTATCACGAAAACACTTATTCATGATAGATGGTATTGCATATTTTGTTATTTAGCTGTAGTTCTTGTTGAGCTGCCAAGATATAAAATAAGACAGTAACACTGATTTTATGTAACTGTTTGTTTAGGTGTTTTACTAAAGTGAAGGCCTACTACACCTGATATGTATGGGCACCACACATCAGAAATGTTTATTGTAACTGAATTAGACCCAAAACACCATTCAATTACAGTGTCCCAGAAGCTCTGTGGTTACATACTCTACTCTGTATCAATATTTTGGTCTCATCTGAATGACATTCACTAATTCATTCATTGCATTATTCCCATTTGGAGTCATGGGGACTTGGAGGTTTTCCAAAAATATAAAATCTTAATAATTTAATTTAAAACATGTCAATTTAATATTATGATATTAACAGAATAATGTGAATCATAGTGTGATAAATTCCCTCTTTGGCTTGAATTTGCCCACAAAGCAGTCAGCAACAATAGACTTGCATAGAAAGAGGATGGTGCGTATGACAACCTAGTTACACTATTTTCCCTATTAGATACACCGGATAAATTATTGTCCCTAAGGTGTGAAATACTGTGGGGACCAAGTTGTTTTTATGTCACTTCAGAACCATCAGCATCCGTTTTCAGCTACACATAAGACTAAGGCTGCTCTCAAGCTCTGATCATTAATATGGGTCATATGGCTAATCAAATTTGGTATAAATAAGGGGATATTGCTCATTGTTTTCTAAGCATGACGTTGTAAACAAAGTGCATTTGCGTCATGAGGAAATAGAAGATTGTATTTTTCCTGGTATTTTTAATTATCACTTGGTATGAATCATGCAATGAACAGTTATCCGACAAAAGCGAAAGTCAAATTACTCAGCAGCCAGCATCTTCATGACCAAAATCCCTTATGATCTGATGGATAATGAGTTCTGATAGAGAAGTGAGAAAGCAGATAATGTGAAATTGAAAAATGTGAAAAGCACATCTTCATCTTGATCCTGACATTTAGGAGTTCTCATGTGCTGTCAACAACTGGTTGATATTAACTCAAAAGCATGATGACAACACAGGATCGCTACCCGCTCTGTCGTGTGAGGTGAAAATCACCACCAAGCTTATTCAGGCTTCCTTAAATTGATATTCAACCCAAATCATACACTTTTAATATCAAACATCCAGCCCCTGTAGACTTGAAAGGTGTGTGTTGAAAGTTGGCAGATTCCTTATTCATAAAGAATAGGAGGTACGGTAAGCTTGAATTTTATGCCAATTGCATGGATTCCAATGGTTGCAACACATTTTCATGGCAGAAAAAAGTATCAAAACATCCACAGAAACTTGTCAAACTGCTCCTGCAGCACAATCCACTTATCCACTATCCATTTATATGCTCAGCATGCTCCACATATTCATATTTCAGCCAATTTATCAAAATATGTAGTTCAGATTCTGTTTTTGGCTCCTGCAGTTAGCTGTTTATGTTTGTAGCTTTCAACTAAATTTGCCATTTGTCTCAAGGGACTGCATAAATAAAGCTACAAACAGGTGCAGTTTACAGTATTTGACAGATTTTTTTAATGAAAATATTAGTTTAGATCCCGCTGAGCATGTCAAACAGCGGAGAAGAAGAATATGCTCCAGGAGTGGATTGATAAGTTTCTATGTATGGACGTTGTGATTTTCTTTTTTCGGCTCTAAAAACCTTTTACTACTGAAATCTTGGAATTCATATAGGTATTAATTCAAGCTGGCCGCAGCCACTATTTTCCATGAAGAACAAAACTGCCAACACTGTGTTACTAGCCAGGGGCTGAGAGTTGGGTATCAGAGAGATTTTAGGTGGATTATCACTTAAATGAAATGCTTCACCTTGCTGGCCTAAGCTCTATAAAAGGGGATTTGAATCCTCCACCAGTTGGCAAACATTATTAGAAAACATTCAACTAACAGTGTAGATTACTCTTGCTACTACAGTACTCTTCCCATCTGTCATCTTGATTTGACAGTTAATTCTTTCTTACTTGCTCAGTCTTTTACTGTAGGGAGGCACACTTATCGCTTATTTGAAATGACTTTGTATCGCCAGTTTGGATGGAAGGCAACACATCAGGCTGATATAACTTGAAATAGTAATTGAAGGATTCTCAATATTTTGTACACCCTTACTGCTTCTTTAAATAAATGATCACCGATAGTTGCAGAATCAATTATTTTCATTAGTGTAATGGCATTACACATGCTATTACAATTATCTTTGAGACAGGCACAATGATGCAGATTGGACTGTGATTAATAATCACTGATCCTTGCTGTTTCTGATTACAATATGCTTTTGAATGCAGTTTCATTCAGTCAGAACAAAATAAAGAAAAGGAAAAGAAACACATTTTTTTCCACGAGAGCTATTGTTGGATCAAAAGCCAAATTAGTCAGCATTATTACTATTGTGTATATTTGAAAGAAAAATCACTGGCATGAGGGTACAGTGGCCGGCTGTCTGCTCAAAACTAGACGCATCTGTGCACAATCAGTTCATACATTTAGGTGCTTTGAAGGCTCTAAATTGCTAATAGTTGTGCATGCGGGAGTAAGTGACTTTCTGTCTGTCTGAGTTAGCCCCAAGGATGGACTGACGATCTGTTCAGAGTGTCTTTGCCAAATGAATTCTAGGATAAGCTCCATCCCCCAGTGAGTAAAAATAAGCCCAACAATAATTAAGGAATGTATGTTCCATTTAAGTGATTTACAAAATAGCCCTGGTAAGCAGCATTTTGGCAATTCTCCAAACAGTGTTTCACTCTAAACATTAACAGGTCAGTTAAATAAGGAATTGAACATCATTGCCTCACATGACCCTAAAAGATTTTGTTTGTGCGACAGAGAAATTGAATGTGCTAAACACCCAGGTGCTACAGTTTTGTGCCACCATCCCCTTATCAAAGCTAATTAAAGGGGAAAGTCATTAATCTTTCATGTATAGGCAGCCTGAAATGAAAGCTGCAATTAAGATAATGTGTTATAAGACAGGTTGTGGAGTCCTGCCTTCAAGGTTGATGTAATTCCACAGGAATTAAACAGAGTAACAAAGGGATTCTGAGTTCTACCATTTTACCTGGAGACATTATCCAACTTGTATCTCTGAAACAGCCTTTTGCATGTCACTGTGTATTAGATAAGCATCAGTGTATAATATTACAGCAGGGTCTTTCTTGTATACACTGATAATCACTAGCCTACTATTAGGCTATATGGTGATTTACAGTGATGTCGAGGTTTCCTTACTTCATGTTTTTTAATGGAGATTTGCGGAGCCATATGAAATGCACACCCCCTGGTTAAATCCCACGAATCATACACCCCATAATCACGACCCATCTGACAAAGTGAGGAATGGCTGCGTAGTAGATTTCTTTCCCAGCTGGCTTGCTGTGACAATCTGTATGTGTTGCAAGATGTTTATACCATGTGTCACATCAATAACCAGGAAAGATTATTTTATTACAGTTTTTAGGAGATATCAAGACTATACCACCTTTAGAATTTACAGCCACTGTTTCTGTGTGATCCTGAAGAACATTTGTGACTCTTGTGCTGGTTATAAAAGGTTGTTTCAGATTTGTTGTAGCTTCATTTGTCCATCCTCTGCTTAGCTTACTGTAAGACGTGTTTTATTTGGAAGAGATGTGATTTTTGTCCCTCTGTCCTGTTGAACTTTATGTTTGTAAGACAGTGGCTACGTCTGCTGCCGTCTTTGCCTGTCAGTGTTGGGCAAATATCATTGTGATCAGCAATGACAGACATACATTTTCTGCTTGGATTGTTACATGCATCTGCTACATGTCGCAGCAGAGGAATATGTATATTTTCCTCCAGGGAGGACAGTTGCCTCAGTAGATGCAGAATACAGTGCAAGCAAAGGGATTTTGTTCATCTTGGTAAACCACTCTCTCCATGTTGCTATTGACATTACTATTACCTTTGCTCTCTGTATACACATACTTAATGTCATGTTGCTAATGGCTACTCAAAAAGTTGTAGAAGAGCCTTGATTTCTTTTAGCCTTTGGACCGTTTTACAACTCATCCTGATAACACATTACATGAAACAATAGCTGTTAAAAATACATAATCTATCTTAAAAATATGTTTTTCGACCTTTAAGATTTTTAGAGTCATTCTTGGTTGATTCATTTGATAACTATTAAAAATGGTTTAGCCCCCATCTTAAATTTCAAAGGCCACTTAGATCATTCTGCCTAACAGCACTTGTCATCCCAAGGTCTACATTAAAAACCAAAGGTGAAGTGCCTTCGCTGTCAGGGCCCTCACTCTGTGAAGGAAGTTTAGTCTGTCCTTCTTTTTTTTTATATTATTATAAATTATGTGATGAAATATATTAGTGTATACTGTTTTCTTGTGTTTCAATTAGATACATTTGCTCTGGTCCTCCGTCTAATGAGACCGCGAGAGATTGCGTCACAAAATCTTGGTGTCTTGAGTTTGTTGTTCTCTGTATCTCTGCGATCTCCAGACATTTTAACAGTTAAAAGACATCTTTCATGTTACTTCACAGTGTGGAGTTTGGGAACTCCCTTATATCAAGCACAAATAAATGTTTCCATTTAGATGATGGTTTCAGGGAAGAGTTTTCATCTGAGGCCATCTAAAATTCATGTTGTCCCACATTCAAAAAGTACACTAAGCTGGCCATTTTAACAGAGAGGTTTTATCGTTGTTGCAGTTGTAGCATGTCTGTGGCTGTAGGTGACTTGATGTCTTAATTTCTCTTGTAACAGTGTTTATTGGGAATTGCAAAACTTGTTATTGCTTAGGGAATTAGCTGAAAATAGAGTGAAAGCTGGCCTAAATTAATTAACTTTTGCTTCATCGTATGAGATGAAAATCACCACATCAGAGGCGAAATCTTTATACTTACCAACTGCTGTTCCTTTGAAAAATACTCTTGCAGCGCACTCTGTGCTGTCAAAGGACAATCAGTACTATCTAGAAATGCATAATAGATTAAAGACTTTGAGATGTGTGTGGCCTTAGCTGCTTTCAGTTGTGGTTGGACTTCACTGTAAGCGTCCCTGCGCTACTGTTGAGTCAGTTGCACACTTTGATCAGTCTTGGATCGATATCACGTCTTGGCTCTTGTACAGTTTTGCAAATGTCACGATTGCACAATTGTTTTCTTAGTCACCTGGAATATTACCTACTGGGTCCTTGCCTTTGTTTGCTCTTTACTGGAGACCCATTGTGAGCATGCATGTGTTGCATTGCCATTTCACATTCTGTATAATTGATTTACTCCTCTTTCTTTTCCTTTCAAACTCCACAAGTTTGCAGTGGCATGACGAATGCTACTGACATTTCGATCTGATTGTGGATTTGTTAGCATCATACCAGTCAATTCTAAAAGAAGTGTCTTGGTTATTGGTCTGAAACTTGTGTATTTCTTTTATTTGTGCCCCAAGGTCTACTTGTGCTCTGCTGAAATGTCCTTAAGCATGATGCTGAAGCTCCACTACAGGTCCAGCAGTGCTCTTCAGTAGCTAATTTGCCCTCAGACCTCTGAGAATAATGAGTCAATGAAAAATAATCTCCCTGCATGAATTAATTGTGTATCACATTAATGCTGTTAATATAACCGATAGTAGCCAATACACTACGTCTTACATGGTGAGAGAATAGAATTAACTCTTCAGCATTCATCAGGAATAACTGTATTCACCTTCATAAATTCTTCACTAAGCTTTTTCTATTTTCCAGCGTGAACCACATGCATCAAAGTATGCTAAAATTATGCTTCCTCAGGAAAGTTTATTCTCTACTAAGCCATCCAATTTCTGCCAACAGCAGTTTCCACTCATCTACTCGATCACAGTCTTCTTACTGTAGGATCTGAGGAAAAAATTTAGAAATTCAGATTCTGTGCAAATTTGTTTGTTTAAAAGTAATTTACCTGAGCTGTTGATTGATTCAGGGAGCATGCTGATATGCATTTTCTTGTCCTCAACCAAGGAGAAAGTTAATGACTACATTTATAATATTTCCCATTTGCTGCCATGTCAGCCAAAGGTTTTTGTTTTGTGGATATCTGAGTGCAGTTGCATTCTTATGCGGATCTTGATGCCCTTGACCTGTCTTATAATTATGATTTATATATTTGTTGTCACTTTTATTATACTCAGTCAGGGCCAGATTTACTAAGGCTTCTGCAGCTGTTTTTTTTAGGCACAGATGTAGTGCAGTTTGCCCCAGACACATGGTGTATTTCTCAAACAGGTCCACCAGACTGGAGTTGGTCATTTTTGTGTTTTCAAGATGCATCTCTGTCCTCATTGGCTATGATTTACCATCTACTATTTGTATTTAACATACACAAATAGTAGGTGGAGACATGTTAACAAAGGTTGATAATGTTTTCTGCTGCATTTGCAACAGTTAGTGTAAACATAGTGCAGGTGAGATTTAGTCCCAAGGAAGGTTGTACTGAGAAATGTAACTTTACCTTTATTCTGCAGAAATCTCAATGACATCAGGTATAGAGTAGATCGCACCACAAAAATATTCTGCACCAAGTCAGTTATCTAAAAAATAAACAAGCTAATAAAAATGCAGAACTATAACGAAATCCGATTCTTAGAAAGAAAAATCGAGCAATAGACTAATTAATGCTGAACATTAATTATTTTGTAAGTGAACACGGTGCAGGAAATGGTGACTTATGTTCTTTAAACTTTGAACTTGAACTTGACGATCATTGTATTGGAAAATTACTTCAGGCTGCAGATGCACTGTCATGTCTTTTGCATTAGACAAAGGTATTTATTTAATGCGTTTGATTGCATGCACCTCAGTATTCTAGTGATACATCAGATGTATCGATACCATCTCTACCTCCACCTGCTGCACTCTGAGCTGCTGGTGCTGCTACTCGGTCCTCTCTCACTCTCCTTTGTTGCGATGGCTTGTGTATATTTTGTGCGTCTCTATTCATTTCCCATAAAGGTCACTTGTCTCCCATTTGCATTCGTAATATAAGCAGTCCTAAACATGATAAATTTATTCTTATAATAGACTTTTTTTTCTCATGTGTAGATTAACTGCAGATGTAGTTTGCACTGTGAAGTCGTGATCACTATGTTATCATTCAGTCAAGATCACTACGCTGTCATTTTTTTTTTCAAAACTTTGCTAATCCCATCGCTCAACTGCGTCTGTGAGCTTCACTCGCTGAATGCACCTGGAGGAGGTCCAGGCAGCATCCAGGAGCTGACTGCGTAATAACCTGCTGCCTTTGCAAATCAGGAACTAAATACATACATTTGCCCTGCACCATTTTCGTAGTAAATCTGGCCCACAGTCTTTATAGAGAAAATAGCAATATTTCCTCTGTTGTTGTGGTGAAATTTACCCTCATACTATGCTCCTAAATGGGCTACTACTGTACTGTACTTGGTAAATAAAACAACTCTTTTTTTCAGTGTTCACTGTGTCTAATGTAGCCAAAACAGGAATGTAGGCTTGTTCTATTATTAAGCTTTCTCTATATAACAACAACAGCAAAATGGAAATGCTGTTAGGCATAGACCCTTTATGGTTTCATTGATAACCAACAGCCAGTGCCTTGAGGAAATGCTAAAGAGATGGGTCAAACGACTGTGAAAAGGCCATGGATCTATTTTCTCTCTGTTCTCCCCTCGGCCTTATTCTCCTCTTGCTTTGCTCATCCCTCTCACTCGCTCATGCAGTGTTACCCTGGAGAAATGCTGATGGTATATCATTTGGCTGCTGCCTACATTAGTGTCGGGGTGCATTGTGGGATGCATCTCCCAGCTCAGTGGGGTAATGTTTACCAGGGGCATAACTGAGTCCTGGTTGCGGGGACTCGGTGACAGTGGCTGACTCTGTCTTTCAGGACAGTATTTTTGAGGTATAGAAATGTGTTGCTGTTGCTGGCTGTGATGCGGCAAAGTGTGCTAAGTCCTGTTAAGAGAGGCAACAGTGAACAGTGACTGAGATAGCACAAAGCTTGATAATATCCTCCAAGTACCCTTTTCTTCTTTTCTGCTTGCTGCTTTTAGCTAAGGTTGGTCTGACAAAGACTGGGAGGTCACCAGGCTCAGTCTAAATGAACACAATTTTGCTTTAATATTCTTTGGAAATATTATTGTATTAATCTATTTATTTAACAAGATAAAGTTTCATTTAGATTTCAAATCTTATTTTGTGCCTGGCTGAGCTACGATGATAATTGCTTATTATGTTCTTATCAAATTGTGTCTGTTTGTGGTTTTGTTGTGATGATATTTCTGTTACATTGAGATGACGTTCCATTTATACTGGATCCAATTTGGCATCACTCACCCTCAACTGACCTTTAAACCGATATATACTGTATGTTACTTGCTTTCCTCAGAGATTAGCCTGTGACTGAGCTACACCGCTGTATGTGCTGGACTTTCTACTCGTAAGACAACTATCGAGCACATTTTTGAATGAACACCTCACATGTCAAAGTCACTGACAGGACAACACGATCAAACATTGCGAGCATTACAAAGCAGCAGTCGGTTACTGAGCCATTGTTAACCAGACGGTGACAAGTGTGTTGGATCATCAGCAGCAGCAACAATGTGAATACTCAGGCTTACTACCGGGTGGAGCTGTTGTTGGCAGTCAACCAAATCCCAGCCTGGCTGTTAATGCGTTGTCTTCCCCCATAGGGACAAGTCCCTGCGCACACACATGCTCATTTCTATGGAGATGAGCTGCATCTCTGATCAGGCAAACATGCAAAGTCATATTGCTCGCTGCAGCAGGGTGACCGCCAGTTAGTGCAGCAAAGTGTTGACTTCACAGTGATAGTAAGAAAGGTGCAAATAAAACCTCTGGTCTGTTCCTGACAAATGTTAATTTGATCAAGAAATACTAATTTGTATCTAACATGAATGAATAAATGAATATATCAGAGTCATTAGAGATGAAAGCCAAGCACCTTTGTTCATGTGCTATAATGTCAGACAATTGCTTGGCTTATATAGGATGTAGCTGAGCTCAAAAACTAACTTAAATGTGAATGAATCTAAAAGCAGCCAGCAGTATAATTGGATGTCAGGGGGTGAGTGATCAGATGAATTGTCTTTGTGTCGAAGAATTTTTTTTAAACATCCCTAAATCATGAAACCTAATTTCAGTTGATAACAAGTAAAAGACCTTCAGTATTTTCTTTGGATAGCAGCAGCTATCTCTTTTCGACACCTGTCGACCTCATCTTTTGCAACTCTCTTTATCTTTACATTTGAAAAAGTGATTTATTCAAATGTATTCAAATCATGAAAATGTAAATCATGACATTTTCTCAGCTTTCTACGTCCAATAAAACAAAAATGTGCATATACATAGTTTGCAATTTAGGGGATAAAACCTATTTAAAAGAAATTAGAGCATAATGAGTAATATCACTGAGCTAGCTTGTTTCCTCATAAACCAGCTGTGACATAAAACTAGATTTGACCCAGTTGAGATGGCTGGGTTGCTGTTTTTTTTGTTGAGACTGAATGAAAGAATTGACCCCAATCTATAACATGAAGTATTGTTCTATTGTTTGTTCATCATACAAGTACTGCTGTTTGCTGTCATACAGCACTTGCTTCCCAATGGAAAGCGGGTCTTTATATAAGCGATCTCTCTTTCCATCTCTGCTACAGGCAGAACATATACAACAGAGAGAAACTCACTTTATTGGTGAGGCATAAGGCACCCGAGGTCCGTATTAAAGGAAGTGACAGATTTATAATTCTCTGTTGCACATGAGCCACTAGGCAGTTAATGATGCGTGCTGTGAATGCAGATTTCTACATTATGCCTGACAGGACTTGAGTTGTTGATGGGATGGCTCTGTTTCGAATGTTATGTTTTCATTTACACTTCATTCCCGTTAGTCTTAGGAGTGCCGCAGCGTTGTAGCCTGCAGTTTGTTGCCACTGGATGACTGAGGCCAGGGTGCTGTGTTCATCATGGTCTCCTGCCTTTGCAATCCTGTGAAGGCTTTGCTTTTGATAAAGGTTCATGTTATCAATCTCCTAGATGTTTATATTTATTGCTCCAGTACAGCTGGGATGTTTCCATTTCCTGCTGATATTGAAGCATGAAGGACTCTGTAAGAGCAAGATCACACACTGATTTAATGTAGCTGAAGTAAGGGGGAAATAATGGAGGGCTTATTGAGAGTTAGGGGTTTGGATTACAATTAATACTAAAGGATCAGCGTAATGAACAAAGACACTATCCATTTTTATGGCTCATTATCTTCGCAGCCACATTCAAATAGGATATTTTTATAATTAGCCACTTGGACATACTTTTTTTTCCTGCTTGTTTTTCCATCTGGTTCAATGCACTAACTTTTAAGAAAAACATTTTGATGGACTCTCACCAGTTTGCTATTGAATGTCTCCAATGTCTCTAATGAAATATTAGTGGTGCAGAACTTAAGTGTTGCTCATGCATACGTATATTCATGACAGGCTAACGGACAACTACATATGTTCTACTTTAATTAAAGAAATTGGAAATGGTAGCTTGGCTTCTCCTATATAGTCGATCAGTTCATCGACAGAAAATTGATTCTGCGACAAAAAATCTAAATCTGCAACAAGCAATTTGTAAACATCACCTTGGGCTTTAGGAAATCGCAATGAGTGCTGTTCACTTTTTTATAGTAATTCATAGACCCTGGAGCTAAAGAGTAGGGATGCACCGATCCGATACTGATATCAGATATCGGGTCTGATACTGACTCAAATAGCTGGATTGGGATCTTGGCTGATCTATTATCTAGAAAGGAAGACACACCGGCGGGGTCCATGGTGCCGTTAGGCGCTTTTCTCTCACCAGAGCCGGGTTGCTGCTGTTGTTTCAGCATTGTGAAGCACAAAGCTTAATAGACAGTACAAAGTGTGTGCTAACTTATAATACTATGTGAAGTTGTCTTGGACGCTATCTTTAGTAAATGTCAGCTGTCCCAAGGAGGCAGCGTAGCCTCTATAAGACCAACTATTGTAGCTAATCTTGCTAATAGAAAACCAGTCGTGTATGGCCTAAAATGTAAAAAGCCCAGGTATCGGTATCGGGCCTGAAAAAGTCGCATTGGTGCATCCCTACTAAAGAGAGATGCTAAGTGTACTGTGGCCATTGTTGTTAAAAAAGATAAGCATAACCTATTGTAATGCCTTTTTTATGCCTGAAGATGACATTATTGAAAGAATCACTATAAAGTATGTGCAGTTCAGACTCAATATCAATTTTTCATTTCATTTTTTAATTAAAATACCTAATCTACAAATTCTGCTTGACACTATAGAACAACAGTGAGTGAGCTGCTGCTGATCTGGCATCGTGCACAGTATATTCAGTCTAATAAATTACCCCTCCATACTGCAATGTGCATGTGTTGCGTAGCTTTGGGGATGCAGATCAGTCACTGTATGTGAGCATGTGGGCGCGTTGAAGTCCAATTTCAAGCAAAGGCTAGATCCTGAATGTGTGTCTCAGGCTAATGCTATTAGTTGTGAGAGTTGGACTGCTTTGAAAGGAACATCTGGCTGGAGAGCCTCACTGTTGCTCCAGAGTCTCTTGCAGAGAAGGATTACTGCCGTGGCATTTGGTTGAAGATGATTCAGCATGGAATTAGATGGCCTATATGGAACACAGCTTGGGACAGTGTGACAGTCTTACTCTTCTAGTAATGTGAATACAGAGTGTTAGGAGTGGTGAAAGGCCGTGGATATTGCTGAATCCCAGCATCATGCTTCTGAGTGATAATACATGCTTTGATTAATGTTTGAGTACTTTATCTCATATTCTCTGGCTTTGGGCAGAAAATCCCACTCTGGACACAGCTTATATTTGGCCGTTTCTACAAATTGTGTTGTGCTTTATTTCTCAGCATGGATGGTCATGTATGGCTTTTTCATAGCTGGAGGCTGTCTTTTGGTTTTTATCTATCCACAGTATCTGTATTTCACCTGTCAGTCCTATCTCCCCCCTCAAGCATTGCCTTCACTTGAGTAAAAAAGAATCTCATACAGACAGTATATTAGAAATAAAAAGAATATAAAAAGTCAAATATATTTGTATTTGTGTTTGGAAAATGGACAAATCTCATTGAAAATGAATTGGAAAAAAACACATAGGGACATGCATGATGGACTAATGTGGCATGCTGTTATACTAAAGAAGTTAAATTCTTATATTTACAGTCTAGATATGTGCATTGCTGCATTTATATTCCCGTAATTCCAGCAAGCCTCGCTACATGAATGTGCAGTATTTCAAGGGGACCAGGCTGCAGCCAGACGAGTAGTGCAGACAAACCTCTTGAAAGGGAGGATAAAAGTGCTTGCTGAAGAGAATGGCTCTATACGTTTTTGGCGGTGCCATATTTTCTCCTAGAAAGTGCACAGCTGATATTATCCTGCTGACAGCCTCATCTGCCCAAAGTGTAAATATGGGGCTATGAGTTCCTGGGGAGAAACAGGGTGTACTGTTTATTTGACTGGTATCACAGAGAAAGTATTGTGTACTATAGAAAAGCCTATGGATATGCCATCACACACCTAAAGTGGTACTGCTAGTTTTCAGTCCCACCAGGGCAATATTTGCTTTCACCAGGTGTCCCAGGTCTAAATCAATAAGTCTGAAATGGATGACTAGAATGAAAACCAACAATACTATTTGGCAAACACTTGCACAGTGTGACAGATAATTCCTCTTTTCTATTACAGCATTGTGTTGATCAATACATATGGCAGAGGTCTCTCTGCACCAACGCATACTGCATTTTGTATGCGTTTTTGTAAATGAGAATATGCGTTTATTTATTTATATACATATGAGTATTATGTTGCCTGGTTTGTTTGTTTTTTTACAGCTGTTTTGGTTTTGGTCACAGCAACAGAAGTTTGTTTTTGGAGAGTTTGTTTTTTTTCCTCCAGTGGCTCATTGCCATGTCTTATGAAAGGTTCTGTTGACCTTGGAGAAACCGCTGTTTCACCAGATGAGGGTAGTAGATGGAGGATGGGGAATGGGGTGAGGAGAAGTTCAGGACAGACTCAGTGCTACTCCAGGACAGCCGAGCTAAATCCATGTGGCAGCTGCGCCTGCACTTTATAACAACAATGTGTTCACAGTGTAGGCATTAACAATGATTAGATTGTTCCAAGTTGATCTTCACGGCTAACAATAGGAAGTGTCCCTGTGGCTACAATCCTGCAGTGGTCATTGTTAATGTCTCAAATCAACCATGCAGCTCTGTGTCCATTACTCATAGCCAGCAGATGCTGTGTGATGGTCTCTTAATAGAGTTCCTGTTTAAGGAAGGGTTCTCTAGTGTTTATGCTGCTGTTCTTCTGGTATAAATTAGACTCTTTTTACAGGTAATCAATTTCCAACAGTCTTAAAGGACCATTTGTGTTTTATAAAAATGATTTATGTTTATGTTTGTCAAAAAACTCTCTGGCCTCCTTCTATCTGCACAGGAGTTAGAACCACTGAAACTATCTGAAACGACAGCGGAGAGAGTTGAAAGGAAATGAAGGGGAGAGAGAGATGTGGTGGTGACATGCAACAAAGGTCCGCTGACAGAATTGAACCACGTACGTTGCGGTTATGTGGCATGCCAGTAGGCTACTGGGGCGCACCGGCACGGCACTGTATCTAATAGAAACTCAATTGCCTGTCTGCTCCATTTGCGCTACAAGTAATGGCAAAAACTCTGCAAACTCTCCCCTCCTTTCTCTGGAGTT
Source organism: Scomberomorus guttatus (assembly GCA_038419695.1). Taxonomy (NCBI): domain Eukaryota; kingdom Metazoa; phylum Chordata; class Actinopteri; order Scombriformes; family Scombridae; genus Scomberomorus; species Scomberomorus guttatus. The sequence continues at coordinate 8,524,350 of CM076451.1, read as the reverse complement.
GCTGTCTTTTGAGCCTGGTCAACAGATCTCCTGCAAAGGATATTTTGGCAGGTAAAGTTTTTAATTTAGTATCTTGGCTGGTGAACCAAGATGTTACTTTTGGTCATTGGGAGTAAATGTTTGCAAAACACCCTAAAATCGGGTCCTTCATTAACTTTGCGTACTGAGCAGAACTCAGTGGCTGATTTAGAGGATTCACAGAGCTCCACAGGCTGTTTGGCCCCGACACTGTCTGAAACTTGTCCTGAACCCAGAGTGTCCTGCCCGACAGCAACATTTATGTTGTACTCTTCCAGCCCGAGAGAGCTTATTAGATAGTAGAGGGGTAAAATAATCTTTCAGGGAACAATGATGTGGTGATTATCTGAACCACAGACTAGGAAAAATAACATTTTAATGTCTGTAAGGGGTTTTTTATACATGGTATGTCGAATTAAATGCATTGGAATTATAGTTTCAAATATACTCTCAATTGTCAGTGGATTGTTTTCAGATTTTATGGGGCAGTATGGTATAGTATGGGGGCTCTGAATGGTGCTTATAGAATATATTTAGAAGAATATGAGTGTCGCGTGCGCTCCGAGGCCAAAATTGCTTTGTGTATGGAGAGAGTGTCCTAGTCCAAAGCCACTTGTTTAAAAATGTGGCACAAATAATATTACACTTAAGCTGAATTTACAGGTAATTGTTAACTAAATGATGATTCTGTTAGTATGATGAGACTTTGGTGTCATACTGCTGTCAGTTAAAGGCTGAAGTTGTCCACACAATATGTCGCATCATAAGTTAAGACGAAAATGTTACTCCATGTATGTATTCAACTCTAACACAAATGCTTTCCAACATCTCACCCACTGAACTTGGACGTGTGTACAGCTGCTGTTATGTCAGTGAAGTCTTGTTCATTCATTCCCAGTGACAGCTGTCATTTCAGTCAGTGAGTAGGAATGATTTCACTGTGCTTCCAGCAGTCAAGCATGTTTCACTTCTGGACCAGTGTTCTGTCACTGGTTTATGAGATTGAGTATGTGACCTGTTATATAGTGGGGGGGTGGGGGGGGGGGGGGGGGGGGTTTGGGGGGTCATCTTGAGCTTGTCAGGTGAAAAGAAGTAGCTGTGGAGTGACAGAGATAGAGGAGGAGAAAATGTGTTCTATACAATCATCCAGCCATAATTACCCTCAAGTGTTCAACTCCATCAGTGTGATTTAAGCACACACATTCAGTTACAGCCCTGCTATAACCACATTAATGCATTTCAATGATATATATTCATTAAAATTTTGCAAGAATGTTTTTTTTCCCATTATATATGCTACATGCACACCATCATTAACATTAATGAGGCTCGCAGCTATTCTACAGAAAGCTTGTAAACATTCAACATTTAAAAGACTATTTCTGTTGAAGTGTTTTTGTGCAAAGTAAGATCTTTTTCTATAAAAGTCTGCTGGAGTCACTGTGAATTCTAAATGCAGAATGTTGTAGACTGAGCTCTGCTGTCATGTTTAGCTGTATTTATTCCTTTAGGCAAGCTGTAGCCCTTTTGACTGTGTATGGCTGGACCCCAGTGTCTTGTTTTAATTTGTGTCATGTAGGACTTCAAATGAATCTCATTTTAAATTATGGATCTAAACATTGCATGCATTCATTTACTTGCAGAAGCACAGTTACTGTGGGATGCTGAGCAAAACTCGGCGGAGTGGCTGAGATTGTCATTAAAATGAGAATAGCTGGTCCTTAAATGCACAATATGTAATATTCCGCTGCTAGGGGGTCTCTCGAACAAAACGGTAACAAAAGACAGAGTTTGATGATGTTGTGAAGTAGCATAGGATCAACCAGCTTCTCCCGGTTAGGATTCCTTCAGTGTTTATTGTTCAGGAGGTTTTTACCGGTAGCTGAATTATCCGCAGAGGTCTCCTCCTCTCCAGAACAAACAGACCCTGTGATTAAAACAGGTGAAAACACTGAGTAAAGCAGTTTTTGCGTTAAAAATCAGTGTTTTACCAACGCTGTTCGGTGGACACAGGAGGACACTGGAGGGACTGCGAGCCAAGCTGCTGCTAATGTTTGCTCAGCTTGTTTCTCTGATAACTTAAGATCCAGACGTCTGATGACTAAAATCCTTCGTCCAGTTAATATTGTTAAAAACGACCAAGATCTAAAAAGTGAATTGTAGAAATGCGGCTTAAAACTAGATAAAAACTAAATTTATGACAGCTTCAGCCACAATGCTGACATACGGCGCATACTTTTTTTTTTTTTTTTTTAATTCCCAGATGCTTAGACCAGGCGGGGGGTCAACTCAGGCCCGGCGGGCTACCAGGCTTGCAATACACTGGTGGAAACCCTTTGCTGTATGAATAGACCGAGTAACATATGTCAGTCTACCTTAATTGCCTTGTTTTTTAACACCAAAATGTCAACAAGGCAGAAGAATGCCCAATTATCTTTAAGGGTAACATTCACCAAAAATGAAAGCAGTGAGATGCTTATAGCTCCCTCTACAGTAACCAGGTTAAAAATTCATGCATGGCAATTTAACTTAATCCTGATGACGGCAGTCAGAGCTTAACCAAGTTACTCTTAAATTATGACATTACATGCGCCAAACAAAAACTGGATTGCTTGACTAACCAGATTAAGGATGAAATTCTCCATGCCTGGAAGTTCGGGTACTTGAATCAAACCCTCGCTCTTAACATTATCAGTTCAACTCCAAATAACCTCACGTCTCTCTGTCTGCGAAGCCTCCAGAATGTCGGTCACTGTCAGTGCATTCATTCTTAGTCAGAGGGCAGCCGGTGCTTCCAGGTATGTCACAGAGTCAGTGGTGTTGTGGACGATGGGCCTGTGTTTCTGCACTGAGCCGTGTGATTGCCATGTGTCAGAGAGCATGGCCAAGTCTCACTCGGGGGCATCTGCAGATTACACACACACATGTTTCTTGGCTGTCCAATCCTCTCCTCTCCTTCCCTCTGACTCTTAAGATGCTTGCTGGTATTCTGAACACACTCCAATTGTGCTACCGTTCACTAAACATTGGCATTAAGGTGTCACTGTTTGGATCCTATCACAGTGATTCCTGGGCTTTTAGCATTGGATGTGTCGGACACATTTTGTCCATTGCAATTAATCTAACATTTAAAACCATATCATTCCTCTAAGAGCACCATTTTGACTTGACTTAGACCCAGTTTATAAATGAGCTGTCAGTAATGAGGTGATGAGATGAGAGCATATTGCACTCATTTCATTGACCGCCACTGTTTTTTTTCAGTACCTAGCTGGACAACGCTGCATAAGAAAGATCAAAAACATACCATTTGTCATACCAGTTCATTCATTTATAACTGTTATTCAATACAAAAACAGGATGTGGGTATTTTAGTATTCCTTGCCTGGAAAAAAATACTGGAACACTGTTTGTTTAACAAATGATCTCTGGAAAGTGCAGTACCAAACCACCACAGCAACAGCCACGGTTAAGTTAACAAAAAACAAAACACTAAACAAAACTAAACATTACTAAAACAAACACTAATCCTAATTATTTCAACATTATCATTAAATATTTGTTTTTATCAACTTGCATTCGTATATAATTTGTATACAACAAAATTCATTAAATTAGGACTATATGGTCAAGATAACCATAACAATACAAAATCAATGTAAAAACAATAAACCATTTAGCACATAATAGAGGCTGAGGACACAGTATACATGAGTTGGCTTATCACCACTGACCCGAGGGAATGTGCTTATTTTGTAATATTTAAGTAGAGGATGGATGTAGAAGACAAAGTGGACCCTTCATTGCATGGGTAGTCTTCTTATCTAAGAAAACTAACCAACTAAACTATATATATGTGCATATATAATATATATATGTGTGTGTGTGTGTGTGTGTGTGTGTGTATATATAAAACTATATAAATGAAATGATAAGTCTTTGAACTTCAAACCCTTCAGTATAGCAATCAGGTGAGATGTTAAGATTGCTAAGATTAGGTGTGTTGTTTGTATCCATGACTGTTTGAAAAAAATACAGTTACACCTGTTGCAGTATTTGCCAAAGATACATGTGAGCTTGTTAAGCTAGCTTTTACTTGTTTAATTAATGTCCTTTTGCCCATTATGTAATTATAGAAGTGTTCAAGGTTTGCTTTTTTCTCTCCATTTCTGGAGGTAATTGCTTTGCTTTTTGAGGACAGATGATGTGAGGGGCTTCACGCTGTGGGCAAACGCCACTGTTGGCACTGTGGGGTGACTCTGCTGTTTCACAGCCATCTGGACCCTCTTTCTGTCTGTATATCAGGTTGCTCGACAGTCCATTTATGATTTATAAATGTTCACACATACTTATGCCCATAAATTCTGAGATATAGACCTGATAATTATTTCCACCATACATTTGCATAGTAATTGTCATGCTGTGTGGTATTACCACCAAAAGTATCCATAGTTCCTTGCTAATTTGAAAATGATCTATGCATGCAACAAATGTTATTGGACCTTGTTTAGTTAAAACTGGGATACATGTATTATAGTAAATGCTTTTTCACTGATTTTTTTGGGCACACGTACACACTATGAACAGAAATATCTGGTAGCTCTATCCCTAATGGTCTGAAAGTGCATTTTCTCCTGAGTGGTGTTTTTTAAAGCCGCTGTCACCCACAGATCCCACAGCACGTCGAGGTTCAATTAGTGGTGTCCAGCATTCACACATACATGTAGGTCTCGCACAAAAACAATCTGTCAATTCAGTTCCCACATGACACAACTGTGTAAAGCAAAAAAAACAAAAATCAAAAACAAGGGTGTTTACCTACTAATCACATGTGGTGACACTGCTGGGGAACAACAGTGGTGGATTTTGAATGTTTCTGCTTTTGTTCTTGCTAAAGCCATGGCAAACAATCTTTGGAAATCTTTCTAGGTCCTGAGATGGCAAATTACTGTGTTTTACATGAAATATTGACATTGTGTTCCGATGTGATGATGACACATGAAAAGCCTAGAAATGCTTAGAAATTATTTTCGAATCCTGCATGGTAGAAATCCCTTAAAGCCCCCCTCCAGTGTATTTTGGCATTTTTAAGATATTTCATATTTTTCTGAGTAATTTCCTGACAATGTTGATTAGCCAAATATTTTTTGACAAATAACTTAATTTTGTGCTCAAAGTTAAAAAATTTAAGCTGTTGGTAAAATGGAACAATGACGTATGACTACGCACGGCTGTTCAGTGTTTGCCTTCGTTAAATCACCTGAAACGCCACCAGGCTGCTACAGAATAACCACACACACTTCTACACACATCAGACTGGTCGGTTATATCTCGATATTCTGCTTTTTTATGAAGGAGATGTCAGGTTAGAAGGGTTCATCAGCCTCTTTTCCACCTTTCTTTTTAGCAAAAGTAATGTCTCATGTTTTATCCTTGAAACACATTGCAGTGCAAACGCTGTTGTGTAACATTAATTAATAAACTATGTGACCGTGTGCGAGGTGAGATACATTAGAATTATTGCTGAAATAGTGTGATATTATCATATAGCCTAAACAGCTTTACCAAATCAATTTCTTTATTTTTTATTTCTATTGTTATTATAGTAACTAACTGATGAAAAAACTACCATCTGTCTCTGGGTGCAGGTTTGTGGTGATGTGTGTTCATGTCGTGAAGCTCTTTTCCTGAAGAAAAGCTTTGCATTTGTTGATTTGTCATCACGTTTTACTGTGACTGGCACAACTGTTTCACAGCGATGAAAGCAGCGATGTGACAGGCTGAGAGAGTATTTATTAATCACCACATCCGCTGATCTGTATTCACCTTCACTCAGCTCTTTTGCACGTTGCGCTGGTGCACACACATGAAACAAAAATGCATGCTTTTGCGCCCTCGTATAACTGGGCCTGGCCACTGAGGAGGAAAATTTACGGACATTTACCATACAATAAAGCACGATGTCATTGCTTAGGATAAATGATCCATCAATAAAGAAGCCATAGTCTGATTTCACCTATGGATTTCACATCTCTGTTACTGACATGTAACCTAGTCCATAGCTAATGCTGTAGTAATGGACAGGTTAGGCTATAATATCACTACCATTCCGACACATCACCAGTGCGCTAGAATGGCAATCTGGTTGCCCTGGTAATGGATTATGTCCGACTATTAACCACACCCCCATTCTCTGCTTGAGAAAGAACGTTAACCGTTAAACAGGAAGTAGCACTGGCTGGAGTGAGTCTTTAACCTAAGGCAATATGATAAAACAGCATGCCATGCCTGCAGTAATTATTGTGCCGTATTCATCCTGTTTTATTCTATTGGGTATTTATTTAATATAGACACTTCTACCCGAGCACTGAACAAACAAACCTCATATTTTGGCTATCTGAGCAGTTACATCTGTCTAAATATGCATATCCCCTGCAGATGCTGGCCTAGCAGTCTGCAGCGCTGTCTGGAATTGATCAGTGCATGTGAATGAGGAGGATCCATTGTTGACATTACTCCCACTTTCAGTGAGCAACATTCTGCTCAGCAGCCTCATGATGTTAAGCAGATTGAGGCTGACAGGTTGTGTTGATGCAAGTAATTACACAGTAGATCAAATAAGACCATAATAGAGTCATCAATCACTGTGCTGAGACCATACCGCACTCATGCAAAAACATGCAGTACACACACACACACACACACACATTGAGAGAGTTTAATGAAATGACTGTAGCTGTTTTCTTAGACAACCTTTCTTAGTTTATACCTCTGATAGATTTGGTTTTACACCGCAACTCTATCGTATTTCCCATGTTTACTCTGTCTGGAATGGCAGTAGGTTTTTGATAGATTTTCACAAGTTGTTCCTTCTACATTTCAGTACCAAGAGACTGTCAATAACAGCTTTCCATGCAAATGATCCCTGCTTGTTGTTGCTGTCTTTTATTTGTTTTTGGTGTCTGATAATCTATTTGACATTCAGCTGGAGAGAAAAGTGAAAAGCACTTTGTCTTTGCCTGATATAAACTGAGCATGGCACTCGGCTGTGTTGTTTTATGTTGCTGTGGCTTTGTTCAGAGGAGCTTTCGGAGCTTGTAAAAAAAATCTGTGCTGCAGAGGGGCAAGGAACTGCCTCCTTCTCCGACTTTGTCACAACAGTCCACCAACAGTGGATATGAGTTGAATGTATGGTATCTCATAATATCACACGTTCTGATAAAGCCCTGCAGCTGGCTACAAGATAAGACAGAATTTTTGTTTTTATGTTTGACTTTTACATATTCACATGCTTTAATGTATGATGTGTGTGTATCCCTACTCTGCTTTTTTCCATAGAGTACCCAGACTGAGCTTGAATTATTCATTTTCTTTTCATTTTCTCCCAGCATGAACATGACAGTCAGGGTTGAGGTTGAGGTTGCAATACTAGCAAGCCAAGGAAAGATTCACCTGATTCTGTCCTGACTGACTGTACTGTTCATTTAATACTGTCTCATTGAGTGAATGAAACAGTTTGATCTCTACATTGGTTACTGAACTTAGTATTCAACCATGGTCTGGGTGAATACTCTTTTCTGATTGGCTGGCAGGTGTGTGTTAAAACTGTGTATTGCACACGTACCACCCTCTGCTCCATGTTGTGCCATAAAACGGTTTAACGCACACCTACTTGTTGATTATCCTTATAAATATAACAACAAAACACAACAATGGTTTTGTTCAGCTTTCACTTGAGTGTTTTTTCACATCAACCAACTAAATAGCCACTACTAATTACTACTAGTCTCTGTCTATGCATCCCCCCATTTTAGGGTGCAAAAGGCATTTGAACAGATCTTTTGTCCAGACTTAAAATTGCTGCATAGAACCATTAATACATATTGTTTTTATATTCTATTAAACTATGAAATTATACTTTTGTATGCTGGAAAAGGCAGATAAATGCCACTTTTGTGAGAGAATTGTTGACATAATTCTGCAGTAATTTTTAAGTAGTTTTTAGTTTGTGTAGTTGTATTGATTTTCATTGTATATCATATTTACATGAGATTGGAGCAAAATTTTAGCTTAAAATATGTGTTATAATGTGAAAATATGGTTTTTTGTTAAGCAGTATGCATATTTGTTGTAAGTTGTGTTGTTTGTTTTTTCCAAAATTTTGCAGCAGCATTGCTGCTCATACATGTGATAATATAATATATAAGATAATATAAGTGCCAAAATGCAGGACATACCTTACAGAACATGTTTTTTTAATATATATAATTTACAGTCCACTCTCACTTGGCATACTGTGGTTTCTAAGCACCAAGATTCACTTACCACCAGACTTCTTTTGAAATCTGAGGCAGCTGCTTGACTACAAAAAAAAAACTGCATTCTTTACCATAAGAGATGGGAAGTGAAGCAAATCGTGCCTGAGGAAATGTCTTTGATACATGAGACGTAGCCAACATGTGTTAGCCCCTAAAACATAGTAAGATTTATGTCAACACATTCTAATTATTCGACTTTTCTTCACTGCTGTGTTCTGCTTTAATGCACTTTTGATTTTGGACTTTTACATGTTTGTGAGGGTTTACCTTATCACACCAGCAGGCTGCATCCTTTTGAATCAGAAAGATTAAAAATCCAGCAAGTGTCTAGCCTGCCCCAGATAAAATACAGCTACACTGATTTCATATTCCACCTGGCATGAGAGGAGAATCAGGGATGATACCAGCAGCCATAGGTAAATCCTCACAAAGAAACAGAGATTTCTTCATTTTTCTGTATGCCGACCTGGAATACAAGAACAGTTGAGTATTGGGGTTTTCACTGGATGATGGAATTCTACTCCATGCAGTAAAACACATTTAGGTGCACAATTTTGTGCCTCAAGTATGTGCATATTGCATATATTATGTTACTGTTTTTATGAAAAGCAACAAGTGGAGCATATGGGGTCCAGCATGGGATGAGATTTGTCCTTTTGTCTCTGGGTAATGACCATGAATTTTCCAGGACTGACAGGCCAGGCAGGTGGGGCAGCCAGTAAGCAGTCAAGTAATTACACTGCAGGACCAAGGGGGAGAAAGGCAGAACTGCAAGGCTCAGAGGTGTCGAGATTGGCTGAAGTGGCCGGACCTGCCCTTGTGGAGGTGACAGAGTGGTGAGAGAGGGCAGCTGGTGCTTAAAGCTGAGGGAAAGACAGCCGGGAATCTCTAGGCACCTCATGATTCGATTTGATTCTGATTCAGAGGGCTACGATGCGATGATAAAATGATTATTGATGCATCAAATTTTTTTATTTCTAGACATGATTTATTTTTTTTCAGTTCTTAGTCCACTGAAATACAATACGACTCATAACTGGCAGATAAGGTAAATAGTCCGATGCCTTTTTATTTTAAAAATTAACTGCATTAATTAATGAATTAATGAATTTGAAGGCTTTTTACAGTCTCCTGCCTGTATGAGAATAACAAACTGAGGGGGAGGAGGAGTGCTCCGCTGTGTTATTAACGTCATGTCTCCAGCAGTGGAAAACAGCCTCTCTGCTGCACCGTTAGCTCCGGGGGAAAGACATCGTTGTCCAAGACGCTGAGTGGGTGCAGAGTTGTGAAGGTGAAACAGACTGAGCACCGAGTTATTTTCTTCACCTCAGAGTTGGTTTAAGTTATGTTGTTTAATGCGGTGGTGTGTGTCAGCCGGTGTTGTTTGTTACTGCTGGAGTTTGCTGCTCCGCTCCTCTAATATTAGTCTCTGAGTGACGGCGTAGAAAGTTCACAGTATACTATGTTCATCTTGCAAAGGTAATTATTTAGTCATTAAATCAAAAAATGCTTGCAACCGTTACCTTTTGTGAAGATGAACTCCAGCGGGTGCTGCACTGCCCTCACAGTTCCGCCTTTTTCTTTCCATCAAAATCATGTTATTAACTAACATTTAGAAAATCACTTTTTGACCTTTGCGAATTGATGTAGAATGGCCCACATCCGCATCGGGATGCATCTAAAAATCGTTTTTTTTCCCCCCACCCCTAATAGAGACTGATACACGGTCAGTAGAGCCCTGCAGAAAGAGCAGATAGGCACGACAGTATTTGACAGCTTGCAGACTGACGAGCGACAGCAGACTGAGGACTGTCAATCATAAGAAATGATCACAGTGTCTTCAGATATTGTCTGTTTTGGATGCAGCCATTCAGCACCCTCACTTTGCAAGTTTGACCAATAGAGTCAAAGGGTGCAGCAGGGACAGCAGGGCCCTCCCTCCCACTCCCACTATTCCCAGCGGCATGCCTCGACTAGGGAAGCCTTTGAAGTTGGCCCCATGAAGCTGTTAATGTACCTGCAGTGAGAGATGACGGGGTATCCTACATGACCCCTGCCTCACATTGAATATGCAAAGCTCTCTGCTCACTACAAAGACCGTCACTAGGAGCTTGAACATTTGACTAATTGTGCTCATCCGCTGTCTATTAGAGCATGCTCTAACTAGTATCTAGTACATAATAGTACATGGACAACTAGTGTCCTGATCCATTTGATCTTCATCCGCCACCCCCACTGCTTTTTGCATTGCCCTCTCCTGATGCTACAAGACCTGGTGTGCACTCACCACTGAGCCCACACACTTTTAAGCCAATTGCACTTTTCCCTGTAATTACAAATTACAAACACTGTGCTATTGCTAAGTGCTTTACTTTTGAACAATAATAGTTTTATTTCTGCAAGTATTAAAAACTGTCTTATGAAAAGATATGGAAAAAATATGGAAGAATTGTCCAGTTCTCCGGTATGCTCCCACGCCTTTGAATCTTCATTAAACTCTCTCTTTGGAGCATCCATATTTCAATCCAGAAACCAGGAGAATTTTGATGTTGTAAAAGAGAGCTTCTTTTGATGCTGTGTGGATTATTGTTTTGCGTACATTATCTCCCCACTTCGTCATATGCAGCTCAAATTTGGTTGAGCTGTGAGTCTCAGTTGGTTGGGCATGTCTGGTATCTCCAGCATTTGAAGTATAGCCGGTGGATGGTTTCTTGGTGGTGCATGTAAATACAGATTACATTAAAGAGGAGAAAGATTAGGGGGATTTAAATGTACATGCCCCAGGCGAGGATCTGTGAGTGTAGAAATCTAAGAAATAGAGTCCGAAAAAAGAAGAAAGGGGAATGCTTTATTGGGGGTCCAAGCAGCGAAGCTGCTGGAACCCTGTTGTATTTGTTAGAATTATTATTATTCTTGTGCCCTAAAAGTATCTGCGTCTCAGAAACCGTAACAGCTACAGTTTCCAAACTGTAATTTTTCTTTTTTTCCACAAATCTGTCTATATAAACCACGCCCATTTGTGCCGAGATAGATTTTTAGAATTTTGTTTTTTCACTACTCCTCCTACAAATTTTGAGCAATTGGCATCAAATTTAGCACATAGCAGGTCTGGACCAAGCTGGAAAAAAGTACTTTTTTGGATTTTTAATATTCCATAAATTCTTCATTGTGTCTTTAAGTTCAATTTTACATAAATGCTCATAAATCAAAATTGGCTTAAGCTATTGTAACCAAACTTTATGCATGGGTTTGGATGTTAGGTCCAAGCTTCGCTGTGCAGTCCTGGGATATTCTGCCACTAGGGGCATCGCAAATGTGAAAAAGTTTATATCTTATAATAAGCTGCGTGGATTTGAGTGAAAAATTTTCCACATGTTCTACGGTCATGTTCAATCATCGTATACAATTTAGTCATGATTGGTGAAAAGGAGAGTGATTTATTAGCGTAAACTGACATTTTCATCTGGTCTTCTGCTCTAAAAATATAACATTTTTTTCTCAATTTTCTCAAAATCCTATTTTTGACATCTTGTCAGAAACCGCTGGGCCAGTCGTCCCAGGATCATCTACAGACTTCATTGATCTTAAGTTGTTGAAGAATTTTTGATACATCAATCAGTTTCAATTATACAAGCCAATCAATTTTTATCAAAATAGCAACAAATGTAGTGATGTGAAACACTGAAGGTCATAAGCTACATCAAATTTTTCTGAAATAAGACTTCAACACACAACAACCTCAACACAGCACCAGCATATAGTGACCAGGATGAATTATTTTAAAGAAATCAAGAGTTTTGCTTCTTGTCAGTTAAATAAGAAACAAGCATCCAAATGCTCGCAATCTGCTTGGACCCTTATCATTGTTGCTTGCGGCTATATTTATGCTTATGCTTGCATGAGATGTTGAAAGGGAATATGACATGGTATGTGCTCCATTGCGTTGTCTTATGAGTCAGCATTTTAGATTTTCCCTAATGAATTTTTATTAAGGAAAATATACAGTATGGTTTCTTTACTCAACTAATTGTACATAAACCCAGTGGGAAAAGGTTACTTAAATTAATGAAATACCTGACTCACCAGATAAGGCAGAGAGCTTTACAGTGTACAGTGTATATCTACAGTGTATAAATTCTTCTGGTTTTTACTTCATGGAAGGACATTCGCTTAGTAAAGTCCCAACCCCACAGGATATTTTATTAGGTGTTTATAATACTTAGAAAGTAGAATAGTGGTTGGCAACAGAGTGTAAGGAACATTGTCTGTCATTACTCTACCACAATAACCTTAATATCTGCCTCTATATACTGTAGCTGCAGTGCATCTGCCCTGAAGACCAAAAATGAAACTGAACTTAGATTAAGGATCCATCCATCCATCCATTTTCTGTCGCTTATCCAGGACCGGGTTGCATTGGCATCAGACTGAGTAAACCCCATCCTTCATCCTGGCAACCCCCTCCAGCTCCCCCAGGGGGATCCCAAGGCCTTCCCAGGCCAGAAGAGATATGTAGTCCCTCCAGCGTGTTGTGGGTCTGCCCCAAGGTCTCCTACCAGTTGGACGTGCCTGGAACACTTCCAGAGGGAGGTGTCCAGGCGGCATCCTAACCAGGTGCCCAAACCACCTTAGCTGGCTCCTTACGATGCAAAGGAGCAGCGGCTCTACTCTAAGCCCCCCCCAGTGTCTAAGCTCCTCACCCTATCTCTCAGGCTGAGCCCAGACACCCTCTGGAGGAAACTCATTTTGGCCGCTTGTATCCACAATGTCATTCTTTCAGTCACTACCCAAAGCTCGTGACCATAGGTGACTGTTGGGACGTAGACCGACTGGTAAGAGAGCTTTGCCTTCTGGCTCAGCTCTTTCTTTACCACAACAGTCCGGTACAACACCTGCATTACTGCTGATACTGCACCGATCCGCCTGTCAACCTCACACTCCATCTTACACTCATTTGTGAACAAGACCCCGAGATACTTGAACTCCTTCCCTTGGGGCAGCAACTCACTCACAACCTAGATTAAGGATGTAAGCGCATATATTTTACACAGTGTTTTCCTTTTTGTTGGAATAATTACTCTCTGTTTAACACTGTTAATATCTGGATGGCATATCTGTACCTGCACGTGTCATCTGAGGTTTGCCAATATCATAATTGCTCTGTGAAAGAAACCAGTATGGCTTGCTGTCATAGAGGTGATAAATTGTCTGTGAGGAAACAGTGTCATTAGAGTGTTGTGGTCAGACAGAGGAAGTGGGGAATTGCTGCAGTAAACACTGGACTGTCTCCACCACTATCCTCCTCTCCCTTCCTCAGTCCTGTGACCTGCATACTGATCCCTGTTTTTAACCTGGAGGACATCTTGTCACAGTCCTAGTATAGTAAGAGAAGTGACACTTTGATGATCTGGAGAGGACAGAGTCAAGAGCTCTCTGGTGTCTTTCTCTTTTCATCTTTTGCCTTTCTTGCCTGCTAAAGGTCTATCTTAACCTTCTGTTTTCCCTCGTCCCTCTTCATCTCCCCCTCTGGTGTCTGCATTGCAGTGTACTTTTCTTTTCTCTATCAAGCAGAGATGTTTATATCAGCAGTGGACCTTTAAACTCATCCTCTCCTCTCCTCTCCTCTCCTCTCCGTCTCCTCTCTGATGGAAACTAGCAACACATATTTCTGGATGGATGCGGCTTGCTTCTCGCTTTACAGTATTACAGTATATGAGACATCAGGAGAGCATATGTTTTTTGACAGCAGCAGTCAGCAGCAGGAAACTGTGCACACTAATCACAAAACCCATCGATTCTTGGGTCTATCCCCTGCTGTCTGCTTCATCCAGTGTAAATGCGACTTGATGTGTTTGAAATGTGAGCTCGATTTCAACCAAATTATATCTCAAGGTCAGTGGGGTTAATACCAGCTCACACTTATTGCTTCATATCTAATGTGCTTAATTAGCTGGGAATTAGAGAGGCTTGGTTCATACTTCAGAGATGGAGAGGAAGATGTTTTTGTTTCACTTGTCCTGTATTATGGGATTATATCACATGGCTTGACTGCATCAACAAAGGTGAACAGAGGAGAATGCTGCAGTGCAGAGTACTCTCAAGGTGACTGTCTGTCTAAGGTCAAATTTATAACTAAGTTAAGGTAGCTGCCAATTTACTCAATTCTAGTTTTTGGACAACACGTCTCTACAACCTTTCTTTGGATTAACAGGGTGTTGCTACGCAGATCATGTACAAAATATTTTACTTCTGCTTTGTTTGCCGTGTCCCATGGGTGGTTTTTGTGTCAGTTAACCACTCAGATCAGATGATGTGTTGTTCTGTGACTAGCACTGCCATTTAGTCAGGTTTTGTATATGCGTTCATACAGCAAACACTCTTTCCTTTTGCCAGTTATATTTCCTGCAAGATTGCCTTGTAATTTTCTTCCTCTCTCCCTCTGGAGAAGTGAGCACTTCTCCTGTTTGACAATTCCAAGTATTTCTAGGGATTAGACGAACGACCACATGATACAACCCACCAGAATAGTAAACAGGGCTGTGTTGCCACACAGTAAGCTGTGAATATGAGATAGGAAAAGCAGTGTAGCTTGGGGAGTTTTTTTTCTTCCACCTTGGACCCAGACCGCTTTCCAACTAACTGCTGCACTCAGTGTGGCCAGCTAAAAGGTGTGATTAATTAGAGTGGAACAAAGGCAAGGTGCTCTCATACTCTTTCCTTAAGTGTCATTCAAGCAAACAGACCTGCTTTATTGGGCTTTGATCCCCATTTTAGTTTTTATCGGTTCAGCTTCTTTAAAGTTCAAGACTGGCCACAGATGAAAGGCTTCCCTTGTTCATTGGCTGCTCCACATGACATAGTTTGGCATTGAACTGAAGTTAGACAGTGTTGACACAGTATAAAAGCATTTTACACCGTCATGAATCCATAGAAAGCGAGATCTCCCTGTAACAAAGCTAAACGTGTCAGTTTAACTTAAAGCGGACCCTCCTGTTTGACACGTCAGAAGTCTAGCGCTGATTCTCCGTTGGGTTCCATAAGAAAGGAGCTGAAATCAAGACAGGCAGCTGGTGTCGGAGGTTGGAGCTGAGGGAATCTTGCCTCTTTATCACTGCAGTAATCAGTCTCTTCATAGACTCCCACATGGAGGGAATCTCTCACGTCTTTACTTTGCCCTTAAAATCCATATTCTGTTATTTTTTTAAGTTTAGCATTGTTGAGCAGGTTTAGGTTTGTCCTGGGGGGTTAAAACTTTAAACATGTTGACAATTTTTATTATGCAGGGCAGGTCAAAGTATAAATAATTTGACGTCATATTTTAATAGCAGGACCTCTATGTTCCATTGTTCCCTAGTTTCACCTTCAAACGTTTCAATTTATTCACCCCTCTGGCTTTTGGGATTTGAATAATATCCAGATCTCATATCTTGCAGGGAGAACTGCAAAATAAGCAGCTTCTCACAAAACTTTTCTCTCATCACCCATTTTCTTTGAATTGCGGTAGCAACTCTTTCACTCCTGATTAGCAGAGAGTTCAAAAGTTGTTTATTATTTTATTTATGAATAATGACATCACACAATGAAAAAACAGGACCCCATATGGTCGTCTGTGCTCCAATTTCACCTTCAAATTAAATAACCTCTCATACGATGAAGTTGGACACAGAGCTAAGTGATTTTACCACACCTGACATGTATTTCCATTTATTCCATTTTCCCGCTGATGGTAATGGGAATCATGCTATTACCACTAATTTAGGTCTAAGCATGAGCAAACATCCTGACCATTTTAATTTAAGTCCATGCAGCTAGACAAATTGTGCTTCCTGAGATTGGCTACATTTCATTTTCCTCTTAAATTATTGGCAGAGAAGATGAAAACAGTGTTTACACCTATCCCGAGGTGAGGCCTTTTACACTTGGTTTTTAATATTCAGGCAGGGCTCCAGACTACTACTCCACTAAGGTAAACTTTTCAAATGCATTTATTCCTGTAGTAGTCTATTCTTTATAGCCTCTATAGTCTAAATATCTATATTTATGTCTTAAGACTCTAAATGTCTTAGCACGTCGTTCTTTATGTCAAGCCTGAGAGAATAACTAATGTCCCATCACTTGAGCTGCTCACTCAGCGGTGAAGCGGTGATCAGCTTGACTCTGTGGTGTGTGTGACGTGACTGCGTTAACGTGGTAATGCGGTAACTCTTGGCAGCTCTGTGGTCCGGTACCGCAGGAACATTTCAGGTCTTGCGCTGAGTAGGCAGCCAGTGAGAGTAACTATAGTAACAACATGAGAAGACGCGCTCTGTTGTAGTCAGCCCTTGGTTCAGTTTGTCATTTGCTAAGTGATGGTTATAAATAAATAAAGTAAATACATTTTTAAAATATGATATATAAAACCTGGGGAAGATCTCTGTTCGTCCCAAACACATTTTCTACCATTTCCTGGACAACAGGATGCCGTTAGTCTCAAGCCCTGTTCAGGTCATGATTCTGTGCTTTTGTGCTCTTTCTGTGTGATCACCTATTCTCTTCCTCTTAAATAAATCACAAATAGCTTTTTAGTGTTTGCTAAGGGACTGCTGATTTGATATAATTTTCTCTGTGATTGAAATAATTGTAGCAGCTGTGGCAGTTCAGAGAACCATCTCTGAGTGTGGCGGAGGTCTTGAGAAAAACAAGGCCAATATTTCTTTCAAGATATTGATGACTGTTTGTTAGTGTTTGTGTTGTTCGCAGAGTGAGAGATCAAGATGCAAGATATGTTTGGTATGTTTGTCATGAAACGATTGATGTTGACTGCTACTTTAGCAGATGTTGTTCTTTCACTTCGATGTTTGGTTTATTTCTTCCCAGGCCTGGCGGATAGATTGGCTATTACAAGAGAACATGTTGGAAATGAAATGACACAGTTCACTGATGTTGTGGCAGGAGCAAGAGAACAGGACATTTAATACAGCTGTACACTGCCAGGATCAAGATGAGATTAGATATATGAGGTGGCTGTGATGCATGGTGGGACACGGTCACTCTGCTGTGCACAGATCAGATGAGGAGATGCACTAACCTCTGTCCTCTGTCATCTGTGCCTGGCCCTTATCCCTGTCATTTCTCTCTGCTTTCCTAAACTAAAAATATATATTCACACAGAGTCTTCTATTACTTACTTATATTTAAAATGTGTCTATGGTGGCTCCGTCATTAGACTTGTTGCCTCACAAAAGCTCCTGAATTCAAACCTCCACCCTGGTTGTTTTCTGTTCTCTTTGTGTAGCTTTTATTTTGGTCTAATATACTCCCTTTAGACAAATGCATGCTTTTGACCCTGAATAAAATGAGTGGAATACATGTGTATACAAATGAAATGATTATGTTGATTTGGCTCTGTCTTGTCAGTAAGACTTGTAAAGTCTCGCTGCTAGTGTCTCTTTCACGCACACTCTCTCCCACTCTTTGGTGCACTCTCCCTAACCAGTGTTTTGTTCTCCTCACTGTAGCATTGCCACCCCTTTCATTTGCTCTTTTCCTCACAGTCTGTTTCTGCGCCATGCCTTCTAGTCTGAATGCTGCCAGAGGCTTAGCCTGCTGGGCTGAGGAGTTCCAAGTCTCAGCAACAGTGAGCTCTATATGACTGCTGTTGATCTGCCGTGTCTGCCCTAAGCTGCACTTTTAATGATAACCTCAATCCACTCAGTAAACATATTGGCTCATGTTACTTTCTGCCAGCACAATTTCCACTTCACACACAAAGACAGACAGTGTAGCTGTCTTTCCCCAGCCTCTTAATCTTAGGTCAGACTGCAGAACAGTTCAGAACAGTTCACACAAAAAGTCTGGTTTTGATTAAATCCTCTCCTTGCTGTTGGATATTAGTAGCTCTACTCACCAACTGATGCAGCAAAGATGGGATATCATACTTGAGAAGAGGAAGAACCGTGTTACTGATTGTTTCAGTGTCTTATCTCAAAATTGCCAGAGCAATAGTCATTTGCAAAGTTGGCTACTAGGAACTGATTAAAACCAGGGCTCATGTGATCGTCCTCCTAGTGAAGCAATGAAAAATGGGACAAAACAAGTTGAACTATTAGCTTCTCTCTTAGCCATTTTTAAAATCTCTTTGTTTTTGTCACTTGTGCTCTTTTCCATCCCCCTCGTGTGTAAGACCCATTTGCTTTTATTAGAAGATCACTCAGAATATTATATTATATATTACTACTATAACTTATGAACACACTTCTGGTATTGGGGGTCCAGGACTATAACACAGTTCTCAAACCTACCAAGACTACACTACTGTGGAACCTGCACCAACTGTGCCTTCAAGTGTATTTGTTGTGCTCCAATCAACCCAGACTTATTTGGAGTGAAATATAGTCACTGAAAATATTGTTTACTATGACCTTGACTTTGTACTTGAAGCTGATACAGTCAGTTACTCATGAGATTGGTTTTACAGAGTTACAGCCACTCTACAGCTACAGCAACTGCTACAACAGAAGTATTTCCTTAAAACCAAAACTCTATAGTATCACCTATTGCTTGTGTGAATAATAATAATGATAATGATAATAACATTTATGGGAATGACTTTTTGTCAGGAGCAGTGTGTAGAATTTAGTGGCATCTAGTGGTGAGGTTGCAGATTGCAACCAGCTGAGCACCCCTCCCCTCCCCTTCCAAGCGTGTAGGAGAACCTAAGGTGGCTGCGAAACTAGCGAAAAATGCGAAAGGCCCTCTCTAGAGCCAGTGTTTGGTTTGTCCGTTCTGGGCTACTGTAGAAACATGGCGGTGCAAGATGGCGGACTCCATGGAAGAGGACCCGCTCCCTATGTAGATATAAAGGGCTCATTCTAAGGTAACAAAAACACATTTTCAGGTGATTATACACTAATTAAAACATACTTACTTCTGCCAAGTCCATTCCACTAGATGCCACTAAATTCTAGACAGTGCAGCTTTAAAAATATTTTTTTAAATTTTAAGAGACACAGACAGATCGCCTAACCTCTAATGGAAATGCATTTTGAGAGTTTGGGGGCCTGACAGCGAAAGCCTGGTCCCATCTGGTTGCAAAAAAATGTACAGCTTTGACATTTTTCTTATCATAAACATCAATGTGTCTATGTGACACAGCCACACCTTATGGTATATATCTAATAAGCTCTGGTCTGATATGAAAGTTCTCTGCTGATATCACTGCAGTGATTCAAAAGGGTAGCAGCTTTACTCTCAAATTTTTGAACTTAAAATGTTTTTTACACATTTTATAGCACTGAATGAATCATTCAATATCAGTAGTTAAGGAGCCTTAAAAGGTATTCATTTGTTATTCAAAAGACTCTCTTTATTTACATATCGGTCTGGAAGTAATTCAGAAAAACTGAAACTGCTGCAGATTTTAATTGGTGACCTGACTGTGAAATAAAATTGACACATAAATAGCAATTTACTAGCAATTAGCACTGTGAAATACAGTTTCCATTAGGTTAAATTAACTGCCAGAAATATGAAATATGAAATGTTTTGATTATTTGGGTTACATAGGCTGCACAGTACAGTAAAATGAGACAATTCATGTTTAAACTCATTTCAAGCACCTGTGCTTGGAAATATGCAATTGAACAAAACAATTATGTCTGAAAATTGAGTCTTTTATCTTAAATTAGCAGCATAAATTTAAACAATGAATAGATTGTTAGTGTGTCAATTTTGTTTACTGATATACTGACACCACGCTAAGCCCAGCTAATAATCAGAACGTGGTAAAACAAAGTTGTCACTAAACTGACAAAGATAATTACAGACAGATGATAAATATGTGTAATTCCAAATGAAATTAGGAGAGAGGAAGAAACACAGCATGACTCCATTAACAGTTAAGATTTTTCTAAATCCTCAGTGATAGACTCTGTGGTATACTGAATCATTATGAAACACCTTTCATCTTCAGTTTCCTGGGGACTTGTTAGTCACATCTGTATGCTGCACACATTTAGTTCAGTAAAGCTCTGTAATCTTTAAATCTTTAGAAATGTTTCCACAAACAATACAGCAGCCCTCCTGATGTCTTTATCACAGTTTGGTCACCTGCAGGGAGTTGGGGATTTTATTCAGGTCACATTCTCTCCAGGTTTATGCTAATCTTTATTTAAATGCAGTCAAACAGTCAACATTACTGTTAAGGTTCTGTAAATAAATGCTGCTGTGATTCTCTCCTTAAAATTTAGGCACAGTGGCTGCAGTCATGGGATGGTGGCCTTAAAGTTTGGTTTACTTGGCATCTTAATTATTGCTGTTTTTGTTTGCTTCTTTCCAATGTTTTTTTGATCCCATTTTTTGCTGTTTTTTTTTTTTTTGTTGTTGGCAAATTTGTTGCAATGTTTAACCACTGCCAGACATATGGATGTCAAATATAGACTCACTGTGGATCTACATGCTAAATGTACATGGCAGGAGATGTACTCAGAAATTCAGACATACCAGGTGGCTCCCGTCTGGTAGCTGATAAACTGAGCCTAAGTTTTAGTGTAGGAGTGGAGTATCTCCAGCTGTCACACAGAAGGCAGTGGGCATTATGCAGTGGGTGTTGTGCTGTCTGTGTCCTCTCATCTGTCTAGGTAGAGCCACTCATTCCTGTACTATACAGTCAGTTATGACGTACACATCTACTTTACAGTCTGTAGCAAGATTACAAAAGCTTGGTTTGGTTCTAACTTATGGATGAGGCCAGTTGATGTGTTCATGCTGATTATCAACAGATTCTGGCCTTGTTTAGTCGGCGAGTTGTAGCATGGAATCAGAGATGAGTTTGTGTGCAGACTGTCAGTAGCTACAAAGCCACTATTTCATTTTTGGCCGTCAGATTGATGCAGTTTTCACATGGTTGCGTGATGGTGGCTATGCAAATATGAATCTGGATTAAGTAGAAAATGAGGAAGTGTTCCACTCTCCTAAGCATGTCAAGGACAAGCTATGGTCCTTTGTTACTGTCAGAGCACTTCAGAGTCTGCTGTATCCATTGCAAGTCCCGCACACTCTCTCTGTCTCTCTCATCTATTATTTCAAACTCAAGCAAACCTTATTGGCGTAACCGCAATTAAGTACAATAATGACAGAGAGTTCTCTGTCTCCTCTTCTCAATTTCTCCAGCCTTATTAATACAAAACATGATATGATCATACTTACAGTACTTAAAGCATGTAGACACAGAATAAATTCTGATGCATGGAATAAGTGCTCAGGCCCATCATAATGGGTTCTCTAGTTTGAACAGTTTGAACCTCATTGTGAGCTGTGTCAGACAGTTTTCAAACACGTTTTATTTTATTGCAGCCAAAAACCAAGATGTGCCTCTGGTTGGAGCACCTTTGAGATGAGTTGAAGATGTGAGATGAGGAGTATCTAATGAATGGGTTGGGGATAGAGAGGCACACATACCCAGTTATTTCTTGCATGTTTTTGTTAAATATTGCAGTATTTTGCACCAGTCTTGGATCTCTGCAACTGGAATAATCTTGTTTTGTCTGAGATCACATGTGCACCCTAACATCAACATGACAACCGTTTGGGAAAAGAAAAATGTCTTGTAAAGTGAGCAGCACAACAATTTTACGATTTTAAAAGTCTGGTAGTCTAAAATAACACTAGTTTTGCTGATTATAAATGAAGGACTAAGCAAGTAGACAAACACTAGTCCCCAATAATTTCAGACCCATTATTTTATTCATTCCATTGCCAAAGTATTTAAAAATATATTTATAATCAATTATCATAGTATATTTAATAATAAATATCCTATCTCAATTTTAATTTGTTTTTTTGGTTCTCCTAAATTCACTAATGATGTATTCTCTGCATGTGATAGTGGTAATTTCACAAGAGCAATATTTATTTGACTTCTTAATGGGACTAAAGCATTTGATCTATCGTCTTTCAGATAATCTCCATGCTGTTGGCCTTTCCCAACATTCAATGTTGTAGTTTGATTTGTATCTTTGTAACAGAAAGCAATGTGTCGCTGTACAAGGGTGTAAATGTAATTTGTTAAGTCAGCAAAAAGGTGTAGCTCAAGGTTCTACTTTGGGACCACTTCTGTTTTCTATATTGATCTCCTGTCATTTTTTTCTGATTGTTGTGTTTAATTATATGCAGATGATACAAAATCAGTATAAAAACTACTCCTCAGTAAAACTTACTCTTATGACTGGTACAAGACAGAACCTCAACTCCAGATCCAGCTCTCTGGTTTTAGTTTGAAATAACCGTCTCTCTTAGGATGTTCTTTTTGTCACGCACCATTATACAATGCTTGATATCAGATTGCTCCCTCTTGATGACAATTTCATTGGTATCGACCTATTTTCAAATCCATTAGAATTATTACAGTCCTTTGTCCCTTATACTTCAAATTACTCACTAAGATAATCTGCTCGGTTCCTCTTTATGGTGCCCTTTGTCTGTGAGGAAATTGGTGGAAAAAAAAGCTTCTATGTTTAGGGCTCATTTTGTTTGCATGTTTGTTTTCTGTCTTTTTTAAAAAAAATGCTTTTTTTTCAGTAATGCTGGATGGTTTCTCTATAGTTTGATCATTTTTCTCATGAGTGTCTATCCTGAGGTTGTAAGTCTTGTTATAGTTATTGAGTTGATTATTAGTACGTTTTAAATGTTGTGTCGTGTGTTTTGTATTGTTTTGTTTTCAGTTAGTACTTATGAGTGTGTGTTTTGTGACGATACATCGTTGACACAAGGAATCCTGATAACATAAATTTGACAAATGTGACTAAACAAGAAGAAGTTTATATTGCCAACTTGGCTTGTTGTGTCTTCCTCAGTTTCTCTCTGTGATCTCCACATGATTATTGCCTTTTTAAAGAGAGAAAAGATTTTTTTTCGCTCCCAGTCAGTATGCAGCAGTCTGTGGTGTTCTTAACTCATCAGTGGAGCAGAGTGGATAGATAAGGCATTTGAAGTGTGGACATTAGCATGCTTCAGCATTAATGTGAGGGCCATTCATCAAACTAAAATGGAACCAAAGAAAAGCAATAAGCTGATTTGTTACATATTTGACACTCCCTCTCCAGTTTTCCACACCCCTGTCTCTTAACTGGCTTGACCTTTTATTTATTTATTTATTTTGTTGACATTTTTAAAGTAACGAAAGAATTGGCCCTTCGGTATACTTCCGGCTCAACTCTTTAGAAAAGGTTCCCCTGAGTGGCAATGCCATTTTGTCCCAATGTTTGCTATTGTTTGCATTATATCTTCCTACATCTTCCTTTTCAAGTCATTTGCTTTGGCATTTACACTGTGATGACAGACTGAAAACTAAATAAATGCTAATGATTGTCAAGCAAGCTGTTGGTCTCTGGTCAACTGAAAATGAGTCCAGTTGGCACTCTGACTGTAAATGCAGTTTATGGAACGGTTCTGGTCTTTTAGCTTTTAAAAACTCCTTTGCATAAATTGTCTTTTTTGGTCTTCTTTTGTCTGTGGCTCTCAGTTCCACATGTTTTTGTAGTTGCTTTATCAATTAGATGGTTGTCATTCAGATTTATTCCCCAATTTTGAATGTCAGTGCTATGAAAGACAAATCCAGACTCTTGTGTTGTATGGTTTGCTAGCAGAAGTGGAGTGTGAAATTAGTCGGTGATTCTCCACCAGAAAAAAAAAACAAAAAACGTTTATCAGTGACCATATGGTTGACGTGGTTTTAATTTTTTGTGTAATTATTGTATTGGCAGCCTACTGTAATACAAGACTTGGTGTGTTAAATGCTATTAATACACCAAATGTTATATTAATGCTCTAACATATATGACTATAGGATCACTATTTTAAGATAATGTATTTGCAACTTCAGTTAGAATCAAATACAGCATTTACGCAGCATTGTGACATGAATTTCTTGCATCATTGTCCTTTATCTTTTTTCCTTTCTGTTTAATTCTCTTGCTTTTGTATTATAACATAATGCACAATGTCACCTTGACCTGAAAATGCAGGCAATTTAAAAATGATGATCATATTCCAGAAAGAGGGCAAGTCAAATATAAAGAACAAATGCATACACAAAAATGTGTGAAAATCTACAATAGTTTTTTTGTGCTTTGTGAATAAATGTTATCGTTACATAGGTTCTCTATTACAGTATGTCTTTTACTTTTTTGTATAGCTCAGACAAATGTCGTCTGCTTTTGCCTTATTGTTGCTGAAAAATACTTAATAGTGTGGCCATGAAGTGAGCGGGGCTGTTGGAAAATCCAAATACTCTGACAGGATATTGTGTTTCGTGTTTAACTCCCTCTTGTGCTGCTAAGCCCTTGGCTGCAAAATGGTCAAGCCATTGTTTCTTCCTCTCCTTACTTTGGCATACCATGTTTTTGCATCATACTCAATCCCTTTGACTGTTTATGGTTTAAAAATCAGCTGTAGGCTGTTCTGATTCTGTAACTGAAGCTTGTTGTTGTTCTTGGTCAAGTTTAGAGTCTTTGGTTTCTAAGTACTGGCAGTGATTTCACTGGGATAAGCCACCAAATTATACTGTTCTTTTGATGACCTCCATAGTTACTTTTTGTCTTCTGCTTGTGAATAAAGTGCTGTTTGTTATGAATGCACCACACAGACCCAGAGACATTAATGTTCCAAGCACTTCATGAACACTCGCCTCTAGCCTTTTGGTTTGAGTGCAAAACAATCCTAATGGGCAAACCTTGGACGAGTGTATCTGGGCTTTTATCAAGCCAGTGAAATCCCTGATTGTGATGGTCGTGTCTGGGCAGTAGATCACCCAATTTAATTGATTTTTAGGGGCAAAAACTGGATTTTGAAACAGGGGAAGGTTTTGTTATAACAATGTTCATTCAGAGATAACAGGGTGGAAATGTTTCCTGTCAACATCTTCTATTGTCCACATCTGGCAGTCTAAGTGAATGAATTTTTGGACCAGTACCACATCTCATTTAATTAATTTAAAAATATCAGGGAGGACATTCCTGCTCTTCACATCGGCGCCAAAGAGACTCCTTCACCGTAGTGCTCGCACTCCACCAGCAGTCTTCGTAAATAGGACATCAGTCCTATTTATTCTCACCACTGGCCACTGTAGGCTTTCCTTGGAAACTGTCTCAAGTCCAATCTTTGCTGCCTGTCACCATGGCGACGGCGAGCCTTCAGCCCCGGCCTAATCAGAAGCAGTTGAAAGTGGAAGGATTCTTAAGGGCTCAGATGTAACTCTCTTAATTCTCTGCCTCATACCTCACTGTATTGCCTTCTTTCATTTCCCCAGACACAGCACGCTCTGCTGGGTTATCTGTAACTTCACAAGATCTCATTGTTTCCAGGTCAGCCAGGTGAGGTGAAAGTGACTAAAATCATCAGTGCACAGGGGTGATAGACATAGCCAATTGAGTTCCACCTCTGGTTTGTGAATGGTAAGGCCTCCTCTTTAAGGCAGGAAGCTGTCACTCACTGCTCCAGTGTAACCATTATAACAGGTCTGCCAGGTTGAGCTGCATAGATATCAGCCTAATTAAAGTGGTATTACTCTCATGCCTCACATTGTAGTGTTGCTTCTGGAACTTTTCTCCTTCCTCTGGTTTGCAAATCATATACCCACAGCTCCACTGAGCTTCCAAGCGTCTTAATAATCCAGGGAAGATATTCTTAATTGAAATTATATGATTAGCCATAGCTGCAGGTGGCAGGTTCCCTCCTTCCTCCCTGTTCCCCCCCTGGGAAAATGGAAATGGCTTAGCTTTACCTCCGTCTGCAAAACCCTGATTTGAAACAGCGCATCGGTACTTGCATCGTGCAGTATGAATTGTTGGCTGCTGAATTTTTCTTCTTTCCATTACACTGGGATGTCACATGACTTTCTGGAAGTGTGTGTGTGTGCGCGCCTGTGTTTTTCTATCTCTGCAATACGGCGCATTCACACTAACAGAACGTCCACGACCTCTTTTGATGTTGAATTATGGTACATTTAAAGAAATGGCAGAGGATTTAATCCCAGTTGAGTTTGTGTTTTGCGAGGAAATAATGTGAATACGTATGAGTCGGGTGGATGAGCAAAGACTTTGATAAATGCTTAAGCTGACATTTGACATGCTGACTGACATGCTGTCTTTTTATGGGGGTAGAACATTGACATTCAATTTTGACACTGAAAATAAAATTTGGCATTGAAGACAAAACCCAAAACTGAAAAAGGAAGCACTTGTATTGGAAAAAGTTGTATTGGCACTGAAACAAGTTCCACTGAAAAATAAAACACAGGCATTAAAAAAATTACAATCTTATTTTAATTTGAGTTTTTCAATGTCAGTCTTCAGAATTTTTTTTCATGTCTGTCTTTTTTCAGTGACAGTTTTTTTCTTTTACGCTGTCTGTCAGTTGTTTTTTTTTTCTTCACACTTGGCGGATGCATTGCTGGGAACCCAAGGAAGTGCAGTGTCAAATTTAGTGCAATTTGGACACGCGAAACGATCAATATTGATAAACTTTGAATAAACAAGTGATCAGCTCCGCTCTGCAGCAGCGGGGAGGAAGGAGCGGGCGACAGAGAGACATCGCTGGTGAGGAGAGACGGCGGTGGAAAGCTTGAGAGATCTGATTGTTTCACGGCAGTTACGTTCTAAAACACAAATAAACAACCATCAAACACTCAACAGATGATTTACTGTGGAGACAGACGCTCTTTGTTTTTGTTTTATTTTCCTCCTCTGCATTTCGCTTTTTTATTCATTCATTACATCCAACTAATGTAAAGTAAATACAAAGAACAGGACAAATCTGTGTTGTTTTTTTTCCTTATGTGTGAATGAGGTGTTTCAAGCACGGCAGCTGAGGAGCACACATGGGAGAGAGAGAGAGAGAGAGAGAGGGCGGCAGAGTGAGGAGAGGGAGCGGTGGAAAGCTTTCTCTGTAACAGAAAGCCCTTGAATGAGATAAATGACTGACCAATCGGTGGTCTGCAGTATTTTTAATTTCACATGGGCATGCTTTAAAAAAATGAAAAGTAGACAGCGAAAACACAGCTTTTAATCAATAATGGACTCTTCCCACAGGCAGTTCAAAACCAGTATGTCTTATATAAGCACAAATCTTTTAGAGCCCAATACGATCGATCCACTTTATTTTAGGATGCACATTTTTTCCAAAAGCTCTGTTATGTATTTTATTTTTAAATGCAGCCCTCATTATATTTGAAATGAGAAGATTCACTGACAGTACTTATCTGTGTATAATACAATGTTAGTTTCTTCCATGTTGTTGGTGTATGTACTCATCCACACATCATATCAACAGTAATCATTTTTATATGCGTTGAAGCAGCAATACCGGAGGCCAAGCAATCGGCCCGTTCTGAACAGGCACATTTTGAACAGGCACTAGTTACACATCCAGCCCCATATATTTTACTAGGACTGCAACACAGACTTCAAACACTTGTATCACCTGAAAGACTTCAGTCAGAGCCCATCACTTTTCAATTTCCACCCTTTACTTAGAAACAGAAACAGAAAAGAGCATTCTTTACATGGAGTGATTAGTTAGGTAAGATGTAATGCATGCTGAGGTCAGATCCCATCTATTACATATAGATGAATAAACTCTGTGGCTGCTATAATCAAAACATTAACATTAACTGTTCTCCCATACAGAAACAACAAAGACTTGTTGGCTGTGTAATGGAAGTCATGGAAGCAACAATAGGTGTCGGCTAATAAGCTTTTTCTTACTTGTAAAAAGATAAAACTGAAAATCATTCAGATAATGTGATAAATTGAGATTGTTTTTCATTATTTTCTCATGAGTCACGCTACTGTAAATAGATCAATAGCAACTGCGAACAGCACTGGCACAACACAGGCAGATTCATGGCAACATGGTGACCACATGGAGAGATATTCCATAAGGCCTACAATGACTACTACTTTTTTATATTTTTAGCTAGTTTTTAGTTTCAGTTAGTTAGTAATGACATTTCATGAAATCCTGGATTTAATTGTCATTGAGTAACATACTAATTTGATACAAGGAAAAATTATAGGGACACTTGACATGATCAATAGCTCTGCAATAAATGTGGTATATTGTGTTAAATTAACCTTTGTTTCTTTGAATGTCCTGAGTCATTTGCATCTGAATGTGTGACACTTATGACTTTCCCAGAGCAGGAGTTTTGCTGTGCAGATTTCTGATACTGCTATGATCTCTGAGTCTCAGTGAGAAAGGATTTAGGAGAGGAGCTCAGCCTCACCAACACACTGAGCTGCTCCTGGGTTTAACTGTGGTAAACAGACCAAGGCTCGCAGCGCTCTATCGTTGGAAACCATCAGGAGTAGAAGTCAGAGATAAGCACAAAATAAATGAACGTACAGTCACATTCTCTCACTGTCAGGGTTTCCAGCTGTTTAAGCATTTTAGATAAGTATGGGGAAGCCAGCAGGGAGTCAGACACAAAATGCAGCATTTAATTCTATCAGTGGAGTTTTGGAGAGAGCAAAAATTCACCTTGCATGCTTCGTATGTGCCTCTTGTTGCTTCCATTGTTCCCTTTAAACATGGGGATATTGCAGTGGCCATTATTGCAGAAAGTGTACTGTATTGTGTTAAATGATACTACACTACACCCACAGACTACTTCTCCGTGGCGCTCATTAGGCAGTTGTATTAGAGGTGTAAGGGGTAAGCGTAACACTTGTATTAGAGGTGTGAGGAGTAAGTGTAACATTGCTTAGTTAAGAAACTACTAAAAGTAAAATACATGGCTTTGACAGACCTAATTTGGATTGCAAATATAAAACACAGAACTCTCTGATGTACTTAAATATTCAGACTTTTTTTTTTCTTTCTAAAGGTGTGATTTACAGCGATTACTGTATGTGTTCAAGCAGTTACGTCTAGCACACCTGTTTTTGGGCCATTTCTAGTATTCCTTTGCGCAGATCCTCTTAAGTCCTGTCAGATGGACGGGTGCAGTCCATCTTACCACAGATTTTCAAACAGTTCCAGCTCCTGGCCTCAGCTGGTGCCTGGGTCACCGGACATTCAGAGCTACTGCAGCGTTGTGTTTTCTGTGTGCTGAAAGCTCATTGTCAGGCTGAAAGGTGAATTCTCAGGCCATTCTGACTCTTTGAAGACCTCCCTTTATTGTTTTTATGGCTTCCTCGCTTTGTTGGTAATGTTGCCACTACCATTAGCTCTGGCAAAAGTTCCATTTTTGTCTCACTAGACAACAGAATATTTTTGTCAAATGCTCTCAGGTTTAGTGTCATTAAGTAGACTCCAGGCAGGCTGCCATGTGTCTATCACTTAGGAGTGAAACATACTGTATCTAGTTATTCTACCAATAAAGTCTAATTAATGAAGTGTTGCAGAGATTGTTGTCTTTCTGGCAGGTTTTCATCTCTGCAGAGGAACTGTAAGGCTAGACCAGCCATTTGGTCCTAATGAGGGGATCCAAAACATGTTTTTATACCCTTCTTCAGATTTTTGCTTTAACACAGTTATCTCAAAGTGCTGTGGACAGTTCCTTGGCCCTTATAGATTGGATTTTTCTCAGACCAGCCCTGTCGAGTGTGGGTCGGGTGTGTGTGTTTTCACATTTAATCAACTGCATCTCAAAGTCCCAAAGGAAACAAAATAAATCAAAGCTAGATTTGTATCATTCGAAAGGTTTGAATATACATTACCGTACTGTACTGTACTGTACTGTATGTATTAATCTGGTATTTTCAAGTATAATATAAAACATTTCTGAAGATTATTGTTTGGCATTTTGCCTTTATTAGATAGGTGCAAACTGTTAGAACGAGTCTAATGTTCTCTCTTTATGGGATGTGTTTGGACATGACGAATTTCAGGTTGCTTTTACTATGTTGAAATTGTTTTTACCATTGTAGTATATTAACAGTGCGCAGTAGTTTGCCTCTTTATACAAAGAATTTGGTCATTTACTTCTTATCATTGATTACAGGGTTTACACTGAAATTAAGTGGTATTCAAACTCTGCGTTGACTGGTTTTGTATGGCTTAGAGAAGCTCTGCTCTCCATGTGTGAAGTGTGTAATCAGTGATTTCATGTCTTTATTTATCTCTTGTAGAATAATGGGCGAAAATTATTGTGGGGATCCGAATCTGCAATTACACCACTTCTCAGGATTGTGGTGTGCCTGTGAATGGTGTGATTAATGGCAATGAGAATGATGAGGTTTAGTCTAGACCTCTTTTTCCCTCCTTGCATGCATTATTGGGTGACGTGCCCTTTTGTCTGCTGATAAGTTACTTGTAGACAAAGACCTATTTTATTTAAATGTTCTTTGAATTGTGTTGTATGCAAACCATGATGAAGGCCTCACCATACAGTTGTTCAGGAGTTTTGACCTCTTCAGACGAACAACCTTTGACAGCTTCTGGATCCATAAAAAATACCTTATTCTATGTTATCAGTTCATGTATTGGCACAAAGTAAGTGCCATATAAACACATTGTGTTAGTGGGG
Organism: Scomberomorus guttatus; assembly: GCA_038419695.1. Taxonomy (NCBI): domain Eukaryota; kingdom Metazoa; phylum Chordata; class Actinopteri; order Scombriformes; family Scombridae; genus Scomberomorus; species Scomberomorus guttatus. Next base: position 8,493,510 of record CM076451.1, on the reverse strand, counting down.
AAACATACAGTAAGAAAACACAAACAGTGTTACTGTTGATTCATAAAATCATAATTCTCCTGTCTTAAGCAGCTTGAGCAGGATGTGGTTGTGACATTGAACTGATCATGAAAAACTTTCTCTTTTCACAGTGCTGCACATTAGGTACTTAAACGTATTCATCTTTGATAGTGAGACATTCGCACCTTCACTGGAATTCATTAATGATCTTAATGCAGAAGGGACGTTAACAGGTGCTGTATAGACTCCCTTATTAGATTTTTGTTCCCTAAGATATTTCATATGGTTAATATAATTTCAAGTGTATTTGACTTTTATTCATATGAATTTAGTTTGTAATTAATTGCTTAAATGATGTGCTCAGGTCTGCTGAGCCACAAGCATCATTTGATAGTAACATGTTTTGTCTCCACATTCAGTATTTGCAGCAAAACTTGTGATGTGTAGGATTTCACATACATGATGTGCATGTAAATATTCCTTTTGTACAAATGACAGGATCTTTTGGGCATGATCAGAAATTTTCCTACCAAACTACTTATATACTGCAAAATATAATATTCACTACCCAGTTAGACTTGGCCACCAAATGCAGCATGTTTTGCACAGCAGAAGGTTGAAGCAACATAGTGTTTCTTTATTATGTTTGGCTTTCTGCATCAGGACATGCATGGTGGCATAAGGCAGGTGGTAGGAGGAGCGGGCAGTTTGGCATTAAGTATTGTCTGCATCCCGATAACGAGCTCGCCACCAGTCTGTTAATTTTCCATAGCAGTTAACATAGCGAGTATATTTAGAGGACAGATTTGTTACAGCTTGCTCAGCTTTATAGGAATCGTCTCCACATTTTGACCACTGGGATGATTTTTTACATTAGTGTTAAGTGCAGCATTTCCTATCAAGATCTTCTTCCACCTTTCGCCTGCCCACTTTTTTTTTCACATCCAAAGATAAAGTTATACCTGTGAGAGACTACTAGCTTTTGTGGAGTTCTACTTCATTTTAAATTGCATAACAACTGAATTCTGTGGAGAGACTGTCTCTCCAATCTTTAAATTTAAACAGTCCAGTGACACACAGCTTTGTAACGTAACCGCACCAATATCTGATGATGATTGAGGTGAGGCTTGGTTTATACCTCCATGGACTAGTCTCTTTCCACTTCTTTAGGCAGTTTCTGATCTCGCCTAGCTATTACCTGTCAATCACAGTAATGTGCACTGGGTATCTAGGCCCATTTTCCACCTGCTTGCTTTGATGCCCACCAGCAAGTTATTGTCAGTGCTCTCCATATATACTGTGCACTTCTTTAGTGAGCTAATTTCATGCTTGTTGAACTTGAAGAACTGCATTATTGATTGTTGTTTTCTACTTTCTTAATAGTGATTATCATTTGTGACTCTAAAGGGACAGCAGGGTTATAGGGAGTCCCTTCCCCTTCACTTTTCATTAAATGCCAGGCTATTTTATTTTCATGGGTACTTAAATTCTGATCAAAACCTTTTAGAAGGAAAGAGATCTTCACCCTCTTCTTCCAGTGTTGGCCAGCTCTTTAACAACCGAGCAGTGACCTGGAAAATATGTGAAAGTGTCCTCTTGGTTAATTTCACCTCAGAGAGAAAATGAAACTGATGAAGAACAGGGTGGAAAGCTGAGTCAAATTGCACCGCTCAGTGTGAAAGTTTAGAGTTTAATCCATGTCGCTCCATGCTAGAACATTACTATAATTTCCTCTCTTTACTCTAATTTATACAACATGTGAAAGGCCTACTAATCAGCCCTCGTCTTTCCTTCTTCATCTGTCCCATCTTATTCTGCAGTTGGTGGGTGGTGAGTTTGATCTGGAGACAAACTTCATTATTCAGGATGCAGAAAGTATTGGCTGCATGGTGGAGCTGCTGGAGCACTGTGACATCACCTGCCAGGCTGAAATCTGGAGCATGTTCACTGCCATCCTTCGGAAGAGTGTGCGAAACCTGCAGACGAGCACGGAGGTGGGCCTCATCCAGCAGGTTCTGCTCAAAATGAGCTCAGTTGATGACATGATTGCAGGTGAGCAGGCCTTTTATTGCTAAATAGGAGAAGTAGTACATTCATTTTCATACTGTTTGTTATTATGTTAATGTCCAGCATATAAGCATGGGTTATGACCTCTTGTGTTCCTGTTTTGTCAGGCAACAAAACATTCTCTCCATATCTCTTAATAGATCTGCATTTTGAATAGATGAGCAAAGTTGCTATATAGATTGTGGATGGAAAAGCTCATTTCCATTTAAAAGCCTCTTTTTAGGTGTCTTCTCCACAAAAACTACTTTCAGAACTTCAAACTTTTAAAACTAATTCATTTTTTTGGTTGCTTTTTCTGTGTTGTAATAATGCAAAAGAAAAAAAAACAGTTTAGGAAGGCAGCAGTGAATTTCTACCTCCTTTAAACATATTGAAAAGGTAGAAGCAATAAAAGATAAGTAAGTCAGAAATGTTTGGAGTGTGCTTTGTAATCTGAACACTTTCATTTGTTAGTAATTCAAACAATTCTTTGATACACCAATTATTAAAAAAGTCACAGTGACACTTGAAAGTAAATATTAATTCAAACTGAATTCAAACAATAGTTCTTTTTAATTGCTTGTAGGTATCATAAGTCTTTGATTTACAAAAATGCTTCAACTTTTGTTTAGCAGCACCATCAAGTCAAAAATTTCCCCTTGACCAACACACAGTACAATATCTCATAGATGAATGGCTTGATTTACATGAAGTAATGTGTGTGTATATTCATGGTGCCCATGCTTCCCTGGTCTATATTTTTACACAAGAAGGGGGGTTATGCAGCAGTTGCAGCAGGGACCACTAGCTAGGCTTTAGACACTTTTTAGACTTGTTTTTTTTCAATACTTACAGGCCGTTAGGGAATGAGCCCTTCCAATCTGTATTCATGTCACAGTGTTGTTGTCTGTGGAAGTCAGTGTCACTTTGGTATTTTGCACAGTGCAAATTACACCCATACCTTGTGTAGCTTATAAATTATGTTTCAGCTGATGAGAACGAAATGCATTTTCCCTGTGGTATTACTATGCCTGTGAGTTAAACAATGTACCATTTAGACATCACTTTGATTTACAAGTCAGTTCCCATGTAATTGCAGTGGAAGTGTCTGTGTGATAAATGTAATAGAATTTCACACACAATGCACTCAGTGAGAATGAAGTTAAACCAAAGAAACACTGTTTTTATTATCTTGAGAGTTGATACATATGAATACATTTCACAAGGAAGACCACTCCTGCCCAGTGTGGATGTATTCAAATATTTCTGAAATGCAACTGCACCTGATGATTGTCCTTTCTCCTCTCTGTCTCCTCTGTGTGTGTGTGTGTGTATTTGGTGATACATGCATGCTCTCTTGCCTTTAAAGACTTGCTGGTGGACATGTTGGGAGTGCTGGCCAGCTACAGCATCACAGTGAAGGAACTGAAGATTCTCTTCAGCATGCTACGAGGGGAAGGCAGCCTCTGGGTAAGTGATAGCAGGGACCAGATGCAGTGTGTTGGACAGAAGTGTGTCACTTGAGTTGCCCCTAGAGAGCCTTCACACTGATCTGTTTGGGGGTTGTTCTGTAATTGATGAACTACAGAATGAGCTAACTGACAGTGTATTGACTGTCAGCAGTCAAAACAGTCTGAGAGACAGCCTTGACTGTCTAGTAACTCTTTCATCTTTGCCGCTTATGCAGCCGAAGCATGCGGTCAAAATGTTGTCGGTGCTGAATCAGATGCCCCAGAGACACGGCCCAGATGCCTTCTTCAACTTTCCTGGTCGCAGTGCAGCAGTAAGTATTCAGATATTTCCATCCTGCAATCTTAAATTTAAATAGCATAAATTTTAAAATAGCATGAATCCATCCCTGGTAGGATTATTTATCATTTAAATGCACAAGTTAATAAAGTATAATCTGTTATACAGTAATAATAGATGTCAAAGATTACACATACTGTGTTTAATAGCCAAAACCTTACAAATAACCGCTTATCAAAATATTTACCTCTAACATGTGCTGGGCTTTGCACAGTTTTATGTCATGAGATAACTGTAAAAAGCAATGTTGATTGCGGCAAGGGTTATTTTCTGATGGGTATTATAATTAACTTTTTTGACAGACCCACTCTAATAAAACCTGACTCATCTAATTCTACTTCATTTTAGGATTTGTGATCCTTCAATAAGAATTTTGGCTGAACTGAACTGGCCTTTACATGTCTGTGGATTCAGCTATACAGATACTGTGTGCATGAACTGAGTTCAAATTGTTGATAGTGTTTATAGTTTAAATGTGAGGTATCTACCCAGTGTAAGAAAGATGGACATTGTAGTTTCACTAAATGAAATAGGTGCAGTTTAAAGCTGGTGTTTGAGCGCTAATATATTGAGAGAAACCAGTGATAAAGTAAAGTAAATACTGTAGGTAGAGATGGACAGCCTGTGACAAGACAGCACTACTATACTGTTCATTACCTTTTTCTCATTACTTGTTACACTTAGCAAGGTTAAAAGCTTTTCTGCGTGTCTTCTTAATTTTCAGTGGTAATTTAAAAAGTTGTTTTAAACAACTCTCTCCATCGAATCTTAGAGATTAATAGCAACTTTACCCAAATGCAAATAGGACAGGAATAAAGGCTGGATTTGTTTCAAAGAGACTGGACACTTGCCATCATAAAATATTCAGCATGAGCAGGAATTAAAGTACAATCAGTCGGCCAGCAACATCTTGGAGGTCACCACATATTTACCATTCCCTGTGTGCTATTTTATTTTATACACCGATGAATTTACTAAAAGATACACATTTATGTGACCTAAGCAAAAAATCTATACATTTACATTAAACACAAAAGTGGCATGAAAACACGGCTTATCTATAACAGTAGTCAGTCATTTTAAACATCTTAGTTTTGTGCTCTGACTCAGACTGATTTCTACATAGCTTAATCTTACCCTAACTTGAAACTGTATTAGAGGCAGTGCAACAGATTTTTAAATAAGGTCCTCTTAACCCACATGATTGTGTCTTTTGTCATCTTTTTCTGCCTGCAGGCCATTGCTTTACCTCCTATTGCCAAGTGGCCTTATCAGAATGGGTTTACATTTAACACCTGGTTCAGAATGGATCCTTTGAACAACATCAATGTTGACAAGGACAAACCATATCTCTACTGGTGAGTGCACAACAATTACATACATTTGTGCTCCATGTTTCCAATATTGTCAATACACTCCCAGCTTTCTCACGGGTGCATAAAATCCACATTATGACACCAAGGAGAGGAAACTTACACTTTCGTGTTTTTCATCTAATTGCTTTAGCTTTGTATTAGAAATCATTCCCTCTCCCATGTTAAGGATGGAAGGTGCCTACTTGAAAACCCCAATGACAGACCGACTCAGTTCCTGTCACTGTTTGTACACAACAGCAAGTTTCATTAGTTTAGTGTGGAGGGCTTTCTACGGGCACAAGGGATCATAACATCACGTCCTATGTATTCAAATGATCTAGAGACCTGCAAAGCTACCGTCAGCTTTATTGACAACGCAGTATGCTGTCTGATACTCTGTGACCTACGGTTGATTTTCCCATCTAAGCAGATTATGACTAGAAGTTGTTTTTCAAGGTTAAAACAGTTTTATAGACATTATTTTTCACACAATGGCAACTCAACACTTATGTAATGTGGTTTGTGAAAGAACCTCATTTTTTCCCAGATAATATCATGTATTATAATAGAGGAAGAGGGAATTAGGTAAGATTACTGAGATTAAAACCCATGGAAGCATGAAATACAGTGGCTGGTACTGGCTGGTACAGAGGTGGACTGCTGCAGTGGGAGGCACTGTGGCAGTATTGATTTATATTTGAACATTTGCCACATAAGGCCACATACCAGCACTTGTAGGGGTTTGGGGGTAATTAGTGCTAAAATCACACCCAAATGTGCAGTGATATTCAGCTGCTGTTCACTGTTTATGAGAGGAGCCTTGGGAGAATACAATGGGACATATAAAAGAGTTGTGGATGGGAATGAAAGAGAGAGTGGATATGAAAGATGAAAAGGTAGAGTTGGCTGACGGGGAAAGACTGTTCATACTTACTGGTCAGAGATAACCGTTAGTTCACTGTTAATCATCTGCTGGCTGCCATTGCTTTTGCTGGATCACACAGCTTGAATGAAAGAATCTTCTCACCTTGGAAGGACTTGTTCTGTGTTTCTCTGATGTGTAACTTCAAAAAGAAAAAAGGAAATATTGGCTAAGCTAAGTTTTTGGTATTCATGTGGCATCGATTCCTTACAGACAGAGTCACAAAAAAGGTGAGATATGCCGAGCTAATCCTATTTATGCATTGCTCTGAGGGCCTCAGAGCTCAGTTGCAGGGTATGTAGACAACAAAAAAAGAATTGTATCTTCAGAAGTGGACCAAGGTTGCGGCTTTCCACCTGATGTGTAATCACAACGGGATGTCAACGGGAGCATCTTGGCTGGCACAGTGGTAGCTAGGTGTGGAGATCTATGTCTAGCCCTGCATACACCCCCCACAGTATAAAAGCCTGTGCTCTCTTTATCTGCCCTGACAAAGAGGTCTTTTTGTTTTAGATGATCCCAGTTGGTGGTGGTGGTGGGGGGCTTTGAAGATGGGAGACAGCTATAGACCTAAGGACTGTGGAAGTGTAGCAAGTACATTTTAGCAGTGAAAAAGATGTTCAGTCCAAGCAGAGAAAGAATACAGAAGTAGTACGGTGTTGCAAGGCTGTTAGTGTGTGTTCAGGTTTGGGTTGTACAGACTCTACTCATACTGTATACAGCTGACATTTCCTCAGTGCTGCTGACATTATATATAATTTATCTGTGGAGTCAAGAAGATCAGAGTGGAAGGATTAGACTGAGGGAGCATCACTGTACTCATCAACTAAATGTTTTTAGCCTTTGTAGTTGTTTCCATGCCTGCAAAATGCAGTAGCTTTAGTCTCACCTCAGGTATCTTTTTCTGTTCTGACTCAGTTAGGGTAATATCTTATCCTCTTCTTTCTTCTCTGCTTGCGTCGGCTTCATGTGTTGGCATCTGTGTTTGGCTTTTTATCCAGTTTTGGGCCACATTTTTGTGATACACTTCTTGGTCGTTTTTTAGTATGTTTTTTTAACTGGATAAAAGATTTTAGTCATCTGATGTGGTTGTTTTCAAAAACTGTTCATAGTGGTGACAAACACTGATTTTAACGTGAAACTGCTTTGTTCAGTATTTTGCCAGTTTTGGTCACTGGGTCCGGTTGTCTCGGAGAGGAGACCTCTGCATATAATTGGTGAAAAACCCTCTGAATGACAAACACTGAAGGAATCCTAACCAGGAGAAGCTTCATGGACGTGGCTTCTGGGCAGTCCAAATGGATTGCCTCTCTTAGTGTAACCATCCAGGACACAGTTCTGTGAGACCCCTCTACCTGTTCACGACTTTCCTCCCACTCGACACCTAACCATCAGTCGTCCTGGGCTGAAATGGTGGTCCGTGGTCACAAGAGATACTCGGACATGGCTGCCTCACCACCTCGCCTAAGCCTCTCCAACCACTACAGGACCCTGACGAAACTGTGCCTGCTGACACTGCAGTTTCTTTACCACTGGTGGCTAGCAGTGGCTCACCATTCCACTAGGAAGCCAAATCAATGGCCCTTATTTGAGTAATGACCTTCTCTTCCCGTCTTAAGGTCTTGAAAGAGGCTGTGATCAGACTCTCTGGAGATCTTCTAATATCCGTTTTTTCAATGCAGCCACACACTGCTTTCCTGGAGCAGTTCCTGACATCCTGGATAAGCTCCAGGGGCTGCTGCGCTCACTCCCGTCTTCTGCCAAATGAGTAATCTTTCATGTGGGGACAAATGATGCAGGTCGTCAGCAGTCTGAGTTGACCAAAATGATTTTAACAGCCTCTTTAACTTTTCAAGTAGTTGTGGAAAGTCTGTTTTTATTTCTGGTCCTATCCCCACACTGGCCTGTGGAGCAGGGCATTTCAGCAGAATCCTCAGCCTCCACACTTGGCTCCAGTCTGCCTGCAGAGCTCACAATATAGGTTTTATTGACAATTTTAATCTGTTTTGGGATTGTTTCTCCCTCTTCAGGACTGACAGAGTCCACCCCAACAGGTTCGGTAGCCAAGTGCTAGTGGCTTACCTGCAACACGCCGTACATTCTTCTCTATGTGACTGACCACACCCTTCCACACTTCCACACACCCTCCCTGGAACCTCCATCTCCGTCTTTGGTGGCCAGGGACCCCAGGGTACTGGGCCCCCCCGCTAGATCCCCCATCATTAACCCTCTCACTGGGTAATTTCCCCATACAGACCATTATTAGTGACAGGACCTCCCGTCCACACTGCACATCTAAAGGTGGATCTCTCTTATCACCGTGGTGTGTGCATTGGGAACCTCCGCTGGCTGCCTCGTGCTTCTGCCTGCTCTGCTACTGTTCTGCCTTCATCAGTCAAGATGGCTCTGATCAATGCTCGGTCAATTGCAAATAAGTCATTTGTCCTTAATGATTTTTTTTGCAGGGAAAGTATGGACTTTATGTTCCTGACTGAAACATGGCAGCAGAATATGGACTATTCCCATCTAATCAAACTTTGTCCTGCAGACTGCTCTTATATCAGCACACCCCGGCTGACGGGTCGTGGTGGTGGACTTGCAGTAGTTTTTAGGAACAAGTTTACATGCCAGATGGTAAGCACTGAGTCTTACTGCTCTTTTGAATTGCAAATGTCTAGAGTTGGTCGGCTAAACCCTATTTATTGTATTTTAATTTACTGACGACCAGGCCTAATTGGCTCCTTCTTATCAGATTTTGCTGATCTTTTATCATCTATTATAAAGCTGGACACAGTCCTAATGTTTGGGGATTTTAATGTTCATACTGATGATACCACGTGTTATGTTGCCTCAGAATTTTTCAATCTCACTGAGTCCTTCGATTTTTTGCAACATGTATCTGGCTCTACACACATGGGAGGGCACACTTTGGACCTTGTTTTTACACATGGAATGAATTAATTTTTCTATGATGTTTGACAGCAATATTGTTTTAAAGGATGGCAATGTGGAGAATTTAATTCAATCATTTAACAATCACCGCTCCTCTCAAGCTCAGAAAGATCCCATCCACAAATTCATCCCCATGGATAAATGAAACTATCCGGAGTTTTAGGCACAAATGTTGGATGACGGAGCGCTCGTGGAAAGCCACGAAGCTTGAGGTACGCAGTTTGCATCACAAAGAACGTATGGCTACCCACAATGAAATGGTAAAGACGGAGAGATCTTATTTCTCTATCTAATATCTTTCAGCAAGAGAAATCCTAAAGTCCTGTTTGATACAATTACCAATATTGTCTCTCTGGGCACTTGCCAATTTTCTCGAACAGTGATTGCAATAACTTAAATATTTTATAGATAAAGTTGTAAATGTTAGGGAAAACATCTGACCCTCATCCAGTCCACTCACTAGTGGTACCTCTAACCCATCCATCTTGGATTCCTTTTGTGTCCAGTCTCTATAAATGTCTATGTTCTTAAAGGTTTTTAAATTCATCAGTCCCTGCTTAGTTAATATTATGAACCTCTCTCTTTTATCAGGGTGTGTCCCCTGCTGTTTTAAGCAAGCTGTTGTCCGACCTTTGTTGAAGAAACCAAACCTGGACCTCACCCTGCCAGAGAACTATAGGCCTATTTCTAATCTCTCCTCTCCAAAATTTTAGAAAAGGTTGTTGAAAAGCAACTTGTTCAAACACTGGATTTGCACGTTTGACAAATTTTTAATCTGGTTTTCATAAATTACACTCCACTGAAAAAGCTCTCCTTAAGGTTTCAAATAATATCCTAATGGCTGCAGATGCTGGAATATGCTTGATTTTGGTTTTATAATACAATACTGTTGACTACCACATATTAATCCACAAGCTAAAACACCTGGTGGGCATTTCTGGGACTGCATTGGAGTGGTTCTCCTCCTATCTCACTGATAGGACTTTCTCATTCTCTGTAGGTGAATTTGTGTCGGACACTACTGCTTTGTCATGTGGCATCCCCCATGGATCGATCCTGGGGCCTTCAAACCTGATGAGCTTGATAGACTGTCTGTATTGAGCAATTGTTTAAATGCAATAAGGAATTGGATGGCAATAATTTCCTGCAGTTAAATTCAGATAAAACTGAAGTCTTGATTATTGCTCCTGATAACCTTCACTCAGTGATCAGGCAGCACCTTGGTGCCTTATCCTCGTCTTCTCGGTCTAGTCTGTGTGATCTTAGTGTGATTTTTGACCAATCCATGAGTTTTGATGCAAATATTAGGACGGTGACTCGATTGTGTTTCTTTCAGGTAAGAAACATAGCCAAACTCAGGTCTGTTGTGTCAAAAGCTGAAATGGAGATGCTAATACATGCCTTTATCTCATCATGTCTAGACTACTGTAAATGTCTTTTTACCTGCCTTAATAATCTTTCTTGGACTGTTTACAAACTGTGCTGCAAGGCTTTTAACACGATCCAACAGGTGGTCACACATTACACCTATTTTGACCTCTCTGCACTGGCTTCCTGTTAATTTTAGAATTCATTTTAAAATCTTGGTGCTCACTTATAGAGTCCTACATGGCCAGGCTCCATATTATATCGTGGACTTTCTACACCCCCACATTACGAACTGAACTCTTAGGTCCCCTAGCCAGGGTCTTCTAAGTGTCCCTCAGAAACATTTTAAGACTTGGGGAGATTGTGCATTCCAGTCTGCAGCTCCTGAGCTTTGGAATAGTCTCCCAATAAGTCTGAGGTCTCTGGACTCTGTGGACTTTTAAAAAGCAGTTAAAAACCCATCTATTCAGACAGGAATTTAGGTAGCATGTGGTATTTTATGTTTTGACCTGTCTTTTATGCCTGTTTTCCCCCTGTGTGTTTTATCTGTTATTTATCTTTGTTTTATTTATTTTGACTGTGAAGCACTTTGTTACTGGTGTCTGTGAAAGGTGCTATATAAATACATTTTACTTACTTACATACCCACTTAAAATCTTAAGAATTACCCGTCAATTACTTGCTCAAATTGCTTTGTGTCTACACAGCACAAGGCATTCAAAAATTATGTTGATCCCAATCTTATTGTGCAGAAAGAGAGACACAATTTCACCTCAGTTATTGGTTTGTACGGTATGTGCAGTATGTTATGGTAGCTAGAGAGTAATTATACAAAGAAATACTTGAATGCACAAAAAATGCAGGCCTTCCTCCAGAAATATATCTTATCCTGCTTTGTAAATAAGTAATAAAGGATAAATGAATTTTGTTAACTCTGTCACGTTTGCAGCTCATGATATATATATATCTTTCTGTTTACAGCTTTCGCACCAGCAAGGGTATAGGGTACTCTGCACATTTTGTTGGTAACTGCTTGATTGTGACATCACTCAAGTCAAAAGGAAAAGGTTTCCAGCATTGTGTGAAATATGATTTTCAGCCCAGAAAGGTAAGTGCAGCTTCAGTTTTTAATCACTCTTACAATGTCATATAAGGTGAAGCTTGAACCGAACCAAAGGTCAGACAGTTAGTTTGCTCACTATTCAGGTAAAACACTAGTGATGGAAGAGTATCAGATATGTTTCAGCCACTGTATAATGAAACATTTGATTGTATCAATAAGACCCATATAATACAGTATGTTCAGGGACTCAGCTTTATATTTATTCTTAGTAAAGGTTATGTTAAATGAATTAAAATTTAACATAAATTTTGGATTCCTCTCAAGACATACAAAGTACCTCCTTTCAATGACATGAACGGTATTATAGCAACCACTGATTGCCAGTGTAGTATATAATTGTGGCTTAAGCTAAAAAGAAAGTGATAAAGACTTAAGATTTCATTCGAAACAAACAAATTACACTTTTTTTAACACCCTGCAGTTTTTGGTACATTCACCACCAACTCCCTACCCACCACCTGTTCTTTTATTGGCACTGCAAAGTTGTATGTCTACACATATACCTGACGTGTTTAAGACTCCCAGAGTAGTCTTCCAGGTTTAATTGGATGTAAATGTAGATGAGAAAAAGAAAGTTAATTTAGCGTGGAATGTCAGTGTAACGTACCTGTTCCTGCAGAGAAGGAAAACTGGCCCAAAGCATGTGTCAAACAATTAGAGCCTTCACATAACACTTGGGAACAATGATTCACCCCATTCCTATTGCCAACACTCAGGTGTTGTATTGTATAAGCCCCTAGAAGATAAAGCATGTTGAATTAAGTTTTTAATTGATTTTGGGTTCAGACATCTGTGGATAAGTGCTGTTCTAAATTACCTCCGGGCAGCTTGCACTCTTCCCCTTAGCCATGAATCCTTTTTTAAGTGTCCTTACCTTTGTGTGTGAATGGCTGTAATTCCATTAGACTGCTCACAGTGCTCTTCTTGGGTCAAACCAATAAACAGTGGGTACAAAGTCACATTAGAGATAGACAACATATTGCATACAGCTGTGAGTGTTTGTGCCAACACTTACCCAGTGGTAGTAGAATGATCAACTTGATTGTTTTGGGTCACTTTGTTCTGTGTAACCAGATAGCATCAATATAGTGGTCTGCAGCTACAAGGTTGTGAACAGGGAGATCATGTTTTTTTATGGTTTGATTTTTTTGAAGACATTCATTTTATTGCATTAATTGAAAATGAACAGACAAAAGTCATGTTACTGAAGCGTGCACATAACATTTTTCCATGATGTCTTTAAAATAAAAGTTGCAGAGAGCTGAGAAACTATGAAAGACTGCAAGCTGTTTATCATTCTGAACTGTTTTTGTTTATGAATAGCAATCACTCTGGTAGGGAAACAATGTCCTGAGAAAATCTTTTCAGCCAAGGTCAAACATGTTGCAGTCAACAAATATCTTGGCTGTCTACAAATAGACTATTATGTTTTCCCATTTGCTTTGGAATATTATTGTACTTATTTATGGTATTGGTTGATTCGGTGTTCTTTGGATAACTGCAAAAGACCCCACTGTATTGTCTAAAGCTGTCCAGCGCAATGGTTCCCTGTTCTCTGAATCCCAAAGTTTCCACTCATGGTTAAACTGATCCCTTCCTTTTTAAGTTTCCAATTCAAAGAGGCAAAAAAAAAAAGATCTGAGTGAGGAGAAATATTTGGACAGATTGTCCATATTAAATCAAAAGAATTGACATCAGTTGCACAACTGCTGCATCAGCAACACAGAATGTGAGATAAATCCTAGATTGAGACAGAAAACTTGAAGAAATAAAATGCAGCTAAAAAGTGCACTGATGTGAATAAATATACTGTATATACATGTTATGCATTAGCAAATATGAGCAAAGTTTAAAACAGATTTTTGATGTTTATATTAACATATCTTACGATTTATTGACTTGATGAGTAATACACTTAATAAAAAGGGTATGTTGCATACAGAATTAATTAAGTCAGATTTGGAGGTGCTGTTGACAAACATCAAACTCTGAAGCAAATAACTATGGAATATTTTTACCTGTTAGTGTGTGTGAATGAGTATTATCATAGTATTGATCATGTTTTTAATGCTTGTTAATGTTCTTATGAGCGATAATCATTTAAAACTGTTTATGTTTACATATCAATGAAAATGCCCACAAGTAGGGCAAGTATGATCTCTTTTAACATGATTTTTGTACCTCTTTGACATGACATTTTCAAGTCCCCTCTAGCTGTAGTTAGTGTTTCACCCCTGTATAATTACGGCCAGTTTTTGTCGTGGCTTTGTGGGGAGTGAAAAATAAGCTGTCTTGCTTTCTCTTAGCCTTTCCTCTGATCTATTATTCACAATGTTCCACTGCAGATTTAAGAACATTAGGTAGCGAACCTTATGGCTGTGGTTTTCTACCTCTAGTCTTTGGGGTTTTTCTGGTTTTAAAAGAAACAAGTTGGACAGCTGATGAGAAATATTACTCTATAAACCAAACTCCATTCTCGTTTCTTAGATTTAGTTAAATGTAAAGACATTCCTATAAAAGAAAGATAATGAGCCACTTAATAGTTCATGTACTCTGTAGCTCACTTATTAACTCATTCTGACTCTCTTCTCACCCTCAGTGGTACATGATAAGCATAGTTCACATCTACAGCCGCTGGAGGAACAGTGAAATCCGATGCTATGTTAACGGGCAGCTGGTTTCTTACGGAGACATGGCATGGCATGTCAACACAAATGATGTAAGCACTCATCTTTTTGCTCTTCCTGTCATCACTTTTTTTACTGGTTTTGATGTTTATTGGCACCTGACTGACTGAGGCTGACACATCTTACATAGCTGGAAATTGTTAGAGGGAAAAAATACATGCATCCTCAACAGTGCTCTTTGAGAAAAGTTAGTTTTACCATATCAACATGGATTTCTCTCAGAAATATGAATGCAAGTACATTCTTAATTTGAATATCCATTTGTCACAAAGATGTGTTGCAATAGAGGGTGGAAGAGAGAATATCACACGTGGAGAACAGATTTATGTATACAATGAAAAATGGCATAAATCTGAGAAGCTACTGTATACAGCATATGTGCATAGAGACTGTGAATACAATTAGACTGAAGCTGTCTTATTTAAAATGTATGACAACATTGTGTGTGCTGGTGAAACAGTATGAAATTTGCAAGTTTGAATGACTCTAAGCCAGAATGAAAACTATTGTTCCACATGGCTGTTTATGACTGATTTAAAAAGCAATTTGCACTTTCAGGCAGATGAGACACATTGCAAAGGTTTGCTACTGTAACTTTGTATTCAATGGGAGATTGCACAAACGACAGTTTGAGATATAAGTGTGGTTCATGAAATATTCCACCACATTAACTAAACCTGCCTTAGTTTGTGATGGATCGTTTTTGTGGAAGAATGTTTCTACCCCTGAAGAGAAAGTCCACCGTAATTATCCTGATGAGGAGGATTTTTCTCTATAATGGCTGCAGGAACATCTGCATTACAGAGACTCTAGAAGTCACACCACACACACACACCAGGAGAATATTTTATATTACATTGGCCAATTTCAACAAATTGAGGGACAAGTAAAAATGCATAGAATGAAGTAGCATAAAATGATCACAAAACCACATCAAAATACCAGATAATATCCTACACCCTCGCAGCTTAACATTTCCCTGGATCTGGATTATTTGAAACAACTGCTGTCTTCTTAATGCCATAGAGAATAAAGTCACATAACTGGTCATGTGCTGACATCTGGAATGCAGCTCCATGCACGGACATGGACTGCATGGACTTTTAGTAACATAAATAAGGATTCAAAAAACTGACAAGTTGTAGGTAGACATGCGTACAGTACCAGTCAAAAGTTTGGACACACCTTCCCATTCCCTTGAATGAGAAAGTGTGTTCAAACATTTGACTGTAATTCATATTATCTGTTTAATTTCTGTTTCTCTGGATCTTATCTTCCTCCTCTAAGGCTAAAAGGTTAAAGCCTGAATGTTACCATTTTTTAGATATTTTTCTCTACATGTACAGTATAGGTTGCCATTTTCTTGCCAAATAATAAGACTGAAGCTAAAAATCTGGGTAACTGTTTAGTTAGCATAATGAGGTGCATTTTGTTTAGAATTTTATCTGTATTTACTATCATTGCATGATTTTTAAAGACAGTATAACATTTTGAACAGATCAGAAAAATAAAATAGTGTAGGTTGGACTTTCTTAACGGGGGCACATCTAGACTAGTTTGATTTTTTTCAGTCTTCTAGAAACATATAGTGGTTTTCTTTTCCATTATCATTGTGCATCAGTTGTGAAGTAATTAGCTGCTGCGGTTGTTAATTAGGCTTCGCTTTACTGTAGAATGAGCTTTCTTATCTTTGTAAATCAGGGCCATTTTTTTGTCTTTCCATTAGGGATTCAACATGACAGGTGATGTTGATTTACATTTATTAATTTTTTCAGGCCAAAATACATAGTTTTCCTGCAGGCTTAATGTAAAACTGTTCAAAACGTTTCACCAGAACGTTCATAAGCTGTGTTTCTGTACCCCAGTGTTTCTTTATTTATCCCATTGGCACAATCAAATGTACTTCATATTTCCTGCCCTCTGCCTAATTCAGCTGTGTGAGAATTTTGGATTTTTGTACTATAAAATGATGTAGCATGTCTCTCTATGTCCCTCTTGCAGAGTTATGATAAGTGCTTCCTCGGGTCCTCAGAGACAGCGGACGCTAACAGAGTATTCTGCGGGCAGCTAGGAGCCGTCTATGTGTTCAGCGAAGCCCTCAATCCCGCACAGATATTTGCAATTCATCAGCTTGGACCAGGCTATAAGGTATGTACTTGAGGGTGACTAAATTAGATTACATGTAAGCAGCCTGCATAACCTATCAATCTGTGAAATCAATGCCTAGTGCTGCCCTGCCGCAGTTCCTTTGCCTTGTGTCTCCGTCCTTGGAGCCATGCTTTTCCTCCCAGATAAACAGCTGCATAAATTACCTAGTTCTGGGGAATAATGGCACAATACACGGAGGCAAGCAGCAAGCACTCTGGGGGGGATAGAGTCCTGAGCTGACTTATATCAGCTGCAGCAGGTGTAGCACTACTAAGCTTCTTGACAAAGACCAAAAAGATTTTCAATATAGAAAGATTCTGACCTACCCAGAGAGGGATTCAGCTGTGAATATTTATCATATGAAGAAACAATATTTTTCTTTACAGTTTTATTTATGTATTTTATTTACTCTGGATCCCATAATATGGTAGGATACAGGATGTGCCCTCAATTTATTCTCAGATTCAGAAACTGCTCTTTCTCCCTCTTAATGTCTCACTTGTGCTCCTTATGCTCATAAAGTGCTGCTGTTTTAAACCCTGCACTATGTCACAAATCGACTAATGACACACACTGCCAAATCACTGTTGAACACAGGATGTGTTTCATACTTATTTCTGTCAGTTTTACACCAGCTCTGTTTACTTTCTAGCTGCTTTTAAGACAAAATTTGGCAAGATTTTGGTACCGGAAGCGTTCTGGTTTCTGTTTGTAGTCCAAATCGTATTGAGCAATCACAGCTGAGCAGGCTTTGGTTGCATGCAGGTAAACAGTCCTTGTGGAGAGCAAAAGAGGTGGAACGCATTGGTCAAAATGCAATCTCTGAACCCATTGGCTATTGTCTGACGTCGATTTAGCTTTTTATTAGCATTTTTTTTTTAAATTATCTGCATTTATATGTATATACCTGTTTATAGAGATTAGTCGTTGTTTACAGTCTGAGATGTCCAGACAACATTTTGGCTGGACAACGACCGGCATGGAAGAGGAAGTCTTGGCCCAGTTATCTGGATATCCGCTTGCTACACTGGAACCCCCGAAATATTGTCCGTTGCCCCTAGAGACTAAATCGTCATCAGACAAATAGTGGATGGGTTTCCGAGACGGCCTTATAGCGACAGTAGAGAGAGTTGACAGGAAACAAAGGAGAGAGAGTGATGGGGGGTGAATTTGGCTTTTTATGGCAGGAAGGAAAAGTAGTCAGTGGCATGAAGTCAGGAGCATACTTTGTAACACCTGCATTGTTGAAACTTATGAGATGGATGTTTGTGATTTCAATCAGATCTATGAATGCCTAGAGATTCCCAGGAGACCTCATTGTTTTTTTTCACTAGTGGCTGGTGACTTGTCGTTTCCCTCTTAATTGTGGTTCTAGACCTTCTATTAGAGAGGTAACACACAGTGGAGCAATCCTCCAGATTTCTTGAAATAATGAAGAGCATGTCCCAGGGAGACAATTACCTGCTATTGATGAAGCTGTGAATGGTGTTGGTAATGGTATGACAGAGCCAGCCAGGTAAGTTGAGCAGGAAGGTCAGGGAGTTGTCAGGTCCATTGATTGGTTATTAGGGGTCCAAGCTGTGAAACTCTCTGCTGGAGCCCTATTGTTTTTCTCCGATAAAAGTGTTTGTGGAGCAAAAACCATAAGAAAAGTCTTCTGCTCTAATAATGTCAAATTTTGTGACTTTTTCTCAATTTTCTCAAAAACTGTCTGGCCAATTGTCCTGAAACTTGATCAGGATTATCTACGGACGGAAAGTTATCAAGGGAATTTTAATATGTCAATCGTTTTCGAAATTATACATTTTTAGACCTGTGTCTTTAAGTTCAATTTTACATAAACGCTTATAAATCGAAATCAGTGTAAGCGATTGTAAGCAAACCACGAGTCCACAGTGATATTCACTATCTAGTGTGCTTTGCTCAGTGTTGGATTCAAAGTCACCAAAATATTTGACAATACACCCGAAACCAGCAGAATGATGTGTGATTTTTTTTTTCTAAATTTTTTACCAACATTTTGACTGTTGTAAGCATTTTAAGTTTAAACAGACACAAATACCCCAGTTTTGCACATGTGATGTCATTGCCTCAAGTTGTAAGAAGGTGTGTGGAAACCACGTCTCCCCAGTGGTGCAGTCAGTAAGTCACCTTCTCTGGGTATACAAAGGTCCAGTGTTTGAATCCCCAGGTGGCCAATTCCTACATACCAACAGTAGCAATTCATGAATGTGTTATGTTTTCAAATGCTTATTGAGGTCATATCAAATCAAAGGTTGCCTATTTCGACCCAGTGAAAATTTCTTCCTCTTATTATTTTTCTCTGCTAAAAGTGTTTGTGCAGCAAAAACCGTAAGACCTAGAGCAGGTGGGTTGCAAATTCCACCTACTACTCAGGCACATTTAATGACACTCAATGACCTCAAGGTGACGCTGTAATAATCCAGTTTACATTTCACAATTATCCCGAAAATTCCAATACGTCAATGTCTTTCAATTATACAAGCCGATCAGTTTTTTATCAAAATAGCAACAAATGTAGTCATGTGAAACACGTCTTCACTGAAGGTCATAAGCTATATCAAATGTTTCTGGAAGTAGAGCATCAGCATATAGTAATGACCACGATGAATTATTATAAAGAAAATCAAGAGTTTTGCTTCTTGTCAATTAAATAAGAAACAAGCATCCAAATGCTTGCAATCTGCTTTGACCCTGCTCATTGCTGCTTGTGTCTATATTTGTGAAGGTTGTGGTGTCCAGGCAACAAGCAGCCAGTCTGTTTTAATTGAGAACTACCAGGAAGAGTCTGAGGGCAGCAGATCACAGCATACATCAGTGTGTACATTGGACTTTCTTTATATCTGTTTCAGCTCAGCTACACACATGGCGAGAAAAACATCTGAGTTGCTGTATGATTTATTTTCTGATCCATGGCCCTTTCATCCATGTTTGATGTTTGACAAAATTTCCCTTGCTCACATAGTGTATTGAATGTAACTGTAACTTCTGTGGTTTGTTGAAATGTAGAGATTATTGCTGCCTAGGGTTACTGTTTCTACTACATTATGATTTATGGCTGTAAATCTGACAGACGTGTTAGTAGAATCGTTTCCTGAGGCTCTTTTCATATTGCTGTATGCGAAATTGCACTCTGAACCTAGATGGACTTCTGGTTATTTCATTTAAAGTACCAAACAACTTCTAGTGTATATTGCCATTTCTGTGACTGATTTGAAACATTCCCAGCCATTCGGAGATAATATCAAGGGGAAGTGGTGGTTCTACAGACACAGCAGCTGACTGTCATATCTGACTGTCATTTATCATTACTGTTTTAGCATAAGTTCATAAGCTTTGGGGGAAGTCCAGGAAATTGTGGGCTGAAGGATTTATACAAGGGAATTGACTCACAATTTTTCACATATGATGAAGAATACAATTTTGAATGGATACCAGCAAACATAATTTAAGAGTTATAAAAAGCCTTCTTACTGTTTTTATGTTGTATAACTACTTATCTCTTTCGAGCTCTGGGAAATAGCCTGGTCTGGAGTCATAAAGTAACAACCATCACAGAAATATCCAGTGACAGCTTCACTGAACACAAAGTATTAGTCATTGCACTGACTAGTCAAAACAATTAAGCCATGACATTACGCCTTTTCTCATGATGCACTTGGAGTTATTTCTGTCTTTGCCCTCTATCATCATTACCATATGTGTTCTACATGAGGATAGATTAGCCCATTGAATTTGTGCCAACACTGCTCTGCAATATGCGCCACAGATTGCTGTAGAAGAGACCGAGGAGCTGCGCAATCCTGGTCCTCCCTCGTCAGGGAGGACAAATGTTATCTCTGTGTATGGGCCATGCAAAAATGCGATATCTGATGTAGAACATTACATGACAAGTTCACAGACGTCAAAGATTTCAGAGATACTATGCAGGCCTACATGCAAATATAGGCTTGTTTGCAGTAAACCTGCCTGCCTGTAAGTGCCTCAAAGCTACCCATAGAGCAGTCGCCTTGTCTCATTCACAACTAGAACACGTTGTTCACTAATTGAGAGGGTATAACACCAAGGCTCCATTATAGAAAATGTTGACATTTTAAATCTGCATCAAATGCACATTGTGATAGAATCATTGGATACATGAGCAGGATTCTAATTCAAGTACGGTAAGTGCAGTCGTGAGAAAATAGCAAAATTGATCAAAAATCCAGTGTCTTACAACAAGAAAAAGGTACTGGATATTTCCCTGGATCTGAATCTGCAACTAAAACTGATCACCTGTTCCTTAACTAATGGCCCAACTTTTTACCACTTTTTTCACTGAAATCTATAAACAGCATTTTGACATTCTGATAACTAACAAACAAACATAAGCTCCTCAGCTGTGGTAATGATGCAATGAAAACATGACTAATTTCAGCATCTAACACCATAAGTATTTGATTAAAATGCTTTTTAAAAATAGTTTTAGTACAATGAATTAATTGGAAATAATTATATTATTGACTACATTATTTCAGTCTGTATGCATGTAGATAAGATCTCAGGTAGCATGGATGTTTCCCCAGCTTGTCAGGTGTGAGCCTGTTTCTTCATGGGAGACACGGGGATGCCCCTGGTCAATGACAACCTTTGGCTCTGGGAGAGAAAGGAGACAACTATGCTCTAATTTTTTTTTATATGACTGGCCGGCTGGCCTGTGGAATGATGCTGTCATGCTGCTGAGTTTGTTAGCAACAACCCATGAGATCATTATTTTCTCACAGTGGCAGGGCTCATACTAAAGTGCTGGGCACTGGAGCTTGTTATTTCTTGTCACTTGGGTTCCATGAGTAGGAACTTTTGAAGGATGTTAGAGACTACATGATGAGATGCATGCTGGCTGCTGTGTAGACCTGATCATAGCAGATGAACAGAATACCTCTTATGCTTTTTTAATCATTTGACTGGGAGACTGGGAGTTCAACCCTCTCAGTTTCTGGAGTTTCCCTCTAAAACTGGTTAGAATAATGCTGCCAGGAAACAGATATAGCACCAGCCAATATACAATAATGTAAGTAAGTTTATTTTAATTTTTTTTAAATAAAAAAAAAAAGTAAAATCTGATGCTCAGATGCTAAAGATCTGGGATTAGAAAAATTACCATATTCAAATTTGAAACTGTCTTGATACCATCTGATATAATGTAGTGTTGTGCAATATTCTTTAGCAGGTATGCCATATAAAGACACTAGTATTTAACATGTGTGTGGATGTTTCTTCTCAAGGTTGCCACCTACTTAAAATTCTGCACTCTCCATTGTACAATTGACAGCCTGAGTCAGCTCCCCTTTTATCCATTTACTCCCACTGAAAACAAGCAACCCAGATTTGGATGCCTTTTAGGCAGGAGCATGAACCCTTTTTGTTTGTGTTGCATAATATACTGTATTTATCTACAGTCCCTCAAGGACCAGATGGTTGTTTCCTCACTGTTACCTCAACGCTTTCCATCTCGGCTTATCTTATCACCATCTGCTTGCTGTCCATGAGTCAGAGAGGGAAGGAAAAACATTTCTCTCATTTATCAATAATTCAACCCTCTTGATTAGAGGAATTGATTTTCTTATTAAGCATATTCCACTCACACTGCATTGACGGATTAATTCAGCTCATCTGTCAACAGCTAATTGGGTAAATTAAGGCTAGTCTGTTATCGATCAGCAATTTGTTATGCTGGCCATAATGAATGTGGTACTAAGCCACTGAGTGATGGAACTGACAGTTCCCTTTAACACAGTCATCAGAATGCCTGAAGATATCTTAAGACAAGCCAGTAAAGACCCCTAAAGAAATCTCAAGACACATAAATTACATCAAAACATCCTTTAAAAAAATACTGATTATAAAACACCGGATTAATCCTTAATAAGAGTTAACTCTTCATTGTGATCCTTAAGTCACCAGTGTCATTTATTTAGTATTCATGACAAAGGCAATAATATACAGAACAGCACTGTGAAAAGGTTGCTCCTCTCCCTTTTCACTGAGCCCTGGTTCCCAACATTACTAGTGCTTTTGTGTTAATTCACTAATTTCAGTCTAATGTTTCTGTTTATTTGAGTCATGTTGCACAAATGTAATACAGGTTTCAGTTGAGTATTTTGTGTTTCACAATGTTATATTTTGTTGAAGGGCTTCAGTCCTGGTAGTGGCACCAGCTGTGCATCATTAGCTACACTCAGTAGTAAGTCACTAGGATCTGTCAAGTTAAGGTAGGAAGGATAAAACTGTTCTGTAGTAAATGACATTCTGTATAATTTGGTGCACTCATAGCTGTGTGTGTGTGTAACAATAGGAAATTGTGATTGTCAGCAGTAACAGAAATACTATGTCCATGTTTTGAAAGGGTGGTATCAGTCTAGCTCACCCTATGGTAACCTGAGATGGTACGTTCCAGTTAGGTGCGGCTGAGAAGTTAAAAGGCCAGTCACTGGTCTATTGAAGAGAGTAGGTGGCAGCTTGCTGTGAGGCTGCAGATTTTATTTGTTTGTTGCTACAGTTTAAGGTTAATTTTTGCCTCTATTTTGTGAATCTTTTTGTACTCTGGCCTGCCGACCCACTTCTTTGCAACATCCCTTTAAAAGTTTCCAGTGCCCAGATACCATCTTCTGCCCTTTATATGGGGTGGCGGTACTACAAGCATATTATATATTAGCATATTATTATATTTAAGATTTACAGATGAACTGTATTTCAGATGGGTGAAATTTAATTGTAGTTTTTATCACTCTCTGGTATGAGGTTGAAATTCAATAAATAAACTGATAAATGATAAGTGATAAATATACTGAGTCTATATTGTGATCTCAAAAAGTATTTGCACAGGGTTTTGGCTAGTCTGATTACTTTGGATGTGAAGTGACACAGTAACTTGAAGCTAAATTGCAAACTGCCAGCTTTAATTTAAAGGTGTTTTCAGCCATATTGTAAAAACTCTTATCATATTTGCTCCTGTTCCATGAGTATAAAGTGTATTTGAACAGAAGAATAAAAATCATGGCAGGCTCTCTTTGCAGCCTTTTTCCATTTCAGTGTATCTTTATGAGAATTCAGCAGGGTCTGTGTTTGACTTGAAATTGCTCCAGAACAGGATGGAGTAAATGGCTGGGTTAAATTAATGCAGGTAAACAATCATCTGTGGTATCAAAGCAACTTTGATCCTTCTCATCAGCCCCTGCTCCTCCTAATCATTGTACTCTGCAGTAGAACTTGAAGATTGTCATCAAACAATGTCTCCACGGAGATAAAAAGGGAAGGCTCCAGCTTAAACATCCAAAGCAAAACAAAATGAAGCCAGCTGAGGAAAGATATGCAACAAGTATATACATAACATAGCCGTGTTATTTAACTCAGTATGTCATAAATCCCCTATGAGAGTATATCATTAAAATGTGCGCTGTGAAATAAACATCCATTATTATTAGATTTTATGTCTTATTTATTGGAAATGAAATCATGGTGCCTGTTGCCTTTGATTTGTTATTCTCTTGCACCTTGAATATAGCTTTTCTTAAGCAATGTAACACCATACTGCAGCTTAATTTCACTTCTTGCCCTGGCACAGCTGCTTAGTTGTTTATTGTGTCAACAATGGTTTGCATTGCTAAAAAGAAAATACTCTGTTGCCTTTGGTTATTGATTGCAGCATTACAGAAGAATAGAGATGAACAAACCAGCTTTAATCAGTATAGGAGATGCATCTAACAAATGCAATTTTAACATAATGATATATTGTGACATATTTGTTGGCGTCAAAAAAGAAATCCTGACTCCTGAAATCCTCTAGAAATGTGTGGTTGCTAATACAAAAAAAAACATTTATCTTGTCATTTTCATTTTTGAACAGATATGTTTAATCAAGTTATAATTAAAAGATAACACCCAAGGGACACTGATAGGGTACATGTGCAGGAAGCAGCTACTCAATCTCTCACTCTCTTTTTCTATCCCTCCTCCCCTCTCTTTTGATCTCTCTCTCCTTCCCAGAGCACATTTAAGTTCAAGTCAGAGAGTGATATCCACTTAGCAGAGCATCACAAGCAGGTGCTGTATGACGGCAAGCTGGCCAGCTCCATCGCCTTTACCTATAATGCCAAGGCCACTGATGCCCAACTCTGCCTGGAGTCTTCACCTAAAGAAAACGCCTCCATCTTTGTGCACTCACCCCATGCCCTTATGCTACAGGTTAGTAGCTTTACACAAAGTCAGCTCTATCTCTGTGTACAGTACCCCAGATACTGATTAAACATGTCGTTTTAATGGTGTGTTTAACGGGTTTTATATTGTTTTCCCAGGATGTGAAAGCCACAGTGACTCACTCCATCCACAGTGCCATCCACTCCATTGGTGGGATCCAGGTGCTCTTTCCTCTCTTTGCTCAGCTGGACTACCATCAGCTAAATGACAGTCAGGTGGAGACCACTGTATGGTAAGAAGTAAAATGTTGTTACTGTGAGGGAATTTTTAATTTCTACAGATCTGAGTTGATGCTTTAGATATTATACACATGAAACTGCAGGTGACAAATAAAACTCAGTTTGGAGTCATTGTGAATTTGATTACTTTTTGATCCTGAACCCTTTTAGATTTGGATGGGAGGCTGTGTTTGTGCCAGATTATGGAAAACGGCTCAAGTAATATTAATGATACTTGAAATTTGCACAAAGCGGATTTTGTTTATAAATAAATATTTATCTGTATTATCAGCTTAAATGAAAGTGTAGCTGCAACAGAGAAACACCTCACTTCCCCTAATTGGGAATTTGTAGACATTGTTAACTATTAACTATTATCACTATTTTTGGTGTTGTTTTGGTAACTGGCAGTAAATCTCAGTGTGCATGAAGTGAGAAATCAAAAATAAATTCTAAAAGAATAATAATTATTATAAAAGAGCGGCAAGCAGATTGAACCGGTCACATAATACAGTTGGGTGCAGGGATGGTTCAGTGTGCCAATGTCATGTCACATGACTTCTTGTGATGATATGAGTGTTTCTACATTGCAATAAATGTTATTTTATAACGTAATTTATCTTCTGCATATTTGTCAACATGTACAGTAATACTAGTATATCAGTAATAAATCAATATCTCTGTATTATACCAGCCTTGGAGAAGCGATAGTCCAGTTTCCATTATTATGTCTACTCACTGGCTCAGACACTGTCTTCCCCATCATCCTGAGCTGGCCAGTCCAAACCTCTCCCACTGCGCTCTGGATGGAGTCAGAGCTCTGCTCTAATCCTGTGTTAGTTCAGCGACAGCAGTATTAGCAGCAGCAGTATAGACTTGATAGATGCAGGAGTGGCCACACATCAGCACAAACCCCTGATGCCCAAAGCTCTCTGCCTCTGTAGTTTTCTCTCATCTCTGCTCTCTGTCCCTCTTTCTTCCTCACTGACACGTCGAGGGTCTTTCCCTCAATGTGTGCAACTCACTACCCGACACTTGTCTTGTCCTTGCCTTGGCTTTCAGACTGAGTCCTTCTAAAGCCTGCTGGGCTGAGCAGTTCAAAGTTTCTCCAACAATTAAGCCTTTACAATGCCTGTGAATCTTCTATGGCTGTGCTCAACAGCACACTTGAATAGTGATTTTTAAAAAAAACCACAATGATTTCAAATGACTCTGTGCCATCTTGAATTCCAAACGGTAATAATACAACCTCAGTCAATACTGCTCTGCCAAATTGGAAGGAAGCTGTGCAAATGGTTAAATTATCCAAAGCTGATCCAAGAGCACACAGTTGAGTCTCTCTTGGTTCTGTATCTGCTCCCTTGGCTCAGTTATTGCTAAATTGCAGCAGTAGTAAGAAATGAGCAGCTGTGAACTAACAATGTAGACAAACAGACATACAGCAGTAAAGGTAACATTAGATGATGTGAGTTTGTATGCGTGTAGTGTATGTGCAGAAACTATGGGCAAGCCTGCACAGGATTGTGTCCTTGTGATTGTTGCGCTAGAGCGGAGTCCACTAGAGGATGTGAGGGAAAGCCGATTACGAAGTGTCACTGAGCACCACTGTCACTCAGCCAAAGGCTTTAACTGCAAAAGCCCCGCAACAAAGAAAAAATCGCCTTCAGTGGACTGCTTTTCCCCCTTTCCCTCCACCTCACACACGTAGCACACATTATATACACCCTGTTACAACTCATCCCCCCCAGACCACTCTCTGTCCCCAGAGAGCCCAGCGAGCCAACTTTTTCTTCTGAAATGAAGAGATGAAAGTGGTGGGCTAGAGTTCCCAGCTGATTGCTAACATCCTCTGAAAATGACCTTGTTTTTTTCCCTCTGCTACACTGTCTCCTCGTACTGTTCAAGTTTATAGAATAACTCCTTCGCCACCTGATGAGTGTGTCCAAAAAGGACAGTGAGCCTGTGAATAGATGGCTATTTTATCCCTGTGTGAAACGTTATGTCTTCTTCTTTTGCAGTGCCACTCTCTTGGCCTTTCTGGTTGAGCTGCTGAAGAGCTCTGTGGCCATGCAGGAGCAGATGCTGGGAGGAAAAGGCTTTTTGGTGATTGGATACCTGCTAGAGAAGGTAACAGAGCCTTTATAACATCCTACAACAATTACTAACCTCAGTGACACATCATTTCTCAGGAACTTGTCATTTTCCAAATTTCACCATGTCTATACTTTGTCTTGTTTACACTTGTGCTTTCAAGAAAAGGCTATAAAACAGTTCCCAGTACATGTAAACCAATAGTGAGAGAACAGGCAGACTCATTACAGCATCATTTATTTTCTCTTTTGAACAGTGATTTGAAAAATGAATATGTCCAACTTGTCGTTTCCTTCTCGAGTCAATGATGAATGGAAAATGATTAACTGAGTTTCTACAAGTTATGAAACTGTTTGAAAAACCCACTCCCCACTATCTAGGTGCACTGCATCTTGTCTGCACTCTCCGAGCCATGTCAGCAGTCTAATCTTCCATTGCCTGTAGCAGAATCCTGAATGTGTCTTTGAACTAGACAAAGCTAAAGGAAGAACACCACAAGGCCACTTCTCTTTCCCTTTCCCCCCCCTTGGTTTCTCTCTCTCTTTCCGCATCAGTCTTTATTTACCCATTTTGTGATGCAGATCTAGCAGCTTGCCGGCCTCCCCAGAGTGCTGGCTCTTTTGGAGCACTGAGAAATGACTCCACTTTGTCACTCAGTGACTTGCCTGCCTGCTGGCTTCAGCTTCTGTTAACTAACAGCCAGGCAGTCGGCACCTGAGAAGTGCCCTTTTTTTTTTTTTTCCTTGCTTCCTTCCCGCTGCCAGGTTTCACACTTTCACATATCGCACCATCTGTTCGTGATCTGTTTATGCCACACCTTCATTTTTCCCTCTCTCCTGCCCTTACCAAGTCCCCACATGGGCAGAGAACAGGTGCCAGACAGGAGCGATAACAGTACTCGTCAAAGTGAAATTCTCTCCAAAGTCAACTTGCCCTAATTTTGTTTAAACATTTTTTTTTTAATATTCACTAACTTGACAAAATGGTTAAGTAGATCAATTTATCACCAGTGCCAACATGCTAACCTGCTGCTACAGCAGATAAGTAAAACACAAAATCTACTGATCCTTTAACTGAGCTTACATAAAGGAAAAAGGACTTTAAAGAACAAGTGAAATACATGCAACATATAAACAGCATACAAATCAGACCATAACAACAGACATATTAAATAAATAAATATATATATATATATATATATAAAGGCACAATACATACATGTACAGTTTTTAAAACAGAGGTTTTTTTCACACATCTCTCTAGTTGTTATCAACATTTTTCAACCTTCCTTCGTCTTTTAACTATCAGATCCATTCTGTAAAATGAGGTACCTTTGTGCTTTTCTAACACTTAAAGATCAACATCAATGTGAAATCAATCAATCAATGAGTTACTTCAGATGTGGTTCTTTTCTATGTTTTCAATACTTGTGTGTATTGCAAAGAGACATTTCTTGAACAGTTACTGCAGGGTTTGCTCTCTGTAATGCAGGATAAATACACACAGCAGCATTATGATCCTTGTTTAACACAGCTTTGTGCTTCTTCCTACAGTCATCACGTGCACACATCACCAGGGCTGTATTAGAGCAATTCCTCTCCTTTGCTAAATATTTGGATGGTCTGACACATGGGGCACCGCTGTTGAAGCAGCTGTGTGACCACATCCTGTTCAATGCTGCCATCTGGATCCACACCCCTGCTAAGGTGAGCTACTGTAGGTGACTCAGCCCATGTAGGACCAGGTGGCTTTACATGTCAGCAGGCTGAAGAAGATGCATATCAGGAGTCTTCAACCGCTGAAGGCTTTAGTAGTGCTTTACTTCATCGTTGCTTCTGTAAAGACGAGAATTGAATCTGTTAATTCACGTGCCTGTGTTTCAGAGGAAATAGCGGTGGAAATTTTGCTTGTTGTCAAGTATGTATCACATTTTTGGTTAGATTCCCTGTGGCAGCAAGTGTTTGTGAAGATGGCAGTAAAACAAAGTAGTGATTGCAGATCTGATTGCAGATGGAAAACTTATACCCATATTTTTCTGATACTGCAACTCAAAATAATGAGAAAAATGCAAATCTATTTTGACTGTCTGTTGAGATGTCAAATTAAATACGTTTTTGTAGATTCACCCCTTGACAGTTTGTGCTCAGGCCCAATTGAATTTGACCAAACCACTGCCAAATGTTTGAGGAGTCCTAAGTAGAGTGAAGTGCAGGCTCTCCTGTCCTGAACCCAACAAAATTTTTTGAACGTTCCAGAGTTTTTTTTTCCCCTCCCTAATATAATGACATAATTGAACAATGAAAAAATGGGATGAGGTATATCAAAGGAGCCGAGTTTGTGTGGCAAATACATTTGCCTCAGGAATGCTGCTGGTGGGGCGAAGCCATGAATATATAAAAGGAGGAAATAAATACAAAAGTGTCTGGAGGCTTGCCTGCGACACTCCTCCAAAATAGAGCACAGAGAAGGAGGGAGAAAAAATGAGAGAAAACAGCGAGGTAATGAAGTGGGTTAGACCACTTTTAGCTACATCGGCACAGGGAGCTGCGCTGGCTCCTTCCCTTAGGACACGCCACACAGTCCACATTTCCTCATGTCCTTATCCTCTAGCTGCACGGGGTACCGACCCAGCTGTGTGAATGATGGGAGCATGCAATATGTATTAATTACATGGTCTTACTGACCTTGTCCTAGCAGACAAATACAATATTGTAAATGCATTCTACTTTTCTGTTCTCATGGAAATTACATTACCAACAGTGTGGTGTTTCATTTCAGTAGCCTCAAACCATTTCACATCATGCTCACATCCTAACCACATTGCCACCTTTCATCGTGACTCACATTTGATTCATTAATATCCTATAATTTATGACATACGGGAAAAAGCCCTTGGTATTTAGTGCTGGAATGGCTGGAGGGATTAAGGATTCTTGTCAGGTCTATTGCTAATTTCAGAGGATGTGCTAATCATCACTGAAACTGAGTGGAGCTGCAACAATTATGAAATTGAGTACATAGGGTCAGTGGCCATCACCATATACCTCCAGGGATAATAGGCTCAGTGACTGCAATCCGCCTCAGTAAAATGTCTTGGTTGGTCTAGAAAGGTATAAAGTTCAGAGGATTAAGTTGTCATCGTATCTACTTCAAAGGTAGATTTACACTCTGCAATTAATAGCATAGATACATATGTGTGTGTGTGTGTGTGTGTTCCACTCCAGGTGCAGCTCTCTCTGTACACATACCTTTCTGCTGAGTTCATTGGCACGTCAACCATCTACAACACGATTCGACGAGTGGGCACCGTGCTTCAGCTCATGCATACTCTGAAGTACTACTACTGGGCCATCAACCCTGCAGACAGCAGCAGCATCACACCAAAGGGTCTTGGTGAGCACATTTAGCATTTTGGATTTTCTTTTCAGCTCAAGTCAGGTTTATTTTATATGATATATAATATGTATAATATTATATGATTTGATTTGGGGTATTGTTTATATAAACTATTTCTTGTTCGACTGAAGGCTCGTCCAAGTGAAGCTCATTGTTTTGGAAAGGAAATCATTGGGTGTGAACCAATCACAATCATTGTGCACAGCCACAAGCCTGCTATCAAAGTGTCTTTCTCAAATGGCAGCAGCTCCCCCACATTTGAAATGACTCATCTCCACATGGAAGCGCTTGCCTGTCAGCTGTTAGGAACGTGGCCATCACTGGAGATGACAGTGAGGCAGACACGCCACATCAATACTGTCATCCTACTAGGGTGCGTGGTGTGGGTGTTAGGCCTCTGAAACATGGGCCAGTAGTATGACTGGCATCCTCACTCTATGAGACAACAGTACGTCACCGAGAAGGCTGTGCTGGAAGTGAAAGTGTCCTTGAACTGTCATTTCCATTTTACCCTTCATTCTTCTTTAGCAAAACTATCATTGCCCCAGTATAGGGTTTGTTTTATAACAGTACTGAGAGTTCAGTTTATGCTGCATCAAGGCCTGATTAAATCTACTTACTGAAGGTTAATGCTTGTATTCTGACAGCATTGATGTAATACTTGTCATGCAGTCAAAGGTGGTTTCCTCCACTGTTAGCACCGCTAATAATTTCTATCACATTTATTTACACTGTGAAATGAAGACACATTTTTACAGGCAGTGTTAGTTGGCTGAATACAGCAGAATTTTAGCTTATATACAGTATATGCCACATTAAGGCAGTTGGCCTACATTCTCAATCTGTTAGAGTTGGGAGTGATCCTAATTGATTTCCTACTAATAGTGGTGGTGACCTCTAGACTGAGGTTAGCTGGGATAATATAGTTCAGTCCTCAGACCCCTAAATGTCACTTTTCCTGATTTTGATTCGTCTTTTCTACTTACACTATGTAATTTATCCGTTTTTATACTGTGCAAGGGAACTTTAGGTTGGACATCAGAAGAACTTTTCTCATGACTTTATTTCTATAGCATCCACTGCGTTGGACACACTAGATAGGTTTTCTGTTTCTTTCACCATTATTGAATAATAGATTTTGATGTTGAAATAACTTTTTTGGGAAATCTGTTTCTGTACAGCCCGAGGCACTCCAGTATATTGTTGTTCTGCTTTGTATAGGAAGTCAACACAGGTTTTAAAGATACAAAAATCATATACAGGATAGGCTACAATGTGTGCACTGAGCTTGAGGAGAAGCTCTTGATTTACTGGTCTAAATTTCAACTTAAGCTATGTTCATGAGCTTTGGATCGTGACTGAAAGAGTTTGTGGGTGAAATGAGTTTCCTTCACAAGGTGTCTGGGCTCACTCTCAAAAAGAAGGTGATAAACTCTAAAATATTGAAGTAGCTTGGAGTAGAAAATCCAAGAAAGGCTGGGTTGATACCCGATAAAGGATCATTAGAATATTAGGATGGGTCCATAATCGACTTGAAAAAACGGATTCAAACACATCACTGGAGTATAACTGGTTGTTGGTAAGTAATCCGTAGAATATGTGTTTGAAAGATTTTAATAGTAAGACAAATAAAACAGGTCAGTGTGATGGAGACACTTGATGGAATGCATATTGACGCACACACCTGTTCATATGTTTTTGATTGCATTGAAGTAGTGCACATGAACAGATATTGTTACTCTATATTTGTTAACCAGATTCTTCCAATGAGCTTCTTAGTAAAGCCTTCCCTAAATGTAGCCCTCTCAAACACAACTGTAAATATGTTGCTGATTGTTGTAGAATAGCTGGGAGATTGTAATGGGCTGAGAAAATGTCTGAGATTCTGAGGAAGACATATCTTGAAATGGATCACTTTCTTGCTGTAGGTAATTTTCAGAGTGGGTCTGTTTCCATTGATCTGTGCTTGATTTGGCAGGTCAGTTTTTCTCTCTGTCCTAAACTGAAAAATGACCAAACAAAGACACATATAAAGAGGGAGAGAGCCAAATAGATAATGAAGTGTTCAATTATATGGACACAGAGAGGACATTTAAAACGGAGCTTCTCCAGCTACTCTGTTCCTGAAAGTGCCTTCTCTCTTTTTTCCTTCAGGTCTTAATAGAGAGTGCTATCAAATTAAAGCCATGTATCATTCGGTTATACACAGAAACACTGCGGGCACTCACACACAGATGCCCATTCCTCAACTTCTCTCAGTCTGTGACATATACCCACGAGCCAGCACATAATCTGTCTCAATCTCTATCATTCTCCTTTTGTCTCTGTCTCTGCCCTGACTCGGTTTTACTTAATAATGAGTAATGAGATGGGCGGTAAAGCTGTTTGGCCAGTCACCTCGTTCAATTCAAACTGGTTCTGTCTTGTTTCCATACTGACAGACATGTAGATGTGCTTCAGAGGAATTATATGATCAAGGCTTGTGGTTGAATTAATTTTTGTGTGTGCCCTCATTCTGACGAATTAGTCTCGTGTAAGACACAAATTACTGATTACAAAGATGTTAGGGGATCGTTTTTTGCACATGTACACTCTCCTTTCAACGCAGCCTTGCAATTTAAAGTCAACACACTGCAGGTGCAGACCAGGTTAAGCAGGCAAAGCATACAGCAGTTACAAATTGAGAAGAATTTGTGAAACCAGTTATTGCTGTTGAGATTAAAAATGCTTGTTGCATGTTGAGTGTTTTAGCCTTTGTTTATTTAAAAGCATTTGGGCTGTGGAAATATAATTATTCTTGTTTTTTATATTTAAATATTTGGTTTGCGCAAGTATACAGGGCGCGTGCCATTGTGTATGCTGTGACTTAATTATCATCAGTCATGAGTCAAAATAGGATTCCTGCATTTATCACATGGGCATAAATCGTTTTTCAATAAACTCTTTCTCCCTCTGCCCTTGGGAAGCAGGACATAAAGCAATCTGTGAATGAGAAACAAGAGCTGTGCAGAGCTGCTGAGGATAATTGGTTGTGAATAACTTGGATGCAGTGGCTGCAGTAATAATGTTCTTATCATCCCTTCCATGTCCCTGCACTGGATTTTCCTCTCTCGCGCTATTAATCAGTGTCGGGATGCAACAACACTTGCCATCCTCCTGCAACCTCAGGGAGCCTCATCATTGATTACATTGACTGGCTGTTGGAGCAGCAGGATGATCAGGTGTCTGCTGCCGCTGTATCTGTCATCATGGCACTGTCCCCCATTTTAAATGAACATGTGTCCAGCCAAGGTGGAGGTTAGAGTTTATCAGGGCTGAGAGGAAAAGAAAGACATAGGGCAAAGTGACCAGTTTTCCCTGAAAGGCTTTTGCAGTTATTGTAATTTAATACCGCTGCAAATGCAAAAGATTTTGTCAGTGTGTTTATACGTGGCTGCACAGGATGAATAAGAAATGAATGAATATATGACACTGCTGCCAGGTTTTACTGCCAAAATGGAGCCTTTGTGCTACATTGGGAGTGCTGCTAATCTTAAGGGGATTCAGGTTTGTATTGTTATAAGTGGTAATGTATGTAATATATGTATGCCATATCCTATATTTTCTGATGTGTCTGACTATATGGCTCGGCTCTGTGTTGCAGATGTGCCTGTTGCTTGCTGTTGCTTTTAGTTAAAAACAAAGGAGTTGTGGATATCGAGTAGGATCTGACCGTGTCAAAATTAATTCTCATGCTAACCACACCAACACAACAGCAGCAGCTCTGTGATATGACAGTTAATCAATGCTTTCTGTCATATTCTGTCATTCTTCTTCATTTGCACGGCATGTGTTCACCTGCTGACAGTGTTCAGCCCATCAGATGTGGAATGAGGTTCATGACAGCAATGGATTGCAGTGTGAACCTCACTTCGGGGGGGGCCAAAGTGACCCTAAGTTTGCCAAAGTATTCTTGGTGTTTTTAATGACATATTGGCCAGTGTGATGTGCAGGTGTGCCCATGGCAACCTCGGGCTTACTGCCTGGGCAATACGTTGTGGCCAAGGCTACCTGGGATACACACAGACTTTGGATGAAGCATGTATGATTGAGTGATCTTGGCTGAATACTCTGAATGACCTGAGCTTAAAATATATTTTAATTGTCGATGGATAAGTTTTTCTGTATTTACAAAGTGAAAGTCTGGCACTACTGTATACGCCACACCTCCTGTCTAGGTTTTGGCACAAATATTCAAGGTGGATGTAGTAAATTTTTAAGAAGGAGATTATATAGTGAAGGAAACTGAAGGTGTCTTTGAAGATGTCCCTGTTTTGTCTTATTTTCTCAAAGCTCAGAGAAGCAAGAACACAATACATCACTGAGAGAAATATTTCATTATCAATCAAAAAACATCAAAAAGGAACTTAAGGTCATGAAAATGAACCAAGAATAAAGTTGACAGTAGAAACATTAAAAATATAGAAGAGTCTGGAAAAGAGACAAGAGGAAGCTATCTTATTTTGTTCCAATACTTTCTTTGTCTTCTTCTACTTTTCTTTGTCAACCACAGATGGTCCAAGGCCGACGCAAAAAGAAATAATTTCTCTGCGGGCATTCATGCTTCTCTTCCTCAAACAACTCATCTTGAAGGTATATCCCACCTGTCTCCATGCCTCACAGCCCCTCACAATGCTTGACTTTGAGCTACACGGGAAAAAATGCTGAGATTGTCAGCTCTCCTTGTGATATCCTTAAAAAGCTTCTTCTGGTCCGCTGCTTCATAATGTCATTGCTGTTTATTTATTTATTGCTTCTTAAAAGTGTGAGCTTAGGTGGAATACCAGCTGTGCTGAAACACCAAACCAAACATTTGTGGGTGCCAGCTTTTCAAATGAGACAAATATTTTTTTTCTTCTTTTCTTTAATTTAATTTAAATTGAATACCACAGAGTTTGTTGGCTGTTTATCAGACAAAGTTAGTCCTTTCAAGGAATCACTTGTGGCTCTAGAAAGGTATGGCAGGTATTTATCATTATTTTTACATTCAACTGACTAAACAAATTGCTTATCCTAAAAACAAAAGACACACTAATCAATAACAAAATTATTAGAGTGCTGGACTATATATTTGATGAGGTTCATGCTTTTCATTGCAGTTTAAGTCACTGTATTGGTGCCACCATCCCAGCATGCTATACCTCTGCAGATAATTATCCGCTCTCCAGGGCATGGCAGAAATAAGAGGAATCTAAATACTGGACAGTAAACTGGGTAGGATGCTGTATGTTATCACCAGGCCAAACTTTTATGGCAAACAACAGTTATTTAACTAATTTGTTGCTGATATCAAAGTTCTCGTGACAGGTGCATCAATTGTACATCCTATCTAAGCAGCAGTAAACGGGAATAAAAGGGATGCTGGAGGCTAAAACACTAGTCATTTTTCTTGAGGATCTACTTTTTAATTGTACCAATTTGAATAAAACTGTGATGTGTTTTGTCAGAATATTGGACACAATGTACCTTTGCAATGCAATTATCCTTCTCCAATTATTTGCCATTTACAATATTTAATTTTTGTCTTCCTACTTTTGCATTCTTTCAGGACAGAGGTGTGAAGGAGGATGAGCTGCAGAGCATCCTGAACTATTTGTTAACAATGCATGAGGTATGTGAGAGTATATTTCTGCTCCAAGTGTATTCACTCAGTGTGCTAGTGTGTCCCTTTGCTGCACTAAGCTTCAAGGTCACATGCCATTCCTGGAGAGGTTTGTTTTTTTTCTAAGCCAATAAACTTACCAGAAGGATGAATTAATCTTTTCAGTTACCAGTATACTTTCCATTGTGCAGTAGCCAGCCACTACACCTGCACTGTTATAAGGTGTACCGGGGCCCAGGTGTATTATGCAATTGCAGGTGATACAATTGCTAGACACATGCAGTACTTAATGTCTATGGTGCAGTTGCAGTTACAGACTTTACCAGCTCTCTTTATCATTTTCTCTCAGATTTTCTTTCTGTCCTTGTTTGTCTGCAGGATGAGAATCTGCATGATGTGTTGCAGTTGGTGGTAGCCCTGATGTCTGAGCATCCAGCCTCCATGATCCCTGCTTTTGACCAGAGAAATGGAATACGGTAAGTCCCTCAGGGGAAGACACAATCCTTTCGCTGTTCAGGCACAAAATAAAGAGGTGATTTCACAAAATAAACCTAAGCACCTAATGCTTGTGCTGTTGCTGCATGCCTGTGTGACTGATGAATAATTCATATGTTCAGTGAGGAAAAAAACACATGCATGGAAAAGTAACAATATTAACATATTGATTTCACTATATGACACAGATGATCAAACTTACCCCATGTGATCTATAAAACATAAATGCACACAGCGTAGCACTACTTGTGAGTTCGAAAGAATTCATTGTGGAAAGGCTGCTATTTTCATTAGGACATTCATTTAATGCTAATGTAAATTTACTCTGAAGGAAAGTGGATGTCAGCTAACCAGTGCAGGGCCTTTTCATCAACAGGGCTATATTTTATTCTGTCAAGACAGTGTGCTGTTGCCAGCGTTCACCGCTGCTTGTGTCTATTCCAGGGTAATCTACAAGCTCATGGCCTCCAAGAGTGAAAGCATTCGAGTACAATCCCTCAAAGTCCTTGGGTACTTCCTCAAGCATTTGGGCCACAAGTAAGTAACCCATTCCAAGGGCTGTGTAGTAGATGATAATTACACACTCATGAGTTTTGTTTTTTTATGAATAGTTGAAAGATTAGTAAATCATTGGATGTTTTACAAGATCAGTGTCTAATACGTGTCTAATGCTGTCATTTACTGCATGTTGTTTTGTCATTAAAATGTTTTCCAAATCCCTGCAATGCCCACGTTAAAGAGACGACTATACGTTTGTAGGTTACAAGCGGATAAATCATAAATCGGGCTTTACATTCAGAGAGATGATTCATCTGTTCCTGACACTCCCTTGAAAAAGGGTACAATTAGAAGAGCCAGAAACTGTTGCCTTGATGCCAGTTTTGCAAATGAGGATGCACTTCTTTGTAGAACACCTGAATTCCTGGCTTTGTGCCCTAAAAGCATTACTTAACATAAGAGAAAGAGGTCCAAGTTACTGTCCCGCAGAGTGAAATAAATAATAAAATGCCCACTAGGTTGTCAGCACATCCTCTGTATGCTGCACATTGGAGAGAGTAGAGAGAATGCATATGGGTGGAGGGCCCATGATTCAGACTGTGGGATGCAGGGATGGACGGAGTAGAAATGGGGATTGTGCTGTGCTCACAGTGGTGAGGCACCAGGTGTTGTGGTTTCACTGGTGCCTGGTGAATGGAAGGAAAAGGCAGGCGTAAGCCTGTGCTCGGCCGCCCAAGGCACAAGTGAAAGGCCTATATCTCAAGAGATATGTGTGCCTCATGAAAGCCTGCCTTCACCCTTCACTTTAATAGCTTTCATACATTTTAAAGCACCCTAGTTCAATATGAGCTCTAGTGCAGCTCATAAAGAATTAAATATGTTTCTTCAATGCTTTGTTGAGGTTATTAGTTTTTGTTAATTGAATTTGTCATTTTACATGTATTAGTTCAGTGATGTTAGATATTGTTGGTTCTGTCTGGGTTGATAAGTCAAGTAGTAGTAACAAAACAACTAGAAAAAGCATGAAAGAATAAAGCCAGGACATATGACATAGACGTAGACATACGTCGTAGATGATGTAGGCTCAAACATCTGTTTTAAGGCTTTACCTAATCCATAATCATAAATTTAAATTATAATAAATATTCCATGCTAGGCTTATATTTTTTGCCTCGAAATGTACTCCTTCACTGCCATCCTCTTATCTTTATAGCAGCAGGGTATTTGATCTCTTCTTTTCTGGCTGAATAAACATTATTATAGTTTAATTTTCATATTTAAACCAGTGTCCCCTCATTTGAACATTGTCTTGACTGATGATTTAAAGCACATCCAGGGAAAAAAAAAAAAGAGTCATTTTTTCTGGATTTACTTTCATGAAAGCATTTACAACAAGGCTCGTTCTCCTCACTTTACCTCACTGCAGACTTCACCTCAGCTTGCTATGCTTTATCAGTCTGCCCTTTTCTTCCATTATACATTTGAAAGAAACACTACTCTTCTCCTAACTGTCCAATTTTCCAACCTAGGCAAAATACAAAAAGGTATTGTCTTATTAGGAAAGTCCCAACACATCTTTAGGCAGTGGCAGCACAGTAGAGCAGCTTTGGCTTAGCAATGTGACAGCAGTCCTTATGCTGTTTGCAGAAGTAGTTTGTCACTGTTGAACCCATTCACCTATGGTGTGCCTCTATTGTATCTTGGAGCCATTCTTGGTGACAGGCTAACTTCGTTATCGTACACACCTCCAACGAAATTCTCCCAATTTATGACAGCAGGCAGTTCCTGACACTTGTCTCCGGAGCCCGGCTCCCTGTGGGTGAGAATAGGGAAGCAAGCTGACGGCACTCACTGATCCTTTCAGTGGCTTATGGAGCTCTAAACAAGCCACTTTACCATTATGTCTCTGTGTGTGTTTATCCACAGGAGGAAGGTGGAGATCATGCACACACACAGCCTCTTTACTCTCCTGGGTGAGAGGCTCATGCTGCACACCAACACTGTGACGGTGACGACCTACAACACTCTGTACGAGGTAACAAAACATTTTCCTTTCAAATGTTCCGTAATTACTGCAACCACTGGTTGGTCTCTGTGTAAAGGATGTGTCACAGATAAACATCTCACCTCTCCCTGCACCAGATTCTGACAGAGCAGGTGTGCACACAGGTGGTTCACAAACCTCATCCTGAGCCCGACTCCACTGTCAAGATTCAGAACCCAAGTAAGGCTGTTGTTATGTGGCACATTGAGTTTTATTCTTTATAAAGTACCCGGTTTTGTGGCAATATTGACAAAGTGTGTGTATTATTTGTGTCTGCCTTCATTTGATATCAGTGATTCTCAAGGTGGTAGCGACCTTACTGAAGAACTCCGCCCCCAGCACAGAGCTGATGGAAGTTCGGCGGCTCTTCCTTTCTGACATGATCAAACTGTTCAGCAACAGCCGAGAGAACAGGCGGTGAGCAGAACTTAAAGTGCCTGTTACTTACACACTCCATTAATTATCTCCCTGATTAAATGTATCAAAAAGAAAAGAAAAAAGGCACACCGTTCCCCCTCCTTGTTCCATGTTTAATCGGCTCATATTGATGCTAAACCATCCTCAGACACGCACATATTCTCCAGCAGATGTTTCTGTGACAGTTTTTGACAGTTGCTGCTTTTTTTTTTCCTTTTTCACTCTCACACTCGATCTCTTTTTTTCTCACATGTACACACACACACATACACACACATATTGAAATTAAATTATAGGTCTTAGGGAACTACTGACCTAAATCAACAACATAATTAGCTTAAAATTAACAGTCAGAAAGTACTTTGTCAAGTCAAACTGTTCAATAAAAAAAAACTTAATTGGTTTTCACTTCTTTTTGCTTTTATATCTTGGCTGTCATTTTGCTTTGTGAGATACTGCTGCCAAACAAACAAACAAACAAATATGTGGATGGCCAAATGATTAAAACTATCTGTTGTAATTTGAATAGCAAAATGCCAAATAATCCTGGGGTGTTCTTTTGACACAAAAAAATGTGGAAAGGAGAAACATCAAGAAAAGTTGCCCTAAATCATTTTTAATCATGATGCAAAAACTTAAGACACATAACCACAACATCTGTGGTTGGATCACACTGCAGATCTTTGTTTCAAATGAAAATCTCATAGAGGCAAAAATGTTGAAAAAATAATGTTAAAAAAAACTTAGAGAAGAGGATCAGAGTTTCCTTCACATACTCAACCTTTTATTATGTGGCTTACGTAATGCATACTTTAATGTTGTGTGTATGTGTGTTGCAGATGTCTGCTTCAGTGCTCAGTATGGCAGGACTGGATGTTTTCCCTCGGATACATCAACCCCAAAACCTCTGACGAGCAGAAGATCACTGAGATGGTGTACAACATCTTTCGTATTCTGCTCTACCATGCCATCAAGTATGAGTGGGGAGGGTGGCGCGTGTGGGTGGACACGCTCTCTATAGCCCACTCCAAGGTGAGTACTGTACTCCGCTGTACAACACAGAGGAAACACTGACCTCTGCTGTCGATGGAGACATTTTTATCTCTTCTGTCTCAATTTAGCTTCTAAACTGATCTCCTCTGTTGTTTGCATCGCACGTACAATATGGCTAACATTGTCTTTAAAATTGCCTTTTTATAGGTGACATATGAGGCGCATAAGGAGTACTTGGCTAAAATGTATGAGGAGTACCAGCGTCAGGAAGAGGAAAATATTAAGAAAGGGAAGAAGGGTTTGGTCAGCACCATCTCTGGTCTATCTGCTCAGGCCTCTGGCATCAAGGGCGCAATTGAGATCAGAGAAATGGATGATAACTCCCAGACACCTGAGAGCGAGACAGACTACGAGAGTGCTGATTCGCGCAACCTGCTGGCTGAAGGGAAGGGGCTCGAAGAGGGTCTCAGAGGAGCGGGAGGTACGGTGGATGGGGTCAGGGTTGAAGTTCATGACCTTCTGGTGGACATCAAGGCTGAAAAGGTCGAGGCTACAGAGGTTAAACTAGATGATATGGACTTGTCCTCTGAAACTTTGGGAGTATCTGAGAATGGAGCACTGGTGGAGGTGGATTCTCTGTTGGACAACGTTTATTGTGCTGCTGTGGAAAAACTCAACAGTAACGTCAATAGTGTGTTGTTACCAAAGGGCAGCATGGATGACCAAAATACACCTCCTCTCATTACACTAGACGATGACAAGGACAGCATCCCTAACAGCAACAATTTCTTGTTTGGAAAGGTGGCAGGAAGCATAGAGGACAAGCTACTGCCTGACTTGAGTCCAGCTGAGCCTCTGGTCCTGCCCAGCCCAGAGCCTCCAGTCCACACCAATTCCAGTGATGAACTGGGCCTTCTCGCTCACATGACTGGCAGCTCTGAGCTTGGCTCCTTACCCAGTATCCTAGAAAAGGATGAGTTTGAACTACAGGCGGCCTTGGGGGGCATTAGCTCTGTGGCTGGTATCAAGGCTGAGGCCACTGAGGGCACAACTGGAGCAGCATCTGAAGGGGACCCCTCAGCTGTTAAGACCAGCAGTACACCAGACGCTACAGGCAACACCTCTGACACAGAGAGATCAGATGATGGCAAAGACAAAGAGATGAGGAAGATTCAGACAAAAGCCACTACACAGGTTAGTCTTAAGCTAAAAGTAGTTCATGTAAATTGAGTCATTATGACATCCACACAAAAGATACATTGTTACCATTGTTAGACTGTCTCATATAGGAAATAGTAGAGATTCACTGACTTCATTCAAAATATCCTGAAAGCTCTCAGTCAGAGGCAGATGTAACAGCAGAGGATCAGGAATTCTGAAACATACGAGCTCCAGGGTCAAAGAGTGGAAAGTGAGGAGGGAGACCATTTACCATTGTCAGGATGGGTTGGCCTTTAGTCAACAGTTCTATATTAACAGACCCATAGGGATCATTCCCTTCCCCAACACTGCTTGTAATGGGGACAGGATGCCCTGGTGCACATCAGGCAACATCCCTCTGAGACTCAGGAAACTGGGCTGCTGGAAAAGTTGGCTGAGCCAACAGGAGGGCAGATATTGACAAAGCATTATTCTGCAATAATCGCTCAGAGTTTATTGTTCCCCTCATCTCATATGAGCTGCGCTCTTTTTCACAGGTCAGGCTCTTTGGCCTAGACTGGGTCACTGATGGAGGAACACTGGGAGGCAGAGTTTATTTTTAAACCTTTCTCTGCTGTTGTGAAATTGCTCATGTTCAATTCATTGCTGCTGCTTTTTTGAAGCACCTTGCTGACTCATTCATCTTACGTTTATCAGTTGTACTGAGCTTGTTATATTTGTTCTTTACCCACAGGAAGACGTTATCTGAGGACTCACTTTAATCTGGCAATTCATCATTCATAGTGAACAGTATGACTGTAGCATAATATCTCATTAAGGGTGAAGAATAGGAATAATATGACTAAAAATTAGCCTGTATACAGTATCTCATAATGAACAGGGGTCGGAGATGTGATGTCCGAGTCATTCATTTACTGTGTTTGAGTGATTAATTAATCTCCCATCAGAGTCTACAGGGCCGCCTAGCCACTCAGATGGAGAGGGACATACGTGTGGACTTGGGCTTCAGGGGGACGCCCATGACAGAGGAACAGCGACGTCAGTTCAGCCCCGGGCCACGCACCACTATGTTCCGCATCCCAGAGTTCAAATGGTCAGCCATGCACCAGAGACTGCTCACTGACCTGCTGTTTGCACTGGAGAGTGATGTCCATGTCTGGAGGAGGTGTGTGAAGTGGTTTATATGTGTTAGAGAGAGACGGAGAGGGAGGGTGAGCATGGTGCTTGTAGTGATACTCAGATTAACCCTCTGTAACAGAACTAACATACGTTTTATTGCTGTTTTAGACAAATAAGGAAAACAGCTTTTTTCATACATGCTCCAAATGTTTTTTTTAAAGCACAGTAAAGCTGCTGTATGATTTATATTATGTTAAAATGTTTACACCCATAATAATCCTGTTTTTTTTCCCTCTTTCTCCTGCAGCCACTCCACCAAATCTGTCATGGACTTTGTCAATAGTAATGAGAACATTATTTTTGTCCACAACACCATCCACCTCATCTCACAAATGGTAGACAACATCATTATTGCTTGCGGAGGGATCTTGCCCCTGCTCTCAGCGGCCACCTCTCCTTCTGTAAGTGCAGCTCCCTTTCTTCACTGTAGGGGAATAATGCCATCTAGTGGTCGTTTAATGTGACCGCTTGGTCTATGGTTGCTAGTGGTTTACTACAGTGTACAGTATGTGCCTTTGGGAAATCAGACCTGTTTGTGTTTATTGATTGGAGGCACCTTCATTTGCTCAGATTCAATTAAAGGTTAGGACATTACTTTGGTAACTACGGAAGCCGAGAATGGCTGCGCTTGGATTTTTTTTTTTTTTTTAATGCCATTATCTCAAGATCATGAATTAATTATTTCGTTATCTTGAGAAAACAAGCTTTGTTATCTCAAGATAATGACATAATCAACCTATTATCATGAGAAAACAAATGGTTGTTTCCTCTTATTACTTATAATGTTTATCAGAGATCAGGTGTGCCATGCCAGCATGCAAAGATGGCGTCTTGACAGCTGTAGCAACTAATTTAAGCTGAAAATGTCAGATCAGGGAGTAGCCATTATTATTAACAGCACCTTTATTAATGACATGTGTGTCACCGCCTAATGGCAGGTTGATTACTCCTGGTCATAATATTATGGGATTTTTCCTTTAAGAGAACTACCAAACAATATGTTTCAAGCATTTTCATTTTATTAGACTTGATGAGAGAAAGGAAAGTGGAGTGGACAGAGAGAATAAGAACATATGACAGATTTGAACCCATGTCCATAAGAGCCACCTGAAGGTTTCTTGTGTTTGATCTAAATAGTTGAGCTATCCGTTGTGAAGGAGACATGTAGAGGAGAAGACAGGAATGAACAAATGAGAATGAGCTCCACCCGTGATAAATGTTGTGATAAATTATCTCATTATCTTGATAAATCGGCCTTTTGTTCTCTCGAGATAACAAGATAAATTCACTTGTGATCTCAAGATACCGGCATTAAAAAA
Organism: Scomberomorus guttatus; assembly: GCA_038419695.1. Classification (NCBI taxonomy): domain Eukaryota; kingdom Metazoa; phylum Chordata; class Actinopteri; order Scombriformes; family Scombridae; genus Scomberomorus; species Scomberomorus guttatus. Next base: position 8,449,392 of record CM076451.1, on the reverse strand, counting down.
AATACTTGCAAGCACGGCCGTTCTCGGCTTCCGTAGATAACATTTCTTATGTTTGTAATTAACTTCCCTTTGTGTCACTCATGTTTACTGTCATCGATCTACTGTAATTAATCTGCAGTCTTGAATTGAAATGGATTTTAATCATTGTCTTTTGTTTATTTTGTCTTTGCATGTCTAGAGTGCCAAGGTAAGTATTAATACTTTTAATTTCTCTCTCTTACCTTCATACTGTATTCACCTAAAAAAAACATTTTTGGTTAACACTTGCAAACCTCTCCATGTTTAAAAGCAAAGGAATTGAGAGCTTGCAAAGAAAAGTAGGTGGTTGCTCAAGGGGCTCCAGGAATGTATGTTTTTGCTCAACCCCCAAAATTATTCAAAATTTCACTCACTGTATCTTAAAAGCCCATGCTTTAAATATGGAGTTGCTTTAATCACAGCTAGAGGTAGGAATGTGTCAGAGATGATCTTGTACATGTGCACTTTTGTCTTACGTGATTGGCGTCTTCCTTCTTGATGTGTAAGACGGAGTTGGAGAACATCGAGGCAACGCAGGGCATGTCCTCAGAGACCGCCATCACTTTCCTGTCCCGTCTCATGGTTATGGTGGACGTGTTGGTGTTCTCGAGCTCCCTCAACTTTAGCGAGATTGAGGCTGAGAAAAACATGTCCTCTGGTGGCCTGATGCGTCAGTGCCTGAGACTTGGTAAGATCACGACTGTGACAGTATTCTCCTCACACATTCTAATAATTGCGATAATCCCTGAAAAAACCCCTTGGTTGATCAGCAAAGCTAACTAATTTAAGAGTCCTGTGCTAATTGTATATTAAATTACTTGTGATGGAGATGTGTGTGTGTATGTGTGTGTGTGGTTGTGCTGCAGTTTCCAGCAATAAGAATTGACAGGATCATCATTTTGGAATTCATAACAAGCAGAGAGAATCATTTGCAGTGCAATCAGGTACTCTTTGCAAATGGTAGCCTTTTGTGTCTGTCATTGGTGTGTCTCAGGACTCCATGAGGTCCTCTCTGCCCTTGTGTGTCTGAATGTGAATGTACATAATAGAGGTTTGATGAAATTTGTTTGAATGCAATGTAGATAACAGCCGAATTCAGAATTACTCAGTTGTGATTTTTATTTAATCAGCTGCTCAGTAAAAATCAAAATTAAATTTTTTTTATAAGTGCTGTGATTGCAGATGTGTGTATATTTTTGTCTGTGTGCGTGAGAGTGTATCTGCGTCTATATCCGTCTGGGCCTGTGGCTCTGTGTGTGTGAGCCTGTGTTTGCTGGATTGTTGACTTGTTGTGCTCTGGGGGATGGGAAATAGCCTTCAGATTTCACAGTGTCCTTGTTGCAAACATACGATTTCTCATCACTAGCCTCAGTGTGAAATCAGTCTGGCTGCTGATTTTACTCCCAGCCTCTGTCCTGGCAGCCTGGAACAAATAGTCATCAGATATAACTGATTAGTTTTAAAGAGGTCATGCATGTTATCAACATTTAATTTCCATTTAACTCTGAAATGAGAGCCTATTTGTATGCTGTGTGTGTTTGTGTGTGTGTGTGTGTCTCTGTGTGTGCGCAGTGTGTTGTGTGGCAGTGAGGAACTGTCTGGAGTGCAGGCAGAGGCACAGAGACAGAGGAAATAAGTCTTCTATTCCCAACAACAACAAGACTCAGGAAATCCTGCAAAACGCTGTGACTTCCAGCAAGGTACAATGTGATGTCACATGTCACGTTTCTCACCTGTCCAAAATCCCATAACTTTGTTTTCTGTGCCCTTAGTTGGAAATTTTATCTGTATATTGCAACACTTTGCCTACAGTAATACTTTGCCTCATGCTAGTTATGTGACCTGACTAGTGACGCTAAATCAGTTCCCCTAAGTGTGATTTAAACATTACCGGGAGGTACCACCAATATCCAAATGCTGGCATTTTTTTCTATTCTATATGTGTCTGTTTTCTAATCCCTAAGGTTATGTGAAAAGAAAAGTAAGAGCAAAAACCTGACTGAACAGAGCTGCATGTGATATTGTGTTATCTTTCTGCTTTAGACAGCTTTAGAGACTGTCCCTAGTAACCTGTCTCCCATCAAGGACCCTGATCGCCTTCTGCAGGACGTGGACATTAATCGACTGCGCGCTGTGGTGTTTCGTGATGTGGTGAGTATGTGTCGGTGTATGTGTGGAGCGTGCACGTGTTTATCACAAAGACTTGGCTGCAGAGAATGAAAATAGGATTAGTTTTTTTGACAGACAAACAGGTAGTGCAATGGAACACCCTTCAATCAACAGGTGAGACAACAAAGGTGTCCTTGTCATCTGAGCTACTGTCTGCGGAAAACAAGACCACAAAACTTGAATGGATGTGCGACATATTTCAAAAGAAGTATTGGAAATATGTTTCAGGCAGCAGTGGTGGATTGTGCAAAATGGGATCTTTTGAATAGAGAGTGGCGTAACCGTGTTGCGATTCTTCTCCGCAGGATGACAGTAAGCAAGCCCAATTCCTGGCTTTAGCTGTGGTGTACTTCATCTCTGTCCTCATGGTGTCCAAGTACCGCGACATCCTGGAGCCTCAACGTGAGACCGCCAGGATAAGCAACCAATCAGGCCGCAGCATGCGTCAAGAGATCAACTCACCAACCAGCACAGGTGTTGACAGCTGTGCCCTACCTTTATATACCTTTATATCCATTCTTCTTGCTCACCTAATCTTAGCTTGTGGTGACTCTGTCTGATATAAATGAATGTTAAGTGTCCTTGGTCCTTTCTGATACACTGCTGCCAGCTTGAGCTGAGAGCTCATTCAGTAAAATAGCAGGGATGCCCTGCCTGCACTCCACCGGCTCACCTATGATTTATTCATGAGCTCTGCTAATTGCACCGCACAGAATTAAATGTGGAAGCAAAAGGAGATTGAGGCTGGAGATGGTAGTTATGAACTTGAATAGGCATCATCGTTCTCTCTCAAATGAAAGGTAGTATATGCCTCCAGTCATAAATCATGCATTAAGTCACATGAAAAGAAATCAGTGGCTGCCTACAAAGGTTTAACGCAACGTTTGCTGCAGTGCCAACTCGCTATTATGAGACGCACGAGTGAGCATACTTTATCAACTTCCATTCAGACAAAAGGTGAAGTGAATAAAAGAAACAAGAGGAAGAGGAGAGAGGCCGAAGGAAATATGAAGCTTGGAATACACATAGAATGAGGAAAGAAGATGAGCAGTAAGAAGTGAGAGATGAGAAAGCAGCAGCATGCTGGCCAACTACTGTGGGTTTTGGGGCAGTGGAGCCGGGCTTGCTATTTTCAGCCCCATCTGTCAGTGCCCATTAGGCAAGCAATCCACCAGAGGAGAATGGGATCATAGAGGTTGCTGGGAGGAGAGAGGCACACTGCCGCCTTCATAAATTTCACCAGAAAATGGGGGAATTTTCCAGACGGCATGTGGCAGACGATTGTCTGTGATAAACCAGGAAGCCAGACAACTCTCAGGCTAAATCAGGCCCTGCTGACCTCGTTAGGGGGCATGTGATGAATATTAATAGGGCTGGCCTTGCATCTAGGTAACCGCTGGGTCAGGATGAACCAGAATCAGACTAGGTAGGCACCTCTGCAGGTTGTTGGCAAATTCAGCAAACACTTTATTGGGTCAAGTTGGTCTCTATATAGACAGTGCATTTTCAAAGTAAGAAGTCCCTGAATGTTGTAGATTTTAAGATTCTCCATTTATGCCCAGCATCTCATGTATAGAAAGAATATATTATGTACCACGCTAATAGAGCAGCTATCTGAATCCTCTGTCACTGTTTCAAAGCAGTTAAATAAATATGCCAATGCTTTAGGCAGGAAGAAGCTAAATAAAAGGATTCATGTTTTATTAGCATAGAGGGAGAATAACAGAGATAATCGCACAATAGGATCAGAGCTCCTGGAGAGAGATCTAAGAAGCTGCGCCGGCACGTGGGTCTTTCTACACATGCTAAATTTACTCTTTGGCACAGGAATCTAAAGCGAGCACAGGCACGCCATTTTTCTGTTGATATTGGTATCTATTAACAGTCATAAATTTTGATCAATAAAGCAGAGTGACTGACATACATTTAAAAACTTGTAATCATCGAAGTCTTTTATCCAGTAAAAACACCAAACAATAGCTGGTTCTAACTTCTCAAATGTGAGGATTTGTTTCATATCACTGTACATTTGACTTTTGGTTTTGGTACTGTTCATAAGACGAAAAATGCAGTTTGGACATTTTTTGGCTAAATGATCAATCAATTACAAATGATATGGAAAATGGTAATTAATATTTGTGTAATAATTTGACACAATTAAATCCCCTTCATTGTGGACACTGAATACCTACCTGTTCATCAGTTTTGTTTCACGTCATTGTCAGATCCAAGAAACGCTTCCCTTATAATGCTATTTGTGTTGTACATATAGAGTGTCTTTAAGTGGCTAACTATAGTCTTTGCCTGTCTCTCCCTGTGTGAATTAAAACTGTGTATTCTACAGAAACACCACTAACGTTTGACAGCAGTAAGGACCATTCTGCACCATTAGAAGACCTCCACATGGAAGGCTCTCTTCCCCACACAGACTCTGGTATCGGAGAGGAGCAGGTAGCCAGTATCCTTAATGGGTCTGACCTGGACCACAGTGCAGGAGGGCTGGACGCCATGAGCGAGCTCTTATGTACCCTCTCCTCAGAGGTGAAGAAGTCACAGGAGAGCCTGTCTGAGTCACCCAGCGTGGAGGTGCTGAAACCACCCTCCTCCATCATCAGTATTAGCCAGCCCAACAAGGGCATCAATGTCAAGGAGATTCTGAAGAGCCTGGTGGCATCCCCAGTGGACGGCATGGAGGCTGGGCTGGAGCCTGTGTCCTACCCAGACCATGCTGCCAAGGCTCAGGCTCAGGCCATGCTGCCCATGCAGTTTCACTCCTTTGACAGGTGAGGAAGTGTCATTGGTTGGTATTCTGTTGTGCAGAAAATCATTGTGGTGAATGAATATTTCAACTTCTGTGTGTTGTGTCAGTGTACCAGGTTTTGTATTTTGTAGCCCATTTACTACAAACCTGCACTTACCATTATAGTTAACTATTTTGCAACCCATGTTGTTGTATTTTAGATTTTTGGATGTATTTTAATCTACTTTTCCAACATTCATGGGTTTCCATTCATTTCTTTACAGGCTGAAAATCAATTAGCAAACCTCCTTTTGTCAAATCCATCAAAGTGAATATTAAGTCTCTGTTAAATCAGCATTAATATTTATCACAAGTCACATTATCATTGCTAGGTAATACAGTTTAAGTGCAGATTGTGATTCACTGTGATGGATTACACATTTCAAGCTATTTCCAAGAATCTGTGAATATTTTTTCTTTTATTTATTATTATTATTATTTTTTTTTTTTAATTTGAAGGTCTAGATTGCTCCTCATAGGTAAAGTAAACTTAATTAAAGCCAAGCAAAAAAAAAGTTGAAACAAATTATGTTGTGTTTGATGACATCATTCATCTCTCTAGGATAGCTAGCGAAGGATTGCTAGCCATTTAAGGTGTGTGTTTGTGTATGTTTGCTTGCCATCACTCAATCCACCGTAGACTACTGCTGTTAATCCTCTGGGTTTTTCTTTTACTTATCCAGTATACCACTAATGGTTTCTAAGCAGCATGCGACAAATTATTCATTTCAGGCCACTTGTATTGCACTCATCCCCCACAGCGAAGAATTTTTGTGTTTGAAAAGATCTCTGTACTACTGTGGCTCTGCTGGAGTTTATTTACATTCCTGACTTAGATAAAACTACACAGTAATCTGTCTGGATTTGGAAGTTTACAAACCTGCTCCTGCAGGGATTTCAAGCTTCAGCTCTCCCCTGATCTCTGTCTCTTATGGTTGAATATTGTATTTTTTCTGAAAGTAATTTAAGTTGGTCTCGCACAAACAAAAACTCCATAGGTCCTCTGGTAGTAGTTTTCGTGTGTCTGTGTAGTCACTGCCCAGCCCCAGAGAGAAGGAGGGACACAGAGGACACCGTGAGTCAGGAGGAACAATGGGACCTCCCTTCTTTTTAATATATGCTGCTGCTGCTGAGCTGGGATGAGGTGAACCCGATGAATAGGGGAGAAGATGGGAGGAGTATGTGGAGAGAGGACAGCTGAGAGGGTGGGGGTCTCCAGGGCGTTGATGACAGATTAAACAGAAGCGACCTCCCGCCACACCACGGCAAGCCCTGTCGCCCTCACCGCTCACACCCGTAATGAGAACTGGCAGCCTGAAATGAGTTGCTACGGCAAAGTGTATTATTTTTGAAATGCTTTCACACAAACCCTCCTGACCACATATACAACTTTGTCTCATGCTTTTCATGTCACTCCCCCTCCAGCTTCTATTTGCTGTGTCTAATTGTTTGCCACCTGCCAGCGAAATGAGCTGCCAGCCATGGACAGGCCTTTCATTTGTCTGTCAGGGAGGCAATAGATTGGGAGTGACAACATCAAAAAAGAAAAAGGAAGGGAAAAATGGCTTAAAGTGGAGTGCACTGGAGCAGTCGTCTCAGAGCCCCTCTACTAGAGACTTTCAAAGAGGAGGGGTTTAAATTGCTCAACATCCGCATTTCTGGTAGACCAGATGGGAATACAGTACAGAAATACTTCAATAATCCTCAACTTCCTCTCTCTTCCTCTCATCTTCCCAAAAAGTCTCCATATTAGCTCTGTGAGATATTGTTTGTTCTCACATATTTTACTTTATACATGACAGAGAGCAATGATAATTGGTTTTAATTGAATTTGCAAATGGAATGTAAGCATATTTCCTCTCTATCTTGTAATACTAAATAGAGCACTATTAGATTAAGTTCTGCCTGTTGAATTTATAAAGGAAACATTTCTTTGGTTATACTTTACACCACACTCTTCTCCCACAACCGCAGACCTCATTAATATTCATTCCGAGATTAATCCTTGCTTTATTCTGTGCAACTCAATTAAGACAATCCTATAAAATATGCACTAGATAATCTATACATGATTCATGAGCACTCAGCTAATGAATTATTCATTAAAAGAGGTTCATGTTTTATCAACATCCTGTAGATCTAATGTAACGTCCCGGCTATGCCAAAGAAAAGGCAGGCATCCGCTGGAAGACACAAGTGAGGCATAAATTTGGAAAGCAAGATTAAATTCACGCCCGGTTCCTACAATCAAAACATGCTGGTGACGTTCTGATATGTGTCAATGAGATTTTATAGAGGAAACAAGTACAGAGATCTACTAAATAAATGATACTTGTCATCAGTGCTCTTCAGAGCACAGCTGTATCTCTGGAGATATTAATATTTCAGTAAGCTTTCAAGCTTTCTCCGACTCGTTCTTACTCCCTTGTGTGAATGAGTTGATTTTGATCTGAATTTTTAAAAAAGTATTTAAGCACTAGTTTTGGTATTGCAATGTGTAATATAATCCTTTTTAATATTTTTTTTTCTGTAGAAATCACCTACAGAGCCATTTTATCTGTTGCATAAAACAACATGGCTTTGATGATGTTCAGAAATCAGTTGTAGAAAGGGATGTAAGATAAATTACCATAAAACCTGAAATGCACGTAGTCCAAGCTAGATCTGGTTCCCTTTGGAGTCCAGCATGTTTTACCTCATCTAAGAGAGGAACTGTGGACATATAAAAGCAACATAAAACAGTAAAAAGTCTGTGTTGTTTTGTTGAGGGAGGATTTCTAGGGATTTGCTTCAGATGACAGCAGGCTTAGCTCATGACAGAGCAGAGGCCTGGCCTGTGTCACCCAGAGTAACTGCAGGAGATTGGACGAGACATTATCTGGCACCCTCACAAACCCAAAGGCCAACTGCAGACCTGATAAGGACAAGCTTTCCTTCTCTTTCCTGTCAGGGAGCTCTTGCAGGGCCAAGTTCACTGAATCATCTTTAATCCTTGGCCAATCAGATTGCATGTGAACAAAGGTCTGGTGGGTTAGTGTTGTGTCTGTGCTTCTCAGGGCTGTTACATGAGGTCACAAGTGTAACTTTCATCTCGAGCCTCCACGAGCTTTTCTACACATGTTTCATTCATGAGCTCTGCTTCTTTCTGCTTTAAAACCATGTGATGTTTAGTATAGTAGCTAAAAGGGAAGCCATGGTATTTTTAGATCCCTTGTTGACTTCTTGTCTGTAATTATTCATCTTTCATCCTGACTTCTCAGTCAGTTTGGAGCAGTCTCTTTGCCCTACGCTCCTTGAGAAGAAGACTTAAAGCTCGATCTATCTAGGCACACAGTATAAACACCTGCAGTATATAGGTCATAACATGCAAATATGTCTTACACTTTACATATGTATTGACTGTCAAAACCAGATGCTGCACTGTAGGTCTGTACAGAGCAAATGCCAAATAGAAAGGTCTTGAATCTTGTGCTCAATGAGCCATAGTTTTGTCAGTTGGAACACAGACGGTATCTATGCAAATGCGTGTCAGTAACAACTGCCAAGTTGCTCCTGGAGAGCCTCTCGTTAGAGTCTGGTATGTTTTCAGCTTGTCTGAGCAGAGCAGAGGACAGCAGAGGGCCACCAGTGGCAAGAGCAGATGTAAAGGAAAGTGTAGTAGCTGCCTGACTGGCCTCTTGCCCTTAGGTTATTTACTTTAGCCTCCTGTGTGCGTGCGTGTGTGTGTGTGTTTGCATTGCATACGTTGCGTTGAAAGATGGAGTTACAGGTCAGGATGTTTACCTTTCTGAATGTTCTGACTAATGTCTGGGCAAGCTCACGCTGGCAGCGGCCTGAGAGCAGTGAGAGACGGTGAAGATCATTACGATTCTCCTTATTTTTGCTCAAAGAACATATGAAAGAAATTAAATTTATCCACCATGGTCTGGTCGGTATTCCAGAGAGGATGATTAGAAAGTTAACTGTTGAATCGAAATTCATTTTCTGTCCTATGGCCAGGGCCAAAAAACCTCTGTTCCAGATTCTGGCTTAACCAAAGTTAGCTTTTTGTTATGTTAAGGCCATTAGTATTTGAGTCTGTAGCCATCGACTGCAGTTACTGCAGCACCCTGAAGGATTTTAGTGCCTTGCTCAAGGGCACTTTGGCAGGGAAGATACTTACTAAACAAAGGGCATAAACCCACATCCTCCCGCTCTTCCTCTTCACTACACTCTGCTGCCCTATTTGCATCCTCTGCTGTTCACTACACAAAGTATTGCCATGTGAACTCTGTCGAATTTCTACATATTTTACTCTGTTTCTTAGAATAATATAATTATGTGGATGTGTGAATGAAGGATATTGTGTGTGTTTCCTGTAGGAGCGTGGTGGTGCCTGTGAAGAAACCCTCTCCTGGCAGCCTAACAGTTAACACAGTGGGAAGCAGCAGCAGCAGCACCTCTGCCGGGCTGACAGCTGGCAGCACCCCTAATATTTTTGCTGCTGCCTCTGCAACCCCCAAAAGCATGATCAACACCACGGGTAGGTCACGCCACAAGGTTACTGGGACATACTTACACAATTAAAATGTGACAAACAGGACTGGTAATGTGGTTCATTTTCAAATAATACTACTTTAGAGCAATTTGTGAGTGCTTAATTTGAGTAATTACTGTTCATCATGACAGTCAGTTTTCTCTTTCTTTGATGCCATCCCAAAAATAGGAACAAACCGCTTCCCTCTGCTGGGTCATGTGATCTTGTATTCCTGTGCAGAGGTTCATACCACCAGATGGCGCTCTTTACCTTCCTATCAGTGTCTGCAGCAGCTCTGTGCACTGCCAAATAAAACCTGTGTTTCAGTGTCTAGGATTCCTCCTGATGTAACCAAATTAAACAGTTCCCTTTTAATCTATCTGAATTATAGCATCAACCAAATGCCTTTTTAATAGTGCTTGCCTGTGTAGTGTTTTCCTGTCTGATTGACAGCATGCCCTTCTCCCTCCCCCTGCTGTCACGTTGCTTCTCTTGGGGCTCTGCTGCATTGAGCCTGTTCCACCTCAAGGCTCCTGTAGTCTGGGCCTCTGAAAGGAGCCACTTAACACCAAGAACCATTAGGAGCTCCAACACCTTTTTAATGTGCTCTATTAAAAAAAAAAAATCTCCCTCTCCTCTCTGAGCCCCTCTGCAGGAATGTGAGAAATGCATCCAAGTCAAAGTGTTCTTTCAGCTAAAGCCACAGGCTCTAACCCAGACCCCATGATCTCACTTTCTCTGGTTTTAACCTCTCACAAGGACAGTCAGAATGATTTTATGCTTGGGCATATGCTTCCAAGAAGATGTGACTTAACACTCATCTTTGAATTACTGTCGTCACAATACCTTTATTTTGCTGTGACACAGAAATGGAAGTGTAATATGTGAAATTTTGATGGGGATGTTGTCACAGGTTTGGTATGTCGGTTGGTTCTTCATCTTTGTCATCTCAGTAAGCAAAATAGTTCCATATGTTGCTGCTGACACCAGTTTGAACAGCCAGCTCAGGTGGATTTGGATTTAGTTAAAGATATGGTACTCTGTTACCATGTTTTCATTGTTTGACTGGGTTGAAATTTGCGCTGACTGATGCAGTCCACTGATAAGAGCCAGACTGCAGCTCTGTTTTTTCCACTTTTCCATCATTTTTTCTTCTTTTTCTTTAAATGACTTCAGTCTGCGTGGGATTGCATAAGTTCATGGTCTCTGGAGGTGACAGAGACCAGTGGGTTTTTTTTTATGTTTGACAACTAAATAGTACTAAGATACTGAAAATAGATTTTAAATGTGTTTTCATTGACTAAAAAATAATCCTCACCTCTCTGTAAAATGAATAAATATTATAAACACATTGATTATTATTCTTGCCTTGTTCAAATGTTGCTTCTGTTTGTCTTCCCCGCAGGAGCCACTGATGCTGCCGCTTCTAACAGTTCCTCGTCCTCCAGTTTTGTCAACGGAGCCACAAGTAAGAATCTACCGGCCGTGCAGACGGTGGCCCCCATGCCTGAAGACACAGTGGAAAACATGAGGTATAACGGGGCCTTCTCTGTTCCCCCTTACTCTTATTTCCTGTGTTAGTAAACTCACTTAAAATTGTGTGACTTACGTACAACATCTGTTCATCTACACAGTTGTGTTTGGATCTTATCTTTCAAACATTTTTTTTTCTCCAAATATTTCTGTTATTTTTCTATTTTAAACTGATTAATAACTGATTGATTCTGTTACCTGATCTGATTTGATGGATAACTACAATGTCTTCATATTCACCTTTAATTTAAAAGATTTTCTTTTATGTGTGTTTATGTGGGTTTATGTGAACGCTATGGTAAAGTTTGACTTACTGTTTTCTGTTTAACAACTGTGTAATTCTTTGTGTGTACCTTGTTGTGACCTTGACTCGTCTCCTCTTGCTCTAATAGTTTGTGACAGACATCCTTAGTCCTGCTCTCCCACTGACTGCTGAGAGCCCAGGTCTTTCTCTGGAGTCTCTTTCGCTCTTTCTCTTTGCCTCTGCGTGTTCTGCTAGAGGAATAGAGATTCAGTTGCCATGGCAGCAGTAACCGACATCACTTAGCGTAACTGTGAAGTCAATGATAGTACTATCTCACAGAAGAGCCTCCTGATGCCGAACTTATATTTTAGATGGAGAAAAAACATTCAAGCTAAATTGCCTTTTCCAGTCTACTGAATAAATGTTTTGTTTTTTTTTAGTAATACCAAAGATGAAACAGTTTAAAATATAATTGGTTCATGGACCTAACCATTAAGTCACAAAACAACATGAAGCAAATACTGCCTGTGGTTTCATTTTTCATTTTTCTTTCTATTTCAGTGCCTTTTGTGAAGTGGACCAGTGTCCACTACGCCAGGGACTGACACCTCCTGAGCTCAAACCCTTTAGCTCCCTGACAGGATTACAGGCAGCCTCCAGAGGTGCAGGCCAGTGTCTTAGGCAAGGAAATTTACATTAGTCACCTACAGTAGACCCCCTGCACCCTGTTTTCTCTAACAGTCTGTCATTCCTCTGCTTTGTTTTCCCAAGGTGCTAGAAGGCAGATTACACCTCACGTATGCACACACAGGGCCAAAGACCTGACTACAAACTCAAACAAATCCCAAACCAAACCTTTCCTCTTTTCTCTCTCAGTTTATCCCTATCCTGCTGTTTTCTGCCCATTTCAGCTGGGAAAACAAGCTTCAACTCTCCTCATGTTGCCTAGTATCTGTGTGTATACACACAGAGATATGCTGCAGTTTTAGTCGTATCTCTGCTTGTATACAGTCTGAGTTGTATGGCTGCATGACTCCAACTCACACTTTCTCTCAGGTGCTTAGATAATGTCAGGCAGCAGCATGTAGTGAGTGTGTAGAAGATAAGGAACTTCCCTCTGCAGTGTAGAACTGCGATCCCATGTACAAGCCTGGTAACTTGTCACAACAAAGAATGCAAACAACTGGTGAGACGTCCTCTTTGAATGCAACAAAATGTGTTGTCATGGCTTTTAATGACATAAAGCGTTATCTTATTGACATCTCCAGTGCTAGCAACTGCTCTTATGGATATCTGGCTTGGTTTGCATCCTCTGAAATGTGTTGGTTACCCTCTGCACCCACCAGAACTCTCAGTCTGGCTACACACTAACTGTTGTTAGCTGTGTGCAAATGGGTCAATTCTGAGGCTCAACATTACATCTCTTACACTATTACTGTATTTCAGGTGTCTAATTTGCTTTCATGTCTTCTATTTTCTCTTTTACAGCATTACTACAAAGCTGGAGAGGGCTTTAGAAAAGGTGGCACCCCTGCTGAGAGAGATCTTTGTTGACTTTGCACCCTTTCTGTCACGCACCCTGCTGGGCAGCCATGGACAGGAGTTGCTCATAGAAGGTACAGGTGTTGTATATAGCATTGTAACTCTCAAGCTGTGTGTACAAACCCCATCCCCACTGCCCTACCATTGTGTGTGTGTACCTCTCTGGCTGCCTCGTTGATGGATGCATACACAGTAGTAGGTGTTGACAGGAAAGTCACTATTTTGCACACAAGCTGGGGATCTGTCACATTCTGATTAAATCCGCTTTCTCTTTCATTCATCTTGTGGCATCTGTGTGTTTGTCTTCCTTACGATTCACTCCACATATTAAGAATTATTCCTAGATGTAGTATTTTTAAACATCAGCGTTTGATAGTCACAACAAATATCATGTTGAAATCATTGGTGGCCTTTGCCTCCTGTCAGTGCTATTTTTAGTACTAATAGTTCTCAAAACTAAGATTGCATTTCCAACTCACTCTGTTTCGTGGTGTCAGAGGAATTTTTTTTTGGTCAAATGTTTTTTTTTTTTTTTATATCAAAATGAACTCATGGGAAGTGATTTTGACTGTTTGCCATTTACCAAAATCTGAAAGCAATAGCTCTATTTACATTGGAAGAACATCGACCTTTTTCCTATTTTGTGCCATAAAACAATTCAGCAGATTTTCTGCACAGTCCAATCCAAATCCACTCAAACGGAAAGTAAAATAAAGTATAGATGCTTACAAAGGCCTTGTTAAATTTTCAGTAATGTCGCAGGGATAATGCAGTAATGCTTTGTTGATGTTAAAGTGATATAGTGCTGCAAGTAAAACCTGGAATCATTAGTGTTTCAGCACAGACTTGGTGCTCTCTATCATAGCCCTCATGATCACTAATGTCTTCGCTATAATAGCTTTCATACCTTTATTTTAAACAGCATTACAGCAGTCAGATTGCATATATTCTAAAGGCACAACTGGTTCAGTTGTGCACAGTGTTTGCAGACGTGCGTGATAGCTCTGCTGCACTCCACTCTGGGCTCTTATTTGCTGGTGGCTGTGTGAAGGCTCCCGGTGCCTTCCTCAGGCCCCAGGTTGGCAGCCTCTCACAGTGTTACTTGTGCCTAACCTCAGGGACTCTCTGCTTGCATCTGTGTGCACTGCCACTCTATTCCTCAGGCTTGTTTTGGCTTCTATTCACCAGAACACACTGGCACCACAGCCAACACACACTCGTGTGCGGCAGTGAATGTGTCTGCAGGCATTTGTCCATGTGCGCACGGTGTAGAGTATATGTGTGTGGCCTCCAGTCTCTTGTCTTGAAGTTTGCACAAAGCAAAATGATATGCCTGCCTTTTTTCACTGCCAAAGTCTGCTCTTTTAACAGTAAACTAAACCGATATTAGTTTCAGAGGTCTATGCAGACAATGACGGCAGGCTGAAAATATGCACTGCTGTGACTTTATTAAAGCCGGTTCCTGAAAGAAATTGTCTGACACCCCTTGTCTTCTCTGAGCACAGTTTATTTGTATACTTTTTACACTGCCAGTTACCTTTAGATGGCTAAATTCCTCCATTGCTGCCAATATGATACTGCTAAAATAAAATTTTATATATTATATTTATTTTGCTCAGCTCATTTTGTTCTACAACTGTTCTGGATCTGCAGCTTTAAGAAAAATATATTTTCTTAAATCAGGGCTTCTTACTGCTATTTAAGCTTTGAAAGTAATCAACTTTAGCAAGCTTACATTTCAGCAGGGTCCTATTTATTTGATACAAACTGATCTTGTCAAAATAGTTGGTGAAATGACAAATTAAGTTCTCGTCTGCAGTCATTAAAAGGACATTTAAAGTATTACTAATGGCTTTTTTAAAAAATGTTTCCATTTTCAGATTCCCAGGCAGTAAAGTTCCACAAACAGGCAGTTCTTCCTCCATACATCATGCATACACCGTACATTATACACATATGCAAATAGACATGTGGGTATGCCATGTACATGTGGCTAAAGCTACTCGCTCAAGCTCAAGGGAAAGGAATGAAAAATCAGGTAGCATAGCCTTGACAAGTGTGAATATGTCTGTTACCCTTTCACTCAAAGTCTGTCAGCAGACTGACCAAGCTGACAAACCAGAGCTGAGCTGAGAGTGTAACCCCACAAACAAGGTCGTAGATAGACAGCTCGGGCCTCAGCGCTCTTCACTAGACATGTTTAACCCTGTCTGGGTCTGAGAAAAGTGCACCCTGACATGGATTACAGTAGGTTTATCTGACAAAACAAACGCACTGATTTATCACACGCGCTTTAAATCTTTCACTTTATCGAGCCACTCTAGTCTGTGCCGGTTATAGTGTGTTTATCCAAATGGTTGAGCAGAGATTGCTGTTCCTCCCTCTCTTTCCCCTTTTCTTCCTGGCCCTTCCCAGGCTCACAGTTGAAATACTGTGCTGTAGTGCAAAGGCGCTCCATTTACCAGTAATTACCAGCCATCCATCACTCCTTAGATTGCCCGGGGTCGAGCCCCCCTGTGCCCCGTGTGCCCCTTTGCCTCACCCTATTCCTTCACCCCCACCCCTCCCTTTGCAGACATGTGGTCACTGCGGCAATTATGTTGAGTGCACCCTGAGCTTTACACTTGGAGTTGGTGGGTAAGGCCTGTGTGTGAACACTGCTGCTGTTGTGATGCCTGCCGCCTGCTTCTTGCTGTCCCCTGCATGGCCCAGCCTGCCGGCACATCACCCCACAATGCCACATTCACCCGCGCCTTAACCCTGCGCTGTTTACAGGAAAGGACTGGCAGGCCGTGTTTAAATTGAATGCATTTAGTTTGTCTACCAGCACAAGGCCAGGGTCAGTTGGCCACCTGACTCCAGTGTCAGACTGGACTGACTTATGGCTCAGCATGTCAGTGCTATAACAAGAGGTCAGCCGTGGCACTGTGTGTACAAGAGAAGGGTCACATCCTTTCAGAGTATTTACAATACGCTGCCTCGGACAGTCTCCGCTCATGAATAGAGACGGATGTAGTAGTAGCAACCGGCCCAGTGTTCTGAATATTTTGCATTCTGCGTTGTATTGTACAGTATTTATACAAGCAAAAGTATGTTGTCTGGTTGACCTGTAATGGTTAATCCTTAATTTTTTTTTACCATATAAATTTGAGTTAAAATTACATACAGAGTTTGACTTCATGAAATATGTATTTTGTGTGTTTCTCATCCAATCAAAGTTGAAAATAACAAACACTGCTGATGTAACAAAACCTTAGCGAAAATGTAACGTAATAAAAATTTGAATTATAAAAAAGCATATACAAACATTAATAACTTGTCCAGTGTTAGCCATAGCAGCCATAGCAGCCATAGCAGCCATAGCAGGCGCTTGTCTTGTGTTTTTAGTTTTGATGATGGGCCTACAATGTTGTTTACATTTAGATAACAGATAATCCCTTTAATATAAATATGACATACTGATGTAAGTTCAAGCTGAACAGAGAAATTTAAACTTTTTATCCACAGTGCAGTAATGCAAAGCTGCTGTTGCAGATGTCTGTCTTTTTCCCCCTAAAAGATGTTCAGATACATCATCTACATACTACCACAAAACATATCTCTCCCTGGCCATTATTGCATTAATACAACTAATAATGCATACTACTCAAACCACTATTACACATTGTAGATGCTGTACACTGGACAGTGCACACGCCATGCATTCATTAAAAAAATATGGTAACTGAAATCTTAGATTAAGAATATTCTGCTCTCTCCTCTGATTGACACCCTGTTATCCATGAAACAATGACAGCTGTGGGGCACAGAGTTCTCGTCCTGGCAGCCTATAATGAGTCCTAGAGAATTGCTTTCTTTTCTTTACTTATGACTGCACCTTTAATGGTTCTCTGCAGAGTAACAGGAGGAGCTGGAGGTGCAGAATACAAGACCAGTTGCAGCCATTGTTTCTGCAAATGAGCTTTTCACACCTGCCCTTGTTTCATTAGAGCGTTGTCTGCCTCTGCGGCACTCACCGTCTACAGAATGGAGATGAGGGAAGAAGCTGTGAATGTCTGTGTTCACTTCTGTGAGCGCATGTGCATGTAAAGTAGGTGTGAGTGTGTGTGTGTGGCGGGGGTGCTCACATGTGTATGTGTGCAGATGAAAACATTTGTTTTTTACATTTTTATAAAATGTAAATTGGAAGCAATGAATGAATTAATCAGAATATTTATTTTTAACAATAATATATAAAGTGTTATCATAGACTGCTACATAAATACTGAAATAACTACCTACTGATTAAGCCCACAGATACTGAATAACAACAATGTTGAATAACACACTAACTATTATGGTTAATATCTAATTGTGTTCTTGGTTCATCTGTTTTGTCTCCACAGGTCTAGTGTGCATGAAGTCGAGCACCTCAGTGGTGGAGCTTGTCATGCTGCTTTGTTCTCAAGTGAGTTTTTTTTTCTTCCTTCTCTTCACAACCTTCTTCCTCAGCCTCCCTTTGTCTTTTTGTCTTATCTTTTTCTCTTTATAATATGAAGTTTTCCTGTCTTTTATGCTTCTCAAAATATTTTCTGCCATCAGTTGGTGGAGATGTGCAGTAAGAAGCTGGGTTCGTCCATTGTTGAATATAAAATCTGAATTTAACATGGACAATGCAACAGTCCATTTTACTAATCTTTATAAATACGCTATTTTAAACAAACAGAGATTTAGTCTTTATGTAGTCCAATTCACAAAAAAATATAACAATATTAAGAATATTGATTTGTGGTTAATTATAAGGGCACTGTCTTATATCAGAGAACAAGTTATCTAATCTCTGCTGGAGCTTTGCTTATCATTGTTTTCTTTTTGTAAACTGTTCCATAAGTAAATTGTCCAAACCAATGACAACACACAGCCTCATACAGAGTCCAGTGACTTTCTCGCTACACCTCAGAGCTTTAATCCCAAGCCCTCCTTCAGGGAAACGAGCCCCACCTCTTGCAACGCTGCAAGTGACTGATCACCTCCGAGCTGACCCTCTGAATCTCTTGTTAAGCCCTTGTTTTAGAGAAGGTCAAAGCCCCGATGTAGCAGTTAGAACAGGAGATATTTAACATACCTTCTGTCAGCCCATCAGTCTTGCGTCGGGACCCCATAAGGAAGCCATTACTTGGTGCCTCTTTGTGAATCCAGACTGCAGGGCCAGAGACTTGAGGAGGTGGATTGCCACTATGTGTGCTCCATGGTATCTGCCATCCAAAGCCCTCTTCAGCAGGGTGCTCAGCCTCTGTTATATGGAGGCCATTATTCAGGGGTTTTTATCCAAAAAAAAAAAAAAAACGTGCATAAAGGGGCAGCCAGCACTGAGTTATTGTTGTTCTTTTGAAGGTTTTTGACAGGCTCCTTTTTCTGCTGCCTTTCTGTCTGTAGAGTATCTCTGGGAAGTTGCTTTTTCCAGCTCTTGGATTTATTGCAGATGAGAGCGTCAGCATGCTGTTAGGGGTCTGAGTCCATCCTCCCTTTACACAGATAGCATTAGTGCAGCTCCAGAGGTTCCTGCCATTAGAGGCTCTGGGGATGAAACACAGGCTGAGATATCGATCAGATAGTGAGGCCTTGAAACTAGACCATATAGCTGGGTGTCCTTCTACAACCTTTGAGATAGAGATGAGCCATTACTTTGTATACTAATACTGCAGCATCAGTCATGTTACCAGCTAATATGATATGTATTAAAAAACTATAAAGATGCATAGTTTGTTATCAGCGTCTCCTACATTACTTCTTTCATACAGGCAGAGCTGTTTTACCATAAACAAATATAATGACTAATAATAACATGTACTATACTATACAATATACTCCTAATCAATGTCTTCTGCATCACATGCTGTATCTCAAAGCGAGCTTTCTCAGATGCAGGTTGAGCTTTGGCTGACATCGCTATAAAATGCCAACTTCAACGTATCCCTCACATATTTCAACACTAATGTTTTAATACAGCAAGGAGGGCACTTAGCTGACCTTTAGTCCCTCTCTGTTTTGTGACCTGTCAGTTTTATGAATAAATTAGTGCTAATGATCTGCCTTTTCTTATTTATGCATACTAATCACAGCAATCATCGTGTGGCTGGCCACGGCTGCAGACACTATGTGTCTTTCCTCAGCCCGGGCAGCTGAATGAAAAGGTCAAGCAGCTCTGTTTCTTGTAACAGCTTAAACATACAGGGGGGATCTAGAGTGGAGCCACAGAGATTTAGTGATGGAAGGCCTCCAGATGTGGAGAGTATAACAGAGTAGATAAAAGCAAAGGCTCCTGCACACTGACAGGTTGGATTGAAACACCACAAATACTTAGTGCCCTGCTGAATTTCAGGAAGATGAAAGTGGGAGGAGAGAAAACCTTCTTGACGCCAGCAAGCTGTTCTCTGCTGTTGGTGGTGGGTTTTTTCAAAAATAAATGGTACTAATGGTACTATTTCCCCAAATTAACCTACAGCATCATCTTTGACTCTTTCGAAATTTCCCAATTTGCACCGTATGCCAGAGAGGTCACTAACTCTTCAACTTTATGGCGCTTTTTAGCTGCTTCTGCATTATTTTGTTTTAAATCTGCGAATTTACGTTATTTTTCAGATTCATCGTTCACATTAACTTTGTTTCCAGCAGCAGCAGGGAGCGAGCAGCTGGTGAACAGATTTTTCTCAGAAGTTTTTGGACACTAAACCTCGAGTGAATGTCAAGTGAATGTTAAAATTACGTTTGTTAGGTCACCAGAAACATGACAAAGAGAATGCTAATCCGTGTCTGCTGGATGTGTAAGTAGGAAGTATTGGCTTACAAGTTAATCATAACAACAACATAAAGCGAAAATATGTCGAGGCTCTGTCTGTTTGTTGTGGAGCTCGTCTGCTCCCAAAAGGCCAATACCTCAACTGATACGTCTTTAAATCCCAGCTTTTTATATCCAAACTACTAAACCAAGTTCCAATGGCCAGAGGTGCTGCACTCTGCTCATGGTCTGCATTTACATCAAGGATCACATCTCATTCTTAAGGACGTGCACGTCAGGCCTAATTGTCTTCAAATGGGCAGCAGAAGACTTTTTTTAAATCTCTGCAATCAAAGGCAGCCTCCTCTGGGAGCTCTGCACTCCAGTAAAAAAGACAAGAAAAAAGAAAGCCTCTGAAGTGCTATCTGAGCTGTCAACAAGCATACCTCAGACAAGATAGCAAATTTGACTAGTTCTTGCTCCACTGACCTGCTGCCATTTTCCTGCCGTTGCCCAAGTGTCACATTTGCCTCGATTTCCGTATTTATTTTTGTCACGTGAGCTCGGTACAAGTGGAACCTCAGAAGACTGACTTTACATGATCCCTGTCCAAATCAAGAACAGCTTATTTCTGGCAGATACTGTAGCAGAGGAAGGGGGTCACAGGGAACATTTGGAGACCAGATGCTCAGCAGTTTGTCAGCACCATCTCCCTGACTTAACGCATCATAGGGTCAGACTGTGTACTCTTGCGTGAACCGGTATGTGTCAGGCATGACAACTGTGTACAAAAACACATGCCCATACATAATAATGTCAATGTCAGTTATTGTGGTACTGTACACAACAAATGCTGCTTACCTTGTCCAGACATTGACATGTAACAAGCAGTGTATGTATGAGCAGTTTATATTTCCCCGTTTACTCTTTCTGTTTGAAACGACAATAATATTAATTACTGAAAAATTTAAATGGATAGCCATGTTCAAAGGCCCCTTATCTGTATGAATAGCCTTCAGTTGTATATGCATTAGTAGCCCTCAGGACTGAAAACCTTTTTCCTTTCATTTTCCTGTGTTTTCCCTCCTCTTTTGAACTGTGGCCTTCTCTGTTTTCCCTTCCATTTGCACCTCAGTGAGGGTACAGGAGAGCTGAATTTCCCACAGTGAAAGGCGCGCTCTCAAACTGCTTTTTAATCATTTCCAGAGCATGTTGTGAGGCAGCAAGTGCTGGCAGTCCGGCCCAGGGCTCGGATCCCTTCCAGGCGCACACTGCAGGGCTCAGTGAGCCTGCTCAGTAATCTGTCACTGTAAGGGACAGAGGAAATGGCTGTATTTTAGTGAGAGGATACAGTTTCATCCCACAATTACATCTCTCCTGTGTTTACAGATCTTCTCACAGAGGAAGAAAGGATGGTCACACATGTGGTGCAGGATTTCGGCTTTTTATAGCCCTCACTTTTTTTCTCAAAGGACATATGAACTAAATGCTTTTCTTTACCTACTTGAATTACAAGCTATCAAATATAATCTCAATTACAGTTGAAATATGCAATTTGGATGGTGAAATGTGATTCTTGTCATGCATTTCTGAAAGATCTTGTTGCATATTGGATCAAAAGGATATTTTCTTACTCACTGCTTCGCCATTTTATTTTTTTGGCTGTTTGAGAAAGTGTTTTTTTAGCTTTACTGCCTCTGTGATGTTTCAGGAAAATTGGCCACTGTGACATGATATGTTTTTTAACCAACATCTAATATCATTTAAAGGAGATGTAATTATATCTGTTTTTGTCTGGAACTTTAACCATTTACAGCCTAAAAACTAATCAAAATCTCAGAGCTTCACTGAGTAACAAATAACAAACCTCTTTCATTTCAGGAGTGGCAGAACTCCATTCAGAAGAATGCTGGTCTGGCATTCATTGAGCTAATCAACGAAGGAAGGTAATGTATCCATTCACTGTAATACATATGGTTAAATCACTCAGCCAAGCAGTCATTTATCAGTCCTTTTGTTATCAGTATGTGTATTTTGCTGTATAAAGGTTGTTGGACTGAGTAGCAGGGTGTAGATAATCTCTAAACCTCTTGTTGGCTTCTCCGTAGGGCATAAAAGTAAATAAGATTGTGGTGACTGGTTGAAGTAGGAATATATATACACTAGAGTGTGGTCACACTCCTGTAAGGTCTGCCTTATTATCTCTCCATCTTAGCCAGCCTTACTGTATTTCAAAATATCCCTTGTTTCTCTCTCCCTCTTCCTCTGGTCTCTGGGTGTGGCCAGACTTAGGGTTTTCTGTAGAGCAGATCAGGGGCGGCTCAGCCTCCTTGCCCATCTGCTGACCCATCTGGCCAGGCCCCCTCTATGCCCAGGCTCTTGCCTCAGTCCGGCCAGGCTTCTCTCAGTCCCCCGCTGGCCCTGGAACAAAGAGTTTCAGGCAGTTGGGCCACACGGTGCTGTCCAGGGTGCTGTTGACAGATACATAATTTCCCAGTCTTACATCAAGTCTCTGCACACCTGCTCTGCTTAACTAGACAGATCTAGAGAAAGCTAGTCTGTCACCCTTACAAGGCGTGGCTGACACAGACGTTGTATGTTCACCAGGGAGGTAGTTATGTGCTCTTCCTCTGTTTCACGATGCAGCTGTTTAAATGCAAACCTGTAATCAAATGCACTAAAAGACACCAATCAAAGCCTTTAATTACTTTGAAAGTAAACTGATCATTCTACTTGATTATTGATAGTACTCCTTTCTACCATCATCCACGCCAGAGTTCTGCCCCAGGTTACCATGTTGACACAGCTCTGTATAGACTCACAAGTACATGCAGCTTTATTTTCTGCTTAGTGTTGTTAAGACATTGTTTTAAAGCCCCAAAAAACGTCTACAGAGATCACAGTATTGACCACTGACTGGTGTTATTAAAGTATATGGTGCTTGGAGGCACTCGACATAAAATGTTTTAAAACACAATCTAAGGTAATGCAACAACAGATTTAGCGCTTCAAAAGAGTTGTACTATTCTGATCAATAAGATTGGAGAGAATTTGTCTTTGAACTGGTTTTGTTTTTGTCTTGATTTACAGCACATTTATAGGTGAACAAGGATATTTTAATCATTTTAACCAAAAACAATGGTGAAATCCAGTCTTAAGTGTGAATAATTGTGTTGATAAGAGTTCCCTATCTCTGAGATAATAACGCAAAAGTGTAGTGAAGAGTGTGTATATTTTTTTTTCCGCTCTCTATCACTCGTCAACTTGGTTTCTCATCTATTCTTGGCTTCAAAACAAAGCTTGGCGTTGTCAGCCCCTCTCTTTGAACGCTGAACGTCTGTCTATTAATGAGTGCTTGTCAACAGTTAAAGAGGCAATAGCAGCTGATGAATGCAGCCTCCAGATTATTGCCACTCCTTGGGACAAGAGGGAAATTACAATCTGCATCAAGCACTGGAGAGGAACAGGGGCTCCTTTAATTAAAACAAAGCTAGCCTAATGGTGTGTAAAATGGCATGTAATCTACACACAATAGCCAGGGTGTTTTCAATGTTTAAAGATACTGGAATTTAAATTAGAATGTGGGCAGGGACTACGGAGTCTCCAGAGTCAGTCATGTGAGAAGTTGTCTACGGCCAGACTTGTCAGCAATACAGGTGCTGGGTTGATGCTCTGGTCAGTGGGAAGGGATGCCCAGTCAATCAGGAGTGTGCCAGACAGGCTTCAATGCTCTAATGACACTCCATTCCCTCTCTTAATGCTACAGAGGGATCCGTCACTGACCTGCAGCCCTGCAACATATCACAGACCAATGATGCTGTTTACTAGTCTGCTCTTTCAACAAGCAGACTGTCGCACGGTCCTGACAAGTTATATTTCCCTTAACCTTGCGCCATCCTTAGGGGCATCATCACAACAAGGCTATAGCTAATACAAATGATATATTTCATAATGAATAATAACATGCATTTGAGACATGCGGTCTGGTGCGTTTAACTTTCTCTGCAATGTTAAAGGTTGCTCTGCCATGCTATGAAGGACCACATAGTGCGGGTTGCCAACGAGGCTGAATTCATCCTGAATAGACAGCGAGCAGAGGACGTCCACAAACACGCAGAGTTTGAGGTACAAACCGTGTTTTTCTTGCTTTTCTAAATTCAAGTTATACCATTTGCTGTGAATATAGAACATTTTGTCCATGTGTTAATGAACCCTAAACAAATCCTATTAGCATGGAACAGCCATTCAACTGTATATGCTCAGTAATCTTGTCCCTCTGTGTCCTCACGAGGATTAACTCCTCACCAGTACAATTCCTTATAAAGGAATTTAATTACTGGTAGCAAAGGGGTATTCCGGCAATATTAATTTAGGATTTTGATATGAGCTTTTCCAACCAACTCTGGGCATAGCCTCCTGAGTTTACATTTAGCCCACCCGCATCAAACCACTCCTGTTTGAGACATGAAAGGAAAAGTAACGAGGTTTGAGCAATTTCTTGCAATAATGGTGCTTTTAGTTTCCTCTAATGTTTGTCTGCAACCACCAGAAGAAAGAAATTGCGCTTGTGTTTTTCGATGCAGGCTGTTCAGCTGAATATTACATTAAACAAACAAAATACCGTAGAGATGGATGAAACAATAGTAAGAGATCTTACTGTATTAAAATATTTTGTTTGGTTGTTGTAGAACATTAGAAGACATACGTGTGTGTGTGTGTGTGTGTGTGTGTGTGTGTAATCACACAATTGTGCCCACACAAGCGTACAGACACACATACACATACTACTGCCACCTCTGTTAGCAGCTTGTACATGTTAGGAGTGATGAGTTTCTTATCTGGAAAAAGCAGCCATCCTCAAACAGCTGCTTGATATACAGTTCTTGAGGATCCTTGACCTGCTAGATAAACTGGAAGAGACGGCTAGATATGCAATGTCAGGAGAAGGGGGGAAGTGTACCTGGCCCCATCCGTTCTGTCTGCCAACTCCAGACAGCCTACACTTTTCATCTAGGTCTGACGTTACTTTATTACCCACTCTCCAAGATTGAAGATTCAGGACGCAGATAAGACATTTTTACAATTAAGTTGGTGTCAGGGTGAAGCGTCATATGCTTTAAAGTGATAAATAACATTTGATATTTGTCACAGCATCACGTGGTAATGCAGGGTGACAAGCAGAGATTGAGTTATCTCCTTTATGAAGAATATGTTGAAGTATAATATCTGACAGAATTCAAATTTGAAGCAGGAAATTCAATTAAGTTCCAGCTTCTGTTAGCAAATTAGATTTTGAATATTAGCAAGAGTTCCCCCAGGGTGGCGTAGTAAGACAATCTTGTTTCAGCAGCAAAGATAGAGTCAGATGTGCTCCTCTAGATTACTTTTAGCCACCTGGAACACTTTTCAGATGCACTGACTTCTGCAACTTGATATAAAACCAATATTAAAACACAAATCTGTATTTTAAGTATTTATCACAGTTTACTTTATTTTCAAATACGTTTTTTTGCATTTATTTGATAGAAGTGCAGAGAGAAAAGAAACAGGGGAAGAGAGCGAGAGGGGTATGACATGCAGCAACAAAGGTCAGCTGCTGGAATCAAACCATGGACGTTATGTGTTGTGCGTCTTACCCAGTAGGCAACTGGGGCGCCATATTTTTTTTACTTAATCCTACTGACACCTTACATATTCCCAAATATGGAATCAAGCATTATTTGCATCATATCGTTTATATTTTGAATGTATTGCAAGTTACAATAGGGAATGCATTCTTGTGTTACATTTTGTTTTAGAAAATATAGCTGCATATTTACATTTTACACCATTACTATAACAGAGGACAATAGCTTGCCCTTTCATATAATAGCAGCGTAGCTTTGTTAACCTTGACAGACTGTATTCTTTGTGGATCTATAATGGTATTTCCCCATCTCCTCTAATAGCACTATCCACAGCTACCTAGCAGGGAGCCTCATCTGTCCACATTTAGGGAATGGACTGCCTTCATGTGCTCGCCGTGATTTACTACACTCCTCCAAGGGAACAGAAATATATCTCTCAGCTGTCCACTAATATCTTTATGCACTCAAGTGTGTTGAATGAAGCCATAACATTCTTCAGCGTGACAAATGCTCCATTAGAGGATATATATTATTCTGGCTTTATTCAAGTAAAATATTCTCAAATGCTATTACTACAATGTCAGACATCACTTTTGGCAGTGGATACTGTGCCTAAAGCCATAAATATGAGGTTCACAGACGATGTTTTTCCTTTTTTTTCCTTTTTTAATATCTCAAATTAGTCCAACTGTGCCCAATATGCCGCTGATAGAAAAGAGGAAGAGAAGATGTGTGACCACCTGATCAGCGCTGCTAAACACAGAGACCATGTGACGGCCAACCAGTTAAAGCAGAAAATCGTCAACATCCTCACCAACAAGCACGGTGCCTGGGGGACGCTGGCCCAGAGGTAAGCCCCCCTTCACTTGGATATATGAAGATCACGTTCAGACCAACATGGGCCACGTTAGGTCCAACCTAGAGGACAAAAGTTACCTGTTCACAAAACTCTGTAGTGATGGGATAGGACCACCAGTTAATGTCATTTTCCCAGAAACCGATAGGGTCAGCGATCTGGTCAGCAAACGCAATTACAGTGTGGAGTGGCTTAATCCTCTGGGGACAGCTGATTGGCCAGTCGTTCAACAGACCGGGGTGGAAGAAGGGGAAGATGGGGGCTGGGGTGTTTCTGCAGTGTTGTCCAGGCATTCATTGACCCTCTCAGTAACACAGACCAGCACCTGGTGGTAGTTGCAGACTTCCCCATGGGCCCTGTTAAAATAACCGCCGGCTCTCCTGCTCTGCCTCCCACCACTCGCCTGCATCCACATGGTCCCACAGATACACTACAGAGGGGAAGGATCAAGAGCTAGTTATATCGGACAAACAGAGGTCTTAAAACATACTGTTTGTATTGAGAGCTGAGAATTGGACCATTTATCTTGTGTTACAGATCTAAGTAACAGTATGCATGCAGTTGTTTTAATGATAGGACTAGGAAGGTTCAGGTGTGCTTGCTGGTGAAACTGTGGTAGGCTCTGTGTTGATTCTCATTTCTGTCTTTTTCAAAAGCGAAATCCATATTGGTGGATTTAGGTCAGAAGCAGAGTTGGTTTAAAGTAAAACCAAATATTGATCCAAATACTTTTGATAATCATGCTTTGAGCTGCATCCTGACAAAGACCAGGCACTCGAGAGAAAGTATGCCACTCTTGCACAAACCACCACTGCTGATTTGCCAAAACAAATTTTGCCTCTTTGCTGAAACAGTAGCTTTGGTTTTGTTATTCATTTTTGAAAATACAATGCAGATGTTTTACCATGTTTGCTGAAATTGGGTTCGTTTCATATCTAAAACCACGTTTACCGTTGTCAAGAAAAATATTCTAGCTTGTGTAATTACTTTTTACGGGTATATTCTATGTCTTTGACTTGCTGTAAAGTTCAAAGATTTTCCGCCCAAAACAGCAGATGTCATAAGCTGCTACATTTGGTTTCTTTTTTTTCATGGATTGAGTAAAATAGTTTGGATGCCTATGGGCTACTTCTACTTTCTATGTGCTTCTTAATATCAAATGTAGTTATATTAGCATAATTTACTCTACAAAAAACCTTGTGTCATTTTCTGTTGAAGTGGTTTCTTCAAGAACTGCTAGAAGGAGTGTTATTATACGCACATCACATGTATGTGCAGGGCCAGACAAGGCTGAAGAGTAATGCAAAAAAAGAGTATTGTATTTAAAGAAATCAGTCAGTGTGTAGGTGTTACTCTTCTACACAGAAATTGAACAATAATAAAAATGTGTTATTTAAATTTGTGTTTATTGTTACAAAAATATGATTCAAAATTATGTTTTTCATTATAGATATTGTCAAATGAAAACATATTTTGGCTATGACTGAGAAGAGTACAGATTTTCATAAAATTGACTGAACCTTAGCAAAAGTACCCATGACAAAATCTATTGGATTGAATTCTGGGCTCCAGTTCAAATATTTATGGAGTCCCTCTCAGACGCATAGCATTTGCATTGAAACAAAAGGTTATTGAGCATGAGTGCATTGTAAATGATACCGCAAAACTTCCAACAAATTCAAATTTAATGGTAACCTGCTGGTGAAGAAAAATGATGCAATATGCTCACAAGCTCAAGGCAGTGTTGCAGTTCAGCAGCTTAGTCTTATTCAATGCTACATTAACTTTCCCATTTATGCTGCTCTTGTAAAATATAAAGCCCTCAAGCATTTTGAGGTGGCTGTCTGTTATGTCTGAGTGTGAGCGTGTGTGTGTGTGTGTGTGTGTGTGTGTGTGTGTGTGTGTGTGTGTGTGAGAGAGAGAGAGAGACAGAGAGAGGGAGAGCAAGAGAGACTTTAGCTGTTAATGTTTGTTTTCACCCTTGTGCACTGAAATTGCTTTGCCTTTTACTCCTAAGTTCTGCCTAGAGAAATGCTAAAGGATATTTATCATTTGTGTAGAATATATTATAAACAAAATTATTCTTAGGCAGGCAGGAGACAGGAACTAGTATAACTTATAGTTATGCCCCCCCCCCCCCCCCTTTACCAGTGTGCATTTGCAACTGTGGTCATTAGATGGATATTGCCACCTGGCCTGCCATTAGCCGTGCATGTGTTTGTCCCGAATTACAGACATCTGCAGGTTATCTGCACCTCTGAGGGCCACTCCATTTTGAGCTGTTGTTTTCTTTGCGGCAAGCAGTGTAAGAAATTGTATTGCAGCACGTATGACAACAGCCGACGACAAGGAAATGATCTGTGCAAGGCTTGAAAACAGCTGCTGTGCAGCCATGTGATCTGAGTGAAGTATAAGCAGATCAGACCCTATGGTGGCCTGTTAGATCATACTATATGCTTGCCTGATGATGAATGTCCCCCTGTATAGAGTCAGCATAGGAAAATCAATACTCCTCAAATTGAAACAGTATAGGGTTGTATTGATCCGCCGTGCTAAATCAAAACGAGGAGGCTTTGATACATCTCTCCAAGACAGCTCCCTGCCCAGTAATGACACACTATCAATTTTAGCTTTACACTGATAAATCAAGTTGAAAATTGGATGTCAGAGTTTTTTCCAGGGAGAGAGTGATTTTCCCTGCCCTCTGGTCCCCTCTGCTGTTGACCTCTGAACCCTGCCAGTGGATTATAAAGTTCAGAGTCGTCTAAAGTGAAAGTAGATGTCAAGGCGAGGCTGATGAATTCATTGAAGAAAATCATCCGCCACTTTTGTAACCCAGAAGCACTTTACTGTGGCAGTATTATAAATATCTCTCATTCTGCAGATCTCAGTTATTAAACAGAAACGGTTTCACGCACAATAAAAAGGTGTAACTCATCAAACGGCATAAAATACACTGTTAGAATTACACAGTGGCTGGTACATATCAACTTACAGTTATTTTTATTCATAAATTAGTTTTCTTTGCGTTTTTAAAATGTAGAAGTATCATTTTTATGTCTTTCTATGTCACGGAAGTGATTATTTTATACTGTACAAAGATAATGTATTTCTATCTGTCCATTATTCTCCATTTCCATCTTGTGCAGGTGATGTAGCCTTACACAGACACACCTATACTACTGACACTTCAACTAAAATACTCACAATCTGGGCTTCTGTGCTTCTTTGTTGTGTGATTCCCTTCTGTTCGTTTACCAGCGCTCTTCAGGAACTAATTGTGGCGACACAACCAACCTAACTGAAGTAAAAGGGGCTGAAGGAGACAAACCTCCCTTTATTCCCATGCGGGTGTTCGTGTTTACATCAGCAGCATCAGTGACAGCTGACGGAGGAGCCTCCGCTGGCCCCCACAGCAGACCTTAACCTTACCTGACTAGTCTATTGATTGTCAACATTTCTTCTGTATAATTACTTTTTTGTAGCAGACGAGAGAAAGTAAAATGGCGGCATATATTGATCTGCAGCAAGGCAGTGGAACAGCCGTTTCCCTTGACTAACAGTGAGTTTCATCTCTCACACGTGATGAATGGTAACAATCTGCCTGTGGATAATAACTTTGTGATGGAATGAACCTTTTTACTCACGATGTGCCCAGAGTATTTGGTCTCGCCTGAAAGGGTTATCAATTCTAATAGAAGTCCACTAACACAATGGGGGATTGCACCCAAATGGCCTTACAGCCTCACAGGGTTTGACGTCTGTTGACCTGTCTGGGCCAGAAAAGGAAGGCCAAGGTCTCTGGTTGAGTCTTTGAGCATGATGATATTAACAAAAATCATCTCGACAGTATAACAGATATAATTCAAAATATTACCTGTTCTGATATCCAGAGTAGCAAAATGAGTCTCTCCTTAATGCATTCTGCTAAAGAGTTACTTTTTTGTAAATTAAGTAAGAATAAAGTAAGAATATATTAGTAGTATTCAGTATCCCCAATCACTGGATAATAAGGTGCCTAGAAGTCACCATTTTTTGCTAGATAAAAGGCTGTAAAGCATGCTATTATGTCTTTTACCAAAGCCTTTTCTGCCAGAGCCAGACCTATAATTTTGAGTCCACTATCTAGCGAGGGTTAAATAGAGCTCCATTTAAAGCAACTTGCAAGTGATAATGTTTTTTATTCTTCATTTAATTAGGTCTTATTTAAAACATTATGCTCCTTTGTTCTTGCAAACTGATGTTCTACTTGCATTTGTTCTTGACCTACACCAGGCTCTATTCCCTTGAGGCACTCTTAACCTTGCACACTGTGCTAATTATCTCTGGAAAGAGGCCCATTCACACAATCATCAATTTCATCGGGTGTTGAAATTGAGCTGGGCATCGCCTGACTGTGCCCCATTTCCAATGAAAGATGGGGATCCACAAAGCTGGCGATCCGAGAGAGTTCACCTACAGTACAGTATGGCTCTTCATCCCGCGTCTGATCGCGCACGTCTGTCTTCATTACACCGGATGACCTGGAGTTAATCTTGTTGCTGCTGTGTTGTTTCCCTTTTGTCTTTGTCCTATACCCATTCCTCAGTGTGTCTATTCTCTATCTCTTAATCTACAAAAGAAAAGTCATATTCAATAACTAGAAGCACTTGGATCTTAGCTTGGTGTCTTCACGTCTGCGACAGTGTTGAGTGCAATGATGATAAGAAATGGAGAAATTAAAGAGAAGAAAGTTCTGTGTACCATTTCCAGCCCTCTGTGATAATCTGATCATGATGTTGGCCATAGAGTCACTTAACACTTGGCTTTCGCATGATGCTTGATCAAACTTGATGTGTTTTTATAGAGGAAATTACTCAGTATTTTTTTTCTCAGTTTATAGGTTACTTTGAAAAGCAGTGGGCTGAGAAATGCTCATCACCATATGGTTGCCAGTCACCACTTTTTGATGCACGGTGTCTTTATGTGTTGTTTTTTCCTCAATCTAGC
The DNA here is from genome assembly GCA_038419695.1 of Scomberomorus guttatus. Taxonomy (NCBI): domain Eukaryota; kingdom Metazoa; phylum Chordata; class Actinopteri; order Scombriformes; family Scombridae; genus Scomberomorus; species Scomberomorus guttatus. The sequence goes on along the minus strand of CM076451.1, from coordinate 8,418,341 downwards.
AGCGGCATTTTTTTGAGGAATTTGGCGTAAAAGTGCTTACCAAAAGGATGCGCCGGTTGACGGGCGGTGTTTTTGCATTTCTTCTCTTGAGTTTCTAGTGTCTGCTGGCTGCAGAATGATTTCCATGATGTGAGGAATCCCTGTCATTAAGGATGCACATGTGTGGTTGTCATTTTAATGGGTTCAGTGAAGTAATGTCGTTTGGTTGAAAGAGAAGTTGTTTCTTAAGAGCCTGGACTGGATGTGGTGCCAGAATTTCCTCAATAATCCTATTTGGGCAGCTAGATGTTACCAATGAACTCTCAATGAATGTCTTTTGTTTATTTTGTTTCATTTCTTTTTATTTTTTTAAGCTAAGAGTTTTTAATATTTTTAATCACTACTTTTAAATACAGCACAGTGACAACTGCATCTCAAATAAATTCCTCATGGACTTTGTTGCTCATTGTTAGTCTATTCAGATAACTGAAAATGAAAGAAAAGATCACTTGTCCTCAGAGTAACACTAAAAACTGACGTGTGTTCAGTGTCCCTGTGTGTGTGCGTGTGTGTGTGTGTGTGTGTGTGTGTGTGTGTGTGATAGAAACCAGTCACTGCTCCTTTGAATAGAATTGTCACTGATTACTGGTATTTATTATAATTACCCCCTACTCATGTCACCAATGGAAGCTTTTAAAAGGAGTATAATGGTGTTTTATTGAATCAGCATGTCCCTGTCCTTCCTCCCGACTGTCTCACACAAATCTCCTCTGAGCATAAATAGAATAAAAAGGAAATCCTTAACCATGAGATCCTCATCTGTCTGCAGTCCAGCCCTGTACATGTTTCACTCGGCCATTCTGGTTTAAGTGGCTTAAATCCATTAAGTTAATTATTAAGTAGATTGGCTTAATTACTTTTAGTATTTTAAGTACTTTTATTTCAATAATTGCATCTTAATCATAGGGATTTTATTTCACTTGCAGATTTATTTATATATATTTATATTGTGAATTTGAGTCTGTATGGAGTAGTCTCATGTAGCTGACCTGTAATGTATAGCTTTTGTTTTCCTTTTGCTAATGTGGCCTGAGTGTTAGACTATTTCTTGCTGTTTTGCAGACAATTCAGGCCTCAAACAAGCACCTTTAACCTGGTTATAGCAAAGGTTTTTCCACGCACTGGCTCAAGTTTACCCTCTTACTCGACCATCAATATTTTTCTCCAAAGAATCAGAGAAAGTATGAGGAAGCGGGGTTTTTGCTGCCCTAATATAACAGAAGTACCAAGAATATATAATCCTCTATTCCATTATGAGCTCTTGTCAGCTGTCAAAAATTTCTCTCTTTTCTAGAATGATGTTATAGTTTCCTATAAAACTGTTATCAATCCCTTTATTTTTCTTTTCTTCCACATCTTATTGTGAATTATGCCTGTCAGCTTTTCCTTTCCTTTTACAAACAAAACACATTCCCAGTAGACTGGGGTGTTAGATCTGGCACCTCAAAAACCTCAAGATTCACTCCTTGAGGAAAGATGTGCTTTAAATACCGATTTGAAAAAGAGGAGAATAGACGATAGTCCTCTTACACATTTATCCTGCTGCACTTAGCAAGTCTGAAAGCATCCATAAATAATGGTGCTCCTGTTTCCTGTAGTAGGTTATCAGTGCTGGAAAATTAGCTTTTAAAATGCGGTTTGAAATCCATTTGGGTGATTGATGGGTGACTGGACTAATAAATTTTGCCAGTAGGAGGAGGCCGGCTCATAGCCATTCTTTATGGTTGTCATGAAACCAGACACATTTGATGTGGAAAATAGGGAGGTCTCGAAACAACTCTGCTTAATAAAGAATGCTATTGGAAGGACAATTTGTTGTTGTTACAGAGACAATACAGACAACCAGCTTTCTATTAATGATTCTATAGCAGGAATTGTGTTTTATCACCTGTACTGAAAATGTATGTGTGTGCAGTGTGCGCATGTGTTTGCCAAGTACGATCAAGTACGATTTTCCTATATGGGTTTGAGTCAAATATGCGTGCAGATGACATTGATTTCAACATAACATCAACGTTTTTTCTTTTATTTCCCACCCTACTTTTAAAACATGGATGTGCAGTTTGGTGGCTCGATGCCACGTCTGAAATCTTGTGTGTGAGCTCAGTAGCACCTAGCTGTAGATCTCCACTGGGAGTCCAATCCTCCTAAGCATTTTTTGGACCACCCTCAGAGAGGAGGTTCCTCCAATACGGCACTTTGGCACAGTCAAAATCCGGTCTAGCTTTGACCACATAGTCTAGAATATCACAGGTCCTAGTCAAACACCAGAATACCGCATTCAAACTGAAACCATCTGCACAGGACAAAATTTTGGCATCCAGCTCATTAATCAGTCATTGTAAGTTGGGGGTTTGGTTTGTTGTGCATTAGATTTCTGTTAAAGACAGATGAATTTATTTTGGCTGAACCTAAACTTAAACTTGGACTCAAATGAGTGTCCTTTAGCGGACCAAATAAAATGCATCAAATACAGTTAATACTGGTAAAAGGAAATCTTCAAAGTAGAGGATTTATCCCCCACTGTCATCTGCTGTCTATTTGCACTAAGAATTAGGGGACATAATCTTCAGCAGTAATCGCCCAGTTGCCTACAGTGGATTTACATTTTTCACACTGTGTAATCTTGCGTTTACAATATCATTTACGTGGGTTTCTCCTTTCCACCCACTGACATCTCTCTTTTCCTCAGTTAAGCTTTGAGGGAGATTGACAGGGGACAAGCTCAAGGCGTTAGTCTTGCTTTGCATGCAGCGGCTTGTGATACTCCGTGCATACAACGGGCGCACACATGCGCGCATGCACACATACTCAATTTTGATTGATACTTAACTGAAACTGAGCTCTTGTTGCTGTCAGAGCCCAGCTAAATCTCCTGAGCTTCTTGATTTCTGACATTTGTAGATATTATATTCATGGAGCAAGAAGGCTGTATTTTGTGATGTGATCCCCTGTAACACTTTAATCTGTTTATACTGCCTCAATACTGTGGCAGGGAAGAGGGCAGAAACCATACAATGAAATAGAAGGCTGCCAGCCAAGCCATTACTGTATCCTGCACGCACTGAAAATCTTGGATTTGGACACACGGAATAGATCCAAGGCTTCATGGAGCTTTGGATGGCTGTTTCATGTATTTTACTTTTTCATAATATGGAGGTAAAGACAACATTTTAGATAAGAGCATGTTATACTACCTCATGTACTTGCTGTTTGTGTAACAAATAGCAATAAAAATGTCTGTATGAATTCATCTGTGTGGTATGGGAGTTTTTTATCCTATCCACACATGCTGCACTGTAGCTGTTGAAGTTGAACAAAATAAAACAGTGTTTCCTCACATTTAGATCAAAAGAAAGTGAAAGGATGTAGTGACCTCTATCCTACTGTCAACTGTACACAATTAGTTGAATCATTGCTATTTTTTTAACTAACCTCTTCCCTGTTAAGGGTAAATTAAGGCAAGACTTTATTGTGCTGCATTTCCCTCCAAAGGAAACATAAAGGCTTTGAAATAGCTCCAGCTAGTGCACAGTTGGAACAAGCAGCACTTAGTAACCTAATGCTAGTCCTGGTGCTTAATGGTTTGCATTAGCTGCAAGCTATAAAATTATCCCAGGTCCTCACTAATGTTGGAATAATCATTTACAAAGATGGTTACCACATGCTGGAACTGTTTTCTTCTTTTTCTCTTTTTTTACGACCTTAATTCGCTGTTATTAATAATGAATAAAAATGCAATTTTCTGTCGGGTTGCTCCAGGGCTCTGGGAATCATTTCAATGAATATTTCAGCACATTATTTTAATCATGGCTCCACATATGCAGGGAGGGGGCTTGTTTTATAGGCTCATGCCTCAACCGCCCCAAGACCCCGATCATTAAACCCCACGCTGTCTGCGTTGAGGTTCCTACCTTTGATTTACAAGACTTGTTAAAAAACATTGTAAAAAAGGAGGCAAGCTGTGCCATTTATACTTGTAATTTGATGCTGTATTAGTTAATGGGAGTGCCTGTGATTTATGTGCGCAGTGGTTGCTGCTGCTCCCTGCTGTTCTGATGCTATGGGCTTTAGCAGAGCTTACATTACTGGGCCTCTGCAGAGCATGCCACTAGTCAGCCTAATAAATCTGCTATCTGTGGCCTGGTTTTTCTCCTCAAGATGTTTTCCTGTGATAAGGAAATGGCTGTTGTAACCAAACCATCACTGAGAGGTGTGTGCTCTGTCTAACCTGCCTGTCTTCTTGTCTCTTTCTTTTTTTTTTAATTGATATTTTCACGTTGTGATTGGTGCACATGTAATTTGTGATTGTACTTAACTGTCTTCTTGTCTCTTTTTATAGTCAACTGCACGACTTCTGGCGTCTCGACTACTGGGAAGATGACCTGCGCCGGAGGCGGAGATTTGTCAGGAACCCATTTGGCTCCACCCACTTAGATGTCTCGTGCAAATCCTTGCAGGAGTATGGTGAGTTTATAATTTATTTGTGAAATAAGACCAATTTTAAACCCATCAGAAATAGAGAGCTGAAAATTCACACAATTAACTTTGAATATCAGTTTTTCCATTAAAGAGTCTTAGAAAAAGTCCATGTAATTTAGCATATTGCTAAGCAGAAGTTAAGGGTCATTTTTATTATAACGTATTTATGAGTCCTGTGAATTGAACATGACACATCTATTTTATTGCACTTTTTTATTTCCATCACAACACATACTTAGGAACAAATTGGATCTCTCCCTTTATTGTTTTCTTCTCTTTGCCTGAAACTTTCTTATTGACCCAGGCAGTCCTGTAGTGTTGCCCACCACCTTGTGTCAGTTTTGCCTTATGTCATGCAACACCGACTTTTAAAGGAAAGCAGCTCAGTACTATTAAACACCCTTGGCCTTTCTGTCCCAATATAATTGAATAGCAGAGCAAATTTATTAAAGGCACAAGGGTGAATGTATTGATTCTGAAATTAATGGAGTAAGCACCTTCTTTATAGAAAATAGAAAACAGACAATGCATTATGTTCAGGGTAGGCCTTTAAAATGACTGTAGACTTACAGCAGCACATGCATGATGACCAAAATGTTCAATGACCTCATGTGTGTCTCAGTGTTGAGCTACTGAAGCTGACCGTTGCTTTGGTTCAGGATGTCATCTGGCTGCTTTCAGCTGCTGTATGAAGATCATTGCAGCTCTGCTGATAACACATGCCAGCTGCTGCCTCGGCTGCAGGTGGTCCATATATGAGACACACATGCAATAATTGCACCGTCTGCTTTATATTTTGTAGTGGTTCTATTATTTTTAGCCATATGCTAATTTTGTGGGCTTTTGCAGATGTTGATACTGTTGTGGGGAAGAAAACAAAGCTATTAGCACTTTTAATCAGCTTAGAAATATTAAAGGCTCTTTAACAGAGAATGGAGCCTGTTTCTTTCCCAATTAGAGAAACATTAATAAAAATGTTAGACCTGAGATTTATGTATATGGGGGGGTGACAAAAATAACAGTAAAAGAAACTGTATGGTGGTTGTGTCTGTCAAAAATATCAATAAAAAAAAGAAATATTAAGCTATCAGGGAAATTCAGTATCATCGGCAAAGAAATTACATGAACATAGGCTCAAACTGTAAATAATAACCAGTAAATAATACATTTCTGTGGATAACCTTGATAAAATTTGTATAAAAGCTGAGGAGATGTTTATACTGAAGGCAGCAGTATTTCATCAATTATATTTTGTTCCAACTTTGCCAGTCAGCATCGCCCATTGCCCTCTTTTGCACAGTTGCTCAAATTCTTTCCCCAAGACAGGAATTTTTCCCCAAAATTTATCCTACAGTATATGTTAGTATTATCTCCTTTAGTGACTTATATAACAAATTTCCTCAAGACAATGCCAAAAATACATGTCATGAATCCATCAAATCACAAGAATATGCTTCTGAGATAGCAGTTTTGTTTCTGTTGTTTGACATTAGTGCCTCAGTGTAGTTGACTGAAGACTTGTTGAAGCCCAGCTGGCATGTGGTGGTTTTAATGAGCGGAATAATGTATAAACTTGTCAAGTGAAAAGGATCGCCTGCGGTCGGATGGCCCTCTTGCTCTCCTTGAGAGGTGAGCTGCACTTTCAGGATTATTCCAGCAGGCTTTGATGTGGTTGCACAGCACAGGCCAGGTTTTGTTATGAGTTGAAATGAGAAGGATCTTTTGTTCTTTTTTTAGGACTTCAGTAGATTTCGTTGGCATAGGCAGTTGGCAGTTTTTTGTTTAAATGTATTATGACAGGTTGTGTTTTTTATGAATATTCACTTTTAATTAGCATTGTTTTAAAGATAAGATCAGTCTTTAGCAGATAACCCTGGTGCAGAGGTTCAGAGGTGGATATCCATTTGTCATAATATCCACACTGTGTTTCTATGATTTGACAGGGACTCTGTAGGACTTTTTAGTGGGTTGCCGGCTGCATAGGCACCAGAGAAGTAAAACAAAGCAGCTTGTGTGAGTTTGCCATTGAGAGTCATTATTAAGGCTTTCAAATCTGGGACTATTGGAGGAACAGTAGGTTGTCCAAATTGAATACACAGTTTCTGGTTTGACAGCAGGATATGACAATATACGCTCAGCCACAATCTCGTGTTTGAAGAGGGCAGACTTACACTGTTGTGTTCACAGTGAACGTCAGCCTTATGGGCTCACCTGGGGAAAATGAAAGTGAGCTGGAAAGATTTTTTTTTTTTCCACAAAGAACATTTCAGTGAGTGAGTGGCCTGCGTCGTTTTTGACAGCATCTAAGAGTCTCGCGCTGTTCTTTGAAACAGTAGATCATCATCCCTGCAAAATCAACACTCTTCCTAAAAGTCACACAACTGAAAGAGTGGAAACGTGGAGAGGAAACTTTTTTTAAAATCAGTGTAACCTTTCTAATCACTTTTGTGCAATGTGTGTGTCTGTGTGTGAGAGTGTATGGACGTATGTGATGGGAGGTTAAACTCTGCCTCGTTGTCTATTAGCGGCATTGACAGCTTAGCCAGCACATTCTGTCTCTGCCCTCTGCCTGTAATAACCTGCCCTGTTACAGCCAGCCACGGCCCAGTATTAGAGTGTATTGTTAGGTGACTGGAATTGGGCAAGCATGAAATGGAAGTCACGTTAATATTGATCCAAGTGTTTAACGGGGTGTTTTACCTCCAGGTGTCCTTGCTGTCTCATTTCAGGTGAGGAGCTTCTCTCAGAGCTGATTGCCCCGGGCAGAGATCTTTATAGCTCTTTACTGCAGCAGAGGCACCGGCCTCCTGATGCAATATTAACCTTCTGCAGCTTTATAATCAAAGATATTAAACTGTGAGGGCATTTACTAGCATTCATATCCACACATTTGAATGCAGCCTTCCAGTATAAACATGATATGCTAAGAAACAGTTGGAGTTCAAGTCCAGATGAGAGTATTATTAGACACTGCTGTTAATGTTTTGATGGAGAAAAGATGAGGTTGTTTGTAACCTCTGGCAGCACAGTGGACATGCACTGCATTTCCCAGGATATTGAATAAAGATCACCCCAAGAGGAAGCGTCTGCACTGTATAAACTCCCCTACATCAAAGTTATGATGTTTACTTTTACAGTCTCAAAACACATACTCTGCTAAACGGATGGCTTGCATCACAGGAAGTATGAAGCTGTCATTTTTCCCTTCATTTCATCTTTCAGTGCAGAGTAAATAAAAGTGAAGAGACAGAGGGCAGAATTGCATCGCTTTAGCAGTAATGCAATACCATGGACATGACTTTTTCTCTCCATGTGGAATGTGGAGCCTGTGGAGAGGGTGCGTAGGAGGGCAGGATCTGAAACAGATAGAGTCTGCGAAACGGAAGAGATATATTTAAAACATTCTATAGAGCTCACGTTATATGGATGTTGGAATGATTGCACAAAACACTGATGTACATTATAGGATAGTGTAGTAAATAAGCTATAGAACCATGTAGTTTTGCATGTTATCTACAAATTTGACAGGATGAGACATAAAACAGAATAATTCCTGCAAAAGCTCTAAAGTTTAAGCTTTTTTTGAAGTCTCTGTTTAGGAAGAGGTCAAGATAGCTTTAGCTGTGTCTAAAATGTTTCCTGTCATATCAATTGACAAACATTCAGTGATTTCCACAAGAGCCCTGCATTTGACCTTTTCCAGCATATTATCCAGATCTTGCATTGCTTATCATGAAAACCTCTCAAAATGAGCAACCTGAGGTATTTTGTGTTTTATTTATAGTCGTGTATATTGAATTACCCAAGTATTTGTGTGATCAGCTTTTTTTTTTTCTGCTGAGGAGAAGTACCCATACAAGTTAGTTGAACCCTAAGTAAAACATGATGTTATGGATTTCTTTCTGAGGAGTGGCGGTGAAGTGGTTGAGGCAGGGTGTATAATACATAGGAGACTTACAAAAGCACATGTTTGCCGGCTCTTCTGAGGCTATAAAAAAGAAAGGCTAGTGCCACAAGACTCTCCAGCATAGCAGTATATGAAACATGGACCCTTGGCAACAGTGTTATAGTTGATTCAACAGTCTTTTAAAGGCCTTTAAACTCTTATCTATTCCATATTGAATAGTAAAACTACTGAACAATGAAATGTTTCCAATGTTTCTCTGAGAATATAAAGGTTATTTCACCAGAGCTTTGGCTTGTTCACAGAGGAATACATTTACTTGATTTCATTACCGTGTGGCTTCCAAGAAGATCATAATATCTTGGTCATGTATGTTCTGTACTAATACAACTCAACTTTGCATTTATAAAATTAAAAATACAATGGAATTGACATTTTAACTTCCTGTAAAACTGTCACTTCTTGGAAAACGCAACCTTTAATGGTGACCTCATCCTGTTCTACTAGCTGTGAACTTAAAATCTATCCAATAAAACATCACAGTTTTTTAAGAAATCCCGGCTTTCTTCTCCTTCTATCAAACCAAACTGATATGCAATTGATTTAAAAATTAGTCTCTCACCGCGTTATATATCAGCAGGAATTACATTGCCTCAAAGAAGTAAAAAGGCCATTTCATTGGGTCTAAAAAGGATCACATTCCTTTCTTTGTGATTTTCAATATTGCATTATAATTACATTTTAAAAATCTAAACAGAATTTTAGTTTAAATGTCTAAATATTTCTGTGATGGTGGTTTGTATAATGGCCAACACTAGGTCTTAAAGGTGCAATGTGTAGGATTTAGTGGTATCTAGTGGTGAGGTTGGAGATTGCAACCCTAGACTGTAAAATAATGGATGTAGCCACTGTGACGTCACCCGTTAGTTTGTGGACTCCCGTTTTGAAACCTCAAGTTTGCATTTTGACTGTTGCCATTTTGGATTTTTGGAGCCAGAAGTGACCATATTTGGACGAGAGGGTGGAACTGACCCTAATGCTAGCTGCTAGTTCGGTAAGCACGTTTTTTGCACCAGGCTGTATTTCTGCTGTAAAATTGGGCATTTTAATATGGGGGTCTATGGGGATTGGCTCACTTTTGGAGCCAGCCTCGAGTGGCCATTCGAGGAACTGCAGTTTTTGGCACTTCCGTGTTGGCTTCATTTTTCAGCCCTGGAGGTTGCCGCTTGATTGCAACCAACTGAATAAAACTGAAATTCTGAAAGATTGGTTTTGTCTGCATATTAAGACCCATCAGGTGAACATATGATACCCATATACATGTAGGTCCCCATCTATAAGAAAACACCCATCCTATAACATGTATTGGCATGAAATATCCAAAGTATGTTTCTGGAAAATTGTGCAGAACTCAAAACCATCTATCCTTGTTCGACCCCTGTGATGAGTGCTCAGGGGCGGCCTCCGTTGGTCACAGCTGGCAGGTCTTCATCAGCCTCCAATGGGGTCACAAAAACTCTGCAATGCACTTTACTGAGTGTAATTAGTGCAATCCAAGGCAGTTTCAACTCAGTGATTGAACAAGAGGACCCTTGAGACTGGTGATTGGTGGCTTCTCTTGGCACTGTTCCTGAAGGACTTGAGAGCAGACATGACATGAAACTGCTGTCATTCTTTCAGAGATGTTGTGAAGCCACTGGCAGCGGCTTCTGGTGAGCTGCTGACTTTGTAAAGTTAATTAGATAGATGCTAGTTGGTGTAGCATCATTAAACAGTGACCCAACGTAGGCCAAGATTCTTCTATTCGTTAGTGTAAATTTTATCAAGTCATTTAGTGAAATATACTTTTAATAGGATTTGAGAGAAATGCCTGACTCAGCTTTCCAAAACTGAAGCCTCCATCTGTAGTTGTACTCCTTGGTAGTTTTGTATGTTTTTGTCATTTTGTGTTTAATAGCATTCAACTAATATAACAGTATTCTAAAGATCAGTTTAGTTTCCTATTGATCATGTAATTCGCTGAGGAACACCACAGTTGAATTCAAGGATGATAAATGATAAATTAATATATTCGGACACTATAAAACCAGCTGAAGTCAGAATGCTTAAATCCTTCTGTAGGTGAAGAAATGAAAGTGCACACACAGTAGTATCTACCCCAGCGTGCACACACCTCATATGAATTATGAGATATTCAGAGAGTCGCATTCTCTTTGTTTTGCCGTACAGTGGTCAAGGGTGAACACATGAAGAGCTTTTTTAACGAGTCTGCCTTGACACGACTGCAGAGCAAGTCCTTTAATAGTGACAAATGGCGACCCTTTTTACTGCTGCGCTTTTAATACAAGAATGTCTTCGAGTCATCGGGCTATCACTCATGACAAGATCGCTTTTCGTGTCAGCACATTTTCTCCTACATGTCATACCTCTTCATTTCTTGTTATTTATAACCATATTATGTTTTCTGTGAGAACTAAATTGCTTTGTGGGTAAAGCTAATCCTCTACCCTGCACTGTTCCGGTTGATGTTGGTCATTTGCGTGTAGAAATCAGTATGGTTTATTTGGTCTATTCAACCCCGTACAGTTGCCAATCAGAACATCATCATGTCTGCTGAGCTTTCCCCCATTTACTTTGAGCATAATGATGGTTTACAGAATTACAGTTTTAAGTTTCACCCATTCTGCTTTGATCCCTGACCGCTGGCTGGCTTTTGCCTTTAACATTACACAGAATTCATTTCCGAAACGCACAGACTTTTCCCCTCCGTCTGATGAAAGCACACCAGATATGAGACAGAGCAGGAAGCAGAGTTTTTTCTTGGTAGCAATGTTGACAACAGTCAAATATGACCTCTTCAAGACAAGGTACATGTTCCTCAGGGGAGGGAGAGGCAAATTAAGAACTGTGCTGAAAGGAAACATGTCAGACGAGTGTCAGCCACCTCCCATTTCTTGATATGTGTTCTTCCTTTCGTTCCTTTTCCTCTGGTTATTTCCTACATTAGACTTCAGAAGGACAAATTCACATAAACGTTGTGAGCAGCGGCAGGCACATGTTGGAGATGAGCTGATTTAAGCTGATAAATGTGTTGTGAGACCTCTTTGTTTTGCAGAATGTATGAACACATCTTTTTTCAATGAGCGTGCCGCACTATAGCCATATGATAAAGTCCTGGTGTAAGCAGCCTTCTAATTGTGCTGTCTGTTCAGTCTCACTCTTGTCAAGTCTCCAAAAGCGGCAAATGATATCTCTAATCGACTACGAGCTTGAGATGTATCCCTCGATTCAGCTGTTGGTCTTTCAAGATACAGAGAGTGTTTCATTGTTGACCTTGTCTAAAAATAAAAGCTGAAACACCTCTGATGTTCAACCACGTGAAATGTATTCAATGAGCTAATGTGTACCCTGACATTCTTTCATATGCTATGGCAAGCACATTAGTGAGCATCTCATATCAGGTTTATCCTGCATATCGTTGTGTATTACATGCAGAGATTCTCCATGGTTTGTTTCTCATTTTTTAAATTTTGATAGACGCAATGATATTCATTTTGTGAGCCTATAAAAGCAGATTGAACACAGAAACAGCACAGACAATCACGTTGCTTATTTGGTTTTAGGTTTCCCATGTAAAAAAATCCTTAAATCCATTAAGCTCATACTCTGATTATCAAAAATGTGGTTAGGATGCCTGGTTTACTCAGTAATTTCGGGCCTCTATGGGTGGATTTTTGTGTTTAAGAAAAAAAAAAAAAAAAAAAGTCTTAGCAGATGTTCTTACTACATCATCCTTTTGTTTCTTCAAAGTCAGCCTCTGCTCAAACAACAAGTATAGCAGCTAAACCTTTTCATAATTAATTTCAGGCCGGGTTAGCACACCACAATTTAGATTCAGAAATGTATTAACGGCACTATTTAGTGGCTGAGTAGCAAAATTGCTTGTAAATGACTCAACCAGACCAAGATTTTTGCCAAGTTATCGACAATACGTAGCAATAGCCAGCAACTGATACTGATCAGAGCTTGAGGAGTTCAGCATGTTATATTTAGCGGGCTCTCTTCTCCATATTTTTTTTCCCCCAGGCACAGAAGAGGACGAGGTGGTCAAGTCTAAGAAGGCCTTCCGCAGCCAAACTGTGGCCAGCCAGAACCCCGAGACAGAGTTGTTGCTGGAGGGAGACGATGATGCTGTCAGCCTGCTGCAGGAGAAGGAGATGGACAACCTGGGCGGTAAGTCAGCACGCAACTCCTTCATTAACCCCAAGTCAACGCCACTTCTGCTGGAGCATCAGCGCCTGCCTTTTACCTGTCTTCCTCTTAATAGCTGGCATAGTTACAGTGTAAATGATTAATATCAGTACATGAAATTAAGTGTTTGGATCAATTAAGTAGCTTTTAACTCATTTAACTTATTATATTGCACTGGGAACAATATATTTAAAAGGGGAATCTTTAAGATATTTTGCGTTAATAATTTAGTATTTAAATATATATTTATATTTGTCTTTGAGGTTTGAGTTTACAGGTTGCTCCCTGCAGTTCACCTTCACTGTATTTAATGAACCAAAGACTTTGTGCTGGTCTGGACAGCTCTACTTAAGTTTGACAGCTATATATTGTTTTTCTGTGTTTTGTTATGGATCTCATCAGCACGGTTCCTTCCTCAAGTGTTTGTATCAAGAGGCAAGTCTTCTAAAGTTAAACTAACAACACCGGGAAGATGATCAATCCAGATATGTTACCAATTATTTAGGATTTCTTTTGCAATCAGTGATTAAAGTTATGAACGATTGCTTGCCAATGCTTAATTTTACGGCCTTATTTAAACTGTTGCCTCGCCTAAAAAGATATCCTCAAAGGTAGTGTGACACAATCCAAAAACTATTTTTTTAGAAATTATTATGTAGTGAAAATACTGTGTTCCTATGGCTAATATATCTGTCATTACACTTTAATAAGGCCATAGTAATGTTTCATTTAATGTAACCAGTCACCTGATCTAAGATACCTGTTAACACAACTCTTCTCTCACAATATCATGATGATACTGAATAAGAATTATTAAAAAACTAGTGAGTAAAAATCTTGGATTGAAATGAATATCCTATAACACTGAATGCAACAATTCATTACTCTATATCAAAATGCGGCATAATAAAAACCACACACCGAATCAAACACATAGCTCCATAAATATTGCGACATAATCCACAACACATCTTTCAATATTTAGATATTATTTCAATTTTTCAAACTCTGTATAATTTTATTTTTCCAGTAGATAGAGTCCATTTTATGGAAAATCTTAAATTAACAGCAATTAACTTTGCTTATTTAAATTGATGAAATGTTTTACATTTTAACTGAACCTGGAAAGCACCTTGACAAGAAAATTGCTTAAAAATGTGTATTTTCCATGTGGCTGTGAGCACTTGGATGTTAAGGGAGAGCAGACATCAAATTAATTAGTTTAACGAACCCTCTCTACAGTGATCATTAAGGGATTCTTTGGCCCCCACAGCTGAGGAAAGACAAATAAAATATTAAATCTTTATTAATCTGTAATTATTTATTTTATATCTAACATCTTAACCCAGCTTTAATACACCGCCTGACACAATTCAGTCAATAATGCAACTTACTGCCAAGGCGACTGTTGCCCAAACATCCTGTAATTTTACTCTGTGTGCGAGCCAAACCATCAAGTCAACCTTGAGCAGCTTTACAAGTAACTGCCATGGCTTTAAAAGGTAAGTTAGCCAGAGTTTACTTGAGTTTTGAGCGTGGATCAAAAATGCTGGACTATGTACTCGTCAATAGAGCCAGATTTTCACTTAACACGTCATGCAAACAATTGGTGGTGGTTTAAATAAGCAGAGTCTGGTGATGCCCAAATGATACAAGCTTTTGTAGTGGAATATAAAGTTATACTGAACCCTGGCAACCATCATCGATTCCAAAAACATTTCCTGTGTTCCAGTGACAAGGATAATAAAACAAGTAAAAGAATCAGTTTCTCCATCAGTCTTGGCCATTGTTATCCACTGTTGTTATTTTAGGTTAATTGCTACTTTAGGTGATATAAACGAAAAGAAAATACTGCATACACATTTTTAGCCATCAAACTGACATCTTGTATATTAAAATTGTTCATTTCAGTGCTGCCTAATGTTTGAGCTTTTTCTGCTTTCAAAGAATTCACTCACTAATAAGCTGGATTGTCTTTAAAAATAAAAAATATATATATATATGGAAAATGTTTATATTTTGCTAATTCAATTTTAGTAATAATAAGAATGTTACTCATTTTTTTATCACTAGGTTATACAAGTCAGGCTGCAAGGTGCTTTAAACTTTGTTTTAACTGTAGAGTCATAGGTTTGATTGCAGAATCCTTCTAGTTGACATCTCTAATGTTACCAAAATGCTTTTAATATACGTGTAGGATTACAGCTGCCTCTGGAATGCATGTTAACCACATAGCACAGTTTCATAAAGATACAAATTATATAAAAAGATGACTCGATGCTCTAGATTCCCAAACACCTTAATTATAATATCTGTTTCATAGCCTTGTATACATTACTGAGTTATCGTGGCTTAGTATATGAGGCTCAGGCTGAACCAGGGCACTGCTGAGCAGTGAAATCCCCTCTAAGATGCCACAGATGAATCTGAAAGAAGGAGGCTAACCCCTCCTCTTTGTCCCAGGGCCAGTCGGCAGCCAAACACGCCATGTCTGTCAGATGAACCCTGCGCTGCCTGATCTCAAGAGTAAGGCAGACGCCAAAATACAAGCGGGATGTATCCTTTTCATAGAACTAATAATGACCCGTATAAAACCAGAACTGCTGAGAATAATGTAATGAGTATTTGTCACATACATACAGTTATGAAATGTGAGAGCTTGTTATAAACCAAACTTGGAATGCGGACTTTGACTTTGGAGAATAGATGATGGGATTTAGGTTTTTAATATTTTTTTTATGTTGAATCTAAGTTGAGTTCATGTTTTAACCAATAGGGGAGCTCCCTCACGCTGCAACATTTGGGTAATGTTTTTACCAGGATGCACTGTCTGTGCTTGGCCTGCATCTAATCTCAGGCATGAACAGCCTTAATGAGAGATCCGGGACTAGATCCTTGTCAACAACAGTGCTTCTCCTGCCAGCCATTGGGTCAGTGCCTGTCGCTGCTGCCAAAGGGGCGGCGCCTGCACTCAAGGGCCGAGGCGGTTGTGGTTACTGAACCTATGATTAGTTTTGCTCCCCCACAAACATTGGAAATGCTGTCTGTGCTTGCACTGGCATTAAACGAACCTTTCTGTGTGCACACATTGTAACCAAAATCGGGTGAAATAGTAACTTAAGATGAGCATGTGAGAGGAAAGCGGAGAGGAATCTGAGCCTCACAAGGCATTTCTCATGTCAGACAAGAGTCGGTAGATTTTACTCTTCTGCTGGCATACTGGAACCGTGTTAGTATACCCCGAAGTGTGGTTTAGCAGCCACAACCATTTTGTTCTGCCTTAATTTAGCCTATCTGTATCCATTTTAGTCCCCATTCACAGCACTGATCCCTTGAGTGGTGACATGTTTATAAAAGAATAAAACCAACACAACATTTCTGAATGTGTATATATCTCAAAAAAGGAAGGAAGTGGGGTGTTATTCTGCTTTTTGCACAAGCAAGTCTCCTCAAATTTCTTTTTTTTTTTTTTGTAAATGTCTACAGGTCCTTCCTTAATGTAAAGGGAATGTGGGTAGTGTCAAAAACAAAACATAAGCAATGCTTAAAATTTTTTATTTTTTCAGATTTAAGTGTTGTATTATGCAGCCTCATTAAATAGTCAGTAGCACAATATACATTACTCTAGATTTTATATGTTTTATGAATTATGAAACAGTGGAAA
Source organism: Scomberomorus guttatus (assembly GCA_038419695.1). Taxonomy (NCBI): domain Eukaryota; kingdom Metazoa; phylum Chordata; class Actinopteri; order Scombriformes; family Scombridae; genus Scomberomorus; species Scomberomorus guttatus. Next base: position 8,402,001 of record CM076451.1, on the reverse strand, counting down.
AATGATCATTGCTTCGGTGACTCAAATGAACAACGGGGCGCTGTGCCTCTTATACTCGGCACACTGTAGATCATAATGATTGCAGCTGTGAAAGTGTGTGTGTGTACAGTAAGTCAAAATGTACATGTTTGCATGTGAATAATAATGCTCAGGTGTGCAAGTAGCCCACTTCCACTTGTGTTTCTCCCATAATGTAGAAATAAAAAAAATAATAAAAGAATGCAGCCTATTCAAACACTGCAGTCCAGTGGATGGATTGTGGGTAACAATATACCCATCGGCTCAGCAGTTCTCCCAAACTCCCACCACACCAAAATAGGACTTTTCATCACTTCATTACATCGGCTTGTCATTTGGCAAATATTTGCATTTTCATTAAAAATAAAGACCCAACAGCCGGCTATTCCAAGCTTTAGCCTGTATACACCACTCATCCTGTATAACTTGCCCTTAATTTCATTATTCACGTGTAAACATTTTAATGCCATATAGCCTAATTATGGAAGGATCCCTGAGGGGATTACTGCCTAATCCTCTTCCTGCCTATGAGCAATGGATGCCTTGGCTTAATGCTTCAGGCTAGTGTCTTTCTGTGTGCAGCTCTTGAGGCCACGACACAGTGCATCAGCCCTAAAATTGGTATTGTTTGGAAGAAGTGGAGGGACTTGTAATTCAGCTCCAGTGGACATACATTCAAATTCCTAAATTCAAATTCCTTAAATCACAGCATTTATGCCAAAGAGCATTAACAGGCAGAAATAATAATAATACAAATACCACAATTACTAATAATAACTATAATGTTTTAACTAAATTCTTCCATTTGTCATAGGCGTGCAATCCAACATTTTTACTTTTTCTTTTTTTCCTCCTTTTTTTTTAAATACACTAAACGTTATCTAAACTGTAGTAACACGGGCTGAGGGCACGTATTTACTCTCATATGAGGCTTGTAAGCAACGTGTAGCGCCTGGGCTGATAGCATCAGCAGATAGGATCACAGTTAATGGACCCGAGCAACGCTGAGAAGAAAAAAAAAATCCAGGGAGGGCGGTTTAACTGTGCAGCCTGCAAGAGCGATGAAGGGGCGCTCTGGGAGTTGAGACCGAAATCCACTTGTATTCCTGTAACAGGATCGGCCATAATTGGCTGAGGAACGCAGATTAAGATTGATGAGACATTAAAGTGGCTCTTTGGAGTTTAGAGGATCGATAAATATTCTGATTTGGAGAGCTTTTCGTTTGAGAGGAGACAAATCACTGTAACGGTGCTCCACATCGACACTGATCTGAGAACATGGAGGATGAAGCAGAGGAGGAGAGGGAGGGAGGGAGGAGACTGAAATAAAGATGTGATCACTATCAGCTGACCAGGGTCACAAACCCACCTTAAAACATGGACAATTATTTGGACTTGAAAACAAGCTTTTAGGTTTTATTGTTTTCCTGCAGGTGTTGATAATATATTCGAAGATGTAAAATTTTCGGGATCCATGTTTATTCCCTTTATGAAGGAGACCCTAAATATCAATCATGTGAATTCACATTTCAGGCCTCTAATGAAGCTAAAATATGAGGAAAATAAAGATTTTTATTTTTAATTTAACTTGTTTAATTTCATGAAGATTTTTTTTTTCAGTAGTGTTGACTATTCGCGTTATGGTGCCATCTGATCACAACACATCTTTTATTAGTGCATCACTTAACAAACAAGCACAAATAGGCATGTTGACACCTCTATTTATAGGCCTGATGAATCTACTCTATGCGTATATATGAACATGTGCAGTACAGACAAAAAAGGCGTCCAAAACGACTTTTCTGGCGCCGACAGTGATGAGGACTGTAACATTTCCGACAAAGTATTTCATTTTTATGATGTGTAATATCAGACAGAACTACAATAATTCATTTTAAAATCTCATAATTACCCTTCATCTGTACACACACAGGCTGTAGCGGTGGGCTATAGTTTGATGCAGGCAGGCCGTGGGCGCGATGGGATCCCCTGTAATCGCATTGATAATGTCGGTTTTACAGAATTAACCTCAGCCTCGCTTTATTTCACATGAAAATCATCACTGATTCGACATGTGGCTGACCCCCCCACCCCCCCCACCCCCTACCCCTACATTCTGCAGGCCCAGTGGTCCTGAGCAGCCCGGCCCAGCTTGTTGCCCCTGTCCTGGTGGCCCGGGGGACTCTGTCCATCACCACCACTGAAATATACTTCGAGGTGGACGAGGATGACCCTGCCTTCAAAAGGGTCGACTCAAAGGTAAGTAATATGCAAGCAAGTTGCGCTTGTGCACCCCAAGTTTTAGAGTGTGCAGCCCTGATATGTTTCACAGTATATTATATTTTCACTCTAACTGTCCGGCAGGTATTAAACGTTCAGTAAATTTAAATGCACAATTGTTGATGCATAATGAAAAAAGCAACGATTTGCACAGGTGATATTTTCAGATAAGTGCACTACACTTTTTTTTTTTCAGTGCTCTCTCCAGTATCACGGTTGATTTCTATTTTGTGTGTTTTTAATAGCCTGAATTTGTGTTCTTCCCATACTTGTAATGACCATTTAGGCCTCCTGTGCAGGCTTAACCGCTAAGCATTGGTGACAGTTAATCCGCCAAGTTAGGCCAAGTTAACCACTTAATGTTAAAAAAATGACACGCGGGTTTATTGTGGTTTGTAAAATCTAAACGGAGTTGCATGTGTGTTTAAAATGTTTCTGAAAATTGTACCTTACTTTTTTTTTCCCCCCCTTTTTTTTTTGGCTGTCAGACTCATTCACATAGAACACCTAAGAGCCATAGACCCCGCAATTAAAGAGTTCATTATATTATTGCATGGTATTAGGCCTACTTCACTACTGTCAAAAATACATTTAATAAAACCATAATGGGACACAAATATAAAACAGCTCGTTTTATTAGCTCTTTAAATTAGATCAAAGACAGAAATTAAAAAATCAGATCACAGATGTTATAATCCAGTGTATTTCAAGTGCATTTTTTCAATTAAACTGCAATATATATATACTATATATATATATATATATGTTATCATTTTCATTTTTTATCATGTAGGCCTAAGCATGGTAGAGAAAAACAACAACCAAAAAATTGTTCGAGTACTTTAAATAATAATTCAAGTAAAGTGATGGAATGTTTTCAATGTAACAAATGTCTTATACGCCTACCATCAAAATGTAAACTTTCAAAAAATTAGAAAATGTCCATTGAAACAGAGGAATCAGACTACCACTGATGCAAGTATAAATTAATAACGTTTCTACCAGATAAAGAAAAAGTTCAGAAGTAGATTTAAACAGGTGGATCCTATTTACGTGTCACAGAACAACATTCACAATTTCAGACCACTGGAATCACAATCTATGAATGTATTTACAGTAGCCTATAAAATGTACAGATGTGTGTTTTTTTTAAAGGCTTCTCACGGGGCTTTATTTTAAAGCATTTAAGGAAATTTAGGATTTAGGCAACCGTGTGGCACGGAGAGAAAAGAACCCACTGTTGAGGTGGCCTTTTCGATTAATGGTAGCCAATAATTTAAACTTGCTCCTAAATATTGACACCGCCAAAAGGTGCACGGGGATAATGGCAAACTAAACTGTCATAAAAATCATCTTGAAACAGGCTAGGCCAAAACATATTCAACAACAGAGGACAGTCACATTTCACAAGACTTTGAAAATTGGTTGGCAATATTTTTTTTCTGTCCGTTTATGAGCTTGATTTTTTTTTTTTAAGACGAGGTGAACTAACATATTTTTACCTCAGAGTTTCTCCAAGCTTTTGGGGTTGGTCAGTATTTCTCTTGCCAGTCGCCAAGTCTGTTTGGCTGCGTTCTCTAGAGCAGAGTGAGGTTTTCCTTGAAACAGGTCTAAATTGGGCAGGAAATAATGCGGGCACCTTCTGCACTGCAAACATGAAATAAGCTGCAATAGTATCCCGTTCAGGCGGTCGCCGAGACAGTTCTCATCCCAGTCTGACTCCCTGGGATGCTTCTCACACTCGTAGGAAACCAAAGTTTTCATGTGGTAGTTGTTCAGAGGTTGTCCCGGCAGTTCGAGGTGACGGTCGCGTAACGCTTTGAGGACTGACAAGCATTTCTTCCTGCATCCACCCAGGAGGAGCCGGTTCTCGGCCTCGGCGAACTGCAAGACCCAGGCGTCGCTCTCTGCTGAGCTCTGCTTGCCGTTCAGCGAGTAGCACTCTTTGGATAAAAGATTGAAACCTTCCGCTTTGACTTCTGCCACTCTGTTAGGTCCCGGCCAGGGGATATGAGGGAGAGGCCAGTGCGCAGCGCTTCGTGGCCAGATCCCAGTGCACTTGAACGCCGGCGTGATTTGCACCACATATCTGTCTCTAATGCGCAACTTCACCTCACTTGTGTCAGCGACCATTTTGACAACATCTCTGTAGCTGCATTTGTCCACTGCCTGCGCCACCAGTGTCTGAAATCTCGACCGGATTTTGCGCGCCGAGAGGTAACCGGAGGCTGTGATGAATTCAACCCAGAGAGACATGCTTCTCTTTCGGCCGTCGCTGAGCTTGAGCACGGCGCAGCCCGGGAGAGACCCGTCATCCACAAAGTTGAATACTCCCATCTGATTCAGATAGAGCACAACCTCAAACTCGGTGGGTGAAATGACCTCCAATCCCTCGAAACGATTATCCATCTCGCTGAGAGAGCTGATGAAGCGGGGCTCCTGCACCTCGACCTCCTTCAGGACATCCGATACCACCTTGCACACCTCTCGGATGGTCTTGGAGATGGCCGCTTTTCGAGACTGACATTTCTCGTTGTAGTATTTGTTGAGGTGATACACCAACTTTGCCTGGGCGGCTATCATATTAGGGCAGAGATCCGGGTTATACACCGGAGTCTCGCAATAAGCCGAGGGATCCAACGCGGCTGTTTGTACGGGAGCCAATTTTAGAGAAGAAAGAAAGCTATTTAAAAAGAAAAAAATAAATGTCTATTTATAAGACAACTATGCAAAACTGTGCTCAGAGCACATGCGTAATAATCATATCATAACATTCACAGCTGTTGTACCGTAAACTGCATTAAAGTACTCGAAGCAAGTCCTTGAAATGACCGGGATGGTCTGATTTAAAAGTCCATTTCACCCGTGTGTTGTTCGGGGGGGGAAAAAAAGCCTTTTGGTTTTTCTCTGATCACCTTGCCAGTTAGGAGTCCGCGTAATTGCGCAGAGTGGAGTGTGCCCTCCTGACGCAGGCGGCCGGTGTTGCTGTGTTTTACAACAGGGAGACACACACACTCTTTATTATAAGGGAGGAGTTGAAACCAAGATGTCCAATCGCTGTCCGATGCGTCACCACTTCCCAGTTTATCGAAAACAAATTCATCCCCGGGTGTTATATACAAGTAAAAAGTACAGGTAGTAGTAGTATATCGAGGAGCGGAAGTACACCTACGCATTTGGAGAGAGGGAAAAAAAAACAGCATTTTCACTGCTTTACGTTGCTTTTTCTTGGACTATCCACCACTTTTTTAGTTTGCTATATTGACTCATATAAGATACAGTAGGTGTGTTTAGAATTGAGAATGTCTTTAATGATGTCTTTGGAGAATAAAACATATATTTTTGACATATAATTTAAATGTTTTTCTTTTTCTCCAGTGGACCGGATCTAATTTCTTCCTCACAAGGCACATCAGATAAATTAAAAGAGTGGCGTCATGCAGGGAGTTTTTTGTTGCGCAAAATATATTTGTATTTCATAAATAAGGTTTGGCTTATTTGTGCGTTTTGTTCATGAAGTCACATATTAAACTAATCATAATTTAGATGATTAAGCAGAGCTCTCAGGGTTATTTTAAATCTATCGAACAGTCTGGTGAACTACAGGCTTATTTTAGACAGATGAAAAAGTTTAGCGCTCTACCTCAGATTATGATTATATTTGACAAATTAATTATGGCGGCAGTGATGCATTGGAGAGTTTATATCTGGAGCTTGTGTATTAATATGCGGATTGAAGATCTGTTTTGCTCGTTTACTTTGCGGGAACAGCCTGTTTTATGCAACAATTCTTAGCGCCACTATTTTCACTCATTTAATTCATGTAAATTGTAAGAATTAAAAATACTTGTAACAGTTTGATTTGATCATATTTTAAATTTGGAACAAAATAATATTAATCTATGTAATAAGAAAATTCTCAATGTGTGGATGTATTAATGTGTTGGTCTGTCCTTCTTTCAGTATTATTTTATATTAAAGATGGTGGTAATATGGAAAATATTATTGCTTTTGTTTTCATAAAGATCAGTGATTAAGCTTGATTTTTAAAATGAAGGTAATATTACTTATTATATTGGTATTCTACAATCTGTTAATAGAATTATAAAATATATTTAAGACCATAATAGGAACAACATCAACAAAGATTAAAAATGCATAGTTTGAATATTAAAAAAAAAGAAGACTAAATAAAACCTTAATTGCTAATAATTCTAACATTTAAGACTTACATGGCTGATCATTTCATTTACAGTCCCATGATGCATTGATGGGTTGTTTCGGGTTACAGCTATGCTGCTCTGATACAGATAGTGATTCACAATAAAGAGATCCACAGTAAACCCTCTCTGGCTCTCATCATTGCACTGGCACTCCATCTCACAAGGTACAGTGCATGCTTTGAAGAGGACTTCAAAAAGATAATGCTGCACGGATCAGATAAAGAACACAAAGGCATTTACACTCATCTCTGCTCTAGTCAGAACTGCATACGACCAGACATTATGAGGGCAAACCGCTGCTCGTCAGCTCTGAATCTGACTACATGGATGCGTCTGAGCAGGAGGTGCTGTGTGCGGGAAGGACCCTGATAGATAGGTGACACCCATTATCATCACAGCCTGTCACGGACACAATGCCAGTAGCTTCTTGGCAAGCACCAGTGACAATTTCGCACTGTTACCAGGCAGAATTTACAGTGTAGCATCTCTTTTTTTTTTTTTTTTTCATAAATCAAATTTTGGCACATTATAGAGGTCTATAGTTCATCTTCGAAGAAAATAATAAGATCAGGCCTATATTATATTTCTTATTACATGTAATGATTAAATTTCACAGTAATATAAATATAAATATATATTCCTATTGACATATTTTTGGAGGATATGGAGGATATTATGGAAGGTTTTCATGTGGTGAGAGGTAGCTAAAAGCCTCTTCCCCTCACAGGCTTTGATAGTCTTTTCTCTCACTCTCTCCCACTGTCTGTGGCCCAGCAGGTACTTGCCTTTTATTGAAACCAGACTAGCCTAACTTTCCAGGCTATCTAGCTCCAAGTCAGATACCTCCGAATCCAGTTGCACCTCTTGAGTTTGTGCTCCAGCCTTTGGCCATCAATTGCGTGATAGAAGGGGGGATTTTCATTGAGATTATCACCTCTTAATCTAAAGCATGTGGCTGCAAAGATCTCAAAGTAACTCAACCTGCTCTGCAGTCCCAAGACTCCAGCAGTTGTCAGGTCTGGCCTAAGACAATCCAATCCTCTTACCCATATCTTTACCATTACAACATTGCAAGCTTTGTTGCTTCATTTGCCATCCCGCTAGGCTATTGGAGGCCCTCCAGTGTGATATATGGGGCTGCGATTCCAGCACAGGCCTATTTCTGACCCAGCAAAATGCATGCATGATTGTGTAAATCAATACAATGACTTCTGCTTCCCCTAATTTTGCACGAGCATGTGACCCTGTTTTGAAGGCCTCTTTGTTTCCAGAGCATGCCTCTACACTTATTCATTTTTTTTCCGCCATTTTTCTTTTTCCTTTCTTCTAGCAAGACTGATCGTCCTGTTAACATGGCCGGGCATAAGGTCAATGGTACTTGTCTGATGGCTGAAATTGCCTTTTGATGACACCGCTCGTGCTTTGAGCAACTTGAAATGATATTCCGCTGATTGTAGCCGATGTCATTAAATATATGTTGGTTTATTTTTTTTATCTTATCCTCAAGGGTAATAAATTTGTAATAGGTATGTATTTTACAAATATATATGTATTTATATGCAAATGGCCTTTATCTGTGTAAACACTCTGATGTGTTTGTATGTACAAAACAATATGTAAAGCCTGTAATAAAAGATACTATTTTGAAAAAGTGAGTCGTCGGAGGGGAAAAAAGAACATAGCCTATATATTTTATAAACAAAACGTTGTCCATATAACATTCATGCAGTGTCTCAAAACAGTATATAACTTTTAAGTTTCAATTTTCTGTATTACCCCACTGCTATTAACAAAATACTCAATGATGTGATGTAAGCCGTTAGCTTATTTTAATCTGGATCAAGACCTTTATAACCAGCAGTCATCTAAGTGGCACCATAATTATGGATGACATATTATTATTTTAATAATCCTATTACGCAAGAACAAATAATGTCTGCCATATGCTTTTGCACTAAGTTTCTGGTGTCATTTAGTTTGGAAAAAGAGAATTTCAAACTAGATCCCATATAAAGGGAGTTTACCAGCTAGCTCCCGAGCTAATGTGCAGATTAGTCAAAGTGGCCTTAATAGGATGACATATTTCTATATAAATCAGATTAAAAGCACTGTCATTTCAGAGATGTGACATCAACACTGGCTTTCAAACTGTGAGAAATAATATAGTTTAATCTCATGGGATATCCGATCACTTTGACACATTTTCTATAATTTTATTTGTGACAAAATGAAATTGTCATTGGGATTTTTAATAACGGAACATTATTATTCCAAGCAATATGGTGTCTCTGTAGGAGGCCAGCTAATTTTTGGACCCCCTTTGGATTGTGTGCATTCATTTGTTTTACTCTCCACTGTGTATTAGCAGCCTCCTTTGGAGAAGTCAGGAAGCTGGAGCACATAGCCAGAGGCTCACAGAGCCCCTCTAGTGATCAACTCAACAGGCTCTGTTCAGTATGATCCAGATTGACGAGATATACGCACTCAGGAAACACCAATCTTATCAGCATGATTGAAATTTTCTGAAAACAGAAATGTAGAAAAAAGTGTAAATTATGAAACTTAATTGATTGTCTGAGCTTCATTTGGCCCTTCACCCCTCCCCTCCACAATATGGTACGCTTGTCAGCCTTCGTGATAAATTACATGCATGTATTTGCATGAATTTAGCATGAATAGAATTCAGTTTTGTTTGCCAAAATAACGATCCGGAAAATGTCTGGTTTGCTTCACAAAAAGGAAAATACAGGCTTAGGCAATAGTGTTCAGTGCACCTTTTTTCTGCACAGGTTATGCAGTTGGCAGTTGGGCGAGGGGAAAGTGCTGGCGTAGTGATTTCCACTTGTTTCATTAGCACACAGTTTAGCAATGTATTTTGTCGTACATGACAATGCTAAACATTGTGTGTGTTAGAGACTGGAGTGAGATTGTGGCTGGTTTATTATTACATATTATTCAGCATTTTTTTTTTCCTGTTTTCTACAAATTGGCAGGGCCTAGATTGTTCTCAAAGAATTCACCAGTTTATTTGTGAACATGCAGCAGGCTGCTCTTGATTCGTTTTCATTTTATTTCATTTTTTCAAGGAAAACTATCTGCCTGGTTTCCAACCTTGTCTCTCGTACAATTCAGCAGCAGTGTGATTAATCTTAATGTCTGTGAGATGTCTACCATTGAGAGGTGGGCGCTGTAATCATCTGCCCACTGACCCCATGATGCTCATCTACAGTTCTCTCTGCAACCCTTGTGTCTTATAAGTAATTTCAACTCTCAGATTAACTGAAGACAGTACTTCCCCATATGTCATGTGTTCTACGAGTATCGTACGTTGAAGCACAAAACAAAGGGAATGAAAGAGTCGGGGGGCATATTCTATGTTTGAGGCTATTGGTAATCAAATGCTGCTGGTGAGGCCTGTGATGAAATTAGGTGATGTTGCCTAAATAAGGGATGAAGGGTTCATAATTGCCAGTCCTAGAGATCTGAGGTGCCGGGTGCCAACTGTCAGAGCAGGGCTAATGATGACAAATGTCTCTCTATGCAGATTGCTGCAGCAGCACGGGTGTGCAGCTGAGAAAGAACAAGAGAAGAAAAATGCAGAGAGCCTAATAAGAGAAAGCTTGTGTGCACATATTTAATGACCTACATGGAAACAAACCTCCCTAACTGATGGGCTGCCTTTGAAAGTACTCAGAGCTACCATAAAATGGAGGACTCTCTTACAGTATCTGACTGATATTATTATTAATAGTCATTAATCTCTATGACTATGAAGAATCATTACTATACTACTATGTAGTGAACAGAAAATAGAAACTACTGTGAAGTTAATTTTGCTTGCAAGCTTGTCAAGATGATTTCACAATCACAAAAAATGTCATGTTGGTAGAGTTAGCTATATTTAGCCAAACAATCCATCAACTCTGGACACTCTGATTAGCATTGTCCTTGTGTGTAGTTTTCCTTCTTAGCTTTTCTGTAGTTTGATGCATGTGTAGTAAGTGTAGTAAAAAGTGAAAATGGCCTCATGCACAAACTAACAGGCTGTTCATGGATAACGTAGCTAAACCGTTCTTGGTTAACATGACTTTAAAAAAACTTTTGTGTCGTTAAATCGGGCTTGATTTTAACCACCTTTTGTAGCAAAGAGTCATAAATCTGATTTCACTTACTGTGACGTAAGGCTCATGCTAATAAAAGAGCAAACCCAGAGTGTTGCATGGCCAGATTTCCCCAATTTGTTGCATGAATGGCTTTTCAAAGGGGTCCCTCTTTGTACAAAAGGAGTCTCGTCTTTGTTTGGTTTCGCCCCATCTGTGTCATCTGGTGGTCTGTGCAAGAGGGTGGTGTCTCGGGGTGCTCCCCAGTGGCGTTGCCAGTTGTTTTATGGACTTGGTGGAGTGGTGCTGGGAGTTCATAAGTTGGCTGGCCCATTGTGTGCTGAGCCCAGCTGACACGTGTGAATTGACTCCAGCATATTGACAGATAATTTCCATTAATGAATCGGAGGAGTCTGCCTTGTTTCACTCTGTGATTTATGCCCTTGCTTTATCATCCTCAGAGCTCAGGGTTAACTAACAACGCCCTGAATGACTCAACCACATATTGCTGGATGAGGGGAGTTTGCTTTGTTCAGCAGTTTTGTGCATGGATATACTTTAGGAGATATTTAAGTGTTTTATATCTTATATTTAAAGTCAAATCAACTGAATTCTATTTATATAACCCAAAAAGTTGGTTGCTCCAGCTTTACAGTCTGTACAGGAAGCTTAGAAACATCTTAAAGTTTTATGTGATATTTATGTCTAGTACAATAGCGCTTTGGTTAAAGTGTTATTATAAGAATTGTTGTTTTCTGTTGTTCTGTTGCGGATGGGTGGGCTGTTTCTTGATTTGATATTGAGCTGCTTTTGTTTGAAACCACTAGCGTCTCATCAGCTCGGCCTTGATCCTCCATGGCGACCATCCAGCCTGTTCAGAGCAACAGCCACACAACTACTGATGATAGTGCTGGCCTCAGCCCGGCCTGTCACCCCCACCACTGCTGCCACATGGAAGGCACATTTGCTAGCCACCATTTTATGCCGCTGTCACCCTCCCTTCAAGAGCGTGGGGAAAGAGGGGAGGTGAAAAGGAAAGGAGGGAAAGAGGAAGGCTCACCCTGAGCGGATGCTAGACAAAGATGGCAGCAGAGACATTTTGTCTACTTTCATTAGTTCTGGTGATGGTGAGCTGTGCTGAATATTAGCCTGTTACTGGCAAAGCCACACCAGTTTGGAGCACAGACGGAGAGCATGTCACAATCAAATCTACCCCACCTCATTTCCATCTTTCTCACTGAAAAAGTGGGACATATGGGGCAGAATGCCAATTGCTTATTTTATACGGTAATTAACATCCTTTAAACCGTGTTATGTGGTAGGTGTGTCTCGACCGTGACAAAGTTTATCTCACAAATTTACATATATATTTCCCAATAAGGTAAGATATTTTAAGATCCTCACACAGACTATACTGGCTTATGTGCTATATGTCATTAAGAAATGAAGTATATTAACTTTGCTGGGCTTCACTCATGTGTAATAGTTTTGTTGTGACATTGTCACATTCAGCTAAAATCAGGACCATCCTAAATCATGGCTGTCATTTCCTTGAGTATCTGCTATCTGGTATCTGTCAGCTTAAATTGGGACCCTACCTAAACCCATTCACACACTGGTTATGTGTGTGTGTGTGTGAGTGAGAGAGAGAGTGAAGGGGGTCTGTGCGGTAATGCATTTGAGTGAAGGACAGTCGGGTATGTGATATGTTTGCACATGCCTATGATGAACTTAATTGTTAGATTGTTTGCTGTTTTTGATCAGCACGTCATATTCAATCACCCCAAAACTCCTTTTTGGAGTTCTGCTAAAACACAGATGCTTCATCTGGTTTCCTTTTTTTCCAGCCTGCATCTGATTCTTTTGTTAACCTAAATAACATTCACACAGCGAGTCCCTGATTGGTGCTAGTCCTGGTGTGTGTGTGTGTGTGGAGATGTATCTGAAAGTTGTTTTGTCCTGCTGGGCTTTCATCTGTTGGACTCATTATAGTAGTCATCTCACTGGGCACTATTAGAGAAGCATAGGAGACGGGCTCCCCATGAAAGAGTCATGATGGACGAAGAAGTGCTGATGTGCAGGTTCCTGCCTCCAGGCTTTCACCTGCTCAGGAACAGCCCCAAGGCAAAAACAACCAGGCTGTGAAAGATTGAAGAGCTAAAGTCAGACTTTCTTAGTGTTGCTTACCGTGAACTGGGAGCCTGAAATTGATGAAACAAAAAAAAAGAAAAAGTTAACTAGTTAGTGAGTAAATCCTCTGAATCTCTTTCTAATGAAAAAAAATACAAACCAGCCCAAAAGGTGGATGAAAGCACCAAAAAGATGGATAAAGTTGTACCGTTCTACCTTGTTAAATTTCAAACGATTTTATTAGAGTGTAAACTCTGTGGTCTTGGCAGGGCTTGGGAGGTGCCTGAGCAGGGAGTGCAGCGGCAGGGTGAGAGCATGTCGGCTGTTGACACCATCTAACGAAGGGGGGATTAGGAGTTTACAGAGGCAGTAATATGATAGGTCAAAAAGAGGAGGCACTCCTCCACAGCACTTGGCTCTGTAATGAATGATTGACTGGAAAAGGAGAAGCTGCCACTCGCTGGCTGAGTGCTCATCTTGACGCCTGCCGCACCGCTCCACGGCTCCCCTTGATCACGTTTCGCTGCTCCCTTCTCATCTAAGGCACCAGTCTGCAGGGAAAAGCTGCTTTTCCCTCTTATTTTTCTCCCTAATTTACACATTTAAGACATTTTTGTTTGCTTATTTGCAATTCCTTTTTTTGTCAGTGAGCCTCTCTCTATCAGTCCTACTCCCAGCCTTGGAACCAGCCCCCCACCACACACACACGCACACACACACACACACACACACACACACACCCTCCCTTACAACCTTCCCTTTCTCTTCTGTTTGCCTTGAGGCAATGAACTAATTTCAGGTTCCATAATTGCGGTGTGTTGTACACCTGTCTGCTATTAATTCTCCCCTGTCTCTCATTCTCTTTTCTTAATGAGATATTATTGTAATTATTGTCATTATGTTATTTTCCATAATGAACTTGATTGATGTTGTTGTTATGGCACTATTTATTCTCTATAATTAGTGTAAATGTGTTGAGAACTTCTACAGGCACTGATAGTCTGAGACTGTGGTTATGAGTGAACTCAGTCCCTCTTTCACTCATCAGCTGACCTCAGAGTTCCCGCTTAGTGCAGAGTTTGTCTTGGATATGGAGAAGAGAGCTGAGCAGCCTGGTCACCACTGAATAGGTCCCTGCTTGTAGCCATTTTAAGACTATTACAACAGTGAAAGGCTACACAATGGCCTGCACTGGGCTTTGTTTCAGCCTGTCACTTGCACCCTGTGAAAATCAAATAGCGCTTTGCCTTAAAAAAACAAGGTGAAAAAGGTTTTGCCTATACTCCCATTTTTGGAAAATCTGGTTGTGTTTTGAAAGGGTAAAAAAAGTTTTCAGTCACTTGATTTTGAATGTTATTGTTGAAGTGGCAAACTACTGGAAGGAATGCTAAAGAAAACCTCAGCTGAATGAACGATGTTGAATTTTTTTTCTTAGAGGCTCTCAATCCAATTAAGAGTTTAATAAGGGTCATGCATAGGGACTTCACGCTGCAGGTTGGTTTCTTTTGGATGCTTTTGGGAAGTAGGTTGGGGCTGAAGTTGGATAGGGCCTGACTGAAGGCTGGTCTCTTTAATGTGTAGTGAGGGGTCTTGTGCCCCGGTGAGTCATTGAAACTGTCTGGGGAGCACAGATGATCTTTTCCGTTATTCTGAAGGCGAGGTCCGGAGATAATCTGACACTGTGGTTAGATTGGTTTCTCAGGTGGTACCAATTATCTCTCACACGCCTCTGCTTCCTCCTCATATTCTCTACTGGTGTTGTCACATTTGCCTTGTATTTTTCCAAGGATTTATTTTCTTATAACTTAAGTTTATAAGTTTTCACTGATCAAATATTTGATTCAAGTCAAAGTCATACATTTCTTGTACTAGCTGTTGCTCATTTTTTTAGCCCTCATTTTCAAGTCCACTATCTTACCTGGAAAACTGTATCACTTTATGAAAAATGTAATGTGGGTGAAATGCAGAGAGGCTATATGGGTCTTTAAAGGGGTCTTAGTTGATCTTTAATCTCTCTCTATGAGAGGGAAAGTGGGTAGGAGGGCCCTAGAAGTGGACACATCCAGCCTTTGTGGGTTTGTTCACATGCTGGGGAGCTTTGAGTGTCTGACAGCCGTTTAACTCCACACGACCTGTTTCTCAAGTGCCATCGTTTGGGCCCTCTTGAATCCTGTTAGGAGCCATAATTACAATTCATGCACTCCCTGCGCTTCTTTGAAGAGGCATTGAGAGAGCAAAGAGGGGCGCGCAGAGCCTGAGAGAGCCCCAGAAACTGGCTCTTGATGCCTGAACACCAGCCTGCATCATCACACTGAACTACAACCTGTAGTCTGAAAAAAAATCCTTCATCATAGTTTTATTCAACATGCATATCCACAAAACTAGGAATCGTTATGTATTAACATTGCAAATAATGTAAAATGTGTTTGAGTAAACATTTATTTGAATGTGGGGATGGGTTTCCTATTGTGCAAGAGGAAACTATACATTTTACATGACACATTTTATAAAATTGCCATTCTTTTAAGTATGCAAACAACTTGTGAATTGAAGTATGAGAGAAGTGAAGCACATTCAATGACTTTCAAAGGGAAAGAGAAGAAAGGGTGAGCATAATGCCTAATAGGTGCTTTAGTAATTTCTGAGTTTTCATAGCTTAATCCGTTCTGAAAAGCTCAGGAGAAGAAAGGCTGCAAATGGCCCTCAGTATTAATTTGATGTGACTTCTGTACAATAAGGGCTGTGGATCCCAGAAGCCCATTTTCAAGCTTACCTTCTTTCATCATCCTCAGCCCTTGGAACTTTTGCCTAAATGTTTCATGAAACCAAGGCTGTAAGCCTCTTTGGTATTCTGTCTTTATAACGCCTGGTTTAAGACTATTATTACACCGTGTTCAAGGCAGAGGAGCACATACAAACAGCGAAGCTGCCTCTCCATTGTGTGAAACTCAAATTGATTTGGTACAATTGGGAGAGCACTTGTATTAAAACACACACATTCTATGGCTCATTTCCCCCCTTTCATTGTGAATTTTTGCAAATGCAAATGAGAGTAGGTTTCCCTCCTTCTTTTGACAAATAAGTATTCTTTCTGGGTTTTCAAAGTATATCTGCTCATTTTAAAGCAGATCAAATAATGTGTCTTTTATCATTTATATCAATCATGGATTTCAACACACCATTTCCTCATCAGAAAAAAAAACATTTGTGCAACCGAACCTGACATAAAAACAGTGCCTCATTACTCAGATTTCATCCTGATATTTTGTTAAGATAAAAGTAAAATTAAAATGAAGTTTTGTACTGTTGTTGTCAGCCTGTGGAAACCTATCCTCCATCTGTCTGTGTAAAAAAAACTATTTTGTGAACTCTGGGACTTCTGTGAGATCCATAAAAGTCCTTGTTTTGCTTTGCTTTTCCTGCAGAGACATAAAGTAGGAGAGGGATTCAGTTTATTATCAAAGAGTCTTGTGATGATGTGCTTCAGGAAAGTGCTGGCTGTATATAACAGCTTTCACTGCTGTGGATGCTTTGAAACACATTTTCTCCCATTTTAAAAATAATGTCAGTGATATACAGTAGATACATGCTCATTGTTCTATAATTTCAAGAAACACATAGTCTACCTTATTTTGTTGTCTTTTGTTTACACCAAATAGGGGGAAACTAGCAAGAGACACACTGGGTGGGTCAGTGACCCTGGAGAAAACAGCTTGCATTAATATGGTCTAATCCAATGTAATTAGTCAAATTACAGCTCGCCAAGCAGCTTGTCAGAGGCTGTCGGCTTTGGCAGGCACACAAGATGGCCTGGAATCCCACTGGACAATAGAGAGACCTCAAAAGCTGTGCAAAGCTGCCCTACTGCACTTTACTTTTACTCCTTTCCGTCCATTTTCCTGGTCTCCTCCATCTTTCTTTCCTGATAAAAAAAAAAGAAAATGGGAAGGGCTCTTTCAGCTCTGCTTGTTTTCACCTTTTCTGAGTTGTCTCCCGTAGCCCCAGGCCTCTAGCTTGGCTTTCTGCCTGCCTGCTAAGGTGAATCAAAATGATATGAGGATTCATAGCACGGGCTACAGAAAGTCAGAGTAATTATATCAGTGCTGCACTCCTCCTACGTGATTTTATGTGAGAGAGTCAGATGCACGCTAACTAGTGCCTCTAAGAACCATAGACATGGTTAAGACACTTCCTCGTGCCGCAGGATTAGCACTGGTAAAAAGATTTAAACTATATAATTACATGAGTATAAAGTACAAATTATCTAGTGCACTCAACAGCCAGATTATCACCCCCTGCAAGCCCCGTTCAGCCCTAAGGGGTGAGCCTGGATGACAAAAGGCCCTCATTAGCATAAATTTACAAGCCCCTCATTCGGAGAAGCCGATAAGAACCGGTTCCACCTTTGCTTTGGCCCTGAATGGCTTGTTGTGCTTTTGGCAATGACAGATAAGTCAGGGTAATTCCACTTTATGCCTGAAAAAATGATGCTCCAGATTCTGGCTGCATCACGAAGGTGTCACCCACGATAATCCTCAAAGAGCGTCCAGCAGAAAGGGGGCTGTGTGTTTTTCAGATGATATACTGCGAATGACAGAAAGAATTATATGAAGGGGGACAAATCTGTAACATATTATTAAGCAATTCCCAGTGAATAACAGGGATAAAAGGATAATGGATGAGGGTGTCGTTATTACCTTGGTGCTGAGGGAAGCGCCTAAGCAAAGGTAGAGAGACAAGATTAATTGAGGACGAGTGAGGCGCTCATTGCTCATCAGGCCCTCCCGTCTAACCACTTGCTCTTTCTGTCCCTCTCCTCCTCTGTCTCTCCGCCTCTTCATCCTTGTCTCGTTCTTTCTCTTCTTCACTGTCTTGCTTTAAACCTCTATCCCTCCCACGCACCACAAAAAAAAAAAGAAAAAGAAAAGTGGGATTTAAAGCGATCAGCTTGGCACTCTCAGTGGCAGCCAGAGGAAGCTGGTACCCAGGCCAGGAAGATTTCAGTCATCTTAAGGCTGACAAGTCCCTGAAAAAGTCCCATTAGGAAAAGCTTGCTGAAAAGACCCCATACCAAATGACTGCATCCCTTCTCTCAAGCTCCTTAGTAAAGGCATCCCAAGCTGTTTATCTGGATGATGTGCTCACTAAGTGTGTTCGTGTGTGTGGATGTGGCTGTGGCTGTGGGTGGGTCAGTACTTGAGCATGTTCATATGTTTATTGTGTCCCTTTTTTTTTTTTTTTACACACACACTTTTGTTTGTTTGTTGTTTGTTTACTTGCTACCAAACCAGAGTAGGTCTAGTAAAGTTTGTAGTATGCAAAAAATGCATACGCTTCATGGAAAAGGACTTCTTATTCACAATCATCAACACTGCTACAAAAGTAAGTCATTATTTAATACATCAAGAGGACCAGTCTCATGACAACATATGCCAAACACTGATAAACTGAGAGACAAATAGGAACAGTTTGAATTAAAGTGAAATGAACAAATCCAGCTACATAGCTGCAGTTTCAGTGGTAATGACTTGGAGATGCAGTTTTCACATTATTTTTTCCACCTACACTATACATTCAAATGTTTTTTTTGCCATTGCCGGTTAAATGTCACTGCATATTGTGCTTGGTAAGAGTCGCTTACAACAGGAGCATGTGTGACAATTTTGGACATTGGCAGTAACTTCACTGCTGTTCAGTGTTGTTTATCTTTACTAGATGTGAAGGATGAAAGTGTGAAGAAAAGTGCATCCACCCACAAGTGAAGTCTGAAAGAGGGCAGTGTGAAAGTATATGTGCACTCTTGTCTGTGTGAATTAAATACAAAAAAAAACATAAAATGTGCTCTTATAATTATATAATAATTATATATTTCCACCATTTTGCCACTAAACATCAGTAAGATCATGAAAGAAATGCATTCTCTTCTTGGATTGTTTATAACAACCACTCAACTGGCTTGACGCCAAACTTCATCCGAATCTTGTCACTAGGGACATTTGAGAAACTGTTTGGATTTTTTTTTTTTTTCCATCGCATTCCTTGAGGCTTCATATTTTAACATCCACGGACAATAAATGTTTAAAGAGCCTGAGTTTTTAAGAAGAAATTGCATACCAGGAAAATGACTCCTCCCACCTGTCCTACCATGGCAGTGTTGACGACAGCGCTGCAGGGCCTGCTAATGTGCGTGAAATACCATCCCTGACATAAATGTTATTGACAAACTTGGCTGGACATTTGGGGCAGTGAACTGCCAGCATATTTAATGCATATTCATCTCCTTTATCCCACTGGTCTTGCCAGAGCACCCGAGCTGTGTCATCTTGCCACACTCCAGCTACCACCCAAATGTATAGTGACACTGATTATGCAAATCTGTATCTTGTTTTCCCCCAATACCTGCATTAGGAGCCTGCTACTTTATTGAAGTTGAGATATGAGCCTCGCAGAGAGTGGAAGTGGAATACTGATTTTTTTTTTTTTTTTTTTTTTTATAATCTGGGGGAATCTTTCACAGTTTTATATTTCTACACTTCATAACAGTTGTCACATAAGGGAGGATCAGATGAGAAACACGCTTTGATGCTCAGGCAGACGTTATAAATTTTGGCAGGATGTAAAAGGGATTCAAGTGGAAAGTTAAAGTGTGGATTTGGGCACGTCGTGGTCATACGACCAAGATTTCTGTCTGCATGGCTTTATAAAGTTAAATGCGTCAGTGTTAGTGTAACTTCACAGTGTGTGGAACACCTGAGTCAGTTTTGTTGCAAGAACATTTTTTTTCTGTTAAAAAGTCAGGTCACCCAAATTACAAAAAATATATCTTCTCCTTTATTTTAGTGGTATTTATCAATGTAGTTTTTGTTTGATTTATCATTGAAACTTTATATTAATAAATTATATGTAATTTTTCATTTCTGTGAGCACAAGAATTAAATTCTATTAACCTCCATCGTATTGGGATGGAGGCAGAAAAAGACGAATATCTCAAAATCTGGACAAATAAAAACACTGCGTGCGTAGATACAGTGAGGTAAGGTAAGTGAGGAACACATTATTTTGTAATTTTGGTGAACCAACTCTTTAAGTTATTGTTTTTTTTGTATTGTTGGTGTCAAACATTCATGTTCTGATTTAGCCTCTTACGTGTTTTTATTTTTTTTAAATATGCATATCATTTTATTTTTCATGACCCAGTCCACCATTTTGTCAATGGCCAATGATGCTCTCCTACTTAGCCAAGAATTGCTCTCGACTCTTCCTGTTACCAGGCTTTATGCTTTGCCTTCTCTGACTGCTCAACCTCTTCACAGATTTGGCCCATATTGCCTGGGGTCAGCCATTGAATACAGTATACGCAGTGTGTGCTGATCCTCCAAATTGCCATGTGTGAAATCCATCCCACTTGCTCCTGGGGGAGTAGTCATATCACTCAAAATGAAACTGCCTCTCGTATCCTCCCCTTATTCTTCCACTTCACTGTTCTCTCCGGCCGCCTGGGACTATGCAGTCGTGAGGCTTTATAGTGGAAGCCTATTAGACAAATCTGAGAAGAATGCAGCGGAGGTGCTGTGATACCAGGATGTCAAAGTGCTCCACAGTCTCATATAAATATATCAGTCATGCTGGCTTGGAGGTCTGAACTGAATTATATTATTCTCCTATTTTTGGTATAAATGCAGTAGAGGGATTGTATTGTTCCATATAGGAGAAAATTGTATCAGGTTTTAGAGAAAATTCTTCGTTAGATTTATTAATAACTTCTGTCATAGTGTCTCAGCCAATGTGGGGTTAAAGCTATTCGGACGTCAGATATGATTAGAATCCATTTCCATGCATGAAGTGGCTTCCTATCACTTTTAAGTATGATATGCTCCACTTGAGCATCTGCACATTATTATATATGAGTTTCAGCCTAAACACCGGTGTCACCTGTGCCTCTCCTTATCTCATCTGTCACAATATTTTCCATTTTCCGCCTGTGATGTTCTACAGGCGAAATGCAGCCTGCCCTCTGTCAAATCAGGGAAAGAAGAGAAGGGGAATAAAGGAAAGAGGACAGAGACGTTAAATTGCATTATGGCTATTATGCTGGAGAGGTATATGTCCCTGCAGCTGGCAGAGCAGCGCATGCGTCTCTGGCTCCTAATGAGCCTGCATGGAGGGACCTGTGTGGAAACAAAAGGCTGCGCTTGTCGGCCATAGCAGACCCCTCCACCACCCCCTCGCTGCTCCCCCAGCCCTGAGCGTGACAGACCAAGAGCAGAGCGCCGGTCCCTTTCTGGTGGCGTGATTAGATTGGGGCCGAAGTCTCCAGCTGGCAGGCCTGTCTGTGACTGGAGGCGGCCGTCCCCAGCGCTTGTCACTGGCTGACACCTCTGACAGGCAGGGGACAGCTTCAGCAGACAGGTTCATTAAATGGCATTTTTTACAGCTGGGCCTCCAAAAATGAGGGCTGGGCTTTGTCAAATCTCCAAGTCTACAGGGGCCCCTGTGTGTTGGTTTAGACTAAAGCTTTGTTGTTATGACAAATTTTTTGATCTGGGCTGTTTGAAATCAGCCCTTTTTTCTCGTCTTTAGCCTCTCTTTTGTTGACAGCTAAGCCTTTGGCCTGTACTTTGTCACAGCAGCAAAAAGTTCACTTAAGCTGGGTAACAAGAAACAGCCAGTGCTAAAATATTATTATACTGACAATCAATTTAGAGCTAACATATTATAGCTGCAATGATACATTTATAATTCTTAACAACTGGCAGTGGAGTGTTTGACAAAATGGTGTAAACTGCTTGGTTTATTACTTGCTGGGTTTTATTGGTATGATACCATTTCTAATAGATGGTATAACCAATAGAAAATTCAGGAGACAAATTCATGACATTGTTAAATTACGAACATAAAATAAAATGAGCAGACGGTGTGGAAAATGACAAACCGTTGAGAGTCTCTAGACATCCAAATAACTTAATATGTATTCCAATAACAGCTCACTAGTGCTTTGATAGAGTAAGACGTTGTAGCCTTCCCATGATGCATATTTGTATGACTTGCCTTTCAGCACGGCACTCAGAAGACACATCTAGAACATCTGGCTGCAGCGCATGAGGGGGGTAAAAGCTACCCTGCCTACTAGTGAGCTGCTGCTGGCCCTCACCAGTGCACCCGCAGCTATAGCTGTCCCTCCATCTCACCTCCCTTCCTCTCTACCACCACCCCCACCACCCCCCTTCCAGTCAGCACGCTGCCTCCTCTGGGCCATGCTGTCTCTATGACAACTGTTTGAGTTGGGGGTTGCAGAGGTGTCAAGCAGGGGCATTACTGGGAGGAGAGCACCAGAGATGCTGTGCTGCACATCCAGCATCTCCACCTAATCCAATTTTAATTGAGCTCCAGAGATTTTGGATGTGGCATGGAGGTCGGGCATGAGCTATTCCAGGGAGAAATTAAGGCAGCTCGGCTCATGCTGCACTCTTCCAGCCTGTCACTATTTTAAATGAGCATTAGCATCAGGCCTAACCCAGCTGAACATCTCATTCTGCTTCCCTCCCTCCCTGCTTACTCCACCTCAATCACCCCCCCATACACATACAGACACCCACACATACACAAACACTAATGTACTGTAGGACCTCGCCCCCTTACTGCCCTGTTATATCTTTATTCTCCCTCGCACACACTCTCTCTGAACTGAACCTATGTGTGATTATAACCTGGGGAGCTGATGAAGTTGCTCCCTGGCTCATACTGTTGGACAAAATTGTTCAGTCGGAAGGGAGGTGAGATGAGGGAGGGTGGGGGAGGTGTGTGAGGGGACCATTCTCACCTGTCAGAACAACTGTTGTGGTTTTCTGTGTGTGGACCTGCAGTCCCAGTGGTGCTGCATACACTAATGATCCTTTGTCTACCCTCTCCTCTCCTTGGTATGATGGTTTTTATTGATTATTTATATGTCACTGACCCAGGGGGTCATTTTTTGACCACTTGCCTTTACTCTAGTGTTATAGACCAATTGAACAAGTGTGAAACGCACATAGAATGTGTAGAAAAGTGCCTTGAGATATGTTATAATGCCTCGCAAATGCTTTGTTACAGTGAAAATAAGGAATAAATGAGCTGGTACGTTTAATTTTGAATAGAACTCATGAAATAATTATGAAAAAAGTCATTTTAGTATCATAATGGTTAGAGAAAATTAGCTTGTGAGCCGGTTTAAATCCCAACTGGGAAATAGAAGAGTGAACTAGGACACTTTTCCATCTCTCAGCAGCTACTGTTGTGGTTCCTGTAAACAAAACAGCTATATTAAGCTGCTCAGCGACCGACAGTAGTAGTTTTAAAATGATTGAGTGCCCTTCGTTAGCAATATAGATTTTTTGAAGAAATACTAAAAAGTGCAGCAGCTGCCAACTTTTTAATAGTAAGTTAGTGAATAAAGGATTTTACTCAAATGAGTTGGCTCATTGAATGTTTTTGTGAACACATTAAAACAAAGCAGTGGCTTTTACATTAGTTTACATTAGTACTTTGGTTCAAATAATTTAAATCATAATCTAAGAACTTGCCATTCACGCTGGCTTATTGGGACACTTAGAAAAGAGACATCATTCATTTTATTAGTAAGTACTTGTGCAGAAAGTCTTGTGAAAAAGGTTTATCGTGATTTTTCTGTCCTCTCTCTGCTCTTATAGGTCTTAGCATACACCGAGGGTTTACATGGGAAGTGGATGTTCAGTGAGATCCGGGCAGTCTTCTCTCGACGTTACCTCCTTCAGAACACAGCGATGGAGGTCTTTATGGCCAACAGAAGTAAGTGAAATGCCAATTACAGCTTTTGAAATCAAGTTCTTTTCCTTTACCTATCATTAAGTGATGTGTCTCGCTGTTCACAGCATCGGTCCTGTTCAACTTTCCTGACCAGGC
The DNA here is from genome assembly GCA_038419695.1 of Scomberomorus guttatus. Taxonomy (NCBI): domain Eukaryota; kingdom Metazoa; phylum Chordata; class Actinopteri; order Scombriformes; family Scombridae; genus Scomberomorus; species Scomberomorus guttatus. The sequence continues at coordinate 8,378,333 of CM076451.1, read as the reverse complement.
CACAGTAAAGAAAGTGGTTTACAGTCTTCCTCGAGTTGGAGTGGGAACCAGCTATGGACTCCCACAAGCTAGGTGGGTCACACTTCCCAAAGTAATGCCAGAATAAAGCTAACAGAACACAGATAGCTATTTCTAGTTTAATTCCGTCATTTCCTACGTTACCTCCTCTGTGTTGTGTGTTGGAGCATCTGTGCAGTTTGGCCTGTAGCAGTCATTTGAAGTCCCATTGCTCCAGTCATTGAAGTGGATGTGCACTGACCCTGACTGAACTGACCTAATTCTCTGACAGAAGACTCTATACAGCAGGGCTGCAGCCAGGCCACTGAACACAGAGAAAACCCCAGATTCACAGTGATAACAGGCCTATTTATACACTGCTACAAAACAAGCACCTTTCCTTCAGTCTTACATTAATTAAGTGGATGTAAAACAAGCCTCCCTCAATTAACACTTAGTTAACTGTGTAATTTAAGGGTACTTTATTTGCACCTAGCTCATTTAAGCTACTGGACTCAAAAGTGTGTAACTGTGGATACCACTGCATTGTGTGCTTTTTTTTAGTTTGTAGCTTGAAATTTTATGTATACTCTTAGTCTCAGTATGTTCATTCTAAAACTGAAGTGCTAAACATAGAGCTGGTTATTATCTACTAAATGGCATTGTTCATGCCCCAGTTTACTGTGATGTAGCCAGTCCTTTGAATTTAAGCATAGCTTTATATACAGTACTGTAGGTGCTCTTTGTCTTTAAATTTTACGAATATAAGTTTGAAAATGTCCATAACTAACACTAACCGCCTGTTGTCTGATTTATGGTTTAAATGTTTTTCCAGGCGCATCTCCCTGGCCACCCCTCGGCAGCTTTTCAAATCCTCAAACATGACCCAGCGCTGGCAGAGGAGAGAGATATCCAACTTTGAGTACCTCATGTTTCTCAACACTATATCAGGTAAGGCTTCCTAATGATGTACAAGGCTGTGATTCCCAAGTGAGACTCTTTGCTTATAATTTGTAAGAAACTGAAGGTACAGAAATAATATATTCTGGTTTTCACAGCCATCAGTTAAATAGATTCTGGTGTGTTTTTCTTCCTTATCCGGGCAAAATATACAAGCACTGAAAGTGTTATGTTTTAATGTATTATCTATGTGAACCTTTTCCCTATTAGAGTCTCATGACTTTAGGTTTAGCAATCATGATTAATAAACCTTATGTGTCAGTGGCACTGGAAACATACTATAAGAGTCCTTGGGTATGTCCTATTTGTTTAAGAATCCATGGTATCCTTAAGTGGTCCTCAACGCGGTACACTTCACTGTTCGTAGAAGTCTGCTGTTTGAAGCAAAGAGCAGGCACAGCAGATTTTGCCAGATAATTAGTGCCTGGCTTTGTGAGAGCGTAGACGTGTGTCTGTGGAGTTGAGAGGCTCTGTTGTCGACTCTCTGATCTGAACTGCAACTAACAGGGAAGGCGAGAGCGACTGCACGCTACTTTGCTCTGAGAGGTGTCATCCTCTCTCTCGCTGCATATTCATGCATATTTATATTTAGCCCATGCTTGAGTTCGATACATTATTGTCAGCTAATTAGATGTAAGGCAGACAGAAAAACATGCCCAAAATTCATTAAAAATCCCTGGTAATGACCTGGGCTGACAGGGATGTCAGAATAGTGTGGGGCGGCAGACAGGCGGGGGGTGAAGTGCTGGGAAGAGGTGCGAACGGGAAGTGGTCTTCTAATTAAACACTATTCCACTGCTATTAACATCCTGCCACCCCAACTCAGGCCTCAGCACCAGTAGGTCTAACCACACCAACACCCCCGACTCTTCCTCAACATTCAGCCCGCTGACTTCTTTTCACTATGTGGCATTAACCTGGATAATTATGCTCTCTAGTTTCCCTCAGACCCCGGCTACTTTGCAGAAGGCCTCGCATCGACTAGCCTGTCAGACATTATCACTCGCTCAGCTAGATTTAGATTCTCTAACGTCAATGTGCTGCACTCCATGAGCGAGCAGAGACATACCTGCTGGATCGGTGCAAGTTGAGAAAAAAATTTGTAGGTAACTTTCTGATTATAGCGAGCAGATTCGGGAAGAGTTTTCTTATTTTATTTATTGTCTTGCATGATAAATAGCTTTTATTTTTCTGACCTTAGTGTTGCCACCTCTTGATACCGCTTTGATTTGAAAGCTTTTGATGTGAGGTGGAGATAGAATGTCATCTTAAAAAGACATTATGCAATTCAACTTGCTGATCCAAGCTATTCTGGGTTTCTCTGAGTGCTTCATTAATATCAATTAATGATGGAAAATTGCAACATTATCAATGCAAAATGTACAGGAGTGTCCCATTCTTGCAGTAGTCATTGTGTGATGATGCAATGTGTAACTTTGTAGTTTCCATTGACCTCCAGTAGTTCTTACAGTATTAGGGTAGTTTGGTCAATACTAGTAAACATCAATTCTAGAAAAGAATAAAAACATAAATGTGAAATGTTTCTGGGATAATATGTGGTAACACTTCAGACCTTAGAGTTGCTGTTGCTCTCTATTGCAATTTAGTTTCATTTTTCTTAGTGAGTCAAATAAAATTTTGTCATTTTGCTTTGAGTGTCCACTTTTACGTTGATTAATTAACAGCAGTAAAAAGTTCAACAAAACCATCTATAGCAGACCCATCCTGATCCTGGATGACAACTGGCCACCACCTGACCTCACAGCTGTATCAGTGTCATCTTTAAAAGAAAAGTAGAGCATCAATGACAAAATGTTACATGCTCTTGGCTTTTCCCGTGGATTTCCTATGACACGTTTTGCCATCTGAAAACCATATTTCCACTGCCAGAGCATAATTCACATGTGGCCAATCAGCAGATCAAACTTACAGTGACATTTTAAGCGTTTGGAGTCACGGCCCCCAGAAGAATCTATGTCTCTCTAATTACATCGACTCCTTACAACTTAAACAAACTTATGTTGTCTTTAAAGTTAAAGATGGCCTCCTGTAACTCCCACAGTCTATTGATACAGTACGCTCAGCAGGCAAAGGCATGGGGAGCACAGAAAACCTTCTCACGTAGCAGACAAAGCTTACCATTAGTATACGTGTTTTCCTGGCAGACTCCCTATGAGACAGGAAGTGCGTCTGACTGACGGTCCTGAGATTGGGGGCTTGTTGGAATGTTGCATGCTGATCCCCCAAAGTAACTGAAGCCTCGAGTGTACTCTGCCCCGCTTTCAACCCCTCTGTTCCCATCCAACCCTTCATCACTCACAGATTTCTGTCTGCTCTGTGTGTCTAGGGAGGACATACAATGACCTGAACCAGTACCCGGTCTTTCCCTGGGTCCTCACCAACTACGACTCTGAGGAGCTGGACTTGACCTTGCCAGGGAACTTCAGAGATCTCTCAAAGGTACCAAGGCCTCTTGGCCATACACCTCAGTATAATGGAGGAGGGAAGGGGGGGTCAGAGGTTGGGGGGGGAGGTGGTGGCAAGTAGGGGCGGCAAGTAGGGGCAGCTGGCTCTGAGTGCAGGGGATTTCCTTATTAAGGCCCAGACTGTAAGAGAATATCATACTTAATGGTAAAGCAATCATGTGTCGAGTCTAAACTCTTGAGGTGGAATGCTGGAAGTGGAAAATGCTGATTGTAACATCCTTAAATGCCCAAATCTCATAGTGTCTTCTATCAAAGATTCAGCACAACATTTGCATAGCTGTTAATTGTATTCACAAAATGTTTCCGTTTAGTAATTTAGTTCTTAGTAGTAAAATTTAGTTTCTGCTTGCGTCTTACTTCTTTCAAGGTTGATGAACTGATAAGAGCAGGTCAGAAGCACAGCATTGCAGTGAAAGTCGTTCTAATTGTGGCAGGTCGAAAGCGCATCAAGCTGTGCTGTAGTGAGAGTTCTGCTAACGCTGCCAAATCAAAAGAGCTCAGACACAATGACACTAATGCCCCGCAACCCTGGGAGATAAAGTTCAGCGTTATGTTTGCTCTGTCTTTGGCTGAAGGGGAAAAGGCAGCAAACTACAAACTGTGGCCTGGTTTACTGGTTTACCACCCCCCCCACCCCCCCCCCCCTCTCTATCTCTCTCTGTCTCTCTCTCTCTCTGTCTTGCACATGCACACTGCAGCTCACTGACCTGAAAACAGTCGCATTCCTGCCTGAGCTCTCGCTCTCGCTCACTTTATCGCTCCCTCATTCCCCCATGTTTCCTTCAAAGCGCCGACATTCTGACAAAGAGCTTCACTTTGCCATCTCAGTTCTCAACAGTTTGTATCAATTTTCAGCTTTTCAAGGCATGTGTGTGCCGTGTTATGTAGTGGGAGAGGAAGAGAACTTGAAATAATAAAAAAAAAAAAAAGAAGTTACTATGAAACAATCAAAGAATCAGGAACAAGTTAGATAGAGTGCTATGAATTTGAAAAATAAGCTCCCACTGCTCTGGAGCACTTCTTCACATTTCAGTAAACCCAGAATGTTTTGGACAAACTGCTCAGTTGCACATCTTGCTGCCATCATCTCAGCACTTGTCTGCTTTTGGCGGCTCCAGCCTGTGGGGTATCCAGGTGGGCTGAGAGAGCCATTGGGTGTGTGTGCGTGTGTGTGTGTTTGTGTGTGTGTGTGTGTTGAGGGGATGATCAGGGCTGAGCCATGTGCAACCCTCCTGCCCTGGGGAGACAGTTATGTATTGTAATGTATTCCAGTGACATCCTCCCATGCTGTTTACAGGGTTGAGCTGCCTTCATTAGCATGAGTTCACAGCCCGTGTCTCCTGACAGTTGTCCTTGGAACCCCGGGGCGCTTACCTCCAAAAGTTCACAGCTAGTGTAGCAGGGAGGGACAGAGGCCCCCGCACTTCTCCTCTCTGCTTGGTCTGCCCTTTTGTTCAATTATGGATCAGAGCTAGCTGCACAGTCTCTAGAGACTTGTTCATTGTATATTAGGGCTGTGTGCGTCTCTCTAAGGTGTATGTCCGGTGGGTGTGGCTTTGCAGCATGTACGCTGTATGTGTAGTTACTAGGGCTGAGAATCGTATTACATTTTTTGATACTAGTGCCAATACAATACTTGGGTTTTGGTACCAACACCAGCAGGATACCTTACTTTGAAGAATATAAACGCAAACTGCTACAAAACATTTTTTGTGATTTAAATCTGAAACTGTCTGATCAAAGAATAAATAAAGAAGGATATTCATCTAAGCAAGTTTTCAATATTTGACATTTTTGATGCTGAAAAAGTATTATAAGTAGTGGTTAAAACGCTTTTTTTTCGAATCACGTCATGTAATATTATCCATCACTCTAAAGCTGCAGCATTACGTCAATAAAATGTCATAATCATTACTGTTATAGTATCACACTGGATAAAGCTAAATTGTAATTGCAACTAAATTATAAGCATCATTAATACACTTCAATCATTCTCAAACGATCCCACGATGGCATTGCGCAATTATGAAGGCTTTCTTTCCCACACATCAGAGTCATACCGGAGACCTGTTTGACAAATCCAGGTGACTGCCACTTGATGGACAGCATTGTTTTAACAACTAGAGCTCTGTGCTGATCTTCCAAATAATTTCCACCCGAACCTACTGCACACACCTACAATTACCTGCTGGTTGGATACTCAGTCAGCTGTGAACAGTGCTATTGAACACTGCGTTGCCCTGCCCCGGGCCTGAGTTCTGCATATTTGGATGTCAGATACATTCATGCAGTGAAGTGTTTCATCAGATTCTAATGATTATTTCTTGATGAAGTGACAAGTGGATGATAGATAAGGGGAAGCTAATTTTCCTCATAGCTGTTAAATGATGTGTTGGAAATTCATATAATTGCATAAGAAGACAAAAGAAGCAGATGTGGGTTAACTCTGTGTTTCTTTATCCACTGACTGGAATTTATTGTATCCTTTGTGAAATATTGTTTTAAAAAGGACAGACAGAGGCCAAGCAAAATTAAAAAAATGACACTGACATTTCTTAACCCATGCAATTCAAAGTATTTACACACATTTTTTCCTTAAGATAACAAAAATAAAGCTGATATTTTTTATTTATCTTAGAAAATGTCAGAAAACCCTTGTAAGCATAATTTGGATGAGCTGTGCTAAGATGGAGAGACTGCTTTTGAATCTAACAGTCTCCTTCTCAAATTTTTTTGCTGTGGCACTCAGTGAAAGCTGATCATCTTTAAGAGACACTCTGACTAACACAGACAGAGCGTGGGTGCTGTAAAGATCCCTTCCACACTTCTCTTTCCGTAATGGAGCCTTTTTCACCCTCACTTCCACTCTAGTCACGCAGTTTGGGAGCACATCTGCTTTATTTTGTGTTGGAGCAACTTGATTGCATTAGACTGGAGCTGCATGCAGCCCTGCCTCTGACAAGGCAAGCAAAAACGACTGCGACTTCTCCTGACAGAGCACCATAGCAGCATACTGCAATGTAATTTCTTTTGAAATATAAAATGCAATATGCGTCTCTTTGGGAGGTAGCTTAGATATACCCAAACAAATGGAGGCACTCTCTGTACACCCACTCACCAGCAGCCACGTTCATTTCCTGCATCTTTGGACTGCAACACCAGAAATGATCCTGATTGAATCTGAAGCCAAATCTGCGTTTGATCATACTTTGTTTAGTTGTGTTGATGTACTTCTCTAGGTCAGGTGTTACCCAAGAAATGAACTCAGATAGGAGCAAGTGTGGAACTGTCTGAACCAGTTGTTTTCACGGTCTTATGTTTGTGATCAGCATGATATGCAATGCAGGGGAAAGGGAAGAGGTGATTATTCTTTGTTGAGAAGAGGTAAGCAGAGCCTGATTTGGGCTTATCAGCAGATGGTGAGTATGACAGGACTAAAGGCACTAAAGATCCACTGAAGTGCTTACACTATCTCATCATTAATAGGTTTTTATTTCTCATTAAATAGCCAATCAATCATACATTCCCCTCATATGTGTGGCTGTTCTTTGGTAGTCAAAACAAGGTATAAAAGTATACCGCAAGCAGAATACATTTATTTTTGGAAAGTGTTATTTAAGCAGAAAATTTAATTTGACATTTCTGAGGAAGATCTAGAGTATTCCGTACATGTATTTATAGTCTGTTTTCCTACGGCTAAGGCAGCACACTTAGGCTCTGTAGAGATGGACGAGGGTTTGGACGAACCTGGAAGCAGCCTTTCAGTTGACTTTATGCTTTGACTTTCCTGGAACAACAGTGCGAGAGCCGCATTGTGCCAAGTTTTCATGTTCTTGTAGCTGAGAGTACATCGTCTCGGTGAACACGCTGTGGAAGTAGTGTCTCTTTTAGACTCCACCTTTTCAAGGCCACCGATGGTCAGTTCATTATAATTTCACATGGTTGCTTTTATTGGTAATATTTAGTCTGTTTTTGTTTGAAACACTTTCTTTATTCTATAATATGTGCATTTGAGGCTAGGGCAGGTAGAATTAATCTTTACATAGAACTAAGTTAATATATAAGATTGTATCAAAGAGTGATTTAAAGGAAAGCCATGTGTCGTGTGTAAAGTGTTGGGCCGCCACAAGGCAAAACAGCTTCAATGTTCCTTCTGCTGTCATTTATTCAGGTTTTTACCTTAATTTTTCACCCATCTGTGTATTTTTACAGTACACACGCACCTTCTTTCTATAAATATACAGTACATCTGTCATGCTTCATTGTTTGCATCAATACAGGGAACTGCATTAAATCACCTGCGAAATTGCTAGTTGATTAGTTGTCAGTTTTACTCTGTCTTTATCTTTATTTTGTTGTCTTTTTTAAAAAGTCAGTTTGGTGTATCTCTCCAAAAATTTGCTCTATACTGTAACAGTCCCAGCTTGAGCTGTGTTTAACAATGTGCCCGGTGCGAATTCCCGTAAAGACGACAGCAACTAGTGACAACAAATAACATCTACAAGTTCACCAACACAAGTTTTCGAGAAAACAAAATGAAAGCATTCTTACTTCTACACTATAGCAGTCACATAGAACACGTCTCATTATATTGTATTTCTACTTATACAGCTGAGTGGCTTGGGAACACAGAGTATTTTTTGTTTCTTTCAAGTAGAGCCAAATAGAAGAATTAACAGGAAATAACTTGTCAGTAATATCATTGGATCCCTACCCTGTAACTGTGTGCTTCATTCAAGAGGTGTTTGTGGTTAGTTTAGTGTCACGAAAAGGCAAGAGAGGCTGATGGCAGTGGAATCGAGTCTGAATCTAACTTTTTTCTTTACCTTTCGCTTGATCCGGTCTGTTTGTTATTGTGTCTACGCTTTCTGTACTGCGAAACACAACACACTCTTCCCACCACTCCGCTCTCCAACTCTCACTTCCATCGTTATCTTCCTGCGACAACTCAACTCTCGAGAGATTTCAGAGTGAGACTTCTTGTTGAGCAAGACTTGGTTAGACACAATAAAAAACAGAACGGATCAAGCGAAAGGTAAAGAAAAACGTTTTATTTCTCTGTATGGTCCTTTCCATAATGTTGTCAGACACTTGTAATAACAATCTGAGCATGTCAGCAAGCACTTTTAGTGGACGTACATTGATGGGGTGCTGTTGCCCCGTCGGATTACATTGCAGCCTCGCTCAATACTGAACCAATTTCAAAAATTGTTGTCCACATTAGATACTTAGACACAATATTATGGGAAAATTGGGTTCAGGCTGAAAGATCCCGAAGTTTCCCTTGAAGCACAAGTATATGGTTCATATCACATAGTTTTACGAGTTAGGTTGTTGTCCATCCTCTTCTGGGACCATGATATTAAAATGGGCAAGTAAAACATTGTAAATCAAAATTTTTCCAATTAGTCTGAGCTTTGGTTCTAATACCTGTAACGTGAAGTGTTTACTTTTTCCTCTCTTACACTCATTACTGTTACCTGCAGCTGTCTTTTCCTTATTCTTCTCCCTCCGCCAACACGTCTTACCTGGACCTTTCATACAGCTCAAACCTGCATTAGTTAAAACAGGCGGCGGTTTTACAGAGTGTGAGACATCTTGTGGCTTGCACCCCGATCCAGCTGGGCCAAGACGTCACATGCAAGGCTATTATCACCCCATAAATCTATGCAGATCTCAATAAACTTCCCTTTCGGTCTATTCAATTGTGCTAACACTGATGTGGACTGCCATTCAATTTTAAGGAAGAAACAAAACAAAAAAAACAAACTGGCCCCATTTAATTTTGACTTTAAGCTTCAAGCATGTGTGTTGTGCCACACACGGATACGACCATAATCTCTTAAATGACCAAGAGACTGTCTGTTCTTCTGAGTTTCAATACAAGCTGTAGCCAGCTGAAACAATACCAGCGAAATTTTAATAATGTTAGACTAAAGTGGCTTTATTTTTAGGCATTCATCTCAGCCCATTTTGAATTGAAGGATTTTATTTTATTTCTTCTGACCTCGGAGCTGCAGCTTTCAGGTAGAAAAGCTGCCATTGATTACTTTACCAGCCTCCCTTCCCCCTCTGTAACAGATTCAGTGGTACTGAGTATATTAATATTGACTGCCAATATGCCTCTGAGGCTCTTATATTGGACTGGGTGATTGAAAAGGCAGAGAAAGCAATTTATTCACCACTAAACGTATGTTTAATGGGAGTAATTTTGTTGCCATAAGAACACATGAAAATGAAACAGCCGCCAAAGGGCAAAAACCCAGCGATGGTGTCAGTACAATATTGAAGTTATTACTGAGGCTGCGGTTAAATAATGAACCACGCTATCCAAGGTTTTGGTCTAACTAGGAAATAATTGGATGGATGTCAAAAAATATAGCGCTGATGTTATTTTTTTCTGTTTTATATCCTCACAATAATTAGGCAGCAGTTCTTCAAATGTAGAACATTGAATATTTTTATGATCGATTGAGAATTTGAAGCTCCACTGTTTACTATTAAAAGGCTGGTTTGGAGTTTTCTTCTCCTTCTTACATTAATAATAGGAAAATGTTCAGTTGTCGGGAGCTTTCATAATAATCTAATACAGTTTTTCCACAATAAATACTAGCTTATAATGCTCAGTTTTTTCAGTCTCTGTTGTTGAAAACTGTTTTTGATTCAACTCTCTCTAGGTCCTGGTAACTCACATTAACAGTGCCCAGTAGCAAAGAAGGGCTGAACACAGATGGGAGCAGCAGTGCTGACTAAAGTGTTTGGCTCAGTGGGTGCGTTGGGTGTAAATCAGGTCAGCCAGGGTTAATCCACATGGATTACCCACAACATTTAGCAGGAGACGCTCATATCTCCTCCCTCCATCCTCAGCGCGCCATCCTGCTCACTCCTGCCACCAAACCCCTGTAAATTTCAGACAGAAGACAGCGCAACAGGAACTTTTTAGGGTTCAGGAGAATAATGGGGTCTGACAGACAAATCCCAGAGTAAAGCTCCTTGTCTGCCCTGAACTCTCCCCCTGCCTCTCAGCTGCCCTCGCCACATGTAGCCTAATGGGGAACTACTGAGACTCTACAAGCCAATTTTTGTTAATTATGCTCAACACACAAGTAATGGACAAGCAAGTAATATCGACATCTTTCAATCAAAGTAGACGTACTGTAGCTTCATTGCCTGTACTGTAGCATGGTCTTTAATAGAGTTCACAGAAAGTTTGAACCGTCATGTCACTACACGATGAGAGTAATGGCAGCAAATTGTTGTCTCAGCATGCAAAATGTCTGTCTGGTTCACATATTGATGCTTTTATATACACTATAGATATAGTATGAATCGCAGCCAGAAGCTGGTGACTACAAATTGTGGTACAAGAACAAAAGCCCCTCTACTTACTATGAGCTTCGCCAAAAAAAGTTAATTTTATATGGATGCTTTTCTGCACTCAAATAATTTATTTTACAAGTATATGGTGTATGGAGTATTTTTCCCTCTCATAACTGTCAAATAACTGCATGATCATTAAAACTTAATTTAAATGACAGACTGGTCATAAGACGTACTGTATGTGTTTGCAGTACAATTTGTTTCCAGTTTAAGACTTAAAAAAGATTAAGATCAGGTGGTTCATGTAGGAGATGATGCAGATCTCTCGTTTGTGCAATTTGTGTAGTTGCACAATAAGTGAGTAAAACTAAACTGCATTATATAAGTTACATCACATACTTTATAAAACATTAGTTAGTTTGTTGTCCATCTTCTTATGGTACCATGATATGAATTATTATTATTATTATTATTATTATTATTATTATTATTATTATTATTATTATTATTATTATTATTATAATTTTGTGTACAGTATATTGGACACAGAATCCAACATTAAGAACAACACTTTTTTAATTAAATTGACCTTTTTAAATCTTTATTTTAATCATGCAGGTGACAAAAAGAACAAATTCCATAAAGAGTGAATCTTGTATTTCTTGTCATTTCTTTCTAGCCTGTCGGGGCTCTGAATCCAAAGCGCGCAGCGTTCTACGCTGAGCGCTATGAGACTTGGGAAGACGACCAGACGCCACCTTGTCATTACAACTCCCACTACTCCACAGTCGCCTCCACCCTGCACTGGCTCATCAGAATAGTGAGTAAAATCACGTCTTCAACCTGACTACACCCATTATTGAACTGTCTTCAAAATCTGAGGATTAGTCAAGCCTCCTGTATAGGAATGAAATCAGACCCACATCCTCATTTTTGAGTCAGCATTAGTTGATTGTCACTTGTCAGACTTGATGATGCTGTTACTTTGAGGTCTGTCGGCTTCTGCACAGGAAACAGCTCAACATCTCAATTTGATTGGCCCAGAGTTAGACCAATGGCGCTCAGAAAACACATTTCACAGGCCAGTAAACCGGCATATGTGAACTAAATAAAGAGTGGCTGGGTAATGATTTACAGAGGCTGCTGTGACAGGTTTATGTGTTTCGGGCAACCCAGTGAGCGCTGGAGACATGTCTATCAAGGTTACTGAGCACTGTCCTCATTTACTCTGAAACAGAAGGAGGGGGCACATGCACTCTCTCCCAATCTGTTCCCCACAAAACAGGCCCTTACAACCTGCACGGCCTCTTTGAGTTGCTGTACATTTGATTTTGAAGTCAGCTTATTAATTTGAAAGAGCTTTATGGGGAGTTTGTACTGTATTTCTCCTCCTCCCCCATCATTAGTAGAAAGGGGGCTGATGAACTGAGGGAGTTCTGTTGACAGCAGTTAGATTGGCCTCTGTGGGTTTGTTCCCACAATCCCTTTCTTCCTTTGGTGAGTGATCCATCCGCTCCAACCGGCAATGATCGCCATCTCAGGCTGAGAAAACCAAATTTGAGCCAATTATCATTATAGCTCACTGTACTCAGGAAGAACACTAATTAATTCTCCCTCAGGCCTGGATACAATGAATGACTGATCTCTGCAGAGATCCCTTAGTCTGCCGCAGATAAGAATAACAATGATATAATTCAGAAAATTGTATATTTTATATTGTATATTGAATAAATTTCATGGTAATCTTGTAAGTTCAGAGCAGTACTGATATTTTTATTATGTTGGTTATGATGATTGCAATCAAAATGAATGTCAACAGGGTGGAAAAGATAATGAAGACTTTGAATTTCGGTGGAGATCTTTCATCTTTGTGATGTTGAATTTGCTTTCCCCTCAGGAGCCCTTCACCACGTTCTTCCTCAGCGCTAATAACAACAAATTTGACCATCCAGACCGCACCTTTTCAGCCATTGCCCGCTCCTGGAGGAACTGTCAGAGGGACACATCTGATGTAAAGGTGAAAATTGCAACAAACGCAAAAACAATCAGTATTTCATATTTATGTGGATACACAGGTCTAGTACTGCAGACCTGAAAAATTGTGCCCATATACAAGGATGTTGGATTATCTTTCATCTATTTTTTCCTTGCTTGTTGCATTGTTTAAGCTGCCGTTATGGGTCTGTGGGTGTTAGGTGTCCAATTCCAGCAACAATAATAATAAAATATCATATCATATTGCGGCATATATCTACCAGCAAAATTGCAGCTATACAGTATGTATAATTGGCAATATAGCTATACCAAGCCACTATGCTCCCCTCCCCAGCTAGTGTGCTTCTACACCATTGCAAAAATACATACCATTAATTATAAATGCCTCATCCAAACAGCGAATCACAAAGAACCATAGTGTACGGGAAGACCCTGAACATTTAGAAAGGCGCATTTGGTTTATCTCCTGCAGAAAACAATCTCAGAGGTAGACTGATCTTGTATATGTGCATGCAAGTACTCATGAGTTTGAACAAAGGCTGCGTCTGAGAGAGAGACAAAGCCCTCCCTCTGCAAATCCACAGAGCAGTCACCGAAAACGCTGAACCCTGCTGATTCGCCTCCATTTTGCCCACTGCATAACACGCAGCAGGAATATGCGCTGACCTCAAAGTGTCATATATTTCTAGCACACCCTGTATTGGGTAGTGTTGCCCCAGGCAATTAATAAAGCATTAATGACAAAAGCTATTTAAAATGTAGTCTTTTATGTACAGACAGAGCTTTTACTTGCCAGGATCTGGGGGAGAGCAGCCAAGAATCTATGTGAGGCAGAGGCAGAAAAGCTGCAAGCCAGCGAACAGCTGAATAGTCAAACGCCACCCTGTTAACAAATACAGCCTACTTTCAACTACTTGTATGTCTGCATGCATTTGTTTTTACACACATAAGATGGTTACTGATCTATTAGGAGAGGAATTGTTCTGTGGAGGACAATGCTGGATTACTAACAGTATTTCATAATGTATTAGAGGGAGAGAAATATTATGTAAGAGCTTGTTTGGTTTACTTATTGTGCAATTGTGGTAAACTGTGAGGCAATGCCACCACAAGACTGATCAGAATATTAGCAATTGCTATCTTCCCTTTTTTATAATCTCCTTTTGTGTTATTTGTTTTTATTTTTTATTCTTCTAACACTAAACCTTTTTATATTAGTAATCTTGAACATACTATGCATAAAAAGATTATTTTCTAAATGTTTTTCAGTCTTGCTCAATAGTATAACATGAAATAAAATAGATTTCCATTCATGCCAGCAGAAAGGCAGCTAAACATGTGAACAGACACAGACACCAACACACACACCATGCACAGCCTCCATGTAGCGACTGAGACTGAGCGGAGAGACTGGGGTTAAGGTCAGCTTCGGCCCAGTCCACCGAGCGGGCCATCAGGCGTCTGATTAAAAGGCAGCTTGTTTTTACCAGGGTCTCTCCTTCATTAACCCCGGCCTCCTCTAGCAGTAATGACGACAAGACCGAGGGTGGTTGAACCCCTGATGGGGATGACCTCCTAAAAGAGCAAGTCAAATGGAAACAACCCTGCTCCAACCAGGACCTCACCTCCTCCACCTCCCCATCATTAATGTGCATCCATACCTCTCATTTATTTCTGCATGTGAGTGCACACACACACACACACATGTTAAGCTGGCACAGCCACCCATGGGCAAAAAGAAGCAGACTTTTCATGGAAGTGGTGGGCACACTCACACATACACACACACACACACAAACTGCCACCATGCTGTCTGATGGAATCTAGCAGCCCTCCACTGGTGACAGATTCTGACGAACATGTCATTAAGGTGACACAGTGTAAAGCAATGGAGGCTTGTGTGATTGACTTGTTAGCCCATTACGATGCTGTTGCAGAATTAATGGCTGCCATGGGAGGGTGGCTTGAAAACGGAGCTGGCTGTTTTAACGGCTTGGTGGTGAGTTACGGCAGGAAGTTTACAAACGAAAAAGAGGAGAGAAAGTGTGTGTGTGTGTGGGTGTGTGTGTGTGAGAGACAGAGGGAAACAGAGGAATGGCTGCTTCACTCCTTTCCTTGTCGTGTGCAGAGGGTGAAATGTGACCAACAGCAGACCAGCAGTGTTATTGGCCTGTACCATGTCATGCTAACTTGCTCTCTCAAAACCTGGTGATTTATAGGGGCCTAAAAGCTGTGTTATGTATCCCATAGGTAATATAAAACTCAGTAGTACCACTGAATCTGACAAACACTGCATTCATAAAACATTCCTGATACAATGAGTTAAAAACTCCTTCATAATCTCCATAAATTCATAAAGAGACAGAGAACAAAGGATTCCGCATTCCTTATGTGCATATGCCTCATTGTGCAGAGGCTTTACTCACTCATCCTTCTTAGCTATATGATCATGAGGATAAGGGGTCAGGGTGGAGACTGCAAAAACACAGAAACTGTACATAATTTACAATTGCATAATACCTTTCCATAAAGAATTTCTTAAAGGGCCGTATCAGTAGTAGTAGTTGCATGTTTTAGCCCAGTAACTGTGCCAATAATTGTCCAAAGCATGCCATAGTTTTTTGATTGATTGCCCAACAAGAAGCCAACAGTTCATTTAAAGAACTTACAGAAATTTCAGTAGGGCATCATTAAATGTTGTCTTCTTTTTTTTTTTTGTCAAAATGAAATGATGGTGGTTGTGTAGGGCTCTGTCCATTTTGGTTGCTTTCATAGATAGTATTGGATTTAAATATCAAGACTTCCCAGTGAAAAAGCATTGCCCAAAATGGGTTATTAGAAAATAAACTCCAGATGTAATATAATATAATATTAAAATAAACCCAGACACAAGCCTAGATAAATAAGCAAACATGAATGTTGCAAGAGATTTTAAAACAGTCTCTAAACTTTGACAAAAAAATAAAGGCAACAAAACAGTTGATATTCATAGTGTGCTTAAATAAATGGAAATCAGCCTGAAAGGTAAGAAGTCTAAAAAGAATGGCATGTTTTGGAAAATGTTAAGCATACATGATGTTTACAGTAACATGTAAAAATACAAGAGTGGTCCCTTAAACACAGGAGAAATTCCTTTAGGAGTAGCTTCGTCTCAAAACGCGGGTAAATATTTGCTCTCTTCTTCAGTGTACGGAATCACACCAGGCTTTACGTAGGGGGCTCCTTTACCATGCTGACTTCCCCTCCACTGAGAGGTCCTGACCCCATCACAAGAGCCCAGAGACCAGGGAGAAAAACCCAACTCAGTTCCAGTTTCATTTAACACTCCTAACACCTCTGCCTGGAATAACTGGACTAGCACCTCTCACCGCCTTCTCATGGCCTGCTGTTTAGTTTGTTTGCGTTACCTTTCCCCTTGAATTCTCACTTCATCTCAGTGGGATACAGAACCCTTTTTTCTCTGTTCTTTGTGGCTCTGTCCTCACATATGTTATTTCTTGAACTTGGTTGAATTGTTAGTCGATTACATGGTGACAACTGCAGAATTAGACCTGGTTTTGTCAGTCAGCTATATAACATGAGCATTCCTCTTCCTTTGAAACACAGGAACTGACTCCTGAGTTCTACTACCTACCAGAGATGTTTGTCAACAGCAACGGCTACCATTTGGGAATGAGGGATGACGGGAACATGGTTTATGATGTGGACTTGCCAGCCTGGGCTAAGAAACCTGAAGACTTTGTTAGGATAAACAGGATGGTAAGGTTTAAGCATGTGTGTCAAATTCTAAATGTCATGGTATGACTACATTAAATACATTAAAAAAAATTAAATTAGTTTTTTAAATTTAAAAATTAAAAATTTTGATGTACAGATTATTTTCCTATAGTAAACATTATTTTTACAATTATATTCAGATATTAATCTTATACTATTCAGTAGAAGCTGCTCATTCTCCCAAGCTGCACTGTACGGCTGCACATCATGTCATTTTTATACTGTGGTACTTTGTGCTCAAAATACACTGCTGCAAGTATATAGTGCTGTACTAAAATGTACAATAAGGTGAGATGATATATTCTATATGCTGTAAATAACTGTAGATTTACCTCTTTAATGAATTCTTTACATTTAGCCTTTCTGCCTCCTTCTCACAGCTGTTAATAAATCCATTTCCCTCTCTTCTTTTTTAACCTTCCCATGCATTTGTGTCTCCTTGTCTTATTCATGAAGCATCTAATAAAGTGCACCGCTCAATACTAACACTGTACCCCTGACCCTAGTGATGTCACTAAAGGACAAGACTGAGGGCGAGTTCGCCCTATTGCGTTACCTTCTGTAATGCCGGGCCTCATCACTTTGGCAGTGTGCAGGGCCCTTTCTGTCTGCATGTGTGTGTGAACGTCGGTATGTGCACATTTAATACAGACAGCCTATCAACATGTGGCCCACAACTCCCAGCAGGTTTCTGGAGACAGAAAAGGAGATCCGACCCTTCTCTCGCCGTCATATAAACTCTGTTCTCCCTTTTTAATCTGGAATCACTTACTGGAGAAACTCGCAGCTCTCTTCCCCACTAAACCTAATGAAAGACAACACAAAAAAATCTGCCGCATGATGAATGGCCATTGCATGCGCCTATATCGGAGCAGCATTTTGAACAAAGAAAATGCACATATTTTTTCAACAAATGTTGACATCCAAAATAAACTCCAACTGTTAAAGCTGAAATAAAGCTGCATGTTGTTGACTTACAATTTGGGCAAAAGCTAATTATTTGGAAAATTTGATCTCTAATACCCAGAAATACTGTACCACAATGTCAGACTGTACACCACATGCTCATGTTTCCCAGCCTGACTGCTCTGTGATGACTGCTACACTAAAGGGAGAGGATTGAATACAAATACTTTGCTTACATTTATGTTTTGATTAATATTATAACACGTATAAAGGTATATGCAATTTATAACTCCGGCAATTGAATTCAATTTGGGAAAATTGGTAAAGATTTACAGTTAAGAGTGGTGAGAGAATAGTCTATATAATATGCTTCCACTTTCTAATTACAGCTTGATGAGTGGGCTCATCCCTAAAAGCAGAGCATCTTCAATTGTACTGTTAGAAAGACAAAAAGTTTCATGCATGTTATGTATCCTGAGGTTAAGGGCCGCAGTGTTTTTGGACCATAGGTAGAAGGAGACTGTGGGAACACACTTGACCTTTTCAGCTGGAGTGACAGAGCTGGACCGGTCTTATGGAGGTGACCTTTCCCTGCGCTCTACCCAGGCTGCCTGGTCGAGCTCTATCAGGCTTGTACACCGGCAGCAGAGTGGGGGGGGGGGGTGGGAGAGAGAAGAGAGAGAGGCTGGGAGTTGTTACGGGCATGTCTGCATCTCCTAAACAAGGAGAGGGGATGCCTGAAAAAAGGGATTACTGTGGATATTTTCTCACTGTTGAAGGATACATGTGTGATGTTGCCTTGCATTGTTACATTCACAGACCAGTGTATTCACACGCCCAGAAAATCATAGTCCTCTGCCTCCATTTTTTGTCTTTCTTTTGTTCTGTTCCCTAGCTAGCCCACACTATTGCTTCCTCTATTATTTCATTTCTGTCAGTGAATCTCTCTCCCTGCCTCCCCCTCGCTCTCGCTCACTCTCCCTCTATTTTTCTTTTCTTTCTCCCTCCCTCCCTCTCTCTTCCTCCCACTTCCCATCTTTGCATGTGCCACTTTCAATTGTAGTGATATGCCCTGTGGCAAACTCTGCCTCTGTGTGCTCGAGCAGGCTTTGTTGGTAATGGCTGTTATTCCTGACGCTAGGGGAGGAGTGTAAATTCCTCTAGCAAAGCCTTACACCAGCATGCATGGGAATTACATTGTACTGTATTGTGGAACGATACATCAAGCCCCCATTGCATAGCTTCCATAAGTATTTTTATAATAATCATCAGCCTTAAATCTTATCCTGAATCTCTCTCACTTACACTCCCACAAAGACATCTCAGCTCCTTTTTTTCACTCTTACAAGTAATCTATCAATGTTGCTTGTGCAGATAGTTTTACAGTAAATTGGATCCCTGTTAGTATTGAACCGATTTCTTTGTCTCCAAAGATTGTGGGCTGGTGTTTTAAGTGGACAGGAGAATGTGATATGGGAGGCTCATCCTGAGTTAGCTGATTACATTAAAAGGAGGAAATGCAGCTTCTGTGTCTGTATTATTCTGTGGTCTTCATGTGCAGGAAAATAGATTAAATACTTGCCATTATAATTGTATGGCAGTTTTTTGTTTTGTGATTTTTGCTGGTGATGTAATGTGCTGGTAGGTCATCTGTGTACAGTAAAGTAGGCTGTGTTTTGTTGTGTTCACTGTTGTGTGGAAGCACAATTTGTATTGTGTCTTTTGGTCCATGTGCTGTGCGCTGCTGGTATGCCTCTCACCTCTAATTGCCCTGTACTCCTCTGACAGGCCCTGGAAAGCGAGTTTGTGTCATGTCAGCTGCATCAGTGGATTGACCTTATTTTCGGCTACAAGCAGCGAGGCCCAGAGGCGGTGCGTGCCCTCAACGTCTTTCACTACCTGACTTACGAGGGCTCCGTCAACCTGGACAGTATCACTGACCCTTCGCTCCGAGAGGTAAGGCATACACACACGCACACACACATTACCATGGTGACTGAGCCCCTCCCCCCTCTCTTATTCACCATTCACCATAAGCACAACTTCCTGCCTCTATTTGTCCTGGCATGTGCTACAGCTCCGGGAGCATTCATATCATGCATCTGTCAATCAATTATTCTGTCATGCAAATGTAACCGTGAGAGAATCAAGCAGAGCTGCTGACTCATCGAGTGTGTTTTGTGATTACTGTCATTTTGTGAGTGAGTTATTAATTTCCTCTGTTTCAGATCATCAGTAATCTTTTAATATCTGTCCACATTATTCATAGATCTTCTTAACAATAGAATTCTGTGCTGTTTTTTTTCCCTTTCTGGTGCTGAATATACTGTATGTTCCTTGTCTTAATCAGATCAATGAATCTGACTGAGCTCTTTGATCAATCAACAGAGGTCACTCAGTCAATAGATGAGGGAGTGAATCCTCTTGTTCTTAAGTAATTAATTGAATATCTATGAGCTCAACCGTAGTACTCGTGAATAGCATAATTGCGTGGAGGGGAAAGGGGACCAGAGACTGCAGCAGCTGGCATGCATTGTGGTACTTTCTAGGGTGAGCTCGTCTCTCTCTCTGTGATATCCACCATCTGCTGTCTGCAAAACAAGTCATTTATATACTGTCACTTCCAGGGGCGCCTTTATTTATCAAGTGACCATTATGCAAATCACCTGCAGAAGATTTGGCTGATCTAATTACCAAACCATATTGTGGAAGGTTTGGTTTTCATCATTTCGAGAAAGATTTTAGACAACCTTTTTTTTTTTTTTTTTTTTTGCATCAGGTTGAGGTTTGTAGCTGTCTTCCACCCTGCCTACTGTTACCTTGAGAGCTGACAGTACTGTTAGTTAGTTGCACATTAGGAAACCTGCTACTCAGACTCCATAATTGTGCCTAGCTGATGTAGTCGCCATTGTGACATGTGAACGTATTTGTGCTGGAGAGAGAAATTGGCTCAGCTAATTGCAACTGATATAATGCTGATATGATGAGCACTAATGAAGACAAGCCTTCATACCTTCAGTCATGTTTTCATTCCAGATGGATTCTTCTTTTCTCTGTAACATGAAGCATAACCTTGTGTGTGTAAACCCTAGGCACTAAAACATAGCAGTATCCTGAAAAGTCATCATAAACTAGTCTACTAAACTGGGATCTTAAAACATAATTGTTTGATTTCCTTGCATGTGTAAGTAGGTGTACTGGTAATTTCAGCAGACCCTTTGCAACCATGAAAATATGTTAAGTGTAGAAAATAAATAAATGAATGCCCAGTATTGGAATTTCCCAATCATATTATTTCTCCAGGCTCCAGTCCTACTGTACCTTGCTCTTAGGTGAAATAGTTTGATTTAAATGAACCATTTCTTTCATAGTCAGTGGTAATGTAATGGTAATGTTGTAGGTGATTTCCTGCTGAATTTATCGTACTTATATACCCATTACTCTTTATCACTTCTCCTATCCCACACTAGGCCAGTCTTTGAGATGCCTGGCTGAGTCAGTGAGGTGGAGCACGGAAAAGTGCCCAATGAATGTCTTGCTAAGACCTGCTGAAATGTGACGATTGACTCCAGGGTATTGATTCATTCCGAGCATGACAGGTGAAACTGCAGATCTGGCATTAGTCACAACAATTAAGGCGTTTGAAATGTCAAGAAATTAGAGGTCATGAAAGATAATTTCCGTCCATGTGTCAGATGGAAATGATGACACCCTCTGACATGCCGCTGGGCCTGTGGTTTAGGGCACGGTGACAGCTCTACTGGGCACACTGCCGGAACAGCAGTGCGCCGTGATGCTTCTCCTGACAGCCTTCTCTTATGGAAAAACATGACAGCAACCCCTTGATTCAGACCCCACGGTGTCACTCAGAAGTAAACAGACAAATTATTCATCAGTGGGACTCTATTCCTCTTCAGATGCCACTGCCCCTCCTGCCTCTTCTGGCTATTTATTGGATCGACAAAGACAACAAAGTGTGCTGTGGCTAACCAATGAAGGGCTTTGAATCAATTGACATACCTAAAACTGACTTCACTTTGATATTCTTATGGTAACACAAGTGTTTTCAACACTTGACCTTAATGATAAGAAACTCCCTTCATGTGTACGACATATCGTATAGGATATAGCGTGCATTGTTTGTGATGATAGCTGCATTAGAGACAATCACCTGCTGGTGGACACATTGTTGGGAGACATTTCTGCTCCCACATACAGTAGTGCACCTGTCAACTCCTAAGCTGTCACTCAAGAAACACCCTCAGGCCAATTCTTTGTTTGTACTTAAGGATTAAAATAATATATGCTTATCTTAAACAAATTCCCATTGGCATGTAAAGAATTGTCATCACGAGAAAGTAAGCCATGATGCAATTAGATGTAGATATATTTATATGTATTTGCATATTCCTGTATGGTTTCTGCAATGTTTCGATCTATTTTTACAATCTGTTTATACCTTAAAAGCCAGAAGCACTTAATGAAAGCAATTTGCGGTCTGTAATCTACCATATCTGTCAAAAGGTGAAAGGTGGCGCAGCTTCATATTTGTAGTTGAACTGCCGATCTCAGGTGTCGTGACTCAGCATGATCCCACGCTGCCTTGCGGGTCAAGGCGAGGCCGTGTCTGCATTTTGTCTGACAGAGCTGTTGTGTTGCTGCTTTGCATGAGTGCACTGGAGGATGATGCTGGGGGATCATCCTCCAAAGAGTCTCTGTCACCAGTTTGGGAACCAGGCAGCAGATAGAGGGCTGTAGCCACTCAGCTCTGAAGCCTTTTGCTTACGCCAAAATCATATGTGAACAAAGTTAGACAGGCAGACACAGTGTGTTATGATGGATGTTTGGTGCTCACCCAAGCAAGGCAGTTGTTGCAAGGAGGGGAGATCATCCAGATGGCTTTGGCAATAAGTGTCACTTATCAGCCAAAAAGCAGAGCCTGAAGTGACTTAAACTAATGAACTGCCTGTTAAGTGCTCTCCATCTCAGCCTGAGATAGAGATACGTTTTTGACATACCTCAGAGAGGATTAGTGTTGAAGCACCTGTGAGATATTGACATGTTTTGATCATCTAGTGGAAGAACATGTTCTTGAGTTAACCTTCAATAACTCAGACTCCCTCGCCCCAACACACACAAAAACACAAACACACACAGACAAATATTCCCCGTTGCATTCTGGAAATAATTGTTGGCCATCAAGGTTGTCTCAGACTACCAAAATGGGGCATGCAGCAGCCCAGTTTCACTGGTAATAGAATCATCACAAGAAATATGGTGATGTTTTCCACATGGCCCTCTCAGCCTTTCTGATCTTTGTATCAAATTTCTGTATTTGAACAGTCACTGTGACCCTCACTCCAAACGTAACCTTAAATAGCCATAATGTCAGTTGCTTATTACTTGACAGACTGTGTTGTAAAGAAAAACTGACTAACACTTAATGATTGCCAAATGTGCTCACCAACTCACATGAAACTTTCACTGCAGTGCGACAGTACTCAACCGTGTGGACAGCGCCTTTTTTGGTGCTGTGCGAGATAGGAAGTGACCAGGGGGTGTTGGGGGCGACTGTTTGGCTTGCAGGTGGCCTGTCCTAATCCAGTATCACCTCCAAACTTCCCATGCCACATCTCCCACTGTGGCATGTGCTACCCAATGGGTCCTTTTGATAGTGAGTGGTGTGTACAGGCGGAGGAAAATGAGGACTAGTCACCCAGGCAGTCAGAAGGGCAGGCGAAAGGCTGAGCGATGTATGTTCCATTGTGCACAGTGGCATTGACGGACGTCTACAAGCTCCCCTCTGATGGTGGAAGTGGCTCCAGTCACATCAATCACTCCCACCGTGGAGTGCCCCACTTTCAGTCAAGCTCAGCAGCTCTTACTGCTTGTTTTTTTTTTTCCCTCTCTCACTGGCAGCAAATGAGAT
This sequence comes from Scomberomorus guttatus, assembly GCA_038419695.1. Taxonomy (NCBI): domain Eukaryota; kingdom Metazoa; phylum Chordata; class Actinopteri; order Scombriformes; family Scombridae; genus Scomberomorus; species Scomberomorus guttatus. Next base: position 8,354,963 of record CM076451.1, on the reverse strand, counting down.
CTTTTGTCTGTGTAAATGGAAGTTATATTCTAATAATAGTAAAAGCTTGATTCCTCTGGTGTTGCGTTGCTGTTTTTTTTCCTTTACTCAAGGTGCAACTTTAGTTTTTTCCTTCTCAGTCACATCCAGACTCCTAGTTTATACCCCATAAATCATTCTTCATCAAGGTTTCCTAACCCAAATCGCCCTGTGTGCTTTTTCCTTCCTTATTTGTGTATGTGTGTGTGCATGCACGTGCTTCTCCCCTTTGTTTCAAGCACAATAACATCTAAAAGCAGGCCGGCCTGCTGCAGTCCTAGCTGGATGTCACTCCAGGTTAACGTTTGTGCAGTGGGGGCCCCTGCGCCTGGAAATGGGAATGGTTAACTGAAGCATGTTAATAGGAAAAGGCTTGTCTCTTCCATACTAACACTTGGATGACTCTGCAGGCTGAGGGGGGAAGGGGGAGCACCCAGGCGGATTGGGAGTGCACCCCTTTCCCTTTACCTCCCCCCTTCCTCAGAGGCACGGCTGAGTTAGGATTTGCTTGCATTGTCAAGTAACGCATTGACCCATCACTTTGATGCATATTGATTGTGACAGCCGCTCTCTCTCTCCTTCTCCCCTCTCTCTCTCCCGCAGGCCACAGAGGCGCAGATCCAGAGCTTTGGACAGACGCCATCTCAGTTGCTTATTGAGCCACATCCTCCACGCAGCTCCGCCATGCACCTGGTGAGAGCAACGAGCATGCTGGGAAAATTCTCTGCACCTCTGGTGTGTGTGAAGGAGGTTGTGTGGACCTGTGCGAGCCTGGATGGTGTGTGTTTGCGTGCCCGTGTTAATAGGTAGACAAAGATTGAGATAGATGTCCCTGATTTCTCACTTCAATGTATTTCTTTTGATCCAGTCTTTTACAACAAAAGATAAATATTTCAGAAGTCTTACTTCATGTAGGTCACAGAACCGCAATATAACAACAAATTTTCAGTACAGGTTGGCTGCAGTGTTTTATAGTGGTTACTGCCTACTGGCAGAGTGGTGTAAAGGGAAGAGTGCTCCCTACTGGCCTAGTAGCTCCCCTCTTTCTGTCATAAGCTGCTCTTCCCTGTCTAATCCATGTAATAGCCAGCCTAGCCCTCATTATCCCCACATGGCTCTCTCTGTTTCTCTCTCCTTACAAGAAACTTTGTAAGGCAGATCTCTTTGAGACCTTTTAGTTCATTTTTTTTTACTTTTGCAACAGATGTGAATGTTTTTATCCACTTCTGTCAAAAGCCTCCAGAATTAGGTTATGAGATAAGAGCTGAATCCTGCCCAGAACTCAGAGTATTGTCAGGATCACCATCTATTCCATTGCTTTTACTCCTGCTACACATGTTGTAAAAGTTGAGTTGAAAAAGGTGGGAAAGGAAGCAAAAACCCTGCAATATCTTTTTATGCTTCTTCTTTGTGAACCAAACTGAATCTTTCTGATACATGTGTATCATGTATGCATCATCTCATATGTACAGCCTACTCCATCCCAGTTTTCCATATCTTACCCTTGTCTGACCAGTCCCTTTGTTTGACTGTACTGTCCGGAGGGGGGTCAGTGCATGTAACTCTCCTCTTTGTCTGTACCTAGTTTTTCCTCCAACCTCCACACTAATTGCCTCTTTCCATTCTTTTTTCTCTCATCTTTTCATACCTCTTTTCATTTTCTCCATTTCTCGCCTTCCTGTTCCTTCCCTTCCCTCTCCCTACTACTACTCCTCTCCCTCCATCACACCCCTCCATCCTTTTCCACACTCCGTCTTTTCTCTCTTCTACTCAATAGTGTTTCCTTCCACAGAGTCCTCTCATGTTCAAGGACCAGATGCAGCAAGATGTCATCATGGTGTTGAAGTTTCCATCAAATTCGCCGGTAACGCACGTGGCCGCCAACACCCTGCCACATCTTACCATACCTGCTGTGGTCACAGTCACCTGCAGCCGCCTATTCGCCGTCAACCGATGGCACAACACTGTTGGTGAGTGGAGCTCAACGCACATTGCAGGTGATATGTTCAAACACACTGGACACTCCTGCCCAGCACTCATAATAGAGCTGTAGCCAGCTGGCTACGTGAGAGGCTAGCGCCTCCCAGGTAAGCTGACCATGAGTGTTTCCACATGTTCCTGCTCAGACATGTGTGAACAACATTACCCACAGAGCCCCTCCCTGAGAATCAGCCTCACCTCGGGGTCAGAGGGCCAAAGCAATGGTTACTAGGAAATTAGGCCGCAACTGCACCGCATTCTCCTCACACGTCCCCATCTGTCACAGTAGAAACACACTGAGCTCAGGACCAAAGAGTTCGCACTGTGTGGCTGCTCTGGCTGCTCCCACACTAATGAACACAGCTGCAACACCCTTGCCATCCTGTCAGAGAGGAGGGCAATGTGGTTTGGCTTCTCAGAATAATGATGATAATAAGGCCTCCATATTTTCAGGCATGTTGCTGTTTCCAAACTGGCTCCAGATACTCTTTCACATGGATAAAATGTCTTCATTCAGTTTGACAAAAGGCAAAAGCCCAGTAAGACAGATGGAAATCTTTCTGATGGACCTCCAATACTTACATCCCCTGGAAATGATTATGAATTAACTTTGGCTCTGAAAAGGGAGCAGGTGTGTGTATGTGTATGTATGTAAGAATGCACATGTTCAATTGTTACAAATAGCCTCAATGATTCATTTCCTCATGTATCCCTGCCTGAATCCAGGTCTCAGAGGAGCACCAGGCTACTCTCTTGAGCAGGCCCATTATCTCCCCATAGAGATGGATTCTCTGATTGGTGAGTTGGCCTCATTATTATAAGAAAAAAAAAGCACCACTGACTTTTATATTCATCTTAGCTTTATGCGTCTGTTTAAAAATGTAGAAATCGCTTGAAACACTTCAGGTATTGACACATGTGTTCTGTGTGTCTTCTTTCTTTTTTACAGCTAATAATACTGGAAGCAACAAGCGTCAGATCACAGACCTAGTGGACCAGAGCATCCAAATCACCACACACTGTTTCGTGGTGACAGCTGACAACCGCTACATCCTGGTGTGTGGCTTCTGGGACAAGAGCTTTCGTGTGTACTCCTCCGAGACAGGTAGGTTACAGTGTAAACTCTATTTCCTATAGAGGTGTGCACTGGCGTGTGGAGGACTGAGCGCTATGATTGGAATAATACAGCATCATCACTGCTGTCTCCTGACATGCCTTGTACCTTTTACCAATTTATTTTCCATTTTTTATGATTTAGTGGGGGCAAAATGATAATGCTAGCAACATAAAAATGAATAAGTAATTATCACTGCAACTTAAAATGCAAACAGCACCATTTAATTCAGTGGATGGACCCCCCCCCCCCAGGATCCCAAGATCAATCTGAGGGGATTTATCGCAAGATTGAAAGTACAAAAAAAAAGCCTTTTGCATTTATTTTTTGTTGTTTTCTTTTCTCTTGTGAAATACTGGATACTTTCACCTCTTCAAGCCTCTAAAAATCCTTCATATGAAACAAAGTGAAAAATAATTTGTGGGTTGAACTGCTCAACTCATGAGCGGTCACAAGTAAACTTTATTTCATTGTAAGAGGACATAAGCCAAAAGGCAGGGAACCACTTTGACTTTTGGAAATATTTGATCTAATATTCCCTTTACTACAGTCAGTTGGTCTTTAAAAACACTAATGCCAGTAGTTTTATTTAATGTTGCATTTCACGATCTTCTGACCAGCAATGTTTGCCAGCATTAAAATCACGTGTGTACATTATCTTCTTTAGGCAAGCTGACCCAGATAGTTTTCGGCCACTGGGATGTGGTGACGTGTCTGGCCAGGTCAGAGTCTTACATTGGAGGAGACTGCTACATCGTCTCTGGGTCCAGGGATGCTACCCTGCTGCTATGGTACTGGAGTGGGCGGCACCATATCATTGGCGACAACCCCAATAACAGTGAGTACACGCGTGGCCGCATGTGTTGCACACACACAAAGTGTACAGTAGCATTCCATCTGGACAAGGGCAAAGAAATAATCTTTTTACAGCATTTTGTATTTCACCTATGAAATATGTGTTGTGAAATGAAGTATAAAAGGTGCATGGGACTATTGTTAGTATTTTCACAAACTTAAATAGCAAGAGTCTTTGATCATCACTGGAAAAAAGAGATTCTACACTAGAAATCAAATAATGTGGAGAGACAGGGAGAGGATAATTTATCTGCACTGTAGCTGTGATATATTAAGATGATTCATTGCGTTGAGCTGTGCTGCTTTCAAGTAGAGGACTCCAGATGTCTTGGCATTCAAAATGGTAGACCTCAGTGTGTGATTTGTGCTGCTCAGTTCATTTAGTTGCTCATTCTCACTGATTGTCTGTGTTCAAAACAATCCATCAGGGTAGAGGAAGCAGCTGTTACAGTACTGCACAAGTGAGGAGCGCCATATATGGCCTGGAATGGAAAAAACGATGAAGAGAGTGTGTTTGTATTACATTTCTGGATGACACTATAATGTGTGTGTGCGCTAGAAGATCTTGTGTTTCCAATTGTCACAGATTCTAGGAGCTCCGGATTAGTCGCGAGTGTTCTCTAATTAACTTCACTGAGGCTCCGACAGTTAATTAAGAATTTCAGCTTGGTTGCCTCCAATTAGCAAGGGGCAATAGCACTTCTGTTACTGCGGCAAGAAAACAGTATTCCCCTGATATTAACGCTACCAGTGCTTACAATGCATCTTCAACGGACAAAGGGAAAGGAAGTTGTATACCTCATCTCAAGAAACAAAAGACAGGATGCGTTTTCACTCAGTTCATTCAAATTGTTTCCAATCACTTAGAAATATCTCATCAATGTATCACAATGTGATACAAGACTCTGGAAGCAGCAGATAATAATCTAGTTTGGTCCAAGAATGCACAGAATCAGCTGGACCTAGATTTTGTTAAGGAAAAGGGGCAGTGTAGTGGGAAATGGCTCAGAATAGAATGACTATATGCTTGACACAGCATTATACAGATCTCTGCAGCCAGCTAATATCCGTCATGGTCAAATATGGATGGCAGGCATTTGCAAGGACCCTCAGGGATAAAGCACTACCACCTTCTCATAACTCCACACAGGAAGCCCTCAAATTAATGTCATAAAGCACACAGAGTACCAAATTCTCTCTTTATTCTCATACTTACCAGCTTATTCATTGAGCGATCTTTTCCACAAGACTCATTCTGCTGATTTCATGCCTATTATATTTTCTATAATGCTGGTTGAAGATTGTGTGAATATGTAGCAGCAGCCCTCCGGATCACTGCTCCCTCATCCCGCAGATGTGGCGTGCCCAAGAAATTGATTTCACCCGTGCCCCAAAAGGCTGCATGTGTCTTAAATGTGTAATAATTAAAATAACTTCCAGCTCAATCATGGCCCTGCCTCTCAGACTCAGCCCATCACACCGGTGCGAGGGGATATTTGCACCGGGTAATTGTGGTGGCTGACTCCAGCTCGTCCCAAGGGCTCGGAGAGGGTGGAGGGTGTGCAGCGCAGGGTGATTGAATCTTTTGTCGGGTAGGTGAGCCGCACTAGCTCCCTTTTTTCCCCCTGGAGGCTTTTTCTGACACTTGTCCCATTCAGCTCCCCACAGCAGCGGGTGCTGGGACTGACAGCATTGCTCAGGTCCAGGTCTCTAAGGGACTGCGCTGCATCGATCACAGTCCAGCTCGCTGACTGGACCGCTACAGATGTAAAGGCGATATGCTGAGCAGGAGGAGGAGATGGGGGAGGAGGGAGGAGAGTGGTCTGACGTATGTCCACATCATCTATCAGGACATTACTGTCATCTAGGCGGACTCAGAAACTTCGACTTCGTTGAACTTTTAGTCACGTGTGGAAACCAGCCACATACATTCAGTGGTATTAGTTTTCTATCACTAGTTGGGTGGAAGGTAGTGATAATACTAATCACATCTTAGGGATGTACAAATTGCAGTAGGATTATTTTATTTACTAAAACACACACACGTCATACAGAGAGTTGAGCTTAATGAGTTCATCACTAAATTTATCTCAACCAGGGGAAATTATCTATATACAACAAAGAAGGTTGTATATACCTTCCTTTTTTTCAGATGACCCAGAATTCCTAACCATGCCCTGCATTTATGATGGAACATTTCCATACTTTATGGAAATGCAGTTTTTCTGCTTTTCATTTGCTGCATTTCCTTGTTATATATAGATAATGTTAGCGATTAATTAATTAAGCTCAACTCTCTGTATGACACTTCAAATATGTTGTCTAAATTATTGAATGAACCCCCAGTAGTATCAAGGGAAAGGATGAGTGTTTATGCAGTATTGGTGATCAGCTTCATGCTGCTGGCAGTACTGGAGGTCGGCTCCAGGTGCCGTGAAACTCCCCTCACTAACCTCTCCCCCAGCCATCATCAATCATGTGACACAGGGGATAGAATCAAGTGGCTCGACTGCCATCACTGGGCATCCCTGCATTAACATGACAATTCAAAGGGACCTCCCTGTGAGCAGATGCGTGTCACACACACTGTGCTTGTGTTTATATGATTTTACGGCCTAACGAAGATTTGGTGGTCATGTCGACCATTGCGCAGAGGTACAATATGTCTTTCAGATTGTTTGTTTTCAGAGTCAGACAAGAGATTTAATTAATTAAAAACAAGTTATTTGTTTTATCATATTGTGTATCTGTTATCTTTTAGGTGACTACCCAGCACCACGAGCGGTTCTGACAGGTCATGACCAGGAAGTGGTGTGTGTGTCAGTCTGCGCAGAGCTGGGCCTGGTCATCAGTGGAACCAAAGGTCAGTGTGCTTTTCTGTTTCCCCTACATGTCCTTGTCATCAGAGAGAACTGAGTGAACATGCTGAATAATTTTATTCATTCATCATTTTATCTACTAAGTCCTATGAAGAGTATACAGCAATCCTGGCATACAAAACTCACACAGATAGGTATACATTCCCATTAACACGCCACACTTGCATGTGTACCCAGGGGACAGTGTAAAACACCAATGCACCTCTGAGCACACTCAATAGTTCTGTAGAATCATATCGTCTAATTGTATATAGACAGCATAGACTTTTTGCATAATTAAGTACTGTTTGCTCATATTATGTATGTGTGTTTCTGTTTGGAAGAGGGTCCATGTCTAGTCCATACCATCACGGGGGACCTTCTGCGGGCTTTGGAAGGGCCAGACCACTATCAGTGCCCACGGCTCATCTCAGTGTCCAGCGAGGGCCACTGCATCATCTACTACGAGAGGGGCGGCTTCTGCAACTTCAGCATTAATGGAAAACTGCTGGCACAGATGGAGGTCAATGATTCCACCAGGGTAAGATGACTTTTTTGTCACTGCCAAAAAAAGGCAGTGAGGGATTCTTTAAAACAGAAATCTGACTGATACAGTAGGTTTGTTCAGATACTTTACATGGCCTGGACCATAGCATACAGTCCAAATCATCCTTTACAGGATAAAGTTAAGTTGCCCCTGTCAGGTTTGTGAAATATAAATAGTTTAAGTATTACAAATAATAATAATCCATCTTAAATTTGTACAAAATGTAAATTGCACATTGCTGCTGCACGTCACGCTCATATTTTACATCCGCTGTAACAAACATTAACACTCTATTTCTCACCTAAGGAAAACTAGAAGTTAGAAAGTGACGTAAACACCCCTCTATCCCTACTGTAGGCTATTCTCCTGAGCAGCGATGGCCACAACCTGGTGACAGGTGGGGACAGCGGCGTGGTGGAGATTTGGCAGGCCTGCGACTTCAAACAGCTCTACATCTACCCTGGCTGCGACGCCGGCATCCGAGCCATGGACCTATCACACGATCAAAGGTGAGAGCCGGCGGCTGTATGGTAGCAAATTTGAGGCCAGAGAGAAACTGTGTATGCAGAGAGCCATGTGAATGAACAATCTCCACTCATCAGATACAGGAATATTTAGTGTTTTAATAAAGGTCCTCTGCTATTTGTGCGTTTATGTGCTCGTGTCATTTGTGTGCGTTGGTGCTCACATTTAAATGTTCTAAAACATCGTGTGTAAGTTGAGGTAAAAGCCTTGTTGCCTGTTTGCTTCATGGTTGTCAGTGTGTATTTTAGTTAATGGAATATCCACCATCCTTTTCCTTTAAAAAAAAAAGACCCTACAGTTGCCATAGCGACAAAAGTTACAGGGGTATCTTCTAAGAACGCGCTTATTTTGGATGAACAGAAAACAGTAGAGCACGTATGTGTAGTGCACAAATCTATCAGCAGGTCAGCAGCATGTTTTGCATTGTGCGAGATTTGTCAGGAGTCTAATGGGTGCCTGGATTGCAACAGGGTTCGCTCTGGGGCTATACGCCTGACGTCATCATTTGACCCTGGCAGTCAAGAGAGGTTAGAGAGTTTGAACATTCAAGCTGCACTTCACAGCCAGAGGCCAAATCCCCCTTAGCCCTTAACAGTCCAGCCCAAAACAAACGCCTGTTTCTTAAACAAATTAAACAAAGTACCACCATCATGACGAACTGCGCAACCTGTTAAGGTAAGCAGAGGACCGCCAGACATTTTGTCTTCAAAAAGCCAAAATAGTTATCAAGGACAAAAAAAAAAAAAAACATTGCAAAGTTTTCGATTAAAATATCAAATCAAAATTTTAAGAAGTGTTTATTCAGAAAAATCTGTCTTTCCTCAATAAGTTAACATTAGGTAAGACAAGTGAGCCCTGCTCTGAAACTCCATTTACAGAGGGGCATTCTGCTGCAGCTCTGTTCATTGTGCTTGAGCATTTAAGCCCTTGGGGTGTAGCAATATAAGACGACCCTGTGAAATCAGCTGCTTTTCCTACATACCAGTCAGCCGTGGACATGAGGGCAAAGGGGCTGCAGAAAGACACTGGGACTCAATGGTCTACTTCAGTTGTCAGAGGAACCCGGTAATTTACTGTCACAGCCCCTGATGACCTCCTGTGCTTGTTTCACTCACCACTATGGACATTTAACAAACTATTCACATTAATCGAAATAATCTTTAAAAATGAACACATTTAATGCATGTTACTTCCTGCTCATAGAAACACACCTTAGAAGAAATTATACATATGTTTTTTTTTAAAGCCAAGAGATTAAATGTATAGTTTTAGTTTAATTGTAGTTTTCTATTTTTCCACATTCTACCAATTTTATAATCTGTTTTTTGTCATTGGATTTGATGATCTTTTTTGTGGTTTTGTTGCTCTTCAGGACTCTGATCACAGGCATGGCCTCTGGGAGTATCGTAGCATTTAACATAGATTTCAACCGGTGGCACTACGAGCATCAAAACCGGTATTGAGGAGAGTCAAAGGCAGATGCACACAGCAGGAGGCAAGTGTTGAGGGTAAGAGGGACACCTACCAACCAGTGACTGCACTGTGCTGCAGAAGCTCCACTTAGCATGGAGGAAATCCAGCGTACTGGAGATCAGCAGCACGGTGAAGCTAATAAAGAACAAGGTGTGTTTACATGTGTTCATCTGGCCTCTGAGGAAAAAAATTGTTGCTATTTGTCTGTTGCTGAACAATCGGGACACTTTTTTTCTGTTGGTTTTCATGTCTTACCTGAGCAACAGCTGAAGCATTTCCCCAACTGAGTCGAGCAGGTCTGTTCCGGTGAAGCGAGTCAACACAATTAAACAGTTAAGTTAATAAAACATACCCAATGCAAGCCTTTAAGTTCCTGTTTCAAACTGTGAAAATGCAAAACAAAATAAATCCTGTGTTAGGAACATTTATACAACATTTGTATGGCAGATATATATCTCACTTGGAACACTTTTCTAGGAAAAAAAAAGGAAAACCTGTATATATATGAACAGTGTAAAGTGTTTCTTCCCTGTAAAGGCTGAGAGATCTAAATGCTGTTAGATTAGCCACCATGTTACCAACATTTCCATCATGTGAGCCATGTATAAATGTTCAAAATGTCTTCATTGCACTTCAGATATTAGTTGGTTAGTAATACATGTATATGGTCATTTTTTGCTCATTGTTATTAACAGTGGTCAGATGTATGTATATGTGACAAAAAGAAAATGTTTGCCGTTAATTTGTTGTGTTTGTGTCTATATGGAAGAAGAGTCAAATTCAGTGTGAGCTTTGTCCTTTGTGAAATATTTGTTTTTGATCATGTCAGCAAAAAGGATAATTGTGATATTTCTGTATTTATTTGAAATTGAGGACTATTTTGTTTATGAACGGCAAGTTACTCTTGTCTGTAAGATCTTCATTTGGTACAACAATTACCTAATTAATTAACATTTTTTGGTTTTCATTCAAAAACAAGAGGATTAAATATCACATTTGTTGAATAGTATCTCATGACTGTTAAGGTGTTTGTGTATGTGGTAGAGCTGTAAGACATTTTGTAAAAGGAAGTGTCATTTCTAAAGACATTCTGCAGACATTAATACTGTTACTTGTGCATCTCAGTTCTTCAGTTTGCCTATTTTTTGCACAAAATGTTTGCTTGTCCGTTGTTAATCTGAATTCATGAACACCAGTTCATGCTGTAACACCATGCACTGGTAAGCAATATTATGTGGTTACTTAAACGGTCTGAGAAAGGCTTTCAGTTGTGTGACAAAAAAAAAAAAAAAAAAAGATCTAATTAACAGCAAGATAGTGTTCTAAAAATGTCTATGGTCTATTTTTGGTGATATGAAAGCTATTGTGTCTGCATTTAATTGCAGAAATGAGAAGTCGGTCGCTGTGAGATGACAATTTAAACAAAATATGCAAATAGACGTTGAGTTTGCATCCTGATTTTGTAGCAGTTCCTCAAGACATCACTCTACCCAAAGCTGAGGGTTTGCATGCTAAAAGCTACTGTACACATTCGTCTTACTTTGCTGTGAAATCATTTTTACTAGAGAATTTAAGTTTGCGTGAAAAAAAATTATTTCGTTAATAAATTGTTAGCATTAAAGATTTTGGTTTCATGTAATATATTTTAAGATACATTATGATTTATATATTTTAATTGTTTTTGCATATGTTTTGGAAGAGGTAGGATATGTTTCAAGCTTCTGCCATAATGTTAAAATCAATAACTGTAAATTCAACTGCTTTCATTTTTTTTGTTGTGTTTTTAATAAAACTGAATCTACCAGTGTCAGGAGTATTTCTTGTTGTGTAGGGGGAGCGGGTCTCATAACATCCATGCATGTATTAATGCATCTTTTAATAAAGTTATGTGTAAATTTAAAGCACCAGTCAAAAGTTTGGACACACTTTTTCTATTGAAGTGAATGGGAAGGTGTCTCCAAACTTTTGACTGGTACTGTACGTTGGTAAATGAATGCTATAAGAGAGTAACTGAAGGTAGAATTGTATATAAGATCTTATAAACTTTTGTTTGGTTTTACTGCCATCTGCTGTCTGGATTTATTGCAGTCAACCCATCTGCAGCAATACAGCTACCTACTGACTCATGGAGATAAGTCGCTGACTCACAAAGTAATTAAATTCTTTTTATTCCCAATTTTGGTACATTGTTGTAAGTTTGCTTTTTAACCATAACAATAGATTTTTTTCTTGTGAATTGAAAAGAACTCTTACTGTTTCTTGTTCTCATTCAGAGTGTTTTATAACATCCTTACATTAATGGACTATGGATGAACATAATACAGAATTCACATTCCCTATTTGCTTCCACATAATACTGACATTCCCAGGTGTCTGAGTGCCTTTTTTTTTTCAAACTGTATATAAACATTACATGTTTTTCACATGATGAAAAACAGATACAGTATTGAGGAAGCCAACACATTCCCAAAAAGTCGTTATCACAACCTGCTTTTCCTTGTGCTTTTTGGTTCACTCCCTCCCAGTCGAAACTTAAGAGCCCTTTTTCAACAAAGTCAGGGTTGTGATGTTACATTTCTTTTAAAATGCGTATATACAAGTCTTAACTCGGCAATGGTATGACTATAGTCTGCCTTAACTGAACTGCATTCACCAAGACAGCACGTACAATGACAACAGAAATGGTTTCATATCTGACAGGTGTATATTAAACAGTAAAAGACCAGAACAACTAATTTAGGATGCATATTAGCACACATGCAGGGTACAGTCTCTGAAGAAGAGAAGAGGACATTTATATCCATGAATATCTGGTCTATGGTGAACCATGTATAAAGTGGTCAGAGGACATACAGTACAATACAGTCCAGAGAGCTAGACTTAGTTATGTTGTTTGATCGGAGTATTTAAAAAAAGTCCGACAAAAGTATTGATTGAATGAACAAATATTCAGATAATGTATTTTACTGGAAGCACTTTGCTGTGTTTAACGGCATTTAACTTGTTTCTTATTTCAGTGTGTGAAAAAAAAAAAACCTAATTGCCACCCTCTGACAGAGAAGTGTGTCACTTGGCTGTCAATAATATACTGGCAACAGATCCATTCTCACTCATTCCAGCATTGTGTTGGGCAAATTTGATACTGTGCTCAATGGGCGGTACACCTAATTGCACTTAAATCCATCTGTGCCAAGACAAGGCTTTTAACATGCACTTACTACCAACTACACTGCACTGACATTCATCTGTACCACCACCGAATTACAACCCCACACTCACAGACATCTACGGTAACAAAACTGTTTCACTAAATCATCCTCAAGCAAACAGGTTAGCTGGCCCATCAACAGTCAAACTTCAGTGCCCTCGATTATATTTACGAGGCGAGCTACTGGGTGGCAGGACAATATTTGAAGAGTTTATTTGCAAAAACATAAAAGCCATTCTTAATTTTTTTGTGTGTGTGTGTGTGTGTGCACTCCAGGGAGTATCAAACAAACAGCTGTTTGTTTATTCATTTTAATAATGGCTTTTTATCTGGTTTTGCAAATGAACTCTTCATTTGTCCCACACAAACAAACAATCTGCTCAGTACAGTTAATGCTTATGGTAACGATATAGCAGCATGTCTTTTCATTTTCATAAAGTCATCTTAAACAGTGGCTTTAAAGATTTGTGCCCCAGAACCTCAAGTACCGCAGCACAGGGTAATCTAGATGTCAAATAGTATAAACAGGTGACTGTTAAGTATTGTATCGAGTGATCTATTGTTGCATGAAAATTACTTTCCAAACAAGCGTTTGTATTTAAACCACTATGATAAGTCATATGTACTGAACTTGTCATATCACAAAATCAGGCAATTTAATATACAGAAGCTTAGGTTTCAATGTTTTGCATTTACCCTTTCCACTAAAAAGCTAAGTGCTTCATGAAGCAGGTTGGTTTTCCTGCAGTATACAATATTAACCAGTAGAGGGCTCTACAGTACTACAATGGACCAGTGCTTGCTGTGTAGAAATAAGGCTTTAAAAGTTTGGTGGCTTTTTTTTTTTTTTTTTTTAAGAAAAGGGAAGGGAAAAGATATTTTAAAATGTTGCATGCTCTTAAGGTGTAATCTGAGATCCAGGGACACTAACTCGTCCCTCTGATCAACATAGTCTGTAACTAAAAAGTATTACGACGGTAAAAATAAAATGGGTACAGGCAGTCTGAATGTCCAAGTCAGCAGACTGAACAAAGTGTTGGATCTTTCCGTTTTGCGCTCCACCCTCTCAGACTTTTCCCCTGGTGGGGTGGATGGTGCTGTGGCCTCAGGCAGGAAGCTAGAACAGAGAGGTGGGTGAACGGACACTGTCGGCCGAACTTAGGGATTAGTCCTCAGGCTCATTGGGGGACAGGCCGGAGTCGACACTCTGGGAGGCGCCGGCACCAACACCGTGTGGGAGGTGATGAGCGGGCTTCACATCATAGTGGCGTCTTCGTCGGAAAACTTGCTTCTCCTTATCAAGTGGGGTGGTCTGAGAGAGGGTGAAACAGCGGCAACCATTAGGTTCTCCACAAGACCAAAAAGATGACGAGTGGTATCATCTAAAATTGAGCAAAGTGCCTCAGTGGTGGTTGAGTTAAGCCAATGTGAGCATGCAGTTGTATCTGAAAAGCTGCGTTTGTCCCAATACTTGTCCACTCAAGAGATATAATTTCATCTTGTGACACAGCAGAAACAAAAATGCACAAACCTGGATTGCTCAATATGTAACATGCACTCAAATGCAGTTAGCATTACGGATGCATAACTTTCTATGCGGAATGAGTAAACAGCACGGTAAACTGCACCCCAGTTAGGAGGAAATAGCTACAGCTTTGGTGAGATGACGTAATTTCATCAAGTGATGAATTTGATGAAGTAAAGAAGGGCGAGGCATGAGAAAAGCTCCATAGATTGGCAATGGGTCAAACCCTTTAGGGCATGAGAAATGGAGACTGCCAGCACATTGCCATGGAGAGCACTTCAGATTAGTGCTACGCTGCGTCATACCTTATCCAGTACAATCCTGGATGCTGGTAGTGGTCCAAAGACCCTGACCTCTGGATGGTAAAGTCCTGGTCAAGTCGAGCAGAAAGAGACGAGCGCAACTCAGTGGATCACCTTGAACTTAAAGCATCACTGACCTGATTAGCATTAAAGGCGCACAACTATAAACTTCAGTTTTAACTGCTGCAATGAGGAGGAAAAAACTGGTAGTCAACTGTTAACTCAAAGAAAAATTTTAATTTTGCAACTGACAACTGAGTTCATGGCTTACCTGTAAAATAAATAAGTATAAATATTAAATAAGGCCAGATATGAGAAATGTAGAGGAATGCAATAGATTTTTCCCCATCAATAGCAGGTAGTAAAAGAGCAGAATAGGTTATTTGCCTTTCTGCCAAGTGTACAAATCCGACTCAGTTCTGAAACTGTTCAAGAAATCATGTCTACCAAAACCTAGCAAATCTTATTTTTAAGTTCTCCTGACAATAGTGCTGACAGTCCATCTAACAGAGAGATGAGAGCCAGAGCACACACGGGAGGACCTGGCAGCGAGAAGCAGATGGATGGTATGCAGAATAAAGTGGAGAAGAGAGTTTTTTTTTTTTTATGAACTACAAAAATAATGTGTAATGGATTCATTTTGCTTCAGGGCAATAGCAGGCGATGCTGTCTTCAACTTAAAATTTAATTTTAATGGCATCCAAAGCATAAAGATGAAAAGCTTCTGCACATCTAAGGAATGAACCAGTAGGTGCATATTGTGGTTCAAAACTTAAAAGTGCAGGTTTTTTTTAATTTTGCGTCATTGCTGGAGCACATTTACAAAAACAAAAAGCACAGCTAGAATGTAATCTACTGGTGCTGAATTGCATGCAGTGTTAGTGTCTGGAGGGGTGCAGATCAGTCCTTACTGTAATAACTGACACTCCCGCTGTGGTGATGTTGAGCTTGGGCCCTGTGTTGAAGTGCTTCTTGATCTTCCCAGCCACAGGCAGCTGGTGCTGGTTCTCTGACACACCATCATCCTAGAAAACACACACAACAAAGCTTCAGCAACTCTACCTGCTGTACTGCACACTCAAACACAGACGATGATGGAAGTACTTCTGTGTACACAGGAGATGATGCTGGTGAAAGGCCTGATTTCATAATGCTGAACTTACATTGACCCAGGGATGGTCCAGCACCTGTACAGCTGTGTACCTCTGATCTACCTCTATCTGCAGCATCCCAGTGATCAGAGCCTAAAGACAAACATATTAGCCATGAATATCCAGGAAAACACTGCAGCCTGAGACACCACAGCAACAGATCACTGAAGGATTCTAGTGTTTTACGTGGAGCATAGAGACAACAGATGAAAAAGACCATTTCCAGACACAAACCTTTGCTGTGTCAGACACATTGTCCCAGTATGGTGCTGGGAAATCAAGCTGGCCCCTTAAAATCTGTTCAAAGAGAGCCTCCTGATCTTCACTGCTGTAGAAATTGAAACCACAGGCATTTTATAATCATTGAAAATCTTGACTGCTCTGATTGAAACGAACAACCATTCTGATGGAACATTTGAAGAAAAAAATGTAACCAAGTATCCAGACAATACCTTTGAAACAGTACAGAGCACAGTCTTTACAAAAAAATGAGCAATACAGGTCATTTATATTTAAGTCAATAAATTATCATGCAATAACAGAAACGATCACAAGAGGCCGCTGCAGTCAGAGTGGAGAGTAAAAGGAGGAAGAATGAGAGAAATTGTTGAACCAAAGAGGAATAACAACAGACGCAACAGAGGTTTCTTTAATGGATGGAGGTATTTATTTGGTGGGCCAAATGTCCATAAAGACTTAAAAAATACAGATACAGGAGCACATACCCACGGAAAGGAGGAAAGCCACACAGCAGTATGTAAGTGATGACACCAGCTGCCCAAATATCTACCTTGAGGCCATATCTGTAATTGAAATGGAAGATGACATATCAGGGAGACAGAAGACATCTGCAACAAGCAATAGTCCACAAAAAAAAGAAAAAAAAGAAATCACTGTAGCAAGTTTTGTTTGGGATTATGATACATTTTCTAACTTTTCCTCCACATGATGTAACCCGTCTGACCCACCCCTTCTCAGTGACGATCTCTGGTGCTACGTAGGTGGGAGTGCCACACACAGTATAGAGGGGCCCATTGACGACGGTAGCCAAGCCAAAGTCCCCTAGCTTCAGAGATTTACTACCATCATGGTGCTCATATACCTGTGTAACACATACAATAAGGGGGAATAAGAAACCTTGGGTGATACGGTCACAAATGATCATACATCGCTGTAGTAAAGCTTCCATTAATGAGCACTATGTGACAATAAAATTAGCTAACAGTTGCAGTGCAGAAACTTTACAGAGCTGAAAAAATACAGATGCTGTGAAGGACTTAGCTTTATCTCCATTACAGTGAAAACAGACTTTCATTCATCTGGAAACATTTTGAAATGAACAATGTGAGCAAAGTAGCGGTTTCTATAACTTTAAACTCTGTGACAAAAGGGAAAAACACATGCAGTTATAGACTGATTAATTCATCCCTTACTGTTTTAATCAATATATTCATTCAACTGAGAAATCTGGTTTTCCATCTCTAAAACTACAGTTTAGATGTAATAAAAAGAAACAATTAAATATAGGTTAGACTTTAAAGAGGGGTTGTGTGAGACATCTGTGTGCCGAACAACCTCACAGTGATACTGACAGAAACTTTATTGAGTTTAAATGATGTCATGGCATCACTGCCAGTACAGAAGCTCTGTAGAGTCATACTTACCAACAGGTTTTCTGGTTTTATGTCTCGGTGAACAATATTGAGACTGTGCAGGTACTTGATGGCACTTGCCAGATTGAACAGCATACAGCTGGCGTCCCGCTCTGTGTATTTGTTGGAAGAGGTGATGGCATCAAAGAGATCACCGCCCTGCAGAAAAGTATTATATGGATGTGAAACAGTGCAAGTTGCCAAACCTCTCACCTGCATGTGATGCAGGTGAGAGGTTTTAGAGATGTGACATGTACACTTTATCCGTTACCAGGTATTGAATATCCATTTTTGTAGACTAATAATTAAATCAGATGTCTAGTAAAAGGTAAGTGGATAAAACAAAACTAAATGCTCAAAAAGAATCTCAAAATGAGCCCTAAAATGCCACTGTGACATATAGGGTTGACTCTTTGTAAGATGTAATAAATGTGAAGTACCTTAACCAACTCCATTACTAGATACAGCTCATTGTAGGTGTCCATTTCCTCAATTAAAAGTACGATGTTGGGATGTTTCACACGCCGAAGGATTGACACTTCACTCTGGATCATGTGCTCCTGCGTGCACGATACAGGAAATTTAATCAAAAAGGAAAATCTATAAATACTGAATAAGTTATGAACACACAGTACCTATCGGTGGAGTGTGAGACTGAGGAGCTTCCTTTTCAGTCATTTCAGAGAAAACATCAAAACAAACCAGTTTCAGAAACTGTCATCTTGAATGACAGTTGATATAACTGTGAAACTCCTTCACACATAAAAGCCATGTTCATATGATTGTATTATTTAAATAAGAGGAGACAAATATCTAGACCCAAGATTTTAGTCCTGGAAGAGATAGCTCCATCTGCTGACCAATACAGAAATTAAAGAAACTGAATAAGTATCAAAATGAAGAAAAGTCCATCATTATATACTAATGAATTAGCCCAAACTTGGAGCTATAATAATAAAAATTTCTGCAGATGCAGAGACAGCCTCACCTTTCCTCTGCATTTATCCTTGCTAATGATTTTCAGAGCATACTCTCTTCCAGTGGATCTCTCCATACACTCTCGGACCACAGCAAAGTTTCCATCCCCTAAAGTCCTCCCCACTTTGTACCTCTCTGCTATGGAGGCAGGGACTGATGGGTACTCATCCATGGGCTCAGCTGTAGAGTGAAACAAAAGATTCATATTGTAAAGCTATAAACAGTAGTAAATACATTACTTGCAAACAGTGTTTTTAGCAATGTCTTACCTTCACTGCCAGGCCCATCTCCTTCATCCATCGAGCTGCAAA
Organism: Scomberomorus guttatus; assembly: GCA_038419695.1. NCBI lineage: Eukaryota > Metazoa > Chordata > Actinopteri > Scombriformes > Scombridae > Scomberomorus > Scomberomorus guttatus. The sequence continues at coordinate 8,336,466 of CM076451.1, read as the reverse complement.
CCTTGGTAGAAGCTAAAGAGAGTGACGAGCCACTGTGTTGAGATCCCTGGAGAGGAGAGACAGCCATGGAGTGACAACAAAAGACACGCTGATAAACTTGTCTTACACAAACTTCAGAAAAGGCAAAGCTTGTAAAAACGTGATTACAGGCAGCTTACACAAAGCCTATTTGTTCCACTCTGCCAGCCTTGAGTATGCAGTTTGAGAATAGACAGAAATAAATCGAGCGTGGTGAAACGTAACACCAACCTTTTCACCAAGATAAAGACTGGCATGTAGTTAGAAAAGGGACCGAAAGAAAATATCATCCTCTGCCACAGCCACAATACTAACCCCAGCCAGCCTTATGATTAATTAATGATGGTATCACTGATAATTGGATTTGGCTCCAGAGCTGACTGTGCTATGCAGTCTCACAAGTTTGTTGTCCTTCACAGATCTAAGATAATCACAGTGAAAATGCGCTGCAGCAGTACAGATAATGTTTCATCCAAAAGATGGCTCACAGCACTGTGCAGATGGAGGGACATGAGGTGTGGCTGTTTTTTTGGGGTTTTTTTGTCCTGAACTCAGAAATATGTATCTTAGCTGTTATTTATATCAGTGTACACAGACCTGTGATCACCTATGCCATCTTTCAAAGATCACTCATGATATAAACACTTGTTTTCCATCTCATTACTGCTAAACAAAAACAAACAGTAGGGCAATGGTGTAAATACTAGTGGTGGTTAACACATTTTCTAGGCAATATTCTGATGGTGACAAATCAATCAAATTTATTCCCATCAATTAACTACAAGGTTTCTTTTAAATTTGATGTTCCTACAATACTTTAAAGCTTATTCATTGATAAATAAATTGTTTCATGTCTTAACCAAGCCTCTCTGGCATCATTTAAAATAAATATTGCATATAATATAAATCTCTATCTTTATAAATCTTCTTTATTAGCTTATTTATAGGAACATCCATTTTCATTACCTGACGTCTACGGAGGCTAGCTGGACTAGTTGGAGAGGGACTTGGAGATTTTCCAGATCGAGGGGTGGACAGCTGACTGCCTGCAGTCCCATTAGCTATTGGCACAGCAGAAATGGAGACAAAAAGTTGGCAAAATGATTAAAAATGGCCTTTTTAACATGGTGTATGCATACAGAAATAATCCTATGAGAACATCGTTTGAAACTTTAGAGCAAAAAATTTGCCTTTTGTTTGTTTCTTTGTGTCAAGACATAACACTCAAATATGCACATATGATGTGTCCCAATTCCATATTACATACTAATTGTAGAGAGTATACAATTAACTAATCTTCATAGTGTACTTTTTTGCAGTTAGTAAATAAGAAATCAACATACTACATGGTTTTATACTAGCAGCAAATTATGCAATACATGTGTCAAATGTTCCTGGAGCTGTTTCACTACTATCCATAATACTTTCAATTTTGTCCAGCTGTGAGTAGGTCCTCCACTTCCTCTGTGCATTACAAATCAAGAGCTTTTTAGTATGCATTCCAACTGTTTTGCAGTATACTTATTCTGTCACTTTTGCACAGTGAACACGTTACACACTCAAAACCTGCTTAGCATTAGTGTATAAATATGGATTTGGGACACAGTCTCACCTGAACCAGTGGATGAGGGAGACTTGCTTCTGCGGGACATCCCGCCACTTCTTGGGGAAGAGCGACCCTGCAAGGAGGGGAGCCGTCCATACGATGCAGACTTTGCCACCCTGCATTCTATAGATAAAAAAAAAGAGGGGGGGATAATAATAGGCTACCTAAATTGTACCTTTATCTGCTAGAAAGGCAATAAACAATGTGTCTGTGGAGCTCCAAATACTAGCAACTACAAAAGCTTTATCAGTATGACATCAATAATAGGGACTAATTTCATCAGACTAAACCACAGAGCCACATAATAATAATAATAATAATAATAATAATAATACACACAGTTCATACCATATAACAACTATAAGACTAGGTCAAGTGGGTGAATGAGGGTAATGATAATGTCCCCCTTTATGTAATCTGTATTCAAAGTGAAGTGAATTCATATTTCAGTCCAAATGTGTTGTCGCCAACCGCAAGCACAAAACTGTGTTTAAGCTGTAACACCACTCCATCGAGCCTTCCACTCTTTCTACCAGAAGGTCTTTACTAAAAATTTGCCAAGTTAATTTGCAGTGTAAGGTTTGACACCATCCCCAATTTCTGGTAAAGTCTTGCCCACACATATAAAACACAGATTTAGTGAAACGAGGTGGCAGCATATCTCTACATCACCTCATAATGTAGACTAGCAGTACTTCTAATGGAATGAGGAGAACCAGTAACAGTAGTGTCAAGAGAATAGATGTACAAGTAAAAACTTGCAAGATGTACAACAATAATAGTTTCACTGATTGGCATATTTACTGTTTACTTGAGCCACAAAGGTGGACAGGTTAATAAAAAGCTATTTAAAGTACAACAACAACAACAACAGTAGTACATAACCCTGGGGGTGTTGGTGCTACACTCTTCCCACCAAGCGATGTAAGCCTTGTATAATTTAAGGTACACTTACCACTTTCATCCAAATTGAAGTCATCTTGATAACGGAACTTCTCAGGGCCACAAGCAAAGAATATATCATCATCTCCAAAAAAGTCCTGAAGGCAGGTGACCTGGTAAAGATAGAAATGTTTGTGTCAGTCACAGTACAAATATCTTTAAAAAATGTACCGTATTCAGACCTCTGGATGATTAAACCCTGTTTGACACAGAGACTAGAGATTTTTCTCTAAATCAAAGTTGCACTTCATCATAGAGTTTTGTCCAGTCAATCAATCAAGTTTTACACAATCACATAGTTTTATATGTAGTGTGCACTCTCTCCAGTGATACATATTCATCCCAAAGACAGTTGTGCTGTTTCGAAATACCTGACACACCAAGAAAAATCTAGAAAGCATCATAAGCATAAGTATCATTTTTCAAACAGTGCACAGACCCACACACTGACGCTGTCTGCTGCTGCACTCCCTAGCCAGTTTTGGACCACTTCCAAACTTTAATGGAGCATCTTGGAAAAAGATTCAGAGACATTTGTCAGGTTGACGACAGCGACCAACACCCATAGAAGCACCTCAGAGGGCCGTGTAGTTTTAAGACAGCATATTACCGTGGCAATGTCATGTACATAAAATATATTGAATGAAATGAGCTGTTTCACATGCACACGCAGCCATTATTAAAGGAGATGGTCCTTTTGAAAGAGAAATGACTGTTCAATACCATTAGCAACTGTATTGTGTTTCTACCAATGATTATGATGCAAAAATGAGACAGAATCAAACAGGTTCAGGTCATCTCAGTGTCCAGGTGAGAAAACAATGAGACTGGCTTCAAGATATAAGGTTGCAGTTGAGCAGATACACTGTAATTGCATATTCAAAGTGGCCAAAGTACATGGAGAAAATTAATGATACTGTGTGTGCAGCATATGAATAATGGAATTAACAATTCTTTTTACTGGTGTATCAGCCTGGCTGCAGATGAAAATGTCTCTAGGGTAACCACTAAGGAAGGAAAATCTCATTTTAAACCTGTTGGATTTCATGCAGTACAGTCTGTGACAAATGCAGTCTGCCTGTCATTAAATTGTTTCCATCCCTGGTGGGGGATTAAGTTAATTGCCCTCTATTGTCCTGCACTATTCAGTGTAAAATCATGTTAAAACATGTTTTTAACACCAGTCATCCATTCAGGGAGCCAATCATATTAAGACACAATGAGGATATTGTTCAAGTTACTTGTTAAAATCTGATGTGTGATGGCATAAATGAAGTATTACAAACTAAACCTAAAATCTATTAAAGATTGTAAGCTAATAAACTGAAAAGTATCCAACTATAAATTGTTATATGGTAGGAGACTAAATGTTACCATCAGCCAGAGGACGGCAGTGATACTTAACAGTCAACACATATGCTTTGACCTGAAATAAAAAGAAATATAATTGATAATTGTTTTCACGTTTCTACAAAGAGGAAATAAATAACTGGGCTGATGCATCTGCTGCTGTCATGAATATAGAAGCCCATCTCAGCGGATGCAGCGTCATAAATAAATGAAGATGCTGATGGAGTCCTGACCTTCTCCTCAAAAGGGTTATTGATGTACTTAACTACAGCAGTGTGCCAGAGAATGTAGAGCTTGTTTTCATTTCCTCTCAGAAGGACTCCGCAAAACCTCTAAGCAAAATGTGATGCCTTATTGATATTAGTTATTAAGTGCACATTTTTTATTTTTATTTTGAATTACGGTCTCCTCAGCCCATACATTACTGACAACATCTGATGAGAAATATAAACACAGCTAATTGCAAACATCTGATATGTACAGTACATACATTATTAATAGTCTCATCATTAAGCATGAGAGTTCAGCAGGAGTCAAATAAGATAACTCAAGCGCTGAACAAAGTAGGCCAGACAAGAAAGCCACCACAATCTGTCAACCACCACAATCTGTCTAACCATATATTAAATGTCATATCATCCTTCTTAGTTACCGTACGATATGCCAATATTCTGGTTCCTGGCATACAAATCTTTGATTTTAGAGAAAATGCACACAGTAAATTTGAGAGTTACCATTATATTCACATACACTTACAGTAAAAAAGGAAAATATCGTATCATTAGCTTTGAGATCATTTGCCAAAATGAAATGTTGGATTATCCACCACACAAAAAGGGATTGGTTTATCAGTAACCTACAGCCATGACATCTTAAAATAAACATTAAGAACTGAGGAGGGCTTAATATGGCCCTTTCCTCTGTAGGCGCCCCACTCTCATGGCCCCTGCCCCCCACCCCTCCTCCAAAAAGAGTGCGAGATCCCAAAGGGAGGAGAGCTGCACAGTCGTTGCCAAGGAGACCAGGCAGAATCCCGGCTGAGTTTGAGACGATGAGAGGGACACGGCTACTTTAAGATCCACTGTCAGTTTCTATCTGGAGCACTGAGCAGTACAAACGGCAGACAACAGAACAGTGTCACCATCAGTCTGGATGAGACAGAATAATAGAGACCACCTTGCGTTGTGGGATCAAGTCAGGCTTAAAACCTTTGTTGGATGTCACTCCCAATCTTTCTCTTAAAAACTGCCAAATAAAAACAAAAAAAAAAGCCCTAATAAGCAATAAGTAAATCTGACGAGTAGTAAGGATCATGGCTTCAGGCTTTGATGGTAGATGATTGCTATTAAGGGGTAAACGCCATTAATGGACATCTAATCAATGGTAAGCACCATCTTAACAATGTCCAACTTAGGAGTGACAAAATATGCTTCATCTAAAAAGGTTTTTCTTGAGCTAAACACAGCTCACTGATTCCATTAGAACCACTCCACACCATTTTCAAATTTGACATCAACAGTGTTACATTTTGTTCATCTTAAATTCTAGGAAATAAGAAACCTCATACTTTTGATTTTACAGCGTAACAGGGGCAATCATGAATGTGCTGCTTTATATTGATTACGTATGCCTGCTGGCTCAGTGACACAGCAGCTCCATCACACCTACCCTCCCCCTAACACACACACACACACACACACACACACCTTGCAGTCCTGGAGCATTCTGTGCAAATATTGATCGTCAGGGTTTTATCTGTGATTTCCGCAAGCATTAGCTTTGCTCCTGAAATTCAGCCCAAAGGAAACACAATAGGAGGTATGCATGTTATACAGGGTAATCAATCTAAGACATGTAAATGACCTTAAATTACACAAAAGACACACAATCCGGTAATAAAATGCTCCACCAGTGGACAGGTGGAGCTCTCCAGGGTGCTGAAACTCCCCTTTGAAGTGAAAGACTGAACACAGCAGCCAGTCATTCAGCACGTCAGGGAGAAACATGACTCATCTCCACATGCAATTTTGAAATTCTCCATTTTGCATGAGTTGCCCTTACATATAGTTCAAGAACATTTTATATGGTTTTCAGGAATCTACGGTCAATTATTGGCTGCAGTCTGTTTATCCATCCTCTACTGTATGTACTCACATGTCCTGGATGTAAACAGAATTTCCACAGAAAGAAATACAATACATAATCAGTGTGAACCTGACATCTGAGATTCAAATTTGATCTCCTACACAAAAAGTTTGGGCACACTCATTCAAGTGAATGGGAAGGTGTGTCCAAACTTTTGACTGGTATTGTAACTGAAGTCAGATATGAGAAACAGCAGTCTTAAAAAGTGCTGGTCAGCACTACGCACTGATGTTTAGCCCCACAAAGACACACTCACATCCAAAGTACACATTTAAGCTTGTAGCATTTACACTAGCTCACATATTTCAAGCACTCTGTCCTTGTCCATGAGTTTCTATATTTAGCCCTTGGTACTTCTAGCAATGTCTGATTTTCCACAGCAGAAAGAAGACCATTTCCAAGTCTTTTTTTTTTTTTGTGAAAAGGACTGCTTGGTGATAACATCAGGGTAATGTGCCATTTCACACAAGGAAGCATTTTAGAATATTTATTCATGTATAGTCATGTTAAATCACCAAGAGATGAAGTATGACTAAACTGTTAAATTCAAATATTTTGCTTTATCATCATTAAATAAAACTGCATAGCATTATCATAAATTAATGCAGACCCTATATCGCCTTTAAACATAGCTCACAGTACTTATTAGACATGCTGTTAAAAAGAAAATTCTCTATACCAAATGCAGTGGGACACTGAGATTCGACTGTTCTGTGATTAATAGCCAAGTCACAGCAGTAGGTGAGAGGAAAGCCAGACAGCCTTCCTGTCTTTTATTCTTCCTTCTCCTCTTTAGTTACAGTGAGAGGTTTCAAATGGCCAAGATTTAGAACTATATATTCCACCAGCAGGACAGAAGTAACTAATATTTTAATCATGTTTCTACATTAAATAGTATTTATTTTCTTAAGGATAATATCCACTATGATAGGCAATTAATCTCTCTATTTAAATTTAATGTCACTGAACTGCAGGAGAACATCATTTTAAACTACATGGTGAAACAACTGATTTCCTAAGGAGGCAAACAGCCACATGCAGCTATGCATCATGCAGAAATGACATCTACGGTATGAGCAGAGACCAACAGAGATTCATTGTGGGCACACACAGGCCAAACCGGGAGATGCCAGAGTCAAGGTCAACATGAAGAAATGAACTGGAAAACAAAAGTTAGGTTCTGCTGTGAGAGACTTAGAGCACCATAAATCTACTAACCACTTCAACTCTGTATCTAATTTCAAGGGCATGAATGAGCTGTTTATCACATCTACTGAATAATTTTACCGCGGAGAATAAAGCCTCTGCTTTCATGGATTGATGTCAAGCCGGGCTCTGTCCTCGAGTGGAAGTTGACATCAGTTTCAACAAGAAGCACTGACTCTAACACAGAAGTTAGTGGTGTACATAATACAATTACAGTGCAAAGCCATAGCCATTACAGTGGGGATTGGAATGCCATGGGCCAAGTTTCCTCAAACCTACTCAGTCATGCAAATACTTGCTGCTCCATCCCACACATAACAGCAGGATCACAGACTTTGTCTGCAGGGCGTCTGTTTGTCTATTGCAATCTCTCTACCTTATGTTTGTACTACTTTCCCTATGGATAACGTTATTTTTAAATCAGCCATCTGAGGCTCGCAAAGTGCAGCCGAAGACCATTAACTTGTTTGTGTCCATTTGGCCACGTTAATCCTGACTCTCGTGGCAGAACACCATTACAGAATGACTCAGCAGTATGGAGGAACAGCCAACAAGCAGAGCCACCTGCTACGCAGATGTAAGAGTCCAAAATATATATAATAAACAAAACAAGAAATTAAAAGATATCTCCAGGCTGTTATTGTATAACAGACAGGGGGATAAACGTGATTGATTGAGAAGATCATCAGGGATCACAGTATATTAATGCCTCCGTCCCAGGACCCAAAGTGCAAGCAGGTCATTTACCAAAGGGTAAACATCCGTGAAAACAGGCCCTTTTTTGCCACCGGGGGCTTATTTGGCCATCTGGAGTCACAACATGACAAAAAGCATAAAGTAGGGAAACTAGAGCGGAGAACTGCACTGCCATGCACGTAATACAACAGCTAATTAGGAAGGCATATACAGGACATTAAAACAAAACAAAAAAAAATCTATTTGCATTTTCATGTCCATTTATACTTTAATACATGTTATTCTAGGAAGTACAGATTGTTTAGTTATGGATATGTGATGGCAGATTTGTTTGTTGGTGTGAAAAGCACCAACTGTTCCCTCTACACAACATTACAGAATGGGTCCTATCCTGGGATTATACTGTAGCTCTGCCATGTGCTCCATCTTGCCGCCGTGTGTATAATAAGGCTGACAGACCAAGCACTGCATCTATGAGCGCTCTCACACTACACCTACAGTCCTGACATCACTACTGCACTGCTCTGCCGCAGAGGCTGTTCCTTAGCAACCAGCTCAGGAAACCATGTCACCATAGAAACCATCAGAGGGAGGAAAAAAAAAACCCTCATATTTTGTGATAAGGATACTAATAGAGAGTTGAGGTAAGTTTGTGAATAGGTTTAGTTAAAGAGCTGGATATTTCTGTGGGATGTTTTATAACTTATTTTCTCAGCCAATTTTAAGTGCAGTTGCCTTCAGGTATTGTCCATCCATATCAGCCCATAAAGCCAAACCAACACCTCTTGTAATTGCTGTAATGTCCAGAGGAATGTTAATTAATGAAATGGATGGGTACAGTGTGAAACAAGACACTCGCACCAAGGATGGTCACTAGAGCATAATAATGTTCATAATGGATATTGTACTGTGTTCTTTTCAATACATGGGAGAAAAGAGAATGCAAGACAGATTCTTATCTGGGTGCTAAAGTAACTGATCAGATTGCTCGCCTGGTACTAACTCAGTAAGTGGATATCCATTTCATATTTCTATCAAACAGTAGCACGCTATTAAATGGAGTCCTAGAAACCCATTTCTCATAATAGATTTACCAAATATTCCCAGCTGTCTCTCCTTGGGAAAGGAAGCAATTCTCAAAGACATGTCAGAAGCAAAACTGTATTTCTTCTAAACCTCCAACATTCCCTCACTTTGCACATAAAGTTGATCCCTTATTCTGTGTTGACTGCAAATGTGCATTAAGGTAGCCTTATGGACATTGTGCTGAGCTAATAAAACAAAATAACGGTCCTAACAGCAAAATGTATATGGGTAATGCACTAAACCAAGGCATAAACAGATGCACAAAAGGTCATGCCAGTCTCCTTTTGACTCATATCCAACAGTAGCATCCCTCCTCAGAGCAATTCATGTATCAATGGAGGAAAGAAACGCATGGGAAACAATGGCACTCTCATAAGTGTATAGCATTTAGAAGGTCCTGCAAGAAAAAAAAAACATTAAATCAGTAGCAAATGTACATGAGATCATCCACCAACTTCACTTGCAACTTTAACTTAACTTGTGTGCCACAAACTGTGCCCTGAACTGCACAGTGTGTAGTTTGCAACTGACAATAAGTGGCGCTTCCATGTGACAAGAGCCTAGGGAGCACTGGAAATCATGCACAAACAGAGGATGTGCAAAAGGTCAGTGAGACTAAAAGCAGATACGATTCCTTAATTACCATCTCACAGGTAACTACTACATTTTTTTTATAGATACACCTCATGCTGTAACTACAAACCTTAACTGTAGACCACTGTTTAACATTTTAATTTCCTAGATTTTCATTGGCCCATTTTCCATTTAAAAAGTTGTTTCCATGTAAAACCAATATCACACTACATATTTTTTTTATCCCCTTACATTGACAGCTTATTTGTTTTGTCTTAGACCTTCAAATCCATTGCCTGATTTGAATATTGTCCAATTTGTACCCTACTGAAAAATGCTTGACCAGGTACTGTATCACCAAATTACCACTTCGAATGATAACTTAAACACCTACCATCTTGCCGTCTACAGTATATATCCTTTTGACGACTCCGGAGTCCAGCATAATGGCGTCTGTGATGTCAGTCATGACTTGCTCAAAGGAGTGTGCAGTCTTCTTGTTGAGCAAGATCCGTACGGCCTTGCGAGGCTTTACTCCACTGCGGACTATGGTTACCAGTTTGGGTCTGATGAAGTCCTTGCTCTCCCTAGTTTCTGGGGACCAAGCCTTGGCACTACCAAGGGAAGAAGGGTCACGGAGGGACGGAGCAGTCCTAGCACCAGCCGACCAGTTGGGATTTACATTTTTTGCGTAGTCCAGCTTCTTGTAGGGCTCTATGGATGCACAGACATAGCTTTCTCCTGCAGAAATCAAGACACATTAACAGATTTGCCATTACTCCACAAATAATTGGCTACCTCTGCTCTACAGGAATGAAGAAGTCACGTATTTAGCTTAGATCTGCAGTGGCTTGTTACATTGTGGAGTCTGTAACTTACTTGATCTCATATCACACAATATAAACACATTTTTGGGCAAACCATTCAAGAACATTGCTCACCTTCCACCAGCTGGTCCATATTGGTGATCTTCATCATCCCATCAATGGAATATATGGTCCGCACCCCTTGGGGCAGGTTGACATTATCTGAGAGACTTCTTGTGAGGTCAGCCAGGAGTGCATCTAGAGACCTAAACCTCTCCTGAGAAATGGCATACAAAATCCCTTTGAAGTAGCGGTCCCCATTGCGGTAGAAGCGAACCTTCTTGGCCTTCTTTTCTAAGCTCAGTGCTTGCAGTGTCCTGGTTCTGTACAGGCTGCAGTGAGCGCTATGAGTGGGACTGGGAAGCCCATTCCCTCTTGAGCCCCTTCGGGTGTATCTCTGAGCCTTGTCCCGCTCATCAAAGTGCTCCAGCTCCATGACCGTGCAATGCTATGACACCCTAAATAATACAAGGAGAATTGCTATTTGAGTAAGATCTTTCACTTGAACTTACATACTGTATTAAATTAAAGCAATTAGGCTCTCTGTCAGTCTAGTTGCTTACACTCCTGAAACAGCAAAAATACAAGCAGTGATGCTGCTAGTGCACAGATTATGAAGTAACATGTCACACCCATTTCATGCTCCCTGGTTTGACTCAATGCAATATTTATAGCAATGAAATTCACATGCATTTGAGGTAGATAATACAACATCATATGTGCACAAGCCTGATCTTGGCTAAAGAGTTTTTGTAATAGGTAGGTTAAATAATAAAACATAGAATATTGCAAGAAAACGGTACAGAATGAGATATATCTTGTTATGGTGCAATTTCTCTTACCTTTGAGGTGAGGACAGATGCAATCAAACGTATCTGTAAAAGCGGAACTTATCTCAATGAATCATTTATTCATTTGATGCCTTATATGAACCATGCGTCCCTTTGTTGCCCCTGTGATGGTGCGTCTGCCTGTCTGCCGTGTGTCTACTCTGCTGTGGTGCTCACATGATGCAGAGAGGAGGCAGGGCTGTAGCCGGTGTCCTCCACCCTCCCCTACTCCTCTGCCATTGCAGTGATTTACACCGGACCGCGCGGGTGTCTGCGCCGCTCGTGCACGGCCCCTGTCGGTGCGCGCGCTCGCAGCAACCTAGGCGCGTGTTTAAGAGTCGACCTGCTCGAGCCTCACATTTGATGGGTGCAGACCACCGTTCACTTATTAGCCAAAGAACCCCAGAAAAACAGTTAATGAGCTTAAAGCCACCGCTCATTTGTGGTTGGCTAGCAGGTGTTTCCTCAAACGTTCCTACACATTAGCTGCTAGGCTACTTTAGCAGCTAGGTGGGTCTGTATGTAACTAACTTACTCGTTTTAAGATGATGTAGCTGTTAACTAGTTTTCACTTCATAGGTATTAAAAATGCACAACACATTTGAGGATGCAACTCATACCGGTGCAGGAGATGTAGAGTAATTAATTGGTTAAGTAACACCTGGAGCGCGTGATGTGCGGCTGAAGGACGCATTTCACGCGAGAACTAATAAAGAACGTCATTAAAGGTGCAGTGTGTAGGATTTAGTAGCATATAGGTGAGGTTGCAGATTGCAACAAACCGATACCCCCCCCACCGCCCCCCTCCCTTCCAGAGAAGGGTTTATCTGCAGTCTTGCAGACCTACAAGCCTAGAAAGCAACCTGTGTACAGACTATGTGACTTCAGTTAACTTTTATCAGTAGAGTGTCTTGTTTATAGTTCAATAACCAATAGAGGCATAGATGTGTGAAGAATAAAATTATTTGGAGGTAGTAAGGGGCAAGGATTTGATGAAGGGTTTAAATACTATTGTCCAGAAGTAGACAGCGGAATTGAGTGGCATTTCACAGTGTTTCACTTGTACTGTAACTTGAGCTTCAATAAATGTTCCCTCCTAAGACATCCTGGTATCAGACAAGTTCTTCACTTTGGGTTAACCAGCTCCAGCAATTTCCTTGACAGACACGCACACTTTACTACATGACACATTTTTTTAGGCCCATGGATGTGAAGAGGACCCGCTCCCTAGCGTTATTTTTTTCCCCCCACCTGCATTCTGCCAAGAGCCACCCCTACTCTGCCTCTGAGTAGGGGTGGGCCACAGGCCGTCATCTTGTCCTAACTAGGACACATCCTAACTTATATGACTATCAGCATTTCTGAATTCGTTTAACCTGATGCAAACAATTACTTTATTATTGGGCATTTGTCCAGCTGGCTGGGTTAAGGAACAATCCACTTATCTTAAAAGTTGTGAAGGTTACTCTCAAAAAGTGTGTTGATCCGCTGACCAGGCTGTCCAGCTAAAATTTCTGATTGAATAGACAAACTTTTGAGTTGTCTATTAAATATAAAAATAAGTTGACTTATTTTTTTAAGCATGGAGATGGCGTGCAGATGTAGCCTACTGCCTTTAACAGCTTATGCACACATCCTCATTGTCTTATTCATTTGATCTTTCAGTTAATATTTTGTATGTAACCTGGGCCTTTAGAGCAAAGCGCAAGAGACGTATGACAATATAAAAATGTTTGACTATTTCTGTTTAGACAAACCAGGGAGCGAATCCTTACAATCATATGGAACGTCAGCATCTGAGCAGTAAGAGAAGAGCATTAAACACTTCATCTACTTTTTAAAACCTTAATATGTAAATCAACTGTTTTGAATATAAGGGAGACAGTTTTGTGTGGATTCAGGGCTGTGTTTCGCCTCAAGCCCAAGGATGAGTCTATAAATGGACCTGCTTGAAAAAAGTGCCACCCCTGCTCTCTGTAGGAAAGTGAGCTCAAGGCTTCTCTTCATTCTCGCAAGGAAAAGAAACAGATGTTGGACTTGGTCAATTACAGATTGTGTTATCTTCTGAAACTCTTTCAGTTGAAGCATTAACAACTTATGCATTGTGTTATATTTTGGAAATTTATTTAACTTGGAAACAAATGAGTTAAGTGGTGACACCATATCAACAATAACTTGTGCTTCCTGTTAACTGTGATATATTCTCATGTATTTTACATGTTTTCACAGGTTTCAAATCAGAACATGTTGTCCACACTTGTGTGACCTTCTGCCCTTTGTCAGTGGTCAGTTAGACACGGCAACCACACTCACTGCTAGATACATGAGCTATCTGAAGGAGACGCTGCCTCCAGACATTCTGCCTAAAGCAGGTCTACTGCGTCGTTTTAACTGCAAGGAAAGCCAAAATTTTGCTGTGATAATTTCAATGACTTAATTCTCTTGTTTCTCACAGGTTAATAAAGCAGTAGAGGAAAGTGTGAGGAAGAATGTGCAGAAACCACAGAAAAAAAAGTAGAAACCAAAGAATATTAAAACTGCTGTAGTTCTTGAGCTTTTTACATAAAATCTTTAATGACAAAATCCATTTTTTCCTACAGAAGAACATGATGGCTAAAGAGGAGCACCTCACAGAGAGCAAAGCCAGCTGCTACAGTAAGAAGTCAGCTGGGGGTATGATTATTTCTTACCTCACATGCTGTTTGTTGTCTGAGCAGAGTGCATACCCTGCCAATACCGTTGGACAAATCGTATGTTCCCCGGGACAAATGCTGCCAGCGTGCCAGGATCAATTTCTCTCTGCCTCGTTTCGGGCTGTGGAAAATAACTGGATGAAGCCGACCTCTACATCCATGAACGCCACTTCATGTGCCCTTACATCAGCAATGACCGGTCACACTTTTTTTTGGGACCAGACCCAGCCTTTAGTCATGTGTTATGGGATGCCCCTCCTGGTGGACCCTGTTGCTCTCCAATCAGTGAACTTTGTTCTTTGTTGCAGTAGAACAAAGTCAGATTGATGCAATGGTTGGCCCAACTGACAATGTGTCAGCAGTAGATTTTACAACTCAACCAATACTTCCATCAAGGTGCAACTACAAGTACTGATGACCTCACACATGAAAACGTAAATCAGCCAGTGTCAGACGCTCTGTGTGACTCATGATTCCTCCAGTAGAGTGACCTCTATATTAGTAGCCCTCTGACAAACAGACCACAGGACGTGGTCAGTCTCTTTTGGCTGGATTTGCTGTTAGATACCAACGGCAACTTCTGCTTCCCTGATAATCTTGTAAACATTATTATTTTACCTTACACAGGGTTAAATTAACTATACGTTAAGAAATGCCACTGATGATATGCTAGATTATTTTGCAGTTGTGTTTGGCTAATTATCACAAAGCATATTAGAGAAATAGATTTACTAGTATTGTTTGAAGAGATCTGTTATGGCTTTGTGGTGGCGTACAAAGCATATGTGAAAGATCTACAGGAAGCTGGTAGTTATTTTTGACAGCATTTCTGTCACATTATTGAGCTACAATTACATTTATGTGATTTGCTTGAGGGGAGTCTACATACAGTAGGTTGGCATGCAGTGCATGTCTATATACTGTAGTTACAGTGTAAAACATGGAAGGACATTGAAATGTCTTCTTTGTTACAGTCAACAAATGAGTTATGTGTGCAGCACAGCACACATAACTCAATAAATGTACTGCTGTGTTTGAGTGCCTGCAGTTTTTTGTTATTTTTGTTACAGGTGGCATTTCCATTCGTATTAAAAACATCTCTAGTTCTTGCAACAAAGAATTATAGTATGTGTGTCTCTTTAATTTGAGGTACAGAAAGCAGAGCAGTCATATTTTATTGTATTTTCCATGAGTCTATTTTTAAAATAGCCAATCCATATATATTGGACTATTTGTATTACATAATTGGGAAGCCATTTGAGGACTGTTGTTTTTTTTTGCCTTTTTATTGTTGACTACTTCTGCCATCTAGTTAAACTAGCCAGTGTTTATTTCTGAAATTAATGAGCTGGTTTTGACTATGGTACACACATGTGCAATCAACCCCAAATTTAAATCTTTTTTCCCCCAGTGAAATTTAACTGACCGCACAGCACAAAAACATTCCTGTCAAATAGCTCATAAAAACTCACATAAACACATTTGAGTATCAGACTTCTTCCTCAAACATTACAGTGATTACTCCAACACTGGTTAGACAAGATGTATAAGAAGCATTTAGAGAATTAATTTCCTCTATTGATGTTCCTAATTTAGGTGAAAATTAATTTACAGAATAAACCTACAGTATAATATAATCTGTGGCAATAAAACAAGAAACTGTAACACTTACAGCCACTAGATGGCAGTAAGAGGCTGGTAGAGTCAATATAGTGTTAACAGTGTTTACTGCTTTTTAATTCCTGTTCAAACTCACTTGTGCTTAATTAATGTGGCACAAAATGATACCCACAAATCCCCAAAACCATCAAAAATACAGACACTCATTTCTTTTAATTGTTTTATTTTTTCAGAAAAGTTTCAGTCTTTCAAGTGGGAAAGTAATCTTCATGTGCAACAATCACCTGCTGAGGGCTTAAAGCTGGAGTTTATAAAGAGAAAAAAAAAATCCAGATAACTTCACTCATAAAGCAAACGACTAGCTGGTTTGGAAACAGTTAGCATCACACTTCAAAAGTCACATTTTGTTAAAGGTTTTGTCTATACATCAAAATAATGCAATCTGGAATTTTATATTAAATACTATAAACATTAACATTTTGAAAATCTGTGCGAACAGCTCAAGTGAAACGGACAAAACAGCATTACAGATTGTAGCAGAACAAAATAAATCACTTTTACAGTTTTACACTCCTCTTGCTGACTTAACAATTTTGCAACCCTCATTGATATGAGAGGCAAGCAACAGTCTCGCTACGAGTGAAGGTCTAACAAAAATACATAAAGTTATGCAGCTGCGCTTTTACAAAATGTTAGATTTTTGCATATCATTTTATAATTGCAGGCACAGTGAGCAACAGTGATTACTTCTTATTTTAAACACCACAGCAGAAACAGTATATCAGACTTTTTTTTTTTGTCTAAAGCAGTTTATATCTGAAGATACCGACATATAGTTAATATTATTTGTTCATTTATTCAAAGTAGACAAATTGCACTTACCCTATCAGGGACAAAGAAAACTAACACACACAGATGCTTCATAAAGATTAGAAAATATTTCAGTGGCTAGTCAACAGCAATCCAACGCTTTCTTTGTACAAACAGTGAAATTGTTATCTTACAAGTTAAGTGATAATACCTGCTGAATTATATGAAATTACAGATTAACCAACCAATCTATATAATCACTTCTATATTGTGTATCAATATACTGTATAACCAAAATTAAAATGTATTTTTGGATTATATAATCTGCCATTTCTCTGTCTAGGTCCATCTACGATATTTTATATGAAGATTAAAGTGCTTAAGAGCTGTATCAAACTATATGATATGCATATCAGTTATCTTGTAAATATAAAACATATCATAAATAAAGAATATTAAATATAGATTTATTTGATAGAAGAATACAAATTATGCTTTAAGGCATTGCTGAGCGAGGGAAGGAGGCAGGGCACTACCGGCTACTTGTTGGATTTCTCCACTTGCTTCTCGTTCTCTGTTTTTTCCTGAAGATTGTAGTCTTCCAAAATGGCCTGCGCTGTATGCTTGCCAGTCCTTTTCACCACAGCTTTGATCCCCAGGTTGTCAATATTGAAGGCAGTGATACCGACATTAATGGCAGAATTGACGGCGTGGTCTGTGGCGTGTCCTGCTGCGTCACCGTACCTTCATTAGAAGTCAAGATTGGGTGAGAGGGTCAGAGTGAGAGGCGAGAGACAGAGGATTTGGGGAGAATTAATATGCAGTGTAAGGATTGCCAAGATGCCATGCAGTGTGTGAATTTCAACGTGAGGATTACACCCATGCAGGAGCACAATCTGGAATTTAGAAATGTTTGACTGCCAGAATATCATTTTTTTTTGTTTTTGTCTGTTGTAATTCAGACATCTAGGGGAGGGTGATATTGATATATATTGTGATTGTGTAAATTTCTGGAAATTAAATTAGAAACTGTTTAATGATACAACAATAGGAATCTTTGGTATTTGCTAATCAGGTTTATTTAATACCTGACAAATTACGGTTCTTTATCACATAGATGCAAAATTCATGTAAATCCAGTATTGCCAGTAAGAAAGTCCTGCTCATTGATTTGCAGCATTTTCCACAATGGCCTAAAACAACCAGAAATATTAAAGGGAGAAATAGTATGACAAAATGGTTGACAAATTTCTGTCACCTTATTCTGTACATTGTCCAAATCATCCACCAAATCATACAATATTGGAATATTTCAAAGTCAGGCAGCACAGAAACATTGTGTGCTGTGGGATTTCCATTAGAAACATTTGAAGAAATCAGTAAAAGTGACACCATCATGTGTCTTGCCACAAAGGAGACGGGCAGTGAATTGGCACAGCACAGACGACTTTAGAGTGCTTTGTGCAAGACCCAAATTATTCCCCCCAAAAAAGAAAAAGGCTCAGTCATGCTTGTGATTAGTATAGTAGTGTAAAGCGTTAAATAGCTGTGTATAATTAAAAAGAATTACACTTCTTCTCATTAGGTGGGTCAAAGATGTTTTGTAGACCCCTAAATCTGCAAAGCAAATTGAAGAGGAAAATAAGTGAGCACACATTTGGTTTTGTTTGTATAATGCAAGAGGTCATTTGCAACTTACACATCAAAAAGCTGTCTAGCAAGCAGTGTTGAGCAAAAATCTGAAGTTTCATATTCAAGCAAGTGACAGTGGTCAGACAAGTCATTTTTAAATAGAAAGGAGGACTTACTTGTGTTTTACAGTGGTGACCGTCTCTGATGCGACACTCGTAGTGATGTTTTTTGCTGCTACTTCCAAACCGGTCCACATGGTTGCAAATCCTGGGCGTAAACACAAAGCTTCATTATTGCTATAAAGCTTAAGCATGTGAGACGCATTTTAGTAATGTTCTTCTAATCTTCCACTTAGAGAATAAAAAGTGTTGGGGCACTCTACCTTGCACTCCGCTGGCCGCCACCACCATGGCTCCATCTATGTTGGAACGCCCATCCTTGTCTTTCCTCATGGACTCTGGAATCAGTTTTCCTCCATGTTTTTTCACGTGTGGAGCCAACTCCCGGCCCACACAGCCAGCAACAGTACATACCCCGTCCACTGTAGTGATACAGCATTACTCAATTACAGATCCATGGCCAAATAACCACACAATGTCAGTGAAACATGCTGATCGAAGATGATAAGTCACCTAGAAACTGGCTGACTTTGACAGCTCCCCCCGTCGCTTGCTTGGCAACATGGAGGCCTTTGGTGACTGTGGGGCTGACGTGGGCGGGTTTGTCCTCTGGGGTGATGTGTTCTCTGAGTTTAGATGCCCCCTTGTGAATGGCCTTGCCTGTGAACTCAGCTCCTTTCACGAGGCCCCAGCTTAACCAGGATGCACCTGAGAGGACAACAGGATCATATAGGGATAGTCATGATGGGCAGCTCACCTACCTACCAAAACATTTCTTTCCTTACTGTAAATAAAACAAACAAACAAACGAAAGCACAAAGATATTCAAGATGGAGGACGCAGTGTGACCTCACCTGTCAGAATCCCATTGGCCACCTTTTCACTCCACTCAGGCAGAGCCTTTTCCTCCTCTGTCGCAGCTGGCGCAGTCTCCTCAGTTGGAACGATGGACACCTTTTGACTGAGATTAATGCTGTCTGCAGCTTCATCTGGAGCCTGATCATACAGACACATCGATTAGCTACTGCAAGACAGTTTTGGCTGAAAATAATAACTACTTGTCAGTCAAAATCTTTTGGCAACTTGTCTGCTTCTTTGTGCTAGCTGTACATCTCTGTTCAGTTCGGATGCTTGTCTCCAAGTACCCCCCCCCCCACCACCCCTTCACACAATAGCTCCTCTCATTACTCTGTGCTACTTCTTACAATGCTCTATTTGTTTAAAGAGATTGACATTTTAAAATATATCTGTGTAGTCAGAAAACAGTCTCCTTTTGTGATGAAATCCTCAAATCTTCTACTTGACCCAGAAATGGAAAAAAAAAAAAAAATACAAAAAGGGCCTACTTGCTGATAGGGAATCAGGTCCATCAGAAAAACCTGACTGCATACATCAGAAATGACCTTGTTTTCCACCAGTCTGAGCTAGTGTCTCTTCCTCCATCATGGCTGAACTGGCACTTGTCTTTCAAATGAAGCTCTGAGGTTGTTCTAACTACTAAAGATAAGAGCATTAGATCTAATTAATTCTCCTCCCCTGCCTGTCTCAAATCCCTGCAATGCTGAGGCAGGGTAACTGTGAGAAGTGCGCCAGCTCAGAAGTAAGCAGGAGCGTGAGCGTCATGCCAGGCCAAAACAACCAAAAAGGTTTGAAATCCACTGAGTCTGCAGCCTCAAAAGCTTTCATAAGCAGCAACTACAGTCTTTTTTATGGGAAGCATAGATTTGTTTCCTACATTTTCAGAACATTTTGGTGATGATCAACGTTGAGAAGGGTGGAGGGTGGATGAAAAATATAATTGAATTTCCAAGTTAACTCACAATTGCATGTGACTGCACCATTTTAGTAACTTTTTTAAGTCGGTCTGCACTGTGACACAGAATTGATAAATACAAAAACATCTGTGTGAGGGCAAATCTATTTGGGTGGCTGCCCAAACAGATCTTTTGTATGGAAAAAAAATCTGTTTATTTGTGTAGTCAGTATCAACAGCTGAAGTATTCTAGTTTTATCTTAATATAGAACAATCAGATGATGATATATCCACTTTAATGTGCCTGTAAAGGCACAACAGTCTAACTTCACAGTCTCATTTGCCTAAAATAGCTCTCTGTGCTCCCCACTTGCACAAGGGGATTTATAAAAAGGCATTGTCTAACAGTCCTCGGGTGACATCGAATACTTAACATATTTTAAAACAAAAACAATGTGGCGTCACATAGAAATACATTTCAGAATGAGCATCCAGAAAATAAGATTTAGTCAGTGGGAGGGAAAAGCATAAAAATACATAGCATTATGTTATAGATGACCTATTTTGATATGTCTTCAAAAGCTTAGGCCCCATTTGCATTTATTCCCCAAAGAATGTCAAAACACGTGTTGTGCTGTTATAGTCCTGTCTGCACATTAGCACTGACCTGAACCCTCAGATCTGTCATCTGGGACAGCAGGTCCTGGAACAGCTCTCTCTCTGCAGCAGGCAGCTCAGAGGATAGCACCACTCCCACATAATAGCCTGGAGCTGGTGCCATCATGTCCGGAAACATAAACACACCAGTGTTACACAGCAACACTGGAGAGTCCATGGCCATGAGAGGGTACAGCCAGTCACACACCTGCCGGGAGGAAAAAGAAGTTACGAAAAATAATTTTAAAAAGCTAGACAGTTGCAAATGTGATCATGAATAAGATGATATATGATGTCACATCTCAAAATATCCATTTTTTAAAAACAATATTCCACAATATACAGTAAAGTCTAATGATGAGTGCATTTACATGGAAGTCAAATATAAGATGGGAGGAAAACTCTGCAGCGAGAACTTTCTTAACTGCAGGTTTTTATAGGTAACGTTGTAATGACTGACTTGAAATGTCTGAAAGTTGTCCTGAAGTTTGCTTTGCTTCTGATTAGTTAGACATGTTTCTGATTAGTGCAACACAGTGAAACGTCTGAGAGAAGACAAACCAGAGGACACTCTCTCCCTGCTGACTGACTGCTGCATGTCTAACAGGATTATAGGGCAAAGCAGTGTAAGCAAGGTTTAGATAATTACTTGCACTCATGTGAATCACTGATGTCACCCACTGTCACTATCACCTGGGAAATTCCCCAATGAGGAGTCAAATTTCGGTCTCATGATCCGCTAGTATCTTTGTAGTGGCTTTTTTTAACAGACGGCAGAAAAAAAATTGCTCAAAACAGCCTGAGTTGGATGAATTAGATAAACTATTGAATTAGTATCTGAACAAAAACCTAAGCTGATAAGTCATTTCTTATCTTGCCACTTGTGCTGTTTACATATGACCTCCACATTTACAAACCAATCTAGTGGTTCAAAGGCCTAATTGTTTGTACACTGGCTGAGGACAAAGGAACAGTGTACCTAGATGTGGACTGATTTCTTTCTGTCCCTTTAAAATACTAAATTACATCAGAAAACTCTCCTTTGTGCAAAATATTGTCACACAACCTTAGTGGCCAGCCTGCCTATGTTCAAGGTTTTTCCTATATAGCAAATTTAAAGAGAGACACTTTGCTGAAATCCCATTCTGTCTTTATCAATACCTGAGCTCACTGCCACACTGGTAAAACATATTTCAGGGGTTGCATTCATTGCATCCCTGCCAACTTAAATCGCAACAGCAAAATCACTCCAGTGGGTCTTCAGGTGAAAAGACAAGCAGGACAACAGGATGATAACTGCTAACTGCTCAGCACTGATCATTAAAAGCATCTATGTTACTAACAAGATGCTGTAAACTTGTCAGCTCTGACAGAACAGAAGACAACAGCTGCATTTGTAAGTGGCAAATGTGTAGCAACTGATGTCTGTATAATAGTTATTGCTTAATTGCCTTGTGAATATAGTCCCTTTTTATTTAAATTAAAATATATTTATATTGTTTTTAAAATTAGAAAGTAGTAAAAACACCCAGGTCATGGCCTGGGTTTCCTAGATAATAGATTTTTGTTTCATTTTGAGCCAGTAATGAGCCTGATCTGGGATTTCCCAGGAAGATAACAACATGTCCATAAACCCAATGGGATTAGGGCACTGAGTCAACAACGCTCACATGATCATGGGGCAAGGGATAGAGATCATTAACAGGCCTATCTCCTTCCGCTGATGACTCACAGTAGAAGAGGTCTTGATGAGCAAAGCAAACATCTTACAAAATCAGGTTAAAGGGCACAAGAAAGCCTGGAGAGAACTGGTGACAGTGCACTGATGACATTTCACTTGCACTTATTGCATCAAATGGACACGAGGGTGGCTTATCTACTCATTTCAAGCTTTACACTAGATAATAAGGGTGCCGAAAAACCCGGGGAGAAATGTATCTTTTACCTGCAGAAATGCTGGTGGTCTGTTGGGCATTCTTTCAGAGTGATCATTAGTAAACTTCACCAGCCGCAGGTAGCCCGGGTATGACGGAGCGCTCACTTGCCCCTCTGGTGTGACAAAGAATATCTGAACCCCATGAGGGATATACAGCATCTCCTCTCCCTCTTCACCCATGCTCTGGGGAGATGGTGTTGAATTCGACGTACGACTGTAGAACTCATCCCCAACCAACGACAGCTCCCCTGCTTCAGTTCCGTATGAGATAGACAGGTGGCCGTCAGCCGCCTGAGCAGAGTAAGCTGGAGGCTGGTCACCTGGAGCCACAAGCTGTCTAGTAGGTGAAAGAGGTTGACCCACAGTGCTGCATGCAGGCATGCCTCCTACTGCTCCTGCTGCCTGGCTGTTAGCAGAAAGTAGGTTTGGTGGAGCTGGCCTCTCTGGCTTCTCTTTGGCAGGGAGTTTTGGGTAGAGGGTTTCTGCAGACTTGTCTGTCACACCACTACTAGAGCTCAGTGAAGGTCCAGAGTGGAGGTCAGCGCTGGTCTCCAATATGGCCAGGCGAGTGGTGATGTTGTTCAGCGTCTCCTGCATCTTCTGCTGCATCTGTCTGGCTGATTCCCAGGAGCTGCCGTAACACTCCTCTCCCTGCGAAGGCACGCTGATGGCCCTGAGAAGGTGCTGCCGCCCTTTCTTGTAGAGCTGCAGGGCCTCTGCCTTGTCTCCAGCTTCATCTGCTGTCAGGCCATTATTAAGGCACTCAAATGCCCTCTCATAGCCATCTTTGATCACTTGAAGTCTGGCATTGTCAAATGCATCCTGTTTAGCTTTCTCCATTCCCTCTGAAACGAGATTTGAAATTAGCTTTCATGTGCATCATCATGTACCATGAAACACACGCTAAGTTATAACATTATCAATAAGACAAAAACAAAAAACTTAGCTAGAATTTGACGCACTAATGTCTCACGTTAATTGGGATTAGGGGGTTAACCCTATTTAACATAACAGCTATATTTTTCAAGAGCTAACCTGTTACACAATCGGGAATAAATCCATATTGTGAAATGTCAAATTGCATTGACGTACCCTACCTGACCCCACCTAAAGTAGGCTAAAACAAGCTAATTGTGATGCTAAATTTGCTAACAGAAACTAACAACAGCTAACGTCTCTGTTCACACGAGTTCAGCTACGTCATGTCATTGTATGCACCATGAACAAATACATCAACGAGACAACTGTTACCATTAGCTCCTTCAGGTAACTTATCCACACTTACCCCAGTGAGCGAGAAACTCCGAATGACAGCTTAATTAGCCAGTTAGCTATCTCGCTAACGTTACGTGCTCTCTTGTCAGATACAAATCCTTCCAGCTGTCGAATAAAGTTAACTTCAGTCAGTAACCGTCTATTTTAGTAAAGTTAATAAAGTTGGTAGTCGCTGATGAGCCTTGTCACGAGTCCCCAGTTTATGTTAGAGTACTAGTATCGACCTTTCAAAGCACAAGTATCGTGACAGCCTTATTTTTCCCCTCCCACCCGCATTCCGCTAAACCCCGCCCTATTCTGCCTCTGATTGGCTAGTACTCGTTGCCTTCATTGGTTGGGTTGGTTAGGATGGTTAGGGTTGGGCAGCGCCAGAGCCAGTCAGAGGCAGAGTAGGGGCGGGTCTCCGTAGAATGCGGGTGGGAAAAAATTTCGACTGGCTTTGCACTTTGCACTTGCATCATTATGAATTTATAGCACTAAAGACTGTTAATGACCCGTATTAATATTTGTATTATTCCCACTGGGAAAAAAGTTTCAGTCTCTAACTGTGACCACTAAAGAACAATTAGCAGGATCATTTTATGCTTATTTGGAGTAATTGTAATATTATGTCATGTCTGTACATTTTTTGACAAAGTAAGCGTTGCACTTCTCTGTGATCGCTGGAGGGCAGTCAACACTCGTGATTTTAATTCCAGTAAGAGAGTCGGAGGCACCAGGCAACATCCTATGATTACATTCATTGGGTAATTGATTACAACACTCTCTGTAGGCCACAACACCATGTCCAAGTTTCATGAGATCTGTTTGACTCCCTGATGAAGGCTTGATGCTGAAATGTTTTGTTTTAAAAGTCTAATATGACCGTGGCGTGACAATTAAGACATTTTAATTGTTTTAAAAGAGAGTGCCTTGGAGTTTTTAGGTAATTAGTGCCTGTTAAAAGGCTTGCTTGCTCCTGTTTATTGTGAGGCTTTATATCATTGGTGGTTATGAATACCCATATTGAAACGTCGAAATAATATTAATGATCTCTATGAATATATGTATTGTACCTGATGAAGAATGTAGAGTTATTGCCTCTTATTGTGACTGGTGGAGAAAAAATTCATATGATAATTAATTCATTGTATTTTGAAAGTCTTTAGCGGAAGTAAGTGTATTGATGCTGGCTTTACTAACGTTAATGTGTTGCAGTTCCTCACTGTGGCCACTGGAGGGCAGTAACAGCGTCGAGTTCATGGATGCATTATAAGATACTGGATACTGGACTGAAAATGGCGCCCATTCAGTCCAGTAAGAATTGCTAGGCTGGTGCATACGCCATCGAGATGAGCGTATTTAGTACATCTATAATAAGATCAATAAGGTCGAGACGAGCGTATTTAGTACATCTAAAATCATGAGGGTTTTTACTGCCCCCTAGTGGTCACAATGTCAAAGCAGCGTCAATGCAACGATATAACAGCATTAAAACTGATGTTGGCCTGGTAAGCTAGTCTAAAGATGCCTTCAGCTGTCTCTGTCAGTCAGATAAAAAAGTAACTATTATTTTGACATCCTTCTTATTTTTAAAGATCCCCCCCGACAAGTTTTAAGATGTATATGAAATACTCTACTTTGGACAATAATTTGTATCTGATATGGTTTTTCCACAAAAAGTATAATTACCATTTTAAAATCTTAAATTAAAAAAAAAAAAGACATCTATTCCTTCTCCCTCATTGAAAATTTCCAGAATCTATAAATATGCTAATATTTTTCATTTCAAAAGTTTAACTGCTGGACACAAAATGTCTTGAATATTGGACCATGATTGGCTCCAAACTAGTTGTGATGTCACAAATCATGCTTGTAGGCCCACCCCTTGAAATTGGATTTTTGTGAGCACAGACAGAGAAACTTTCCACTTTCAGCAGATGAATTTGAAAACATACATCATTCTGCACAGTGAAGCTCAAACATCCAACTGTAGTAACAAGAAGAAAAACATATTTTTGAGTAGAGGGAGACTTTAACACATCAAAATAACTGTGGTCCCTTTGGTTGACCACAGTGTAGATCTAGAACCTGTATTTGTGAGTCTTTACTGCCCTCCAGTGGCCACAGTGAAGAACTACAATAAAAAATTAGTCAAATTAGCATCAATGAAGACATGATAATGTACTATTACTTCAGCTGGGATGAAACAGAAGCAATTATAAACAATTGAAATGATCACAACATAATCATCAATAGTTCAGATTAATCTAGATTTGTTAAGATGGCAAACAAACTAATAAATAACAGATACATCTCTACTTTGTTGCCAATAACAACACAATAAAGCTGACATGCTTTCTCATACAAGTATTTACCAGCAGTAAATTCCTTGATGTAGTCACCAAACATAAACAATACAGTGGATAAAGAAATAATGAAACAAATCAACAGCTTTTATAAATGACATTCGTAGGCTTAAGACATTTCTAAAACCTGGAAACCTAAGAGAAAAACATTTCAAGGCCATTTCAAGCTACATGCTGGCACACGTCAGATCATTTGGTCAGTGATGTTCCCAGGCCTCTGAAAGGGATCCATGAGGTTCTTGTTTCACATATTTTGTATCATAGTCAGCGGTATTTGTGCTGCTCTTAAGGCCAAACAAGCTGCAGAAAATGTATTCTACATGAACACTTGGGGCCAGATCCAACACTAGCCTGATTTGTTTGGTTTGTTTAATTTGTTCAGGAGGTGACCACTTTAATGAAACATTTGACCTTTTCTTGTTTACTGACCACCCACAGCATAGACAGAGAAAAAAACACTAAACAAAAAACAGCTGGTTACCAGGCTCTGGGAGTCAGTGTTAAAAGGTTACTTCCAACACTCAAAACTGCTTCTTATGAGATCAACTCACACAAAACACTAGTCAAAGAGACAGAAAATGGTCAGAAATGGATACATATAGTATGGTTGTTCATTGATGATAGATAGATAGATAGATAGATAGATAGATCGGAGTGTCTTCCGATTTAGAAACAAACACATACAGCTTCTGATCTTCATGGACACCAAAAAAGCTACAAACTTGCACTTTTTGTGGGAAAATTATGGAAAATGAAACAAGATGAGAAATGATGAGATTGGATATGTGCATACTCAGCATATTTCAGCTTCAGTGTTTTATTGTCTACATTTTTAATTATTGCAAACACAGAATCACATATTAACAATAGCATCACATATGGATTCATTTATTAATCATTAAAACATCTACAAACCAGGAAAGCAATACTTAAACTTGTACTTTACTACTGTTTAATTATTTCTCTTACTGCATTGCATACACAAACTTGACCATGTACTCTAATATTGACCGGTAAACATAATGGCTTCCATGGTTGGTTGATAGGACATTCCTAAAACATTGGTTTTGGACTCATGTAAACAAACAAACAAACAACAAAACTGCTTGACACTGTATTGTGATCTTTGTGAGCACCACAGTGATGAAAAATTTGCACACCTGCTTGTTGTGTCGTTTAAAATGTGTCAGTCTTCTTTTTTTTTTAAAAAGTTTCTGCAACAGCCACGTTTGACACTATAAATATGGGTTTCAACATACTTGTGAATATTAAACGGGACAGGTGTACTGATGGATGACTATAATCTGCAGAGGGCGCCAACTCCCATCTCAAATGCAATGATGAAACATGGGACTGGAGAAAAACAGAGTGGTGTTTTTACTGCTGTGGGTTCAAGTTCATCAAGTTTATAACCCTTATAATTTAAGCATTTTGTCCAAGCATGGAAATGATTAAGCCTACTGCTTGGTATAAATGTGCCACTAATGACCATTACATTGTCTATTGTAAGCATAACAGCATTAAACAGAAAAGGCCACGGGCATTAAAAGTCAGCAGCGCAAGTCAACATGCATTGTTAAGTAAAAAGTCACTTTTTTCACAACCTTTCATGTCCTGTTTTATTATTCTGACTGCCGCCAGTTTCTGCATGAGTCTGGAAAGTCACTGACCCCAAAGAAAGGTATGTGTTAAACTTCAGTTTCATTACCAGTTTGACAGACTCCCCAGCATATATCATGCACAGATACCACAGCTCTCTCCTTTCTCCACAACACAGGGACCAGACTGGACATGCTCTTCATACACGTGAAGGTAGTATAGCACAGCTTTAGCTCACTTCATGCTTCATGTCCTGTTTAACTCTGTCATACCCAACGAAACAAGGAACATTAATATATTCAGAATCTAATCTTGTCCTCTTGTTCATTCAATTCTGGTGCTCATCACTGTTAATTACCATATTTGCTATTATGCATACTATCACAATTTTAGTCATGGTTAGTAAAAGAGAATTTGTTGATGAGCTCCTTTGAATAAATTCACAGTACAGTTAATGCACTGCACAGCATATGTGTATTATTCTCGACCAAATCCCTCTCTTCCTATGTTCTTGTCAAGCATGGACCTCAGTGTATTAGAGGTATATATCATGTCTCCATACTGTTGGTTATTTTGCCAGCTAACGCTCCATAAGGAAGCTGTAAATTTACTATGTTGCCTCATAGTGAGTTTAACAACAAATGAAACATGCCGGTGATATACGTCTTCTGTCTTTCATGTTGGTTTATATATGAGCAACAAATGTGCTCATCGTCATTGCTGATGGCTGTGACGGCTCCGGCGTCTCTCCCGTGTTTGTGTGTTGCAGGTCCTGGGTGGAGCTGAGGTGCCTTTGAGTACTAACTGGGATCACCTGAGGGGTGTACTATGAAGGAAGTTCAACATACCCAGGCTTTCTTTTTTGTGAGCTGGCTCGACAAACCGTAAACTTGCAATCAGGGATAAGTGGTATCATGACGGTGGTTATCAAACTTTCTTTGTCAACCCAGGTTTTCTGCTTCAGGCTCTGTGCACGTTCCCATAAAAAGGGGCGTTTGTTCGTCATTTGACTCTTCTTCTGCACAAAATGGTCTGATTGCGTGCCACCTACTTCAGTCAGGAAGAACAGGTCATTATAACGGAGAGCTATGAAGAATATAAATACATTATCACAGCAAAAAGCAACACTGTTGCTGCGAATAAGGCGAGAAAGGAATGCTGGCAGGAAATTGCTGATTGTGTAAATTTGTGAGTTAAAATATTTATTTTACCACTCAGTGCACTCTCAATGTCTCCCACATTCAAAGCTCTTAAACTTCAAAGTTGATGCAGCAGATTTAAATACACTCTGTCCCATAATGAAGGATAAGTGGAAATCACTTTAGTGAAATTATTTTTAAAGATTAAATATTATCTGTGATAAATACCAATAGATTAATCATTTTTCTTTTTTTTGTTCAGTCTTTTCATTAGTTTTTTAGTTTTTATTTATTTATTTTTTACAATTTGAAATACAGTTTGATATGTTTTAACAAAATCCCATCCCACAAGTAACCCTTTCCTATTGCACCATTATAAATTTACAATATGACAAAACAATGGTAAGTATGATAAAAGACTAATCAATTTTCTAATTGGTGTTCCAATAGCTGCAGTACCAGCAGTGCTAAACGGACTTGGCAGCAAATCAGGTGGTTAGTGAAAGGCCGACACTTTTTATGGCTGATTTAAACTGAAACTCAGAACATTACCTGATCCGGACCAGGTTAAGTTTGCAGAATAAGTTGGTGATCATGGTGATCTAGCCAGGTTAAAGGGGAGTCATCTTCGTGGGGTTGAAAGCCCTGGCTTTAGGCTCAACATACCTCACTAACCCACTAATCTCACTTCAGAGTACACTTCTCTGGCCAGTGTCCCAGAACTTACTTAAGTCCGCCTGCCCTGATTCAAGTTCTCTGATCTCTTCCACACTTACCAAGCCTCGCTTGTTTCACGTTACCTTGTTTGGTTTGGTTTTACACTGCACCTCACATTAGTCAACGCAATCATACACTTTCAAACATCTCTGATACTCA
The DNA here is from genome assembly GCA_038419695.1 of Scomberomorus guttatus. Lineage (NCBI taxonomy): Eukaryota > Metazoa > Chordata > Actinopteri > Scombriformes > Scombridae > Scomberomorus > Scomberomorus guttatus. Next base: position 8,306,691 of record CM076451.1, on the reverse strand, counting down.
TTCTCACACTTCACTGCATTTAATTTTTGTTATTTACTTTAATAAATTTGAGTTTATTATTGATAAGTCTGGTGTGCGTCTCCCTCTTTTGTTGTGGCCTGCGAGCCAGTCATAACAATGGCTTTTTAATCTATAGAGTCATGGATGTTGTTTTAGCTCAGAGCAATAATTTTGCCAGAAGACATCAAAATATAAGTCTTGGTTTAATTTCATCATTGTTAAATTAAGTATGAGTAGCCACTAATGATTCTTCTAGCTGCAAAATAAGGTTTTGGGATGCAATGATATCTTTATCTATTGTTGTTCTTATTGTTATTTCTGTTATTGTTTTTCACTGAAAGCTGCCACACACAAAGGAAAACTGCCACATTAAGATTTTATTTAACCTAAAACAGCCTGTCAGCATTCCTTGTATAGAATAATCTAACTCGAGTGTTTCAGCTCAATTGCTGAAAGGAGCTGTAACACAATAATAAATCAGGAATAATATAACACTGCCAACATTCAAATGATATGCATGTGCTTAATGAAAGAAAAATAAGAAGCAACACAGAATTCAAGCTGCTGGTTTTATTGATTCTCTGCTATTCAAGCAATTTAAATTTAGTAAGCTGTATTCACATGGGGCTTCAGTTTTAGGTTTTCGTCTTTTGCATAATGGGTAAAAAAATGGCTATAAATGTTAATAATTTATTAATAGAGGAATTCAGCAGATGAAACCTGGCGTGAGTCTGTAATGACTGTAGAACTCGGTGCTGCAGATTTTTATAGTCTGCTCTGCAGGTTTCTTCCATAGTGCTGCTATTAGATTTTATAATGTTAATTTCTCTCCTTTTAAAAAAAAGTTCATGAAACTGCTTTACCCCAGTTTGCCTTTGTCTGACCCATTATTCTCCCTAACTGCTGGTCTTCATCTTAATCACTGTAACACATCAAAACACACCATTACATTTAATAAATATAGCCACAAGTAGCAATTCGCGAGTTCACACCTTTTTGCAGGAGGAAGCAGCTCAATTGGTCGAAATTAAAGCCGCAAGCAACAACAAACAGGTTTCAGGTTGCGCAAAGGTGAGCAAAATCACTTCAGCTAGTTTTTATTCTATTTAAAGGAGTAGTGAGACCAATCGCACACTTGTTTCATCATCACAAAGCCTCCAGCATTTCAATATTTGCGCCCTCAGAGTTCCACCGTTTGTCCCCCCTTCATCAGATGTGAACGAAACTCGGTGTGTATGTTCAGGAGATAGTGCAGGATGTCTCCATTGAGTTTCATCAGGATTGCTCAAAGGCATCTTGAGTTATGAGCAAATATGTGATAGGCCATGCCCACTAGATCTAATATTTGGTGTCAAATTGTTTTCAGTCATTGACTGTCTGAATATGAACAGCAAACTGGACTTTTGGCTTTGGTCTGATTTTCGGCGAGTGACACACATGCTCAGCTGGACTGAGGTCAGGTGAATGACAATGCCAGTCGAGAAAATCCCACTGCTGGGTCATAAAAAAGCTTCCTGGCTGCATTTGCTGTATATTTAAGATCTTCCTCCTCTTGCGTTGTCCTAAAAATTGGCAGACTATTTAAAAAAGGGGGCTACAGTTGTTTCGCTGTTCACAGTATCAGTATGTGAACACAATAAAACGACTTAAAACCAAGTCAGCGCTTTAATTTCAGTCATAGTTTAATTTCAAATCAAATGTGCCGGAGCCAAAACCTAAATGTGTCACTGTCTAAATGATGGACTCTACTCTGCTCTCTACTTACCAGCTGCTAGTTTCCCCCTGGCCGTTTCCAGATTACCCTGGTGCAGTCATAGTGAGTGTATGCATCAGCCTACCCATGGAGGACCCACACCTGTCAAATAGGGACACATGACATTTATTTTATTATTTAGAACATTTCTTTACTTTGTAGTCTGCACGCACAAACACAGTGCTGCTAATATACATATTTGTGAACACAAAGACCACACAAGAGCTTAATAAATCAAAACTGCAGGTCAAAATGCCCAAATCCTTACATATGAACAGAAGAGGGTCCAGTTAACTTCTACCATAAAGGTAGACATTTCACACAGACTTAGATGAGAAAATATCCAAATGAGGTGCAAAACAGCTGATAATAATAATAATAAACAAGGAACATTGGCATACAACAGCAGTTTGTTAGCCACAACAGCTAGCTAGGTTACCTACAAACCAATTAGTGTTACTAGTGTTGGTAATCTTCTGAAGCTAACAGTGAGCTACACTGGTGGGCAGGTAAACAATTTAAATGGTATTTGGTTGGAGAGGTTAACTTGATAAAGTCATGCACACAACAAGACCACAAACAATTTGACTCACTTAAACACACAGTATGTTTATTTTGTTATTGTTTGTAATTTTTCTTTTGTTATTTTATATTGTTCAGGAGATTTTTACCAGGAGCTGAATTATCCGCAGAGGTCTCCTCTCCAAAACAAACAGACCCAGTGATTAAAACTGGTAAAAACAGTGAATAGATCAGTTTCACATTAAAAACGAGTCTTTCTCCGACACTGTTCGATGGCACCGGACGTCCGGAAAGGCTGAAGGCTGAGCTGCTGCTAACGTGTGCTCAGCTTGTTTCTCTGACAACGTAAGATCCAGATGTTCAGCGGGTTTTTACTGGGAGCCGAATTATCCGCAGAGGTCTCCTCCTCTCCAAAACAAACAGCTTGTTTCTCTGATAACTTAAGATCCAGACGTTCACTGCGGACAATCACAATGCAGATGCAATCATCTTGTGCAGGTATACTCTTTGGCAGAGAAGGGGTATGACGTCATTGACAGGCGACCAAATGAAACGGACCGTAACTTTGATTAAAATTACGGATTTCTCTGGGTTTGAAAATTGTTGGAAACATTTGGGATAATGTAAGTACCCAACTGAACAAAATATATAACATAGGTCTAGTCGTTTTAATGTGGAATAGTTACATATTATAGCTTTAAATGACTGCAGCGCTGGTTCAGTAACCTGATGCTTCAGATGGTTTGTTACACAGAGCCATCTGAGAAGTTGTCCTTGAAAACTGGAAAAGGACAGGCATTTTAAAAATAGTTGGCAGGTGATTGGATGAACCATTTGTGGTTCGGACACAAGCAAGCCCCCAGGAACAGTGCTGGGCTTTGAAGCCAATATGACATGGTGGCCAAACAATGGAATGACAACTTCTGGGTCTGACAGGTCCAAAAAGCCCGAACACAATTATGGGAAAAGGAGTGGCTGTAAAATGGTGGATAAATTGGCTCTCTCAGTCGGCAGATGTCTCTAGTGTGTGCCGTATGTTTTCATCCGGGTAATTTCTTTACGGGAAGCAGCTTTTTTGGCTTCATGTGCAATTGAGCAACTTTCATAGGAATTTCATAGGCTCCACCTCCAATGCTGTATCCAGTTCTCTTTATACATCCATGGACACAAGTGCATAACTTGAAGCCTGACAAGATGGATTCCAGCTGCCTTACAAGGTAACTGGATCACTCCATCTTGATAAAACAAGGTGCATTTACTTAGGAAATCCCCAGGGCCGGTCCCGCCCCCTCTGCTTTCTTTTACATAGTTTTATCTCCAGATTTTTTTTTTCTTCACAGGAAGAGACATCCAAAGCGAAAAACCGATCGGGGAGTGAGTAGAGAGGTTCTGTGTCTTGCTGCCAGGGATGTGGATAATGGCAGGTCTATCAGAGGAGTGGTGAAGTCATATGGTATCTGCTATGTGACTCTCCATCATTTTGTCAGAAAGCTGCAGGAGGCTGGTAGTCACAAGTCCCCCACCGTGGGTTACTCTCGCCACAAGCAGGTCTTCAGCACAGAGCAGGAAAAGGAGCTCAGGGGCCATTTAAAAACAGCATCTGCAATGTACTATGGGCTGAGCCCCAAAGAGGTAGGCTAGTTAAAAAAAATAAAATAAATAAAATGATTAATTCCACAGTTGTATTCATTTATTTTAGACACACTCAGTAGCTAGGCCTTACATTTCATTTAAGTTCACAAACGAGTTTACCGTTAATAGAATAACTAGCCTACATTTCAAACAATAGGTCAGTTGGTTTGAATCATAAAATGACTAAATAAATAAATATAATTCATTCAATTCATTTGTGAATTATACATAAAAACAATTCCTATAATTGATATGTTCATGTTTTTCAGGTCTGAAAACTTGCCTTCAAGTGTGCAGTGCAATTTAATTGCACGTACCCAGAGTCTTGGATGACATCTGAGATGGTGGGGAAGGAACGGATGACGTCTTTCCTTAAGCGTAACCACATTGTCCATCAGGAAGCCACAAGCAACCAGCCTGGCTGGGGCCTCAAGCTCCAGCAAGCATGTTGTATGTTGACATGAACTTTGAGTAAGTTTTCAGATTAACAATGCATATGTTGCTGTTTTTAATTGCTGCCTACCTTGTAGACAAAAACAAATATGTCAATGTTTGACACACAGTCTCTGTCAATATTCATATATATTTTGATGCAGATCTACAATCTATTGACGTGTGGATATGCTCCAACTGTTCCGTTTGAATATCCACCAATGATGGACCTATAGATGGATGGATAGATAAATAGACCTGTTTGGACACCTATCTATCCATCCATGATATAGAGAGAAAGACAGATAGATATCCACACATACCTATCTATTCATCCATCTATCATGGATGGAAAGAGATTGTAACATTTCACTTCCGCCACTTTCGGGGCAATTGTACAAGAACGGTAGGTCTTACAAACAAACTTTAAGTGTTCATTTGTAGCAGAGATGTGTATGTTTCTTGTATAAAAACGTGATTAATCTAACACAAATACTTTTTAAATTATTTAGCCAAAACCAAAATATCTTAGGTTGTGCCCCTCCCTCCCCTATGAATAAAAAACTAAATACCGGTGAAACAAAATGTGTTATTAATTGAATTTTATGTGTTTCATGTTAATGAAATAAGCAGATTTATTAAAGGTTAACAGTTGGATTTTCGTGAGTGAACTAACATAACTATAGAAAGAATCAGATGAAAAGCATGCAGGACAAAGGGGAAAACAGACAACACATGATTCCAATTAATGCTAGCATCAAAACTCATGTCCTCTTTCCTTTCCTACTGAAGCTGTAAAAATCAAAACTGATGAAAAACGGGGCAGCTGTGTCCGCTGTCCCATATTTTGTTATTTTTGAGGCACAAATATGTAATTCTTGTGCATGCCTAATAAAACCCATATGAATTAATATAGTTCCTGATGGACATAAGAACCTTAAGTCACAGTTTCCTCTCAACCTTCTGCTGAGGCTCATAATATGGTAAATTATTGTCCCCACAGTGCGTAGAGTATATATTGGCTACAAGTCACTCGTTCAGGCACCAAAAATGTGTTTTGGTTTCAAGAAAAGTGTTAACCGGCAGCAAGTTCATGACATTAGTAAGAATGGATGTTTAAAATAGTGAAATGACCATATATCTCTTTTGAAAATAGTAATTTCTCAGTAAGGGAATCTTTTAATCTTTTTAAATTAATCTTGATTATAAGAACATTTCAGCAGTTGTTAAATAATTAGAAACTACAAACTAACTGGAGAAACACATGAGAGGATACAATTATTATGTTCTAGTAATAATAAGAAAAATGGTCTGATTTACAGGATATTGACTGCTATATGTAGTAATGTTGCAGTTTGAGTTCAGCTGTGTGTTCACTGAGGTTAACATCTTTGACCCTTGTAACTCTCCTTCATTTTAAAAAGGTATTGTGAAAAATTTGAAGACACTCCATTAATCTTGCTGTAGTTGGAGATGACAGACGTTAGATCATATCAGTAAGTCTTGTGAGCTCATTTTTCTACGCTTGACATTAAGTTGGAAGACACCGAAATAGTATGAAAAAGTGTATGTGATCTTTTTTTTTCACTTTTTAACAATTGTTCATTGTTCTCAGTTGAAATCTTTGTAAGTTATAGTAGGCTGATCTAAAAAAAAAAAAGTTTTTGTAATGGTGGATGAAGAAAACGAGATAGTCCCCAATAAACCTGTCTCAGTCCTGTGATTAATGGGCAGAGAGATCCTGTTCTTTTCTGACTCCAAGAAGCTGCTAAGTCTTAAACTTACCTCTCGAGGTGAAACAAGGCTCTAAATATATGGAAAAACACTGTCCCCAATTCAGCCGCTGTGTCTGGTTGAAAATGTGCTAAATTTGGAATGGGGTACATCTAATCTGAAGCAGTTTTATACCAGGAGTGATTAAGTATAACATAAAAGTAAACTTTAAGTGCTGGCTTGTGGTAAGAAAACAAGAAAAAAAACGTCTTCAATAAATCACTGAACTGCTAAAAAGTTACTAGCTTTACCAGAGGCTATAATAAGTCCTTCCAGCAATGTGACAGCACTACATGCACAAGCACTTTATACCTCAGGAGAAATAACTGAGATATCTGACGTCACTCGCACTAAACTAAAGGTACGTTTCCCAACCATAAATTTCAACTCAGGGAGGACGTTCTGCCTCGACATAGTTTAAGGGTAACACATTTCCCTCTGAGAAAGTCCCAAATCCAAGATATTAGAGTTCAGTTTACCCACTGTTGCTTCCTGTTTCTTTGTTCTTACATTTTTAATCACATGGAAAAAAAAAATCGAAGGGAGTGGCAGTTTCAACTTTGTTTGTGCATGGCTCAACTGGTGAATTACATTCATGTGGTTGTGGGTTACTCTCAGGCTAAAGCACATTAAGTAGTTTTGTAATTGTAGCTACAAGATATTCAGATATGAAGTATGTTTCGGTTTATACTTACAGAGCTCAGTGCATTTTTTCTTAGAAGTGAGAAATGTATCTTCTTCTTCCACTGATGCTTATCATGATTTACATAATGTATACTTTTCTTGCTGGACCTGGAACTCTGCAAACGTAGACTTTGCTTTGCTCCCAGCCAGTCTGATGAACCACATTCACTTTGAAACTAGTTATCTTTGGTATAGTGTACTTCTGAGCTGTCTTTTTTAAAGCACATTTGATAGTCATGTCAGTAAAAAAATCAACAGATTTAGGGGTATGAGTTAGGAGTTAGGTTAGTAAGTGTTTGCATATTTGCATGTTGAATATCACGCGTGTAAATCCAAAGTCATTGACCATATTTTAAGAAGATGAAGTGGTTGAGCCATACTAATGACAAAGCCAGTAATGGCAGATTCACAAACACATGCAAACATCATTGGTGCGGTTTCCCAAGACAGTTAAATATCACTGGCAGGAAAATATAGGAGGAGGGCCAAACATATTGGGGCTGCTACATCAACATCAAGACAGCCAATAACCGATCTACGAGATTGAAAAATAAGCAACATGTCAAGTGCATGTCAAGTTTTGCTTGCATTAAGTTTTTAAATTTGTGGCAAACTTAATTTAGATGAAAAGATATTTTTGTAATCAATTATATGATTTTTTAAAAACAGGCAGAAAACTATAAAATGTGGAAATCAGAAGTGCTTAATAGGGGCTAAATGATTGAAACCAAAGGACTTGGTCCAACCATTCCTGAGAGAGGAAGTGTCCCAAAGACACAGAGATTCTGTAATTATCATCAAGACTGACAAGGTTTTTAAAGTGTGAGTGAATGATTAATGACGTGCAGTAGCTTGAAATGGTAATAACATTGCTTAGAATAACATCAGATCTGTATAACATCATATGTTTTTTTTGCCACTACCATAGACAATATGCAGTACGATAATTGGGATGTTGAATTAGAAGACATTAGACTGAAAGCACACCAGAAAAATAATCTAATGCCACCATACAGCTACTAACACCAAGAGAAACCTTCTTGGGTGTCTTGATTTTGGCTGTATCCTTTTTTTGACACGAGGTGAATGTCGTAAAAACAGTCAGAGAGACACAAAATAATTTGTTTTCTCGTGTAGCGTAACCCACAATGAAGGTAAGACTCCAACACAAATCTTGATGTACAGTAACAATCTTACCGCTTGCCTCAACCCATCATTACTTACATCAGTCGGCCGAATCTCCAAGTGTGGAAAATGAAGACGCGTTCAGCATGCCAGCACAGATAGAGGAATTCAACAGCGGCATTTAGGCGCGGCTCTGCTATATTGTCTTGTCTCAAGGCTACAACTGAGACAGTCCAACCTCTCTTCAGGGTCTGGAAAACTTGCCATTTATGATTTAAGAATAACATGGCAGGACCGTGTGTTAAAGTTATACTTACCCTATAATTGGCCAGTCATGGTGTAAATGACTGGAAAAATATATCTATCTCAGAAGTCATATGACCTTACTTTTTAGCTGTTATCCTACTTACAGTCATGAGGGACGGGAGCTTCTCAACCTGTCCCACAAACCCATAAAAAATGTAAAGTGTTCCTTATCACCAGTATGTAAATTGTCTACAATAGCTTGTGATGAGCCTTTCGAAAGCTTAACATTGACAATATTCTCCTTAAATTTCCCATAACTAAGCTTCTTGTTACTTAACTTAGATGTTTGACCTCCAGTATGCAGAAAAATGTATGTGCAGAGTTTGACACTAGAAGGCTGTTTTTACAATCATCTGCTGAAGGGAAAAGGAAAGTTTCCCTGTACTCACCTCAACTCTCAGTTTTAGGCATGTACCTACAAGCGTGACTTGTTTGGAAGCAAATTGTGGTCCACTATGCAAATTACATAAAATTACCATTCAAAAACAGTATTTTTATGCCTTAAAACATGCCTGAAGGAGATCTTCAAACATTTGCTGTTTGAACTCATCACATTTTATTCTGTCCCCTGGTTCTAATGAGATAAATATTCATTTCCAAGTCATCGCTTTTTATGGACTTGCATCGCATGGGAAATTCTAAATATATTGAGCATCATTTGACACATATTTTCCTGTAATTTAGCTTGACATAATCAGTTTCTTTGGAGACTCTGTCTTGAATTCAAAATAAACGTCTGTGGGTTCGAACCATGCTTCACAGCACAACATGAATATGTAATGATGGACTCGCCACAGTTCAGGTCAAGTCAAGTCAATTTTATTTGTATAGCCCAATATCACAAACCACAAATTTGCTTCAGGGTGCTTGCACAATTTGTACAGCAATACATCCTCTGTCCTTAGAGCCTTGATTCGAATAAAGAAAAACTCACAAAAAAACCCTTTAACAGGAAAAAAATAGCTCTAAATGAAATAGTTCATGGAAATGATGAGGTTCGGTCAGGCATGGGCTAAATAAAACTTTTTATATTTTTCTCAATAAATGAAATTTACATTGCACACGAAAAAATGCTCTTTCCATTTGAGATAGATTAGGAATCGATTAGTTGGCTTTCCGAGAATATTATATTGTCCACATTTTAGAGTGTAACTCTGAACTTTGTCTCCCTGCAGTGACGAGGAAATACACTGAGCCAAGTCTCCGACTAACACTGGCTGAACTGAGGAAATGGCAGACTGGTAGTCTGAGCCATGAAAGCTCAGGGAATCCCGTCTACGTGGCTCATAACTCCCAGAAACTGCTGGGGGAGGGGGAGTCTTGTTGGCTAACTGATCTTGAAGGAAAAAAGTGAAGTACTGCCTTCCTACTCCTGTGACTGGCACACAAACAAAACTCTTATATGTACATGTAGCTTGTAATGAACAATAATTACACTGTGAATCTGTGCACTAATGGCTTAATTATGAAGTCACATACAGTGGATGTTTTCACACCATTCCCTTAGCTAACATAATTCAGAGTTTCCTAGGCTCCTTGCTGTGCACATGTGTTCATAAATCCACTCGGATGCATTGTTACTGTAAAAACAGTGAATACTTGGATTCCACTGTAAATAGGTAACCACATGGGAGACATATTTTACAACTGGTTTAGGACACAGTATAAATAATTAGGTGACTTAATTAACTTCTATAAAGTCGGGGAACTCACAAGAACCAGATTAAAGAAAAAGAAAGGTAAAAAATGACGCAGCAAAGGCCAAGATATCCTAACTTTTTTGTCACTAGTGATGGGTCAAGCACCAAGCATTCACAATTCTTCATTTCCCATTATACTTAATATACTTGAGTCTATTTGTTGGAGCATCCCTTCCTGCACCATCTTTCTGCTCCATCCCCCCAGTTTGTAATGCAGGCTTTCCATTAAAAGCTTATATATCTCCAAGCCTAAGCAATCTCTGTTGAAATCACTTTATTATTTTCTCAGCAAGTCCTCCAAATTTAACAACAAAATACATTGTTTGTAATTTCCCACCAGAATGACACGGATAAAAGAGTTTTCTGATCTGATGCCCCTATCAGAAGTACAGCATTATTTATTTGTGCATTCCAAAACTGTGACAAATCACAGCTGCAACAATAAACATGTTTTCTGATCTGACACCGCTATGGTTAAGGTTTGGTTTGGATTAGGGATAAAACAGACTTGGTGAGGATTGGGATAAAATGACTACTTGGTTTTGGTTATGGAAGGACTGTGGTCATGGTTAAAAAATTGACATGTCACACTATTTCCTAAGAGTCATAATTTCCTCGTCATTTGACTATGGAAATATATTGTTTTTTGGTCATTTGCTCAAATGAACGATGATATGTTTTGTGAGTCTTTTCCAGACCGGACAAAATTTCTATCACAGACACAAAAGACATTATGCAACTGTATAGTCGTACTCTCCACTTCACTAGACAATAAAGTTGCTTTATTTTAACTACTTCCTTGGCAGGTTAACTGGAGCTGTAGCAAACGTTCAGTCAGGAAGACTATCTTTGCATGTACAAGCCTGTAGTTTTATTTCTCATACCATCATGACTTTCACATCTGTCATAAATGCTCACTCATAATTTCCTTCGCTGTCATCATCCAGGGCTGTCAATTGAGCTATCAGCTGGTCACATCTATCTGATAGCACGGCGACACACCTCCATTGTCAGCCTATCATGGTGTGGCTGTCTTTTTAAATATGTTTGTCTCCCTCTCTGCCTTAGTGCTTTCATGCTGCTGTTTTGCGCACTCCACCACCTCCCCATCACCTCCAGATTCATCACTCCATCACTTCATCAACCTCATCAGACTTATTAGTCTCAGCGGAAGTCATCAGTCATCAGCACTACCAGTGTCTGGACTCCATGGGGGTATTTGCCTTGCTGCTGCTCAGGACTGATGTCCCTCGATTACAAAATCGTCGTGCGCCAAAGACTTTTGACAAGACTAATTATCAATATCATCTGTACAATAAACAGTTATCTTTACTTCATTCACTTGTCTCTCCTGATTGAAATGGCGTTATTTTCACTCACATCTTCATTACTGGAATTATAATAAATTATAGTCTGCAGAGTTACATCAACTAGTGGTGTGACAGATAGTGTTACACCCTTTGGATACTGTAAACACTTTCAAACTATGCTGCATGTTCTCTTTTGGCACAATGGAAAATGTTTCCCAGAAGGGTGAGTCAGGAAAAAACACAAAGAAGCCAAACCTGTGCATGGTCTGTTGCTTATACCGTCTAATTAAAACTGTTTCACTTGCCCAATAATATTTTCAATAATATCCAGTAAAAATAAAGTGTGTTATGACACCACTGTCCAATATACTGTATATACTGTATACAGTATGAAAGGATGGTGCTCCGGAGGAAAGCAGAACTCACAGACTTTCTTACCTCCGGGACCACATTCCTCTTGGGAGCACTAATGTAGCTGCTGTAGCCTCAGCTGCTGAACTTGTTTATAAGTCGTAGGAGACAAATAATCAGTCAATATACTGCCAACACGACTACAACAGACTGCCATTTAATTTTGTAGAAATCGCCATTAGCTGACAACTTATAAACTCATTAACATATCAGTTCTTTATCTCTTTGTTGCAGGGTTCTGAAAGAGTTAAAAAAAAAAACCTCATTGTGTCATGCAAGCTGTCCTGCAAACTCATGATTAACAAGGTGTTTCCCAGCATGTGGGTTGGCCCAGGTAATGAAATGTGTTGAACCTGAGGGCGATGAGTTGCATATCCTCATGTGTCCTTTCATCAGCTTGTAGGGTCTCTCTGCTGTCAGACTATAATTCAAGTCACCAGGTCAAATCTACAGCTGCACAGTATACGGCATGTTCAGAAAAATGCTTTACTGGTAACAAAAAAGTAAAAACAAGACTGTTGTTCTGTTAGTGATGGTTGAGTGCATTGGTGCTGGGATTCTCATATGGGTCAAAATGAAGAGGATAATCCAGATACTGGATCTTAGAGGTCTTACTATCAGAGCGCTTTATGTTTTTGCCATAAAAGTTGAACATTACCAAAGCTTTTTTTATCCACCTGCCCGTGTTGGACAAACTGTCTGGGAAGTTGTATGCTGTTGATCCCTCGTGTTTTCAGCCAGCCATGGAATTTGGGAAAAAAAAAAAAAAAAGAAACTGCAGCTGCCGGTGGTTGAACTGCCCGCAATATTTTTGTAACGTTAACGTACTAAATGCTAGCTCAGCACTGAGAGAAAAAAATAATGTGAGATGTATACTAATATATGGCAGGAAACCTCAACGTGACATCTTCAAAAGAAATTTAAGAGAAGAGGAGCCTTGAATTGGAAAGTACAGTTTGGGGAAAAGATGAAGGGCGGAAAAAGGGAAATTTGTAGGGATAAGAGGCTCAGATTCAGGAAAACTATCTCTGTCACAATTTTCTCTGAAGGATACAACATGACCTCATCATCACATTTCCATGGAAACATCTGGGGTGCAGCACTGAAAAAAAGGAAAACAAATACGTTCATATGTGAATGTTTTAAAACACAGAGAAAAAAACACATGGATTACATTATTAATTGAATATTCATGTTACATTATTATGTAAGTCAGGGGTATTTAACCTCAACGCTAGATGCCACTAAATCTTGCACACTGCACCTTTAACAGATGGTGGTGGCATCAAACCTAAAATAGTGTGGGATATATTCACGGGTAGACAGACCTCTGAATTGCCGTCGACAGCTCACAATTTAGCCATTCAGTATGAATATGAGGCTATATCACAGGTGCTATTCTCATGTGATGACTTTACTTACTTTAAATCCAGCATTTGTATAGCTTGTTCTTAAAATATTGTCCTTTGACTTATTGCTTCCGTGTGGCGATAGTCTAGTGAATTCCCCATTTGTTAGAGATACTGCATCATTTGATTCCCATTAGTGAATTAAACAATAGTGGAGGCTGCTGTCAATGTTTTGTGTTTTTTTATTGTGTGTGTTGTGTGTTACTTCAAATTTGGCTTTGGCAGGTGGATGCCCTCGAAAAATAACATGGAGAGATTAGTGGTTAGATAAAGGGATCCTGTTTACTCGACAGACTATAAATATTATTTAATCCACATGTGCTTTTTATTTTTATATAATTATCTACACTAGAGGCAAATCATCTGTATTTTGGACCTGGACAAACATGTGGGTAAGAAACCCTCTGAAACATTTACAGGGTATCATAATGTTTTGATATAATAATAATAATAATAATAATAATAAAGCTCATAATTCTTGCATCAAACCATTTAAACTGGGTTTGAATGATGAGGCAAACCTTCAGCCACCAATGGCTAACTTGTTGCTTAATAAAAGTTGGTCTGAATCAAAGTTTCAGCATCTTATGGCAATTTTGTTTGTCAGATGAGGATATGAGCATAAGACAAAGCAGACATGTTGGCTGTATACGTTTGTGGCTGTGTATTTATGTGTACCTAAGGTCACATTTGTGGCCTTTTCAATCACAGTCTGGATCTGTGAATGAAATTTAATCCGTTTCTCTAAATATCTGCAGAGTCTAGTATGCCAGATTTTCTCTTAAATGCTTGTGTTTACACATGTACAATGCCCTTTAAACTTTCTTGACAGCTACCAACAGTGAAAGAGACAAAAGCTGACAGGTGCTCATTAAAAAGTTGTGAAATCTATTCCTTTATAATAAATTCAGTATGAAGCTATAGTCTCCTTCTCATGCATCATTTTAGCAGCCCAGATATGATGCAACGTCTTGGTATTCATCAGTGGAAACAATTTAACTAACTTTAAAGTCTGCATGTTTTGGACACAGTCATACGATGAGACATGTCTAGGATAACAGACTTTGTTATGATTGATAATCACAATGTTGTTTATAATTATAGCTGGTAATTTTTTATCTACATTAAATTGACATTGGTAAGAGGTGCAAACTAAAGACATTTGGGTGTACTTATACACATACACCTCTAGAGAAAAAGGTGAATACATTTGTAGCCACGTAGCATATAAAGCCTTTGGCAAAAGATGCTCAATAAATTGTCTAGTTCGACCATAGGGAGCGTTATTTATTGGGTTCCATTCATGTCGCTCTGGCAATTATTCCTGGCAGTCTGTCAGGGCATGACAGATTATGTAAGTTTTGAGTCAGCCTCTCTGTATGACACATAGCACAAAGATGGAAAACTTAAGTCGCTGTCGTCTATAGATCCTTAGCAACTACACATTTGGCTTAATAGTGTAGTGGGCCATGGATAGTGTAACTGCTCATATAATGCCAAAACTCATGATAGCTCTGCAAAGATTCAGTTATGTATCATCATATCAGAAACAGTAAAGTTGACCTGACTGTTATTGGAAATGGTGCGCTCTTATGGAAGACAATAAGCTTGTAAATGTGTTTCCAACACTGACACATTACTTGTGTCTTGTAAATGTAAATTCAAATGTTCACAGTTAAGCCAAAAGAAATTTGAACTCTGACCAAAAAAAACAAATCTCATGAAGAGTAGTGTCTTTATGAGATGCCTGTTCTTATGAGAAGACACTACATCACAGTGGATTTTAGAGTGGAAATGAAAGTAGGTCTTTTGGGCTGGAAAGTGAGTTTTTAAAACGTGCAAATCTCTGTGCCTGAGGCTTGTCTCACAAAACAAGTTTGACGTTGTCAGGCTAACACTGGTGATACCTGGACCCAAAAAGCAGGTTATCAACTGGCTCTGTTACTGCAGAATGCAGCTATATGCATTCACATTAGTAGGATTAATAACAAAAAGGAACTTATATGCAACATAAACAGATGAAATCCTGATTTGTTTCTTGCTTGTTCCTTGTTAACTAATCATATTTTTTTGATCCTTATTGTGAAGTGTTAGTGAATAAACTATTGATCAACAATACACAATATAGATGATACATTTCAGGTATTACTATACTGATTACTAGCTATTTGTTAGAAGCCATAGCTACAATGCATAACGTCCCTGAAATATGGACTCCCAAAGTGTTCAATATGAAATAAAAATGTCATTATGAAATAAATATATAAGTGAAACAATTATGAAATGTAATTTTGTCATACTTATTGCCATAACAAACACTTCAGTTTGATGCTGAGTAAGAATTGTAGCTCACAACCTAGCCTAGCAAGTTATTCGGCTATAGCATTAGTAGCCTTATTAGGGTAAATAAAGGAAAAGGTTTAGTTATTGTTTCTGTGTATTGTGTTTAATTAGAGTGGCAGCCTCTAGGTGCTTGATTTAGAATTACTTTGGTATTGTTGTTGCTCTAGCTAACAGGAGCTAACTGGCTAAATTCGATAGCAGTTGTTTGGCTGCTTCAGAGAGGGAAGGAAGTGATTTACTGAAAAGTGAAGGGCTGCGACAACACTGCTGACGTGAAAAGTGACATGAAATAAAACGTGTTGTTTTGAAAAGTGACATTATTAAATTTATTGTGTCACTATGAAACTTGACATTAGGAAATAAAAGTTGACATTAAAGAAAAGAAAAGGGGCATTTTGAAATAAATATATCTAATAAAACTGAAAATAAGAAGAATGAAAATACATTTCTAATAATGAGATGAGTTTTAATTATTTCACAAATTATTGGTTCATTTAAGTATTTTACACTATTTTATTCATATTTATTCATATAAACACTTTAGGGTTCAAAGAAAACACTGCAAACATTTATTATATCTCTGAGAGATATCATGTTAAACAAATAACTGGTACAGGTCCAAATGGATCATTATTATAATAATAAATAGACAATAAAAATGTAAATATTTCCCACTGAATTAAAGAAATAAAAATATAATGAAATAATGAAATGAGCAATGAAATATATATGGCCAAGTAAACTGATCAGTATCCATGTTCAATTGTAGTCTAATGTTCTTATTACTTTTTTTTTCCATTTCTGAATCCAAGTCAGAGAATTGATTGTTAAGATTGAATGTGATTTATTTCAGTTAAAAGTGAGCGGCCCTCATGAGGCCATGAGGCTAAGGGCCCAGAATTTTCCCAAAGCCTATTGTTGCTACATGAGACACAAACACTAAGTCATTAGTATTGATCAGCTATTCTCAAAAAATACTCAAACTCCTGCAAATGCTTTATGGTCATTCTGTGTGACAGGATAATGAAAAGAGTGCTTAATACACCTTTGAGCAAATAATTAGTATCTGTAGCATATTAGTTTTGAGAGTCACCCTGTCAATGATGTGTTATGGCTTTGCAGTCATTAAATGTAAGTAAAAGCTTCCCTGACCTAGAAGTGTCACTCACAGCTCCGTAGGAAGATACTGATTCATGTTTGCTTCAGTATGAGTTAACTGCACAAAGCTTTACTGCTTAGGTACATAATGTTCAATCATGTTCTCATCCTATGTGGATGATGGCAGTTTTCATTTTATCTTGGCCAAATCTATACATGATGGAGCTGCGATGGAAACTCATCTGAGACTGACACACGGCCGCTGTGCCAGGAACATGTGAGTTCCTTGGAGTCAGTGTTGCATCCAGATGATGAGTTATTTTCACACAGCTGTATCCAAGGCATTGACGATATACACTGGGCCAGATAGTTCTTCTGGTATTCTTACATGATTGATGTGGGCAGATTAAAAACAGACCGTAACCTTTCCTGAACTCCTACAAGGTCAGATGATGTTTACTTGTGTACTAAGTCAATAACATATTACTATTCTTCATACTTTCATATAGGTAAATGTAAACTACCTACATTTTGGAGTTTGATCACAAAATTTTAATTAGTCATTTGCATCAAATACACCTGAACAGTTCAGTTAAATATAACAACAAAAGCTGTTTTTCAAATGTGCTGGCACAAAAGACAAAAGGACTTTAACTGTTCCAACCTCCTTTTAATGTTGGACACTGAAGAAGAGGTGCATATTCTCTTTTCTATAAATCATACCCCAACATTTGAACAACTGGAATTTATTACCTTGTGTATTAATTTAAGTATTTAATTGATTATTAACTCTGTGTTGTGGAAGATTTTTTCTTAGTGTGCTGTGTTACTTTGGCCCTTGCTCTGCTATTGCTGCTGTCTGTTTGGTGATACAGAAACGGACGCTTGATGCAGTTCTCCTATGAAATTTGAAATGCTAATTTCATTTTCTAGCATTAAAAAAAAATTGTGTTTTGTACAAAGGCTACAGCCTGATTCACTTTTGAAGGCTGATTAATTTCAAGCATAGAAAACAACCAACAAATTAAAAACAACAAAAGCCTGAAAGATAACTACTGCAAAAGCACATTCGGCATAAAGATATGTGAATTTACCGCTTGCGTGGTTTCAGGACGAGCAGACAGCTGCCTGTTGATGATAGCGATGAGCAGTGGAAACTATCATGCCAAGTGAAATTTGAATCTGTTGTCGGTGATATCAACAGTCCCATAAATGACTTAATAATTGATTGGGAGATCACTGCTGAGTACAGTGTGGAAAATCCGAAAACCAAATGGAAAAGCAATAGGATCTTGCAGCAGATGTTTTCTCAATTCACAGAGAATGTTGTAAATGTGTAAAATATTGCCTGCCGCATGTCTGACTGCAGGATGTGTTCACTCTCTCTGTAGTGAGATTTGCATGTTATTCTAGGAGTTTACTTAAATAAAGCTACCTAGTTTCTGCTTGTAAATCTAATGTGACTGACGCAGTCTCAGTCTAAACATATTTTTGGGAGCTTTTATTAAAGGCTTTTATATAAGAAAACAACAAACATATATATGTTATTATAAATAATTTATTCATCTGATTTTAGAGACTTCATTCCCAGCTCACCTCACACATACAAAAAGAATACTTAATATCATCAATATATATATATTATATTGCTATACTGTATGTATGCAGTCAGCAGAGTCAGTCATTTGTAACATGACCCTCCCTGGAAAATACAATAAATCTCTGGGAAAAAGAGAAATGCCTTCTTATTAATCCTTTACTGGAGATATGGTGCCTCTCTTTCCTTCTCTACACTGAAAAAACAGCTACACAACGTCCATAAATTCTCCTTAAATTTTTTTTTATCATGATGTAAGAAAAATATGGCATGCAGATTTATTTATACTGACATAATACCAAATTCAGCTGCTAATACACTGTATAATGTCATGACATGCATTCAGTAATGAAGCCTGTCAGCTTGTAATGTCTCCATATGTTTTAGTCATGTAGGTGCAAAGTGAGCTCATTGGTATGGTGTAAGGCAAGTGTTGACAGTACGCCTTTTGTTGTAAGAAGATCCACAAAGTACTGATGAATATGTGAATATGTTTAAAGAAGGATGAAAGCTGTATAATTGATTTTTTTGTCAGACATTCTGTATATCTGC
This sequence comes from Scomberomorus guttatus, assembly GCA_038419695.1. Classification (NCBI taxonomy): domain Eukaryota; kingdom Metazoa; phylum Chordata; class Actinopteri; order Scombriformes; family Scombridae; genus Scomberomorus; species Scomberomorus guttatus. The sequence continues at coordinate 8,288,044 of CM076451.1, read as the reverse complement.
TCTGGTCTTGCTAAGAAAAAAATAAAGGAACATATTAGTGTACTTCATGTTTGATTGGGAAGCTGATTGCTTCTTCTTCTCTAGCTATTATTTTAAGGCCACTGACTGGATGAAAAGACAGAACGCTTCACTTAAGATGTCATTTGAAATATTACTGAATAAAGCAACATGTAAATGAAAACGCGATGATAATTAGTGTGATAATGTCACTTCAACCACTTCATGCAGTGGTGAACTGGCTGCTTGGCTCAATAAAGCCTGTTTTTGAATACTGTATATATTTTTTATATGAAATTACAGATGAACAAAAAAATATATATTTTTGACATATTGCCATGTTGTTGTTTTTGTGTTTTGAGTTTGTGTTTGGGCATTTGCTCAGATTTTTACCTTTACTCCATCCAAGAGGCCATAAACTCTGCAAAGAAGAGTTTTGCACATGAGCTGAAACAAGAGAAGAGCTGGTCCTGACCCAGATGTCTGCACACAACAGGTCACATAATGTCCCTGCAACCTCAGGGCAAATATTTCAACTTGCTGCATTGTTAAAAAAACACCATCTTAAATATGATTTACACAGCCTTCTGATAAACAACATATAGCAACAAATTCAATGTTATTAATTTCATAATACCCACTGGCAATACAATTATAGTTACTGATCTTAAAGTTAAAATGAATGATTGAGTTATTTTCACATTTTGCAACTTATATACTGTTACAGATTTCCAGTCTAAAGCTACATACAGAGAGGGAATCCCTGTTAGTTAAGAAAACTAGAGCTACCACTACTTCCTCACAGATCACTTTCTCTACTGAGTACTCTGGCAGGCATGATCAAAAATATTATCATCTCATCTCTAAATAATATCAGCTCTGTGCCTCCCCTGATCACATTTAAACGTTGCCGCAATCTGAGAGACAGACTGGTTCATTCTGACACCTCACACTGTCTCCTGGCTGTCTAATCAAGCCACAGGCTTTTTTCGCTGTGGCCACTGTGCACAATGTTCTAACTCGCTGGACACCAAGTACTTTACACATCCACATACTGGTAAAAAATACTTCATTAAATCTTTAATTAATTGCAGTAGCACACATGTTGTCCATATGCTGAAATGTCCCTGTGGTTTGGTGTATGTTGGACAAACAGAAAGAGCTTTAAAGACTTGCACATCTGAACATAAAACTGCAATATGTACACAAAACATGGACTATGCTATTGCTCCACTCGGCTCTGCAGCATCACTAAAATTCTGGGGAATAGCAAAAATTTCTCCCTCTCCCAGAGGTGGTGATGTCATCAACTCCCTGCTCCATAGAGAGACATATTGGATTCACAATCTGAACACGGTGGAGCCCTTCAGTCATAAATAAGAAACTGAATTTGTCATCTTTCCTCTGAGTTGTCATACTTGACGGATGTTTGTATCTGTACTTTATGTACTTTTATTTCTGCAACTTTTAGAAAAGTTTTTATTCATTTTGTTTTGACATTGTGTTAGCCTTTTGGCATTAATGAAGAACTTCATATGTCATGATTCCTCTAATTTGTTACATTCAATGGATATTTGTACTTGGATTTGTTGCATTTTTTATCTTTGTAACTTTAAGAGAGGTTTATGCTCTCTGTTTCTGACATGGTGTTAGAGGTGTGGCACTTGGACACATTATCCAACAGATTTGAAACCCTGTTCAGCCAATTATCTAATGACAACTGCACACCTTTAGGTTGGTTACGCATGTTGTTTGCCTCATGTCTCTGTCCACTCTGACCCTGAAGAAGACACAGTAGTGTTGAAATGTTAGTCTGTTTGCACAGTTAAAGGCTGTGAATTAATCAGTGTGCTCCAGTTCCTTTTGTTCTCTGCAACTTATATACTGTAAGTATACAAATGTATACTTTAAATGTATTTTCATTAAGTTTATTCGCTGTACCATACGGAGATACAAAGATTCCATGAAAAATTGAAAAAGAGAGTACTTTTTACACATCAAACCCCGTTTATTTCATATTTTAAATTTCTACTTGGACCTTAAGTGGACTGCCAGGCTCCCTTAAACATTAAGCATAATGACTGGGCCATTGAAAAGGAATCTTAGAGTCTAATTTAAAGACCTTGTACTTGGAAAAACCTGGAAAAACAAAATGCAGACATAATAATTAGATTTGATATTTGATACTTTAGACTCTCTTTTCTGAACCAATGTTGACTACTTAAGAACCTTACAAGGACATTATAAATTACTCCAAACCACCATCATCAGATGCCCTTTTCAAATTGGCATATTTATATCAAAGAATGCACTTTATTGGAAAAGTTTTGGAAAATAGAAAGCCTGCAGTTGTATACATTGTTCCAAGTGATACACACAAAGACAAAAAACCCTAAACAACTTACAGCCAAAGAAAATAAACAATGTAACAGTTAAAGTCTGAAAACACATCATTTTTTTCAATCTTTATCATGCTGAGATTTATAAAATCTTCCCAAACGGCTATTAAAATCTTCTTGTTTAACTTTAACCTCTAGCAAAGGAAGCATAGAAAAGTTTAGAATTTAAATGTTTTTATTGCTACTCTAATGGCTTGGATTTAAAAGATTTTATTGCTACCCTGACTTGATCCATGTCTTTAACATCATGCCAAAATGTTCATTTGAGCTTTGTTTACAGTACATATGCTGAGCCAAAAGACTCTTTGCAGACATTGCACACTCATTAGATATACATTCAAAGCACCATTCAATTGTTTATGAGAATAGTTTTATTTTTGTCAGTTGTACCTATTACAGTATATTTGAAATCACTGTCATTTTAAATGTATCCCCTGTATTAAAACACCAGTTTCAACCTCTGGGTTCTGTGTCTCTCTGCCTTTGCGCTGATATTCTCATCTGTCCATGCTCAGTCCCTTCCCCTTCTCCTGTGGCCAGCTGGTAAAAAAAAAAAAAAAAAAAAAGGATAGAAGCAGTCAGCCAACTCATGTGGAATAGATTATCATGTGAAAGTAGAATATGTAAGTTGCTGTTCTATAGGCAACAACGCTTACATATTCTATAGGCTCTGACTCTATCAATTCCCACATGGAAACACCGAGCTCAGCATAGTGGGGAATGATGATAATAAGTTCTTCCCCTAGAGGAATGTAGACTCAGAGCTTACAGGTGGATGCTGAGGTGGAGGTGCGTGGATCTTATGAAATGCTAAATGAGCAACAGCTGCAGTGGCATGAACACCAAGTGTCAGCATAGCTTTCAGGTGAGCAGTGTGGCAGCAGGCATGGAAGCAAAAGAATGCACACAGAATAGTGGACTTAAAGGACTAGTTTGACATTTTGGGAAGTACTTATTTTATTCTTTCTTGCCAAAAGTTAGAACAGAAGATTAATATCATTCTGGTAGATATGAATGCAGCTAGCCTGGCTGCATTCAAAGGTACGTACAGAAATCGAGGTGTCATTCATGAGCTTTAGATTGGTAGATTTTGTTAGCCGGGCTAGCTGTTTCCCCATTTCCAGTCTTTGTGCTAAGCTAACCAGCTGCTGGCAGTAGCTTCATACAGTATTTACCATGCAGACACGAGAGTGGTATCAATCTCCTCTTCTAAATCTCAGCAAGAAAGCAAGTACACATATATATTGCATATATTGCAGTGAGAATAGTATGCCATGTGAGTGTAGCAGTGGACTCGAATTGACTGCCTGAGCTAGCTTGCAGGTTATGCTGCATTTATTCCTAGGCATTTTTTTTAGACTGACTGCATTATTTCTTTACCCAAAACTCTTCATGAAGGGGTTCTTCTTGAACTGCCTATAATGGCAAACAATCATATTTATCACACATTATTTATGAATCATTGTTTCCCCATCACTGAGATGTACAAATTGATAAAACCCACCTTGGATAATTTGGGTAAGACTCTCAGCATTAAAATCAGGGTTCTCTTCAATGGTGGCAATTTGTGAAAGGTCAGCTCCTTAAGGAAAAAGAAAATATCCTTTAAAGTAAAACTGGAATATTTTGTACAGAGATGCATCGTACTGTGCTGTAAACAAATTTGCCTTAAAGAATAATGAGGTTATATTCTGGGTATGTTACCCTTAATGTATTTCGCTGTAGAGCTTTGCAATGTTCAATACACATTGCAATGCAATCTCAGACACAAAAGAGGGTTGTAAACAATTACGTTTACATTGTATAACACATTTTTTTATGTCTATTTAAACATCCATTATCATCTAGATATTGCCTCATCAAAGTGGAATTACTTGTTTATACACTATCAATTTGTGAGACCAAGTGGAAAATATTACAAATCCAACCCCATTTACCAATAGAAGGTTGATGTGCAGAGGAGTGAGCAACAAATTGATAATGGTTATAATTACACAAACTATGAAAATAAGCTTACATGCTTAAAAAAGTGGAATTGTCCTTAAAAGTCTGTGTTCAAATACAGTTTTACGGTTTTACTGACCTTCCAGGGCTATGGTGTTGGTGCCAGTACTGAGTACTGAGTACTGAGGGCCTGAAAACGACAGCATTTATCAGTCCTCGAGATAATAAGTGATACAAAGCTATTGACATGTTGATTCAAGTAAAAAAAAAACATTTACCTGAGACTATCCTGGTAACTTTGGTGATGGGGGGGTCAGCTTCAATGACCCTGGTCACCTTGGTGATGGAGGGCTCAGCTTCAATGACCCTGGTCACCTTGGTGATGGAGGGCTCAGTTTCAATGACCCTAGTCACCTTGGTGATGGTGGGCTCCCCTTGGATAACCCTTCTCACTTTGGTCACATCAGGAAGTATAAAAGCAAAGAAGACAAGTTTCACTACACCAGAATAACAGCCAGCACAACATTGCACCTCCACACAGAGAACTTTCCATTTGCATGGACGTATCAAGACAAATGGACCTTGTGTGTGTGGAATTACCTGGATTAACAAAAAGTGTCAGTGATTGATTAGTATATGTTTCAACTCAGCAGCCAGTAGCCTCCCTTTCCCCCCCTATTTTTTGCATGCAATGGTTTCATTAACCAAATACAATCTGTCAGACTTGATCAGGAATCACATGATGCTGATACTCAGTCATCATTACTGTACTTTCCTGGATGACAAAAGTGATACCTACCCATAAATGTAAGGGGAATTTCCTGATATCTGAATCCTGAAATGTACTGGAAAAAAAACAGATTACACATTAACAAAATGGTGTACAGTATGACCATAGTCTGGGTAGAAAATGTATTTGTGTATCTGTGTGAAATGTTCATGATTTGACTGTTGAATTCCAATCTAGGGTGAAACAACATGCACTGGCACCCTTGCTAAAAACACTAGCTTAATGCTTTGATTAGATGGCTTTCAAGCAGCTTCTTGTCTTGCACTTAATGCTGAGTTACATAAATTGTATTTTGGCAGCCATGGAATGCAGTTTTTGAAACAACACCTTGATTTGTATGTAACTGATAAGCTTCTTCAATAGCGTGAAGAGATCCATGCTTCCAACAGGCATATCTGAAAGAAAATGAAGGGCGTTAACCATATGTCTGGCCTTTATAGTCAGTTATAAAAACAGTTCAGAAACTGCATCTCTTGACAGGTTTAAAAAAGGAAGGGCATATTAACAATGTGACCGGGTGAAAATTGTACCTCCAGGATACAAGAGTTGGTTGACAAAGTGAATGACTCCATTTGTGGCCATGATATCAGATTCAGGGACTTGGACAGAATTCACTAACACAGTGTTGTTTGCCTGAGGGAGACAGTTAAAACAATTACAGACAAGAAAACCACAAAATAAAGCTGGGCTTGATTGAACCTGTATTTTAAAATATGAGGAGTGAACTTGGTTATGCAGTTAATAGTGTTAATAGCTTGCTGAAGTCACTGAGTTTCAAAAGTTTTTTAACAGAAGATTCAATTTTATCAGATAATAGTGACTGACAATACCATAAAGGATAATTTCAAAAATCCATTTTCTGTACCTTTATACTTAAAGATAACAAATATATTAAGCTTGAAATGCTCCACGTATAAAGTTTATTGACTTAAGATAAAATATGTTCAATCTCGCTGCACTACTTACAAACATCACTTTGAGGTTGCTGCCCTGGAGAGATTTGAGAAGGTTTGTAACCCCAGCCTCCAAACCACCACCAATGAAGATACCACTATTGATGTGATACAGAAGGATGGTTCTGAGAGCATTTATGTCACCTGAAAAAAACAACAACAATTTATTAAGATCGTTGCAATCTCACCACTAGATGTCTCTAAATCCTATACACTGCACCTTTAAAAGATAATGGACCTACTCTTCAAAAACGCCAAATCCCTTTCGCTCAAAGCAGCAAAAGCCTGATCGCTCGGGGCAAACAGAGTAAATTCTCCCTCTTGTTTCAGCAGGTCTGTCAAGCCAGCAGCTTCTATCAAAGACAAAAAGATCCTGCAACACAGAGAAGAAAACAGTAACTTGGCTGTTACAGAAACCACTGTGGGCCGACATATTACAACAACAGCACTTTCTCATCCCCATATGTGCCATGAGGATTTAATGGAAAGATACAGAAAGATGCGGTTTGAGTATTGTGCTGCATTTTAATACCATAGACCACTTTCACCAGCATTACTCTATACTTACTTGAACCTTCCATTTTCTGTCAGAATCTCAAACATAGATTTTTCCGCTGGTTTCAACAGAGTCTTCATGAGATGAAGGGCCCCATTGCTTCCTTCTTTACTGCCTCTTATCAGACAGGAATTCTCAATGCACACAGCCTGCAGAAACAGTCCACAAGTTAAAAACGAGAAGATTAATGTTATGTCTCAAAGACATGAGGGTTAATGGCCAAATGACAGGTGTAATGCATATAGTGTGTGGTCAGTGGCTCCCAGCCACAATTTTTGGGAACAATTTCAGAGAAAAAGACTTACTGTGCGATAGATGAAGACCCTCAGAAACTTTCCTCCAATGGTCTCCAGCTGCTGGCCATTGTACAACTGTCCCAGGACGATCTTATTCTTCAAGACGTGGTTCTCCAGGATAATCGCTAGCAAACTCTGATCCATGGCCATCACTTCATCTGTAGTGGAAAGAAAAGAAAATATAAAATATATATAATATTAAACATACTAACAACATTGTACATTTACATGTAATGCATCAGCTTTAGCAACAGACATTGCATTAATACTCTCTTCTACTATAATTAATACTCTTTTCCGTATTTTGGCCACAATGTCCCATAAGCAGCAGCTGCAACACCAACCACAAGCGGAGACATGTTTGCTATCAGTGATTTACAGCACAGTGCTGTAGCTTGGTTGCGAATAAGAACAGTTTTAATGTAAGGGTCCTCCAACATCCAGTTGTTGCTGTTTTGTGCATTCCTTACACCCATTTAAAAACATATACTGTACTTTCAGAGATAAAATTATTCTGCCTGGATTCATTGTACATTCTTGTTTGAGAAACAAAACATCTCTACTCCATTCAGGAGTAGTGCAGGAATGTTCTCTGGGGGAGTAGGTATTTTGTCAAACATGGCATAAAACTTCTATAGTTCCCCCAATAAATCAATCATTTCCCTGAAGCTCCATGAATATGCAAAGATCTGTTTACTTATGGGCACGCGAGGGAAAAGAAAAATATTTCCCTTTATCGTAGACTGTGACTGAGTGAGGAGCAGCCAGGGTTCATATCTGGCCACCTGTAGAGAGGAAAACAATGAAATGCATAATTTAATGAGCAGTATGTGACTCACCAGTGAAGGCAACGTTGATGGGAGCCAGCAAAGTGTACTCAGCCTCTGGACTCATGGAAGCAGAAAGGCCCAGCTCAGACACCAAATCAGCAAAGGTTGACTGGGAACTTCCCAGCAGTTCCATCACCTGTTTAGCTTAAAAGGTAGTGGAAATCCTGACACCATTAAAATCTGGATTACACAAAAACATCAAAAACCCACACAACATTTGAGTCTATGTAGTAAACGATAAAAATGATAAAGATAAGCTTAATACAAGAGGAAAAGAGGAGACGGGACTCTAACCTGAGTCTGGCATGAGCACTTGGTCAATCAAGTGGATGACTCCATTGGTGGTGACAATGTCCTTCTTGAGCACCATCTTAATGCCATTGACTGTTAAGCTGTCACCATCACAGCCAATCTCAATGTTGTTGCCCTCCAGGGTCTCATAAGAGCTGCCAGCCATGATAGCCTCAGAGCACTGGACTGAGTCCAAGAGGTGGAAATTCAGAAGAGCTGAAAAAATGAGACAAAGTCAAAATTATTGTGTGGTTTAGATGTATAGATAGATTTATATCTGAATGCAGAGTAGGTCAGTTGGCTGCATGGGCTATTATTCCTTATGTTACAGTGCAGCTGAAGATGTAAAGCCCTGGGAACCTGAAGACCCTTTAGATCCCTTGGGTCCTTGAATAAGAAGACTTGTGTTTTCTTCACAGTTCTGTTTAACTTAATGTGAAATGGTCTGATCTCACATCATAGGGCAAGCTTGAGATAACAAAAAGTTTTGGGTTGTTGCCAATCTAACCAGCTTGCTCAGTGAAGCAGCTGTTTCCTGTGTCTCTACAATTACAATCCTTGCAAATCTTTGAGGAACATAAGAATAACTACAGTATGTAGATTCTGCCCTACTCACAACATTTATAACTGTAAAAATGAGGTTGTTAAATAATGTGCTGCATTGTTTGACTTTCCACCAACAATTTTATGCATGATCTGAAATTGGAGACCTATTTTTATTACTCCGCCACACAACTTATGTACAGCTTTCCAAATGTGTGGAGGTTCCAGATCCACTGTACAGACTATTGTGGCTTCATCTGTTTCAAATTGAAAGAAGCCGAACATGTGAAAAAAGAAAAGTCCCTTTATGGGTAACTCAGTCTGGCAAACATTCCGCTTGGGAACCACCACATTTTTTTTTCCTGTACCGTCATCATTAAATATAAATATGGCCCCTAGTTTGCCACAGTTAACATTAAGCCCCATGCAGTGTCCATGCAATGTTAAAAATGGCCTTGAGTAATATTTGCTGTCAAGCATTGAAGAAAGGTCACATACCACTGAGAATAATAGTCTGGTTTACCTTTGAGGACTTCCTTGTCACTCTGAAGCCTCTGCAGCACATCAGTGCCCAGGCTCTCAAAGGCTTCATTGGTGGGGGCAAAGAGAGTGTAATGTCCTGGTTCACCCAGCTTGTCCAAGAGTCCGGAGTTCTGTGCCACCTCCTAGATGGTGATTTCATTGGCAGGATTATATTTAGTGGACTTCAATATACAATAGAATTGATAGAAACATTTTCAGATGGTAGACATAATAACCTAATCATCTTAAAAATGAATTTAAAAGTTATTCAATCACAAATGCAAACTTTGCATGTCCTCCTTAATTCCCTGTACATCCAATGTTAGTTTCACCCTGTGCTTGTTCAGTTTGCTGTTTGTTGACTGATGCACTTGAAATATGTTTTATCATTGCTTTGCATGCCTGTACTGTATTTAAACTTTATAACTCATTTTTTATTTTCATGTACTATTTTAGGGTGACTATGTAACATCTGTTCAAGAACTATGGATGGAAAATAGCTTTTTTGGCTAACTCACATTTACTGTTGTGTTAACTAATGTGCACTATCCCTGTAAAGGAAGAAAGTAAAGGAAACCAATGATTTGCCTTCTTTGTACTTTTAGATGTCTCGCATTGCTGTGAAAAATCCAATGCAACCCAATGTGTGCAACCCACTTTTGTAGCAGTGTTTGCAATTACAGTGTTTGTCCTTGAGGTGTTTAAATTGCTTTGTCTACCCCTGTGTGTACTCACACTCAGAGTTGTCAGGTCATCGTCAATGTCAATGACATCCTGGATGGTGTTTCCAACAGAACTGATGACACGGTCAATAACATGCACAATACCATTGGTTGCAACCTGGTTACCATGGATAATCCTGGCACAGTTCACAGTCACCACCTGTACATAACATACCCGTCAATATTACGCCAATGAAATGTGTTTTTACAACTGCAAGGTGACTGCTGTAATAATACTGAATGACAATACTCACCCCATTGGAGTAATGATTAATATGGAGACCAAGGTCATTGTACATGGAGGTGACTGTCAATCCATTCTTTAAATCTTTGGTCAAGAGGCGTTTGTTGGCCATGTGATAATGCAGAGCATTGTACAGTTCAATGTTGACGTTGCTGACCAGTGCACCCCTTACTGTCTGTTAGGTGAAGAAAATGAGATAATAAAACCTTTGCTCACAGATGGAGTGGTTCCACAGCTTTTTGTTTTGTCCTTGACTCACCTCATCCAAAAGATCCCAGGCCTCGTTGCTGGGGGCAAAGAAGGTGTATGATCCAAATCCCTCAATCTCAGGCCTCAGCTTAGAAATGTCAGAGTATTTTTGGGTTGAGGTAGCCTTCACCAGACCCAAGGTGCCATACACATGGTCAATTGGGGCCACTGAGAAAGACATTTACAATATACTTCATTACATGGTAGCCTGTCTTTCTGAAAATAAAAATGAGAAAGCTTTAAAACATCTGGGGCTTGAAAAGACAGACTACATGTGCTGACAGTATGTTAGGGCATCCTCTTCCAGTTTATTTGGTGTGATTTCAAAAATAGCATACAGCTGCTCTACATTTGGAGGACATGGCCTCATATTACCTTTATACAGTACATTGACTACAGTGTAACATTTAACATACTGTACCTGCAGGGCAACCACGCATGCCTTCCAGCTTCATGTACCCTGGGCAGCACTCATAAAGCACAGTCCTGCAGGCAAAAGACAGATCACAATTGTGGGTATTACCTAAGATAAATAACACATCCTTTGAAAAAGTGTTTGCAAGCATCTTTCAACATAACTGTGTAAGAAATTTCATGTGGCTGCCATGTTTTGAACTAATAATCAGTCAATGTTGGTCTTGTGTATTCACTGTTTCCAGATGTTACTCATTATCTCCTTCATTACAGAAACAGTCCATGTGATCCAACGGCTTGGGCCAAAACCTAATGGAAAGGGTGCTGGTAGGATTAGGCTACCATTACAGTAGTAGATTTGTATTACCAAGACTTCCCCTTTGAAGCTAAACAATTAGTTTGAACTCTCCCTGGTATTTGGTTAACCTCAGAAACATTAAGATGTTGGTCTTGAAAATCTGCAGTGTAATTAGAGGAACATTTGTAGAGTTTGATGGTGTATATGGAAACAGCTGACCTAATCTGAAAAACAACATTATTCGGTTTTCACCCGAGTTTTCGCATGGTTTTCCTTCTGCTCTCTTGATTTCTGTTTAAATAAATTATATACAAATGAGAAATGTTTATTAGCTGTTAAACAAACATAAAAAGAGGCAGTTTATCTTCTCCACTACTGGACACCATAGCCTGAGGAGGATAGTAAAATACAAAAAGCAGCTGCAACACATAAACATGACTATAACCCTTGTGTCAGCAGGTTTGAACATGTTGGAACTATAGCATTGTCTCCAGCTTTTTGGAAAACCAGACGTGGAGATGTACATTTCACCTCAAATAGCTAATGGGTATGAAGCAATAAAAAAGACCCACAGGACATAAAGAACACCGCAGATGTACCTATTAGGGGTACCTAATACCACATGTGTCCAGAGTTGTCTGGGGAGTTAATTTTTGTAGACTGCCCAGTTTTTATTATAAGAAAGCCCTAACAGGGAAGTTGCTTCTTCTCCCATTTCACCTCAACATTATTAAAATGATAATGAAAAAGTGCAAGAACATTATCAAATGTGTAACAGTGTAACAAATAGCATTACACTTGGTTGTGTATGGGCGCAAACTGTGTACGGGAGCCCTGGTTCTACGTAACACAATATCCAACAAGAAGATTGATGCACTTTATCTGAGGAGTGTGCTAAAGTTCAGCAGTTTCCCTGTGAAATCTGAGCACCAGGAAAGCTTTTACAGTTCAAAATGGCTAAAAGTGACTGTCAGCATGTTTGGAGACAAATACATAATAGGATTTTATCATCTGATAACTAAAAGATGGTACAAATACAGTTGTTGTAATTAGTTGCACTTGGACAAAAAACTTAATCAGTGAGCTAACAACACTTTTTTGTTTCAGAAAAAAAATCTATTTGGAATCTACTTGGAATTCAACACAAGCCTTTATGCATCTGGATATAATGTTCAAGACTGTAGGTGGTGAACATGGCACACACAGCAGCTATCTTATACTGATAAATAATCACTAACAAGTAATGACTAAACAATTTAGTCTTTGAGTAGAAAGAGAAGACTTCAAGCAGAGACTTGTTTCCTTTACTGTGGTGGGCTGTTCATGGTTGTTATCCACTGCTCATGCCTCAGACAGGGAACAGACCAAGGCTTCTGGGTCATGGCTAACTGAACCCCTTTTACAGTATTTGAATTAAAGTTAAATGGAGTCAGAGGGACTGGGATGAGATCACACAAGCCCTATTGGGGCAGAGTCAGCAAAACCCTCGCTACATTGCTCTCCCACACAGAGGGATTGTCTGGCTATGCATTTGGAAACTTTTGACTTGTCAGCATCTCTATAAAAGAACTGTTCCACGAATCATGATAACATGGTCAAATATAATATATGCTGTGTGTGGCTTTATTCCGATTCAACCCATCACTAATGGGCAGTTTGGAAATTTGGTTGTACAAATGTTTTTTGAAGATAGAGATGCTCTGTAACAGAAATATTCCCTTTTGTTGAATTAAGCCTTTTATATGTTCAGGATGGTAACGCTCGCCTGTTGCTTCCTAGGTACACTAAAAGAGACCTTTTTATGTTCTATCTTACCACAGCAGTTTTTCCAATTTTGAAATTTAAGTCTATCAATTCCACTGGATACAAACTGTCTAGTCCTGATTGGTCTGAATCAGTGTGGGACAAAGATCTCAAAGGTGTCGTGCATGTACTAAACTTTATAAAAAATAATTAACCTTTCAGGAAAATTGTCTGCCTTTAAATCAGCTCCACTGAAAGTTATACTGACTGGAACAATTACTATGAAATAAATTGTTTTCTTTATTGCATGTGGACTGCTGGGAAATATCTGGGGTTTGTGGTAAGACAGGGAAGAAAAATATCAGACAGTGGGAAGATGGGAGGGTCGTGTGGGAATATGATCTGTGTCATGATAACTAATGAGTGTAGGAAAAGAGCAACACTACATTTGCTATCTGATGTATATATCTATGCATCTTTAAGCTTCGAAGTGCATATGTTTCCATCTCCTTTTTGTGTCCTGTGCAATAATATGTTTAAGTTAAAGTGCCCTTTAACATGTTAAAATATTAGTTTAACTAAAGCTGGAATACTACATACTGTAACAGGTGTAAATCAGTAAAGGAGACGACTGTGTCTTCTTTGCCTCAACTATCTTTTGACTGATGCTCATGTTGGAAGAAATGTCACGCCTCAGACTCCCATTGAGATAAATAACATTCTTTGGCTGTTTATTACATTGTCATTTGCCAAGTTCAGTGAGCAAAGTGTATTCATCATGAAGAACTAAGCCTATTCAGAGTGCTAAGCATGATTCAACCATAATGCAAGCATAGAGGGCAAACTGAATGTATGTGTGTCTTTGTGAGTGTGTGAGTGTGCATGTGTGAGCACGTGAGAGACATGAAGAGGAAAAGAGTCACTGTAAAATAGGCATGGCATTGATCCATGTTTAAACACAAAAGTGCTGAGACGCCTGGAAGAATAAGAGAAAAAGAGGTTGTCCTAACTGATTGAGCTGAATGCTTTTCCATTCATGAATACAGTCGACATTTTGCAGCCACATCACATCCTGGAATCAGTGGTTCACCACTGTGGCATTCAACGACTACCAGGCTTCCTAAGCTAACTCACAGTTTATATAATCGAATAGGAAAGTCTTATATACAAAGAGTTTAGGGCTGCATCCATAAATGTGTTTCTCATTTTAAGCGGTAGCTGACTAAGATAACAGATGTCTGTCTCTATGGAAACGTCCACATTTCCATGAAAAGCCTAAAAAGAAGAGTAGATGAAGAAGAAGCATTCTCAACATTTTAACAGACATGACAATCAGGTTAAACTTTAATGTGATTGAATTTACTTGTAATGCTCACCTGTAAACAGGGGAAACAATTCGGTCTGTTGGAAACATGAAACAACACTTACGCTTTCTTTCCACAGATGGCCCCTTGGTACCAATTACGACAAGTGCTAAAGTACTTCTTCTTGGTTCCCATGACTTGCTGGAGTGCGCAGACATTGGGTCTGATGAGCATTAAGAGGGAAAAGGAAATGAAGCATTAATCAGCAGGTTAATTTGTGCTTTCCTATGTGAAACAATTCACATGTGAATTATTATGTGATGAGCAGCCCTGCTGGGTAAGATACCAGACTGTCATATGTGAATAATTATTTGGCAACTCCCCCTGCTGCTACTGAAACAACACAGTCAAATCTGAGTAATGACATCCGTGCCTGCTGGATATGAAATAGTTTTTTCAGTTTTGATTCAACAACTATAACCTTGCTGGGTTTTCTAAGCTGAATGTAAATAAATGTTAATGCTAAATGTAATATTATTCAATAACATTTCATGACATAGGTCATTAATGAACAAAATGTGTAAAAATGGTGGGAACTACTGATGCTTGTTATGCTCAAGACTCAAACTAGTAGTGCGTGCAAACTGAAATTAAATGACATGACATCACAAAAAAACAAAACAAAACAAAAAAAAAATCAGAATAAAGAATATTAATATGCTTACCCTTCTTTCCTTGCCCTGATGCGACTGTGGGCGACGATTTTGTCATATGCTGAGGAGTCAGCCTTGTCAAAGGTAGAGAGCACAAAGAGTGCAAAGGCAGCTACAAAAAGGAGCTTCATCCTTGGTTTCTTAGCTAGCCTTTCCAGACCCAGAGTAGTGGGAGCAGACTCAGAGTGGGAGTTTATATAGCACGAGCCTCATCCTCCACTCAAGGAGGATGGCAACATTTCATACTCCTGCATGGACCACCCAGAACTTCTCAAAAGCCACATGTCTACACACAAACGTACAGGTCTCTATCAGGATGAATTCGGAACTATAAATCTTTATATTTAGTGCAATTCTTAATATGATCAATATTTAAAATATTATAATGGCTGTCAATAAATTTTACAATTTATGGAGGGCCATTTTCTAAGAAATGGGACCACCACCACATTTACAAATATCTTTTAAATATGTTTTGATGTTAATATGTTGCAACTCCTGTTTTATGCATATTTAAAGGTGCACACATTTTTTGATGCATATGTCTCAAGAAGATTTGTTATTCTAAAACATTATAGACTGTAAGCTAATTGCCCTTAAAGGAAGTTAACACAATAGGGGTTAGATATAAGATATGTATTATTATTTCTAATTCTATTTGACTTATTTTAAAATGTTGTAGAAATGTGACAGTTTGAAAAGTCACATTAAAGCTCTAGCATGAAGAAATTGTTACCTGATTAAGAATTCTTGCATTGCATTGCATCAAAAAGAAGTAGTATGATATGGCCACATTAGCAAACTTTTGGTATTTTTCTAAGAATTTAAGACTTATCTCAATAATAGCTTTAAACAAATTGCAAATAAATATACTTCTCAGTGCACTGCTACAAAACAGTTTAGCATAGAGCCCTGAAGCTGAGACATATATACTGAGCAGGTAGAATACTTAGCATGCAGAATCCAGGTGTATCTTGTCTGTAGAACTGTCATTTATTTGAACCACAAAGCAACATTGCATGGAGTAATCTATGCTCTGAACAAATGCCAGAGCACTGATTGAAAAATCTTTCAGAATGTAGTTTGCCCCACCTAGTGGTGGGAGGGCGTGCAGTCTCATCCAGCCAGGCTAAGAGTTTCACAGCACTTATGCATGGATTACAGATATTGTATTTCAATGTGTACTTATATATACTAAATACACTATACACTTTCAATTGGTCTCTCATTGAAATAAGAAGAATTACCAGTAGCAATGGTTGATTACATTAACAGATTGTAAAATTTTGCTTATGCAATGAAAACATAATGTTGTCTGACTGTTTTTAATTTGTTTTATTGCTGTGCTGCAAGCCATATGTCTCAAGCAAGAGAACAAAGACTGAACTGAAAAGTGTTGTTCAGTTTTCTGAGTCTGCCCTGTTACTCACAGCATACCCAAGTGGCATCACTTATACCATCCCACCTTCCACATGTTGGTTAACTTCCTGGCTAGCCAGATGTTGAAATTGTGTACAGGAAAGTCTTTCTGGCTGACTAACTCTGTTTGATGGATTGTAAATGTGGGGAAACATGCATCACAGAACCCAGGACCATGACACAGACCTTTGACTGAAAATCTAGTGGCCTCATATGCTAGTGTCTTACTTGTCTATTTTTTTTTTTACAAGTGAGCCTGAAAGTAGAAAGGTGAAAGATAACAGAAAATGAATCATTCAGCATACCACGTCCACTGAAAAGACGACACTGTCAAGGCCTTTTATGAACCTGATTAGTCAAGGGCTTTAGAAAAGCTCTTATGTATAAAATCCTTACCAAGGCTTTTCATCTCGCCTAAAATCCCAAATACTGGAATACATTAACTTTACAATCCCAACATTCCAATGAGCAGCCAATTTTCAAACTAAAGACTCTGTACTTGCTTGCACAGAGAAATAATGGCACAGATGAACTCGTTACAGTGATAATTAAATGCAGCGCGGCTTTTACACTTTCAGAACACTCTCAGCCTTACTCAGTCACTTTCACACACACTGACACACTCAAACACTACATGTGTCACAAAGAATGGATAGAGTAAGTTTCGATCCAAAGTACAATGTCTTCTTTTTGTATCTTGCTAGTAAGCCCCTTTTATGTGGGAATGAAAGGTTGAAATGCGACAGCGATCTAAAATGAGTAAGCTCTTCAGACATGGTACAAAGACCAAAACAGTCTGTTGATTGGCTTTCTAAAGATAGTGTGATTTGCTCTTGGCTGCTATGGTAACAGAGACCTAAAGATTTCATCTAGCACCCCAGGTTTCTTGCAGCCTAATGCTTTGAAGGTGTGAAGTTGAATATGAGAGCAAATAAAGAATATGAGTAACTGAATTTCAACAGCATAACACTAAGGAAATTGATAACTAAATACTATTACTTTTAATTCATGATATGCTTGAATTATTTTTAGTGATTGCAGGTTAAAGGTAGAGTCAGTGATTCTGGAGAATGATGATATTTGAACCAAACACCAAAACAAATACATCCCTTCTTTCGTAAAATGGAAGCATATCTGTTCCATGAGATGCACGAGTGATTTCTATGTGAATTGGTCACGGCTTCTTCAGCAGCCCTCCCCCACCATTCAATGGGTGCTGGATTTGGGAGACTGTCATGTCATCACAGACAGCTGCTCTGATAAATTCCCCCTGTCCTGTGCATGAGCACAAATGCCCCCTGCTGATTGGCTGGAATAGTGTTGAGTGGCTCAGTCCAAGCCCCTTTTTTTGTTTCCCATTTACAGAGCCAGGACTGTGTATGAACACCAGATTTTTTTCAGTGCACACACAGACCAGACAGCTAACGGAGATATTAGCTGAATTTAGCAAGAAGTGTACTGAACAATCTTTAGATACAGCTTTGATTGCATGATGATTCTGCACAGGGTAGATGTTTTTCAGTTTGAAGGTACAAGCTATATAGTTGAGTGCACAGCCTCTTTTCAGTAAACCCATTGTTTACATAAATCATTTATCCCACAATTCTGTACTAGTATTTTACATGCTTACATATCAGTAGTAGTAGTAGTAGTAGTAGTAGTAGTGGTAATCCCCAGTGACAATCAACATCCAACTTTTTGGAGCATTGAGGTCAATCTGAGTGAAATGTGGGTGGTAGCAAATTGAAATGATGTTCAGAATTTAGCAAAGATGGTAATGTTGATGTGGAAGGTTGTGTGGAAGCCTGCTGTTTATGAGAAGAGCTCCAGATGTAACAATTAATTTACAAGTCGTACCAAAGACACCTTTGGACGGGCAGAGTATGATTGATGTAAAAAAAGAGTGCAACAAGAGAGAAGAGATAAGATTTCATCAGTAAAGCAGATCAGGAGAAAGACCAATTCATGCAAAAAAAAAAAACCCAAACATTTTCTTCCCTAATGTTAGTTTACAACATCAACAACAATATGCATTATTATGAAATGAACGAGACAAGAGTCTACAGCCATGCTAGTGGAGCACAGCAATGCTTTGAGCCAAACGTTAATGTCAGCATTTTAACAAGCTCACAGTGATAATGGTAGCATGTTGATAAAGACAGTTATAATTGTGCTAACATTTGCTAATTAGCACTAATCACAAAGTACAGCTGAGGCTGATGAGAATGTCATTAGTTTGGCAGGTATTTGGTCATAAACCAAAGTATTGGACAAACCAAAATTTTGACCTGATGATGTCATTAGATGAAAGGTCAGGGGATCAAAGTTTTTAAAATGCATCCTCTGGGGACCATGAACGTCTGTACCAAATTTCCTGGCAATTCATCAAATAGTTGTTGATAATTTTTCAATAAAAAACTAAATTGACAGCCTCATGGTGAGTGAAAACTTTGACCTGCTGGAGGAGCTAGAGGAAAAGTCAGGGGATCACTAAAATTGTTAGAAATGATCCTCTTGGGAACTTGAATGTCTGTGGCAAATTTCATGTAAATTTACTAAAGAGTTGTCAAGATATGTCACTATGAATCACAAATGTCAACCTCATGGTAGTGCTGAGAGAATTTGATTTTCTGTGGACCAGGAATGTGTGCACAAAAAAAAAAAAAAAAAAAAAAAATGGCAATCATGGTAATCCATCCAGGAATTGTTGAGACAGACAGATAGACATTGCCATACCTGGAGGCTGGAGCCATGCCACTAGCATGGCTAAAAATGAGTCCAAAAAAGTTAGAAACACTCTTTGAATTAATATTTCCTTTTATTTAATCACAGAGGAATTTCTATGAAGGTCACAAATTAATAGTAACACACAAATTGTTGAAAGGCCTTTATATTTGCAAAGTGGCTAATGCAAGCACATGTGGTTGAGGAATAATTCCTATAACAATCCTGCAACCTGCAACATGCTTCTTCTGCTCTGGCAACAGAATTAGGTCTTTACCTTTGATCTGACCCTGAACAGCTCAGTAAGGTAACAGTGGAGTTAATCACTTTGTTAATCAACTGCATAATTTGTCCAAATATGTCAATGTTATTATTAATATTATGGGAATTAATTAAGAATTGATTTGCTCAGATGTTATATACGATAACTGTGTGTACTCTGTTAATTTTGTTGATTATTTCTGCCTGTATAACAATTTTATAATAATAGTAATAATAATAATAATCAATTAAATTTGTACTGCACTTTTCATTTGCAGTGAATCTCTAGTGCTACAGCATTAAAAAACAATTTTATCAAAAAGGAATGGATACTGTCAGTATATGAGGAATAATACTTTTTATATAGATAAATAAGATACAGTATTTTTTGCATATTACTGTTAACATGACAGTACAAGGTGGAAGAGTAGAGGATAGGCAGCAGGATGTCAGGGCTCTTTGGAATTAATAGCTCCAGGTGAAACATGAATTACTAACTTGTTTCATTATTCCCTGAGCATCAAGTCAGCACTCATTGAGGTAAATCCTCACTCAGCATTGTTGTTTGCCTTCTATTGATCAGGGTTGAATGCATTAAATATACTGTGAGCTACTGTAACATAATATGATTGTATTATTATATACATGATAAGATACAAGGTTATTCAAAATGAACATATAATTTAACTAAAATATTGTTTACCATTGGAAAATTATTTCATTTGATAAACTACTTTACAACTGGTATATAAATTAAAGTTAAACATGATCTTACTGTACTTATAGATGCAGATTAATTTTTATATTTTTTTGGCCCATTTTTAACTTCCACAGTGTGCTGTTTGCATGAATGTTCAATCTCCTGGATGTCCTTCTCCACTTTCTGTACGACTTCCACTATCACCTCCTCAGTCTGAATTTCTTGGTTTTGTCCACCAGATTCCGAAGTATCATCCTCTGGCAATGAATATATTTCATCACATTTCTGAGAGGGGTGTCTGCTCTGTCTTTGGAGGAACCCAGCTTTTGTGACAACTGTGGCTAGCTTGTTTTGACTCTTTTCTGCGCTGGCTGGAACAACTGGACTATTGGCTAGCCTGTTGGAGCTCTCAGGGCTGGTGGCGTTGGGAGCTTCTCTCTGCGCGGCGGTGACCACGTCAAACATGCTCAGCTTCTGTTGTGACTCATCAGTAGAGACTTTCGGAGAATACTTGAACGAGTTTCCAGGGTATGCCAAGGAGGAGCTTGCAACTGTACCTGCTGCCCTGCCATAAGATTTACCCTTCATCATTCCCAGGACTTCATAGCGGAAGCTGGAGATATCTTGCTTAAGCTCCTATTAATTATTGAGAACAACAGTTTTAAAAACAGCAGAGATTACAAAACAATGAAAAATGCTTGGGTAATTAAGGTACCGATATTGTGCATACTACCTTGAAATTTTCTTCTGTCAACCCTTCCCCTGTCTTGCCATCTCTAATCATTGCGGCCACATACCGCTTTACTAGGTTCCTCAAAACCTCCTGAAAAACACACATATTTTTTGAGGCAAAAAAGTCTGCTAAGCTAACTAAATTAAGAACAAAACATCAAACTTTACAGTGGAGAACAAATTACTACCTGGTATTCATGGTTTAGTCTTACATTGTTAGCTGCACGTCTCTACAATTAAAGAAAGAAAATTGTCCATTAACAAAGAGACATATATAATTTCTATTTATAATGGTAGGATGAATAGTTTTTTTTCTTTACGTTCCCTTTCTCAATTAGAGGTCTTATGATATACATTATATATATAATTTCTGACGAGAACAGGAAATCTAATTTACTGTTAATTCTTTTGGAGCCACCCGCTTTGAGGCTATAATACCAGACAGGCGCTGAAAATGTATGCAATGCAGTGGTGTGACAACACAGATGAGAACAAATTTCTGGAAAACACTTTACCCCCAGGGTTTCGAAGGTTTCGAGCCTTTGTACGCTTGGTTTCTTAAACAAATGAATCTTTCCAATGAGATAACAAACTGACTTTGGACTGGGTATTATGTTGAATGGAGATGGCAAAGTTCCTCCTTCTTCAAAGTAGCTCATCCATAATTTTGTTCTAGCAAATTTCCACTCTATATCTGCGTGATCCTGAAAAGAAAAACAAACAACAATTTATTAAAACTTTTTGCAGCAAGACAAATTAGTGTAATTAAACTATGAAACAGATTAGCTTCACCGCTCACAGCAATGTGCTGGTAGGAGTTGTTCATCATTGCAATTAGCATGTTCAGTAGAACTACCAGGGAGATGATATTGTATGTGCCAAACATGGTAGTTCCCACAAACTCAGTGAATTCATGATCTGCCTTCACATTGGTCACGTAGAGGGAAATCAGGCCAAATACAGACCAAAATAATGACTGCAGTGTCTCGAATAGCCTGAAAAGCAAACACACCATATATCAAATTTTGCGCTGCTGAAAAACAAACTTATTAATGTTTCACAATGCACATATATTAGGGACAATTTATTAAAAAACTTGCGTTGAGAAGGCGTTGTTCTGATTATTACAGCGAATACCCTTGCAATTATCAGTCCCATCTGTTTCATAGTAAAAGTAGAGCTGGTTGAGACCATTGGCAAAGGCTAGCAGCACTAGACAGTAGATAAAGAGGAACTTAAGGATGTCCAGGAGCATACGACCCAGTGAGATCTGTAAGGGGCCCAGATGGGAGTTGGCAGTGAAAAGACAGATGAGGCGCAAGGAGCTGAAGATGTTGGCGATGGCAAACAATGCCTCTGCCACCAAAGTTGGGTGCCACATTTCCCAGGTGGATCTGGGTTTCTGCCCACTGTACTGTTGAAAAGAAGGAGAACAATGACTACACAGACTATCATCACAAATACAAATTTTTCAAAGTTTTCTAGCACAGAATTATACTTTTCACCTGATTAAATGTAAAGAATGATTTGGAATGATTTGCAGCAAAAGTTAAAACATAGGGTAAATATACCTGTTTTTTAAATGATGTAAAAATGCTGCTACCTTTTTATACTGTGTAGATCAATTTGTGCATCCATGGCTGTCATGTACCTGTTCCGCATAATATACCTTTGCATAGGCAACAATCTTCAGAGAAATGGTGGCAAGATACAAGGAGTTCATTATGAAGTCCATTAAGTTCCACCAGTCATCTATGTAGTCTTGGAAACCACTATCCCACATCTGTTTGATCTCTGTCCATATGAAGCCTTGAAGACATGAACAAACAACAGAGTTTGTTTTTCATTGTGCTACTGTCAGCAGCTCAGTTAGACTTTCTTCAAAAATGCATTTGTATGACTACGCCTGTGCATGCTAAAATGAGGATAAACATGCGTCTGTTAGTGTGTGTGTTTCTTACCAAGCACCCAGGGCAGGATCATCCATTCCACAGTGGTGGGCGGTGGTCCCTGAAGGTTGTGTTCTGCAGCAGCTATATGCTGCGAGGCCAAGAGTAGCAGGAAGAGGAAGGTCAGATAGGAAGCAGTATGACAGATGAACTTGATGAAGGGCTTACGGATGATTAATCCATAACGGCTCTTTGGAGTGATCAGGTAGAAGATGGACAACAGTGGAAAGAGGAGGCCAATGAAGATACAGGTGATGAGCTTCCCTGCCCAGTGACGCCTCCTCCAGCCTGGGAACTCATCATACCACCGAGACGCCAGAAGCTGCTGACAGTTGGGCTGAGCAACAAACTGAGAACGAGACAAAGAAATAGATAATAACTGAAATTAAAACTTCTTCTTTGTCTTAAAAATACAATCAGAAAATAGTGGAAAAATCACAGCCTCCATCCATGACCTGCAGTACAGACAGTACACAAAAACAAAAGTACACACAAAACAAAACTAAAAATGTTGCACAATGATATTGTAGAATTATCTCAGCATACACCATTTTCTCTACAATACTGAAATAAAAAATACCATTTATGTGTTTATATAAACATGTTTCATGAAATACATGTAAAACGTTCTTTAAATTAATAAATGTGCTGATTCTTCTTGACAGGTTAAATATAAATATGTGATGTAGGAGAGTCTTCCCGTTGTGATATTTTTAAAGATATAGTTATACTGATTGTTGTTACTTCCTTAGCCCCATGTGCAGAGATTTGGGGAAATGTCTGGACCAAAAAACTTTTTGTAAATGTAAAAATGTACATTGTTCTTCCCTATAGCGCAAACTCTCCCAGGTAAAGTTAAAATGACAAAAACTGGACAAGAAACGAAACGAGAGACATAATATTATTGACATTAGTCTTGTCCGAATAAAATTGTAATAAAAACTATACGATACAAAGTTAATATCAGAGGCTCATCTTGTAAGCATGTAAGACAAAAGTTTAAAGTGGACAAGTGTTCTATGATCCTCTGTTACGAAGCGATTGTCAAATCTGTTTCTCATACACATTTTCTCTGACCTCTGAGATTTGATTTAACATCTGCTGGATATCTGCAGATGATGATGGAAGTTAATTTCAGCTTAACCAAGTTATGGCTAAATGGATACCCATTATGGTACTATAGAGCAGAGTTGTGGGTGATGAGGTCATCTATCAGAGCAGAATCTGACGTCTTTGATGTTTCCTATCTGTCCTTGTGAGATGTTGACTTGCCATAACATGACCGGAGGCAAAAGGTATCATCTGGAGGGACCAGATTTGGTCTGAGGTGAAAATGACCCCATCCACACACTTCAAAAACAAGTATAAATTCTGTCCTGCGGCGCATTTATAATGAAGACATACTGTATAGTGCTAAATCATTAAGACATTTAATCAGTTTATTTGAATATGAATATCTAAATCAGTTACACAGAAAATACTTTAACACTATGTTGACCTTTTTTAGTAGATAACATTTGCAACTGTCAGAAAACAGTTTGTCTCACACCCCTTACAAAGCAATGTGATTTTTTTTAAAACACAGTACTACTATGTTTTGCACTTATTCAATCGTAAAATAACGAGCTATCATCGGGCTACACTTCACTTCATATAAACATCAAAGAACCCAGAGAGTTCTCAGGTCATGTGGCATCATTAATTTTGAATGAGAATTATGTCAGTTACGGTGTGAGCTTAACTGTGAGCTAGGACTTGTAATCCCACTTAAAATTTCAAAATGATGAAACTTAGTCATCAATCTAATTAAGCTATGCTTAGCAAACAAAAGTGAAGAGTCTTTTGATAATACTTTGTATGTTTTTAATTTACCACAATGTTACCACAATGTTACTGAGCATAGAGTTTCATCAGTGCTTTCATTCTTATTCTACCATTACAGGTCCATGAAAACTATATGCTGCCCTCCGCAGCATATAGACAAACCACTAAGCAATATTCTAAGATAATAAAACCCAGGTCAGAGCAGAATAAGTGCCTTCTTTTCCCTTCTTTGCTTTTAATTTTTTATGCTTAAATGCTTACAAATCATATTTAAAGTATTTTAATGAACAGAGACAGAGGAAATAGCAGGAGAACAAGGGAAAACATCATTACTGAACACATTAATGGAACAATGACCACTAATAATGTGGATATCCAGTAAGTACTGGTGGTCTATGTAGTCCATTAAAATGCTGTAACCACTTTGGTGCCTTTTCTTTAGATAAGTCCACAATGGCAAACCCTCAGAACAGCCCAGCTTAAGGACGTGTATAATTCGTTTGGTTGTTAGCATTAATGTACTGCATATACACAACATAATGCACTTGTGGTACAAAACAACAAGCATACTGGCCATGTCTGTGCAGTTAGGGAGGGGCAAGACAAACAATCAGCATTTCCAAATTAATTTCATCTACGGTTTGCAGCCTTTTTGACAGAAAAAACTGTCTGGGGTCATCTGGAGCACGACGCCTTGTAATGGTCTATAATGATAACACTAATCTTCCAATTTGTAGTCATGGCCACCTCCCTCAATAACTGATCTTAAACAGAAAAATTGTAAACTCTTTTGGACATTCTGTTTGTTGGTGTACTTAATTTCAAGTCAACCTGAGTCCGATCACTGTTCTTCATTTCACGCTCTCAGTTAATATCCAGGGGTGATCAGGCATTTTCCATTGTTGGCCCCAAACTGTGGAATAGTTTTCTACTCATTATTAGATCTCCATTCTATCCCCATCCCATATTTTTAAAACCCGTCTTAAGACCCATGTCTTTTATTTAGCCTTTTAATAGTCATCATTAAGACATGACTGGCCACACTCTGTTTTCATTACTTATGTGTTTTATGTGCAATGCTGCTGTGTTTTTACAATTTTATGCAAGTTTTTTTTTATTATATTCTACATTTTTATTAATTTTGTTTTGATCCTCAAAATTACGTCTGTGTTTTTATTTGATTGTAATTCTCATCTCTCTGTAAAACACTTTGGCCAACATTTGTTTTTTTTTCAATGTGCTCTATAAATATATTGACTTGACTTGACCTGAGTCACACTTTTGGTTGAAAAGGGGCCATATACTGTGTCCATTACCAGAGCTGTTTCTCTGGTTATGACCTCTTTCTGTGTAAGTCATTAGAGAAACATCCAAGTCAAGTATCAACTCTGTCACAACAAATTTCAAGTCAATCTAGTTGATGAATTCTTGTATGTCTCCAAATTCTAACCATTACAGTGGCACAGCAGTGATGCTACAAGATTTTGTTATTTGCCTTTCAAGGCTTTTTTAAGGTATTCATTCGTTCTAATTTTTCACACTAGATACTTGTCATTTAAATCCAAAATTTGCACCACCTGCTCTAACAGATATACTGTATCTAGACGGGGTCAGAATAAAACAATGTTTGAAGTGACCCAGAACAACAAAAGGTGTGGCTTGTATATATTATGTTCTGGTGCAGAACGTTAGGGCAATCATAGATGCAATCACAATGACTTAAGTTAGTAAAGGTGGAGTCAGTGATTCTGGAAAAAGATTGTTCAATACATTTTTTGTCAAATTCAGTGAATATCTCTTCACGGTCTGCTAGAGGTCCGTTCTTTATGTGCACAAAAAAAATCTGGTGTTCATACACAGCACTGGCTCTGTAAATGGGAAACAAACAAAGTAGCTCGGACCACGCCACAAAGGGCATTCTTGCTCATGCACATTACGGGGGGAAGTCATCAGAGCAGCTGTCTGTAATGACAGTCTCCCATCTCTAGCATCCGTTGAACGGTGGGGGAGGGCTGGTGAAGAAGCCCTGGCCAATTCACATCGAAAGCGTTTTTAGAAGCGCATTTGATGTCCGTCAGTCGTGCTTCTCACGGAACAGATACGCTTCTATTTTATTAAATGTATCAATCCACACTGAATCTGAGACGTGCTAGTGACCCACGTGTCACAGAGACCCCCTACGTTTTTTTACGCTCCTATACGTGTCTATTTCTGTTCCATTTAGTGTAGCATAATCTGAGCAGGCAGCTGTTTAAATCACACAAATATCTTATTAACCGTATCTACATTGATTGATCATGGCTCCCAGTCTGTGAGCTCGCCTGTTTCACTAGGCAGATTCCCCTCTCTCGCTGCTTTCTTCAACAAAGCCAACAAACTATTTTGGTTCATTAAATTTCTATCAGTCAGCCTGGTGAAGGCAGTTTGGCTGGCCGCTGTCCTCTCAGCTGCTGACGGCTGTTTCTGTGGACAGAGATGCTGAACGCAGGTCGAGTGAGAAGTAGGGAGGCCGCAGAGAGAAGGAGAGTGTGGATGGACTGTTGTGTTCACGTGAGACATAAATTGTTTTCCGCTCGTGATAATGTGATAGGAACAGAAGTGACTCTACAGCTGACGCGTCGCTCTGGATTCTGCCATATGTTTTCTTTTGGTCAGCTAGCCCAGTTGTGTCATTGCCGTGGCAATGCGCATCCATGAATTTGGGGGGGCAGAGCTTCTGAAGGAGCATGAAGGGAGGGGAGTATTTGTTTTGGTGTTTAGTTCAAATGCCAACAATCTTTCTCCAGAATCACTGACTCTACTTTTAAAGTTACCAGATTTTACACTAGCAAAACTGATCATACTGTGTATGGGCCATGAACAACATGCTATTTATCATAATTCTTTGTATAATACAAAAGTAATTAAAAATAATCTCCATTATTTTGCACAATATGAAATATGAAAAACAACTCCATCATCATTGCTTATTTAATGCAGGGATAACATATAAATAATAGCGGCAATGAGTTGCACAGCTGCACACAAATGTCTGAGCACAGATGGGGAAAAACCATTAAGCTTTTTGTTTTATCACGTTCATTGACTGTTCTTGATTCAATCTCACTCTAAGGTATAGGGCAAATAATTAAGTACACAAGATGAGTGGCACAGCTTTACTTTGGGAGCTTTGGGATTTTACTGGTCCGAACTGATCACATTTCAGTTTTCAAATGTCAAGTTGAGTCTTAAGGCACTCAGGTCAAAAGGACTCAGCTCACACAGCAGATGAGTCCAAGACAAATCTCAAGTTTTCATTTTCATGACTTAAATCCAAGCCTAAATCTCAGGTAGCAACTAACAGAGAAAAATGATTCATCCTCTCTAACTGAGAGCCTTTAGATTCACCCGTTAAGTTCACCAACATAAATTTGGCTTTAGGTGTAACTCTCCATCCTAAGGAAAAAAAATCATTTAAATTTAGGAGTAAAAAAGAAATCCATGACTGTCCAGTGGTAGGTTTTCATGTTACATTATTTGAAGTTCAAACAGTGACATCTCCTTTCTATTTAGCGCCACCAGTTTTTAACGTAGTCTAGATATTTAAGTTTTTTTTTCAAATATCCTCTTTTTTGTAACTATCTTGGTTTCAGGTGAATGTAATCTCTCTGATTGTTTTGTTAGGGTCAGGTGATAATAACAGGCAATATATTAATAATAATGTGATAAACCCAATAGCCACTGAATTCATTTTGCCTCAATTGTGGCACATGGAGTTGCTAATAGTCACACTGATCTTTCATTCTCACAATGCCAACTGTCTGAAATACAACAAAACAATCCTGAACTCTTGTTTTTGGATACTATAGTGCCACATTTTCTGGACTCCTACTGTAAAGAGATATGTGAACTACATTTTTCTAAATATGATGATTGAGAGCAAAGGTATCATTTTTTACCAGCTTATACTGTCATTGTTGTCACCTGTTGCTGGGTTAAGAAAAACCCCATGAAAAGTACATACATTTACAGATATAAACCATTATAAACGTAATTACATATATGTTTTTTTTTACTTGTTGCTTGATTAATATAAAACACTTTTGGCATATGTTATTCTGTTACTGCCACTGTGTTCATTTTTAGTAGAATAAATTACAGAAAGTTGGCATTGCATCCAAGTGATGAATATTCCAAAGATGTTAAAAGACAGTAAAAGGTTCCCTTCCTAATTAAAATATTATGAGTTTGTGTTTCAGGGAAATGGCCATCACTTATTCCATCATTATCCCCAATTATCCAGTCGTCATGGGACTGTCTGAGAGGGCTAGTGTAATGCATTGCATTAAGAGCCAGCCTGGCAATTACATGTTGTTCTAAACTCCCACAGGACATCTCCACCCATCTCAGGCCATTTACAGCCCATCTTGGCACTGTTCTTGTTATCTAGTCCACATTTCTCACTTACATACTTATTCCATACTGTACTTGTTCCACGAGTGTCAATATATACTGTAAAGTCAGTTCCCAGTATGTCTATGTGTGTACCAGTGTCACCAACACAAATTCATGTTCTTTTCTATCCCAAAACTGGTGTTGTACTGCCGAGGGTCACAGCAGTCATGTGACAAAGAGAATATACAACTTACCTCTTTCTGACAATATTTGATAGCTAGCTTCAGTCGGGCCAAATCGTTAGTACTGTCATCCAGCAGAGGGTTGGTGCCATCACGGTAATTGAGGATTATTTGCAACTCTTTAGAGCTTCGGGTCTGGTCTAAGAGGTCCTTTGCGAATTGTTTACACGTTTGGGACAGCTCCTCATATTCTGACTTGAACTCATTCTCCACTGTGCTGAGCTCCTTCAGCTCCCAGCTGAGCTGAAAAGCTGTGAGGAAAGGATCCTCGCTGGAGAGGGCGATGAGGGATGGGCTGGAGAGGGCCTTGTAGATGTTGAGACGAGAGCGTGAATGACGCAAGCAATCCACATCTGAGCTGGACACACACTCAACGCAGTTGCAGCGCACAGCATGAGGCTGAGGTATGGAGACGCCTCGCTGCACAAGCAGTTTGATGATCTCATAGTTGTTGGTGTGGGCTGCGAGGATGATTGGGGTGATGTCTGGGGTGAAATCTGAAAACTGCTTGTCCAGTAGGATCGGTAGGACCTTTTTCAGATAACCAAGATAGAAACACACAAAAGAACAGATATGAAACTGGCTGTTGGTCAGCTGGCCTCAAAATATCCTCCTGATACCATTATTTTATCAGATGGTTCACAAAGCTTTTTAAACCCCTCACAGGAATTGAAACAACTAGTAGCTGTATGGACGCTTTGAACGGGTCTAATTTCATCTGTCTTTGGTCTCTGACTATATTGTCTAACAGCAAGCACACAGCTAATGACTTGTGGTTCAGCTGGCCCCAAAATATCTTCCTGGTTGGAAGCAACTACAACCGCTTTTTCGTTTCCCTTCTACACAAAGTCCATTACAGTGAGACACAGCAGGGTCAAAAAACAAATTTACAAAAATGTCACAACTTGAACGCAACCAGGGTCTTTATCAAACTGCCTGATACAGACCCCCTGGATAAAGACTTTTTGTTGTAAAAGCTGTGGCAAAAAGACCCACAGCAGCACATCAAAGAGTATCAGTGCTGTAACCTTCCAGCAGGAAACAAGAGCTGGATTCCATAAATAAACACAGCCAAGCCTGAAACTACTAGACATAGGAAAGCATTTTTCCCCTCCTTTTATCTCTAAGACTAAAGAATAAAATGACTGAAAACATATCCCTTCTGGGGCCATCCAATCCAATCTGACATGACATTGAACTGATAGTTACATTGTGCAATCCTAATAGCTTGAACCTTGCTGGCTGAACTAGCACTGGTGTTCATGAAAGGTAGACATGCAATTACAATCCGCAAATCTATTTTCTGAACTGCCACACACTCGCCACACATGAGCAAACATGACGAGCTGGTAGTAAACAGAAATCTAAAACACTGCTGGAACTAAACTTCAGTGTAATACACTGTGCTGCATAAAAGAAGTTTTGATCGTCTGTGGCATTTTGCTGCAGAGGGAGAATTGATCTATGGATGGAAGAAGTGATTTTAATGACTTTATACATTTGCCTTAATAAAATGAAATTTGACAAATGTAATAAAGGTTATAGCAATACACCATACATTTTAAAAGTCCATAAAAAAGCACCTGTGGGAATGTAAACTCTATGTGGGATGCTATCACCTACCTGTTTTTCTCCACGGGGCTTCTTGTGATTGAGCAGCAGCTCTACGGCCCCCACCACTTCTTTGCGAATGGCATGTAGCAGGGCATCACCCACATACACATTATAGCTGAGCAGAAGCTCGATGATCTCCAGGTTCTCATTTTCAATGGCAATGAGCAGGGCTGTGCGTCCCAGGGGGTCGATGCAGTTGATGTTGATCCTAAAGTAGATCTCAGCATCCTCCAGGGCTTGTTTCACACTGGCATAGTCCCCCTTCTCAACGGCCCCCAGGTAGGCCTTCTCCAGGGCAGAGAGCTCAGACTCAGCCCGCAAGATCCGCAGAGGGATGCGGTCCCTGTATGCGGAGTTTCCAGTTTTCTTGTAATACAGCTGTGACATTGTAGCTACAGCACCCCAGTCTCAACTGAGAATGAGTGAAAAAAAACATGACAGGGAAAAATATGTGGTCAGGTTGCAGTGTTAGCTCTGATGTTTCAGACACAATGGATAAAGTATACATCTTAACTATACACCAAATTTGAAAAAAAATGCAAAAGAATTCAAGTATTCATTCAATTGGCCATTCAAAATAATGAAAACACATTTTAATGAAAACACTTCCTGTTCACATCTACAACAGTTAAAATTAACATAAACATAATTTGAAACATAATTTTCTTAGACAGACCATTTGACAGCAGATGACTAAAGAGAAACTACATAAAATGTTTACATATTATGGTCTTTTTCTGTTAGAAACATAGCCTACTATCACACACAATCCAATCGATGCCTAAAGTAATCATGCGCAAAAGAAACAGAAACATACCGTCTTCCTGTTGCTTTCCACTCGACAGAGAACCAGAGGCTGCGGCTGTCAGAAAGGAAAGTTGCGTGGCTGGATGCTCATCTAATCCCCAAGTCTCCACTGAAGACACTGTAACTTAATAGCATGTCATGCAATCCCCCGCCCACCCCTATCGCTCTCTGGTCTGCAGGGGCATTTTAATGGCATCGCGCATTTCTGTCCTGCACATTTTCTTTGACTAACAGGTTGAATTAGGTGTGAAGGAAACACTGAAGCGCGACTCCAACGCGCTCTTAACTCCTGAACAGGAAACTCCAGCCGTCACCGCGCCCTTTTAATGTAATATACATATAAAATACTACTATATAGGCCTGTATACAAACAATATGTATAAGATACAAAATATCAGTTTTGCTTATTTTAAAACTGCATTAAGCCAATTCTCAGTTGTTTTACTTGCCCAAAATAACATCCTCTATCCCTAACTCCAGCTTGGCTTTAGCTGGCTTTTCTTACTGAGGAAATAAAAAAAAACACAACAAAAAAAAACCAAACAAAACAAAAAAAAGCTAAATGATAGATAAAAAGTGACCACTTGAGTTCAGCTTCATTGCACTCAAGAAGCCCTGTCTTAAAACGTAAAGCAACATAACATTAGGCTTCATTTGGCCAAATGCATGACTATACCTTTGTACTTAATAATGTAGTCTGCAACTTTACTAATGTGTAGCTTATGTTTCCCAACTCATATAATATTTTTGTTTATAGCTTTGTGAAGTAAATGTAAGTTCAGGACCTTACCAATATGGCTGGTACGCCCCCGTAGCCTAACTGGTTTCATCTCATACAGCATTACTGCAACGTCTGCAATTCATTTCGGTAGCAGACATGTTGTGTGCCACTCCCAAACTCTTTCTCCCCTTGTTTCCTGTCATCTCTCAACGGTCAAACTCATAAATGTCCAAAAGATATTAATTTTAAAAAATGATCAGTATGGCTAACAAACAAAGGACTTCCTCATCCTGCAGTCACAGAGAAACATGGGCAACTGCAGTTGTTTCTGACAACTTGATGAATGTAAGCCCAGTATTCTTTCTCTGTTGGTCTCCAGCAACTTCTGAGAAGAATATTTGGATGTTTAGCTTGTTCTCTTTACCAACTAATTGATTTGGTTCAGTGCTGTTTACGCTGGGCAGGTAGCTAGCATAAAAACTAGCTTTTCTGAGCTTTAGTTCATTGAAAACATCTTTCGACTACCATGTCATGTGAACTGTATGTCAGTAAAGAACCATTAACAATATTAGTTAACTATATTGATTACAAACCTTGTAAGCTAGGGTACCTTTGGAAAAGGAGGGTCTTCATGCATGCAGGAGTGATACATTTGTCTATTGTCATCAGATGAGAGAAACTTAAGTGTAGACTGGAGGAGAGGATGCAGTAGTGCGTACTAGCATGACTGCTGTAGTAGGCTCCAGATAAGTAAGCCATAAGAGAACAAAATATATCATGTGATGTTTGTTGAAAACTACAAGGAAGACAGAAACATCATTGTATTGAGCAAACACTGAGGAAATGAAAACACAGAGGCCCAATTGACACTCATCAGTACAAATTGGATGATTTATTTGAGGTTAAATACTTTACATGCGCACATGTTGCCCTTCAGTAATGTTACAGATTTTCCCATGAAAAACCCTGCCTGGAGCTTTGGAAATGTAAAATAACATGTTTTTCTATTGAACTCTGAGTAAGGGTAATTACTGTAGTAGGGAAAAACAGGCATGTAAGATGTATGATGTTTAACATCAGTCTTTAGCTGGCTAGTGTGAGTATGCATAGTCGCTAAGAGACCTCTAACCCATCTCTTTCTTCCACATTTATAAGCAATGACAATAAAACACACTGTACTGGATGTTCATGTTTTCCCCCTTGAGATATGTAGAGAAAAAAGTTTATCAGTGACACTTTGAACACATTTTTCATGTTTTTATTTTGCTATTTTGTTGTGATCTCAATAGAAGAGCTTTTGCAAGGATAAAAGAAGCATTTTAACTCAAGTATTTAAGGTTTGTCAAAACCAAAACATTATGTCATTCATTATTTTTTAGTCATAGGCTTAGTCAACTAACATATATTAACCAAATACGATAAGACAATGTCAAAATTGATCTTTTTTTAAAAAATTCTTCTGCGACATTCTGTTTTGTTTCCAGCATTTGGCCATTTTGAGTGCTGTTCTGAAAGTAACTGCTCAATTTCATCAGTCGCCTTCATTGTAAGAAAACTGTTTTCAAGCCTTATGAACTTCACCAAGTGCATCTGTATGAATCATGAATTCACATCCAGTATTTCCTTATTTCTTTGTAGTCATTGTAATTACCATGCGTTAGTCCCTAGAGAAATGTGCGTGCTTTTGGAAGGTACTGTATGTGTGTGTGAGGACACTGTATGATACGATCAGTTTTACTCCCTCTGAATAAACAGAATCTCCCACTTACAGGACTTGTGGTCGTTATCATCACTGTAGCTATTATCATATCTCAGTCATTTCAAGACATCTGCAAGGCAATCTGTTATTTTGTATAATTATACCGGCACCTTCTTATCTAGCAGTCCAGTGAGAAAATATATCATGAGCACATAATATTTTATTGTACTTTTACATTAAAAGCTGGTCCCGGATTACCATGGTTAATAGCTCAAAATTTGCCCAACATGCTTTGCACAACAAAATTACTTTGTAAAGCTAAAATTTCCACTTTTGTTGCAACCTGGCGTAAAAGGGGTGTATTCTACCTAACTGAGAGGCAGAATAAACTAGTAAACAAGTCATGTGCAGACAATGTGTTGCTAGCAATGACTAAACCAGCATCTAACAAGTCAGAAGTGATATTTGCAGATACATTTACATGCTGTTTAATATGCTGCAGCTGAGAAGCTCATTAGCTATCTAGTCTGTATCTGATGTTAGCCGTGCACTTTTCCCCAGTCAATGTTTGTTTGGTGGCTCCTTCAACAAAGAGGTTAAAACTAGGGGAAGCCATCATGAAACCAACTAATTTCAAATATAAATTTCTCCATTCTGATTACTGATTCTTCCTCAAAGGAGAACAAAGGACAAGTGGTTTACAGAGCAGATATTATGCAGTAGTATACAAAATAAAAAGCAATGTCATTTCATTTGGACTTTAAGTGTCAGACAGACCGGATGAGCTCAATCCACCCTTCAGGCCATTGCAAGGACGGGCTATGGAGAGAAGCCTGCCCCAGAAAGGGTTGTCACAACTATCCAAGGTTGAACTGAATGTGTTGCAGATGACTTTCAGGAAAAGATGTTTGAGTATTTCACTGCCAAATGATTCCATGCAACTTACTGAACACTTCTGTGTAAACTCTTCTTATTTGTTCATGAGAGTTGAGCTATGAGAGTCCTTGTTCATTTTTAACTTGTCACTTAATTCAAATCTCCTCAGACTCAGTTTGTCTTCCTTTTTAAACTACAGGCCTCTTGTCAAGGAGGCAGTTTTCTTTTTTGTGGCAGATTGTGAAACAAATTTCACAGTTCTTTCAAGGTTGATTTTAATGTGACTTAAAACAAGAGAAAGGAAAAATCAGTGAAACTTTTACAGCCACAATTAATACAACTATTGAGAAAGGTTGGAATCCACAATAATGAACTTCTGAAGAGGAATGATCAGGTTACAGGTTCACCACAAATTTGCAAACATCTTGACATTAATAATACATAAAAGCTTCCTGTTTCAAATGGGTCTACTTAAACTTAATGCATTTGTTTTTGGTGTCAATTACAGCTAGTTTTAGACAATTAAACAGGCTGCATAGAGAATTGTCTTTTAACGTCTTAGGTTTTCTTCCTTCAAATGATTTATTCCATTTGTCTACTCATTTTGTACAATTTTGTTGTATGTAACTGATAAAACAAACAAAGTAATGCATATCTATAGCTACACGAAACCTGTTTTGAATCTGAATCTGTTTTTTTGGGAGCAACAGAAGTAGCTTCTTGGTGTTTCATGTGTGTTTCTCTGTCATACCATATTGTAGATTTTCTTTCAAATAGTATAAAGCAATAACCTAAGAACAAAACATTCTACATAAAACCACATTGAAGCAATAAATAAATAATCCAAATTAGAATGAGTAGGCTTTCTCATTTGGCAGTTTCTGATTCAGGCATGAAGACCAACATGAAAACCAACATGAAGACCAACATGATCAGTAGGTTCATGAGTGGTGTTTTATAAGATCTGTTAAAATGTGAGCAAATGCTGTATCTTTCCTATTTGTCCCTTGTTGCATTTCAATATTAGAGAGCACAGCCGAGCAGCTGCTGTACAGTACTTTGCCCCGAGGAGCATTCAGTAGAGAGTGTCTTTTCTATTTATTCCAACTGAATATGAATGCCCTGATGGCCACCTTTCAAATGCTAGCTGTTTATTTTTTTAGAGGAAAAAGTTCCCTGGTCTCATAGCATTGACCAGTTAATTTAACTTAAGGTCACACTGTATGATCTACTGTATTTTTGATGCCTTTTGCATTGCTAGTCATTGATAGACCGGACAGAATGTGACCTGCTCCAATATTATTATTATTTATTATTTATTTTTCCTGGTCTAGTCAAACTGTAATACAACAAATACAGGTATATCCATTATTTCTGCACCCTGTATACCCTTGTGGCAAAGCACTATTTTTTGGTTGGTGAATCCTATGCTATCCTCATCAAAATAGAAAACTCAGGAGTGGAACCATATTATCACCTCCAAAGTGACTGACAGTTGTTTTTATCACACAGATTTACTCCCAACAACAACTCTACCTAATATAGCAGTAAAACAGGCCTATAGATTTTGGCAATGCCGACTTTTTATCTATAGGGCACAAGTTAATTTACTGTACCTGAAATTTAGTGGCTCAAATCTGATTGAGCCTTCAGTTATTGCCACTAGAGGGCAGAGAGAGCCCTCCCTGTCTGCCAAAATCTTGATGTGTCTCTTGCCAACTCCCAGTTGGCGAGAGACAGTCTGCAGCGGCTCCATATCTGGAACCTGGAAAAGTCGCCGACTCTTTCCCATTAGGGAATACAGTTCCTAAGAAGGTCCCTGAGCAGTGAATTAAAGGGAGGCTGTTTGAGAAGCATATAAACTTCCCACAAAGATGTTTAGGGAGGGTTAGAAAATCTGGGCCAAATGTTTGTTAATGATGTTTGCCATTGCCAAAGAGTCATCTGACCCAGTTCCTGGCATGTTGACTACTGCTTTCACTTTTCTTAAGTATGCAGTGACTCCCACTTTCTTGTGTCAGCACTTGGGGTTTATGTCTTTAATGTGGGAATAATAAATAATATAAACTGCAATACACTTACAGGAAAAAAGTATCCGGGATCTCAGTGGTAAATTTTAGATCAGGCTTCTGGTGCACCAGCTACCAGCAGCAGATGTTTGCAGCACCACAATTTAATATTAATTGGAGGATGTTATGTAAAAAATCACTTGTATTACTAAACAGTACTGACACTATGATAAATCATCATTCTGTCAATTGAGATGTGAAAGTATTTTCATTAGTAAACAAGATAATAGTACAGTACCTTGCATACATTCAAGAGATACATGTAAAGTATTTAATGGTGAAATCGATGCATTATAAAAACTTACTGTCATGCATTATACATGGCTGGTTTGGTTTGACTTCACAGGAGGTCGTCAGTCTTTGCTGTGGATGTTGGTGAAGAACTCATTTGGCATTGCAGTCCAGCTCTCTGTCAATTAGATGTAGTATGTGTCGGCCAGGTTTCGACCCCGCTTCTAAAAATGAACACTGACGCAATAGTCAAGCTTGCAGCAGAAATTCAGAGTCATTAGATGAGGTCTTGAACTAATTAGGCCTGCCAGTCTTTCAGTAGTGCTACAACTCAGCTACAATATAGCTAGACTGACAAGTTGAACCAAACTGAACAGACCCGAAAATTATATCTGACATTATTCCATGATAAAGTTTACTTTTCCCACTGCAAGCAGGGCATTAATAAGTTTGCACTACATGTATACAACATGTGACACACTAATTCAAAGTGGACTGAAGATTTCAGTTTGGCATTAGCTTCACATTAATCAATCAAGTTGAACAGACATTAAATTAAAAAAAACATACCTATTTCTACACAATAATTGCTTTTATGTATTGTTTATACACCGTTAGCCTTCTTCTAACTTTTATTAGCTATTGTTGTTCTAATGTAATAAATGTATGACGCCAAACTCTATAGTGTATACAACACCCTTGATGTATAATGTGATGTTGCCATCTCCTGGCAGTGGCTGTGAAGTATATGGTACAAGATATTCATAGCTGTTCGATTTTATAGGGTTTTGTACATAAAAAACATGTCTGAATAACTTTCTTTCTGTTTGGATTGTCTCCACTCTGCAGGGATTTATTCGCTACCTGCGGAGGGGTGATGAGGTGTGGAGGTTATAGGTTCTGTTTATGTCTGTCTTTAGGGGTATTTAGTAAACTCAATAAGATCAGCAACACCCCATCACCTGACAAAAATGAGCAAGAGTTTGTCAGTGTGTGTGCTGGTGCTTATTAGAGCTGTCAGCCAGGGAGATGTGTGTGTGGTACTGGTTGTGTATGTGTGTTTTGTGTAGAGTGCTGCTGGGGTTAGGGGGGTTAAAAATCATCCTTAAGTCTCATAGCTAAAACTCACATCTATCATGAGGCATAATAAGCACCTTGTTACAACAGTTAACTCTAACAGATGACAGCTGACTTTGGCGACTTGGGGCTAATGGAAAGATTAAGTCAATTAAAGCTTGGCAGGGGGACTTGGAAATATTTGAGACATTCCCCAGAATATTGGAACAATAGGAACCCACGCAGACACTGTCACTCTGTGGCAGTAAATGTCATTATGTCAGGGTAAATCCAACAAAATGGGCTTGGTCCTTTTTATAAGAAATAAATCTTCATAATAACATGACAATGATAGCAGTGAAACAGTCAATGCTTTATTGTCCCCCCCATGCGCAGTGTGTGCATCTTTTTCATGAGCATCTAGTGAATGCATTCTGTTTCATGTAGATAGGATTGTTGCTGACTTAGGCCCCAACTTTAGATCAAACAGAGTAGAAAGATAATGCTTTCAGCACAGCACAAAGCGTAAACTCAAAGAGTTGAGGAGGACAAAATGCAGTAAACCAAGAGCGGAATGGCAAAAATGTATAGCCACAACATACAAGACTACAATCCTTTAAATGAATTGAATGATTTAGGGAGTATCATCATTCCTATTGACTAGAGTTAAATCTTTTTTATTGCACAATTTTTGCTATTGCAGCTACTTCAATAAAAAAATACATTTTAAATGTACAAAGGGTCACATGCTACAAAATTTGCACTTTTGTTTTTTAATAATCACATCTGAGATCTCGTTTTCAAATTTTTCTGCTGATGATGTGACAACATCCAGATATCACGCAGTGACTCCCACCAGGTGAATTCTCATTTCTCTTTCTTTTTGCACAGTATAAATGAGTTCATCCCGCAGGGTGGGCATACATGTTAAGTGCCTCTCAGATTTAAAACTCAACAGGAGAAGGAAGGCCTGCGGGGAATCTCGCAGCAATCCGATTAAATGATGTAACCTTTGGCCTGCGGGCGACCACAACTCCACAGGAAGCCCGAGATTTTGAGTTTTAATAACATATAAAAGTCTGAAGTCAAAGACACAATTTTCAGTTATGGAAGAATAGTTGAATGTGTGCTGGTTGGCCTTTACTTGTGTCCTTAACTGCCACCACATCAGTCAGGTTAGTTAGAATATAATGAAAGCAGTTCTGACAATGCCCTGTTGCACATACAATTGCTTTTATGCTGTTAGAGGCTTTTGGGCACAGCATTACACTTCACGCTTCATTAAAATCTCTGTGTAACATGGTGTACAACATCAAGCAATTAATTGCTCACACAGACAGAAACCTTGATTTGGTACCAGCACAGAGTGACTGCAGCACTGGATGAACTGAAAACAATACATTTACTGGCATTCATTTAAATAGTTTCTTAGCTTTTTGTAATTTTTAAACACTTGGGAAACCACCATATGTTCTGGACAACACACCTACATCTTTAGTATCATCAAAAACTAACAAAACATTCTATGAACTCAGCATTTTAAAATTATTTTAAAATAACATGTCAATGATAGATTCCAGATTTCATACCATAGCCAGTTCATGCCTACTATGTATTGTTATTTTACCAAGGATTATCAAATGTGCCAAATAAACATGATAAAATGCAAAAGAAAGTGGACAAAATATGTTGGACTGACGGTAGACAGAAAGGGTTTGCAAAGTGATCTGATTTAATCACATTTTACAGCTAGATGTCTGTGTAAAGGAAGGTGGACAACAGATTAGCGACAGTATACTGTATTATCCTGATTTGCCTTGATGTCATATACCTCCCGTGTTTGAAGGTTTCAGTTTTGTGAAAATTCTTTAACCTCCCATCTGGGGTAATCTACCTATACTTCACTGTTATTAGATTAATAACATGCACTTTGATCTAAAGCCTCTGAAGCCTATCAATAGATTATCACTTTACTATGACAAATGCATGTACAGTATAAACTATTGTACCTAATACAATACTAAGACACACATTATGAAAGCTGTTCCTGTTATTTGTGTTATTTGTGTTAGGACAGTCAATTTACTTTTGGCTTTCTGAATTTTGAATTCTGGTTCACTCCATAGAGAGCCTTAACATAACACACACACACACACACACAAATGCACATTTGTGTCCCCATTCTTCTCCTTTTTTTATAGATTATCTTTGGATTTCATTTATTTTTGTCTTCTCTGCTTTCTGCAAAGCACTTAGCCTTGAATCTATTTGTTAAAAGCAAGCTGTAAATAAACCTAACTTTTTTTTTTGTTTGGTAAGCAGTATGATTGCTCTGGCCATATGTTACAGTCTTAATACATGAGTCCATGAACACCTGGGGAATTTGAGAGCACAAATAAAGAATATGATTAAAGTTGACTGGTTCCGCTGCCTTTTTTTTGTAGTTCTGTAGTATCCCAAGAGTAACATAAGCTGGGGAAGATGGATTTGGCTGCCGGTTGGCTGGGCAATGTGTTTCTATAGGTTACACAATTTACTTATATAGGGGAGAACTTCAGAGTAGCTGCTGCCACCATTCCAGCTTCAACCATCAAAAGAATTGTCACTGACAGAGACCTAATGAACTAAAATAGCCTTAATGAGATCAGTGAGCCCGGGGCTGTATTGTCTCTAGGGGATAACCACCAACAAAAATAGTCCTGATAAGTCCAAGCAATTGTTAGATTGGCATCACTTTAGCAACAGCAAGATAAACACTGGGATGACGCCAAAGGAGACAATTATCAAGAGTATTTCTAGCGAGAGAGGGACACTGCTCTCATAATGTATAGATAGAAACAGTAACTATATTAATTATGGCAAGATTGTTTTTGTGTAGCTTTGCAGTATGGAGGAAATGAATTGCAAATTATATCAGATACTGTACAATACATCACACAATACTGATACTAATATTTTTATTCTGTTTTTTAACTATTATTTATTGATTTAACCAGAGCAGTGCACATTAAGGCTATTTTCCAGCCATAGTCCATAAAGAGTACATATAAATTAAATAAGAAACAGGGTATTAGCATGTACAACAACACTAATTTAAACACGTTAATATTAATAAAGACCTTGTACAGACGTACAAACACAATAATGATAGTAAGGGTTTGTTTGGCGGCAGACTTGGTCTCAGACTGAACAACCAGATGGTCCATCCTGCAGCACCTAATTTTCTCTGTATCAGGTTGACTTGATGATGTCACTTCTCAGAGCTCAAGGCGCCTTACATGATGTATATCTCTGTTAACACAGTTATAATAACAACGGTGTCACTGACAGCAGGGAATGCAAGCCTTCCAGTGTTGTCGTGCCGGTGTGTGTATAGTGATGACAAGGCAGGGCATTAAGATGAGAGCAAATTGAAAGTTCACCCCACTGTAAACAACAGGCAAAACAGGATATTTTTAGATTATGAATTCATCTAACGTAAATATGTTTTTATTGTTTTCTTCTAGGCAGTCGGTATCTTTGGACTGCTGGTAGAAGCCTACAGCTGTCACCAGAGTCACCACAAAGCAAAACAAACTGAGTTTCTGGATGCTAACCGACGCTAACAGAATATCTAGATGAGCTCCAGAAAAAAAACACAGCTGAATGTTTTGGCTTTCAGCAGTGAGAAAACTTTAAATGGATGAGCAACCTAAAGTCATCTGTCGTTACTTTGATAAGCATTTATAAGTGGTATCCAAAAGTGAGGTGAACTGCAATATTTCAGTCTAACCCCCCCTCCAGCTTGTGTATCTTTGCACCCACAATAAATCACCTGCACACCAGGAGTGTGATTAGGATCTTTACTTCCTTTATGGACCGACAGTTCTATCTTCTAAGGAGGACTGGTCATTTACAATAAATTTGATATAAATGTGATATGACAGAATATCATCAAACTTCCCTTCGTCTCAAAAATAAGACTGAAGGTTTGGATATGATCCAATTCCCTCTCTGCCATCGCTGCTGTCAGGAAGTTCTATTCATCTACTTTTTCATTTTCTCTCGTAACTAGGAGCTGTCAAGGCCTGGGGGCTTTGCCTTGCAGTTTGCTTGGCTATATTTATAATTGGACCCTGTCAACAGTGTCCACTGCAACTCAACTGCACAGTTTGTTATGGCAGCTACTGTGTACTGATTTCAACACATGCCAGCTGCGAGATGGTTTGTGTGTCATTAATGCGCAACTATAGGTAGGTGCAGACACAATGGTTGCACCCACAGGAGTTTGTGGATGGAATGAAAATCATCTAAAAGGGATCAGAGGGGACTCAGCACAGTCAAAGTTAAATTCTTCCAGGCAATAAAAAGTTCTATGCTACACATTGACAGGGGAGCATAGGCATGTGGTTACATCTAATATCTACAAAGGCTAGTGTAAATCAAGCATACAGAACAGCTGTGTCTGTTGCAATGTGCAGTACAATAAATACCACAGTTGTGTTAGAGGAATCATTTTTTCCCTAATTTACTGACATTTTAAATGAATGTGAAAATGGTACAAATACCAGATATAAGCCTGCTTTTGGGAATGTAACAATATTAGATTTTCTCCCTCTCCGTGTTCAACACACTCAGACTCCCCCCATAGACATTATCTATTTCAAAAGATCTGTGATTCTTGTCTGGATGTGCAGCAGTGCTTGTCGTGCCAAAATCAAGCCAGCTTTTAATATAATTGAGTCATTTTGACCTGCCCTGCTGCGCTGCACAATGTCTGTGGGTGTCCTCTTAATCAACACTGGTTCTTCAGATGAGTGGTGCAGAGAGAGACACCGGATCATGACTGGGCTTGTCAGGAGTCAGAGGAGAATGCTCTCCTAGGGGAAGTGTCTGCCACCTGGAGGACCTGTGTGATGAGAGAACAGCATCGCAGGAAATACGACAATGTCTCTGCATGACTCAACCGAATAGAACTTTTGACTCATGCTTGAAGAGTGGATTGTGGGCTATTTTTCCAGAGTGAAATCTGTTGAAAGGAGTAGTTGTGTTGTTGCCACATGGCTTGCCTGCATTGCATGACCGTCAGATCCCTCCCCATCAGCTCAGGTGGTTATGCATCGCCTCCAAATATTAAAAAGCAGCTACAGTTATTTTACTCCATTATGAGTCCATTGCCAAACAACACGCAGCGTTGCATGGTGGTTCTGCACATGCAAAGCAGAACCTGTTGACATAAGAATCTCATGATAGACCTGGTTTTCATTTGGAAAAAAGATGTCTGGTTGAAAATGTACATTACATCCCCATCAGCACAAACCACGAGAGGGAGACAAAGCTTTTCTCCTGTGAGATTATCAGTCAAGACTGTTTTATACAGTTGCACTTCCGATTGCTTTTCCTCGTTATTAAGAACAGTCTAGAGAAAGGGAATACCTCTGATGTGAGAATAAATGTATATATTT
This sequence comes from Scomberomorus guttatus, assembly GCA_038419695.1. Lineage (NCBI taxonomy): Eukaryota > Metazoa > Chordata > Actinopteri > Scombriformes > Scombridae > Scomberomorus > Scomberomorus guttatus. The sequence continues at coordinate 8,244,494 of CM076451.1, read as the reverse complement.
AAAACAACAGAGAGAGATTCGGTGTGCTTTATGCGTCTTAAATGGGTTTTTTAAATGGGGAATTTCTGGTTATACTGCAGGGTTTAAGCCATACCTTATGCCCAAACATCACCATATTCACCTCTTTTTTCTTACCTTATCCAACCTGATGAGCCCACGCGGCATCGTTTTGTCTCCCCAGAATGACACAAATCACGTCCATTCAAATCCTGACAAACGCATTCCAGCGGAGGTATCAACCAATCCGCTGAGAGGAGGGCGTAACTCTCTTTACTCCATCAAAGCAGGAGTATGAAGTTCAGGTTATCAGTGTACAGCTGCTGTGAGAGAATGGTGCACCTTAGTGCCAATAGGTGCGTGATATTATCCAACTCTGATTTATATTCTTGCAACTTTAACCGCTGTGTTTAGTTTATCAGGGTGTAGCCTATGCGCAAAGTTCAACGCGTCTCCTCTGCGGGTCTACACTACAAATGGCTTGGATTATTCCCTCGCATCTGCACGGGACCGGCGCTGCTTTGATTCTGCTTGCGGTGATTCTGACAGGTGATGCGGTTGCGCAGGTTTTTGACAGCTATGGATTATCGTACGCCTTGAGGTCCGAGCTGTCAGAGGACACGATATTGGTTGCCAATAATGGGATCCGCGTGCCTTTCGGGAGATCAGTCTTCATTGATCCCATCAACGATTTGGTTATCCAAGTTCAGCCCGGTGATAGATGCAGCATAACAGTCCTGGACAACGATCCCTTGTCTCAAAGGCCTGGACACCTGTCTCCGAAAAAGTTTCCGTGTGAATTCGGCCCCAACGACGTGAAGTATTCTCACTTTGGCTCCAGGAGTCCACCGAGGGACAGAGTGAAATTACAACTCAGGTATGACACCCAAACGGATACCATTATAATACCTTTTATGATGGAGGTGGAAGTCATTTTCACACAGCTGGAAGTGCTAACCAAAAACATGCCACTTACCGTTGAGAAACTGCTCGGCACAAGTAACCCCATCGATAGAAGAATCTTAGAATTCACCTATGACAGAAGCGCACAACAATGCAAAATCGCCTCTCTCTCCAGTGGCAGCGTGCTGCCCAGGTATGGGAAACTTGTGGACGAGGACAGCCTTGGAACAATGGTGGATTGTGATGAATTCATTAAACTGAACATCCGCTATCAGCACACTTTTGCTTTGAAGTCACCAAACAGAGATTACATTCCAATGCTTGTGGAGTTACATGATAAAGAGGGCAATTTGCTCAAGCAGGAATTTTTCCAAATTTTGGTGAGGATTAAAGAGGGAGAGGAAAACACAGCTCCTAAACCAAGCTTTGTGGCAATGATGATGATGGAAGTGGACCAGTTTGTAATGACAGCTATAACCACGGATATGCTGGCCGCAGAGGATGTTGAGTCTAATCCTGACGAATTAATTTTCAACATCACATCGCCCCTGTCCTATGAGGAGGGCTACATAGTGAGCACAGATGATAGGAATTTACCAATAACCTCATTTTACCAAGGAGACCTCAAAGACTTGAAAATCGCCTACAAACCCCCTGCTGTGGATTCAGACACTGAGCGGATTTTCCAGATTGAGTTTGAGGTTGTAGACACAGAGGGGGCTGTGTCAGACCCTTTTGCTTTCATGATTGTTGTTAAGCCTATGAACACACTGGCTCCTGTCGTGACTAAGAACACCGGCCAGTTACTGTATGAGGGACAGTCTAGACCTCTGTCTAGTTCGCAAAATCTGGAAATCAGTGACGAGGACAGCTTAGACAAGGTCAAAATAACTGTAATTGATGGGCTGAGGCACGGAGAATTAACTGTTCTGGGCTCCAGGAGGAAATTTTTCACCCCCGATGACCTCAGTGCTGGAGTTGTCATTTATCAACATGATGGCAGTGACACATACAGTGATAATATTATTTTCAGAATGACAGATGGCGCAAATGAGGTGGAGTTTCTGTTTCCAATCACTGTTGTTCCAACTGATGATGAGCCTCCTATAATCAATGCCAACACTGGTTTGATTTTATTCAAAAACCAAATGATGCCAATCTCCTCGCTCATGCTCAGCGCAGCAGACATCGACTCAGAGGATTCTACAATAAAATTTACAATAGAGCCTCCCTTTTCCACAATTGGGCAGGTGCTGCTGCGTCAGTCCGAGGCCCCAGAGGACCCGTCAACCTGGAAGTTTAATACAGAGGATGAAATGTATGAGAAAGTAGTGACTGAATGGCTGCAGCAGGACATAACTGATGGTAAACTGTTTTACAAACACATTGGGCCCCACAGCACCAGCACAGTCATGGATCAGTTTGTGTTTAGAGTTCAAGATGACAATGACCCGCCGAACCAATCAGGTGAGAGCTCGTTCATCATCAAAATTCTCCCCGTTGATGACCTCCCACCTGAACTGTATCCCAGCACAACTCTGCAAATGACTGTGCACGAGTATCAGCTTACTTACTTCCGAAAGAAATTCCTCCGTTACACTGACCTCGACTCAGAGGATCGGGATCTCAAATACACAATCATCCAGCCACCGACGGATACGGATGAGAATAGCCCTGTTGTATTGGGAGCTCTGGTATTAACTGAAAAGCCAAACACTGAAGTCACAACTTTCACTCAGGCACAAATTAACCACCATAAAATAGCTTACAAGCCGCCTGATCTTGAGCTTGGAATTACCACTCATGTTTTGCAGTTTAGATACACTGTGGAAGATGTTTCTGGAAATAGTGTAGATGGGGTTTTCACTATATTTTTAAAGCCTGTGGACAACACTCCACCTCAAATAACCAACTCTGGGTTTACTGTGTTTGAACGTGGCACACATATCATCACAAGTGCTGAGCTGGACACCTCAGACACAGACACAGACAGCAAACTGATATCCTTTACTCTTACTCAGCCTCCGCTGCATGGCCAGATGCAGTTTACATTCACTGACATGACAAAAGGAGACACTTTCAGCCTAGAGGATATTGGAAACGGTAGAATTTCCTACATCCACAATGGAGATGAATCAACAGTCGATTCAATTCAAATAGATGTCAGTGATGGGGTCCACATTGTCCCAATTATTATAAAGATTAGTGTGAAGCCTATTGATGATGAGACTCCAACTATCAGTCTCCCGGCTGGCACAATTGGCTCCTATATAGATGTACTGGAAAATGGGGCAACAGAAATTACAAGTAATGTCATTCAGGGAAGAGATGAAGACACAGACGACCTTCGTTTGACCTTCATTCTGGAGGACCCGCCATCATTAGGTGAAATCCTGGTGAAAGGTGTCCCATCCGGTACGTTTACCCAAGCTGATATCATCAACGGCCTCGTGGTCTATGCTCATACCAGTGGGGAGATAGGCTTGACAACAAAGGAGGACTTTTTCAATCTCACTCTGACGGACATGTCTGATGAATGGACTGTTGGAGGAAATAAGATCACAGGTGTCAGAGTGCATGTAACTATTCTTCCCTTGGACAGCCAAGCTCCAGAGGTCTTTGTGGGGCCACAGTTCGCTGTTGTGGAAGGAGAGAAAAATGTCATTCAAATCCTCTATATAAGCGCGGATGATGTCGACACCCCCAATGATGACCTCCTTTGTACAATCATTGTACAGCCGACTTCAGGCTATGTAGAAAATATCTCCCCAGCCCCAGGCTCAGAGAAATCCAGGTCTGGGACAGCTATTAGTGCTTTCACCATCAAGGACATCAGACAGAATCACATTTACTATGTTCAAAGCATTCACAAAGGAGTTGAGCCAGTGGAGGACAGGTTTACGTTCAGATGCTCTGATGGCATCAATTTCTCTGAAAGGCATTTTTTCCCTATCTCCATAATCCCCTCTAATGATGAAAAGCCCGAGATTTACATGAGAGAGTTTGTGGTTATGGAGGGCATGAACATAGTTATCGACACTCCCATTCTGAATGGTGCTGATGCAGATCTCCCCTCTGATCAGCTCACATTCATTATCACCAAACCCCCCAAGCATGGATTTATTCTGAATCAGCTCACTACCGGCACTGTCCCTGTCTCTAACTTCACCTTGGATCAGATCAGGGAGGCCTCCAGCATTGTGTATGAGCATGATGACTCAGAGACCACAGAAGACAGCTTTGATATTATTCTCACAGATGGAAAGTTCAGTGTGGAGAAAACGGTAATAGTCATGATTATCCCTGTGGATGATGAAACCCCAAGGATGGCAATCAATGATGGCCTTGAAATTGAGATAGGTGATGTGAAAATCATAAACAGCAATGTTTTAAAAGCTACTGATCTGGACTCTGAGGACAGCACGCTAACTTACATCATTCGCTATGGGCCTGGTCAGGGGTATTTGCAGAAAACAATGCCTTCTGGGGCATTGCAAAATATTACTGTCGGGATGAACTTCACACAGAACGAAGTGGACCAGGGTTTGATTGTGTACATACATAACGGGCAAGAGGGCATTCGCGACCTCATCAAATTTGATGTGACAGATGGTATTAATCCTTTGATTGACAGATACTTCTATGTCACAGTGGGTGGCATTGACATGGTTTTCCCAGATGTAATCAGTAAAGGTGTATCGCTTAAAGAGGGTGGCAGGGTTTCTCTGACAACAGACCTGCTCAGCACCAGCGACCTTAACAGCCCAGATGAACACTTGGTTTTTACAATCACCCGAGCTCCAATGAGAGGACACCTGGAGTGCACAGACACACCTGGGATGCCCATCTCATCCTTCACACAGCTCCAGCTGGCCGGCAACAAAGTCTACTACATCCACACTGCTGACGATGAAGTGAAAATGGATAGCTTTGAATTTGAAGTGACTGATGGCTACAACCCTGTGTTCCGCACTTTCCGCATCTCCATCACTGATGTAGACAATAAAAAGCCTGTGGTGACAGTACATGGCCTGGTGGTGACAGAAGGAGAGAACAAACTCATCACGCCTTTTGAGCTAACAGTGGAGGACAGAGACACTGTTGACCGACTCTTGAAATTCACAGTCACTCAAATCCCGGTTCATGGTCGCCTGCTCTTCAACAACACCCAGCCTGTCACCTCCTTCACAAAGCAGGACCTGAATGAGAACATGATCAGCTACAAGCATGATGGCACAGAGAGTGCTGAGGACAGTTTCTCTTTCACCGTCACTGATGGCACACACACAGACTTCTACGTCTTCCCTGATACAGCGTTTGGGACTCGAAAGCCCCAGATGATGAAGATTACTGTCCTCCCAGTGGATAATGGAGTACCGCAGATTGTGGTGAACAAGGGTGCCCCAACATTGCGGGTTCTAGAGACGGGTCACCTGGGGTTTGTGATCACCAGTAAGACTCTTAAAGCAGAGGACAGAGACAGCATTCAGGATTCTGTGACCTTTAGGATTAGTGTTGCTCCAGAGCACGGCTACCTGATCAACCTCGGCAAAGGAAATGCCACTATCACCTCCTTCACACAAGGTAAGAGAGCTGCATTTCAATCAGCTTTGCGATCTTGTGACATTCTGTTAGATTTGTAATGTACTGCAGAGGTATTTGAGCCCACTCTCTTTTACATGTACTCCCTCTCCTAAATGCACTCTCCTCTGCTGCCAGAAAAATGTTGAGTTCAAATATAAAGGTTTTTGTTTCAACTCAAGAGACTGCCTGTTTACAGAGATGAAGTATGCCAGTGCCTCAGGCTGACCAGATCTCAATAGAGGAGTACATTTTTCAAACAGTGCCTAATGTATGCCACTGTGGGAGAGAACCAATGGTGATTTGCACATTACCAGGGTAATATTTTGTAACAGAAGACAAGGGGATTACAGACATAATGATAGATAATGTGAACATGCAAACATGTTAAAGGGAGGGGGCATTGTAGTCTCACAGGGGAACACTGGCTTTGCAAACATGAGAGCAGAAGTTATACTGCACAGTCAATATCAATGTATTCCCTGCTTTTATTTACAGAGTCACTGTGAGATGCTTTCCCCAAGAGGCCTGTTCAATATTTCAGGAGTTCTCACAAGAGTAAACAGACAGTAAATAAAGACACTATCTGCTGGGCATTTGGAAATTGTGGCTATGTATTTTATGCATTGGTCCCTTTGAAGGGAAATGTTTTGACATCAAATATTGAAGATAGCAAGGGCTGTAAACTTCACAGTCTTCCACATCCAGGGATCTTAAGAACCCTGTCTAGCAACACATGGGATGACAAACAGGCCGCAGTGATGTAGCCCCAAGAATCAAGCTTTTCTTTATGTTCAGTTTCATTCAGGAGTCTAATAGATATACAGCTCTTGTATCAGGCAGTTTCTCCTTTCAGATTCCCCCGACACTATGCAGTGTGACCATTTCATCACACAACCTCAGCTTTTTTCTTAAAGCAGGGCTCAGGGGTAGTTACTGACATTTAAGTCAAATAAAATTATGTGAATTCTTACGAGTAGGATATCATGGATGTTAATGCTAATTTATCTATTTTTCAGCGGAAATTGATGACATGAACATATGCTATGTTCTGAGAGACGGCGACAATGCTACAAATGACATCTTCTATTTCTCAATTGAAGACAATGGTAAGTTACTTCATTTAAACATGGCCTCTTTAAGTTATACTTTGTGGAAAGCATATCGTTAAGGTTGAAATGATTCCTTATGCTGCCTTTTGGGGCTGAAATATTGAATTTATGTACACTGTCTCAAGTTTAACTTTAAGAAACTCAGCTTTCTCTAAAAAGGGAAAGAAGCAGCTTGCATGCACTTTATAATGTGTCTAATTTAGCAGAATTACTAAGCAAAAGTTGTGTGCAGAGATTGGAGAGATTTCCGTTCGCACGGTTTCTTATTTCAGCATGGGCAAATGGGAAAATAGGCATGCAGCTAACAAGAAGCCAGGAAAAGGGAAAAATATGCTTTTTATAGATAACTTTTGGATTTATCACGCTCTGTTGATTTCCACTCAACCAATAGCAAAAGATTTGAATGTCATAGTTTCCACGCTTATTAACCTTGTATCTGAACATTCATTGTAGTCTTACTGTGCAGTACAGACTACGCAGCTCAGTCGTATAACACCCCATCCATTATTTTTTCATGCAAGGGCCTCCTGATTTAGAAAGTAATGATTGATTTAGCAAGTAAGTAATTAGTAGAACAATTAGCGAAGACTTCTTTCTACATGTAATCATGCACAGGCTCAGTGAATGGTTTGAGGCAATCATGCCGGTGTTGTCGATTAGCAGAAGCAGCGTGCCTGACAGTGTGTCCTTTCTGCTACCCTTCAGTGGTGATAAGTGAGCACAAAGAACCTCTCTAATAGGGGCCCTCTTTTCCCACAAGCACCTCAGTGGGCCCCTGTACACATTTTCTCATCTCTCGACTAGTGACTAATCTGTGGCTTCAGTTGAATAATAGACAGTTTAACATCAATGCTAACAGGTGGATGCGGTGCTAATGAGTGATGACTAAAATGCAGGGGTCAACTCCTTATTAGGAGGTGATACTGAATGACAGTGCTTTACCTGAGCTGCTGGGAAGTGTTGAGTCCATGCAGAGCCCTTTTGTTGTTGTGTGAAGTTCACTTAGTCCCCTTAGTCCCTTCTCTCTCTCTCTCTCTCTCTCTCTCCCTGTCACTGTCTCTTTCTTTCTAGCTTGCTTGATGCTTGATGACATATTTGTATTCAACACTGGTAATTTATCTTCCAGCACTGGCAATTAGATTTGCTTTTTGCACTCTCTACAATCTTTTACATTGCTTTTAGACTTGATAAGTGGGTTCAAAACAACATATGTCTTTATTTTGTTCTGTCATACTTATGCACTCAAACCAAAACATCAAATTGCAACAGTCAGACACATCATATATCTCTAAAATGTCTTTGACGTGGGAATTGTGCTTCATGGTGGCACCTTAATGGCTTGAGAAATTGATGAAGAGTCATGTTGGATGACCCATCCATAAGGACTCAACACGTACTGCACTGCAGCTTGAGAGGCAGTCAGTGAACATTTTTTTAACTAAGATTTAAGCTGTGCTGGTGGCTGCCCTAAATCCCCAGACAGAGCCTCCAGCTCTTTGAACAGTCATGTCGGGGAGGAGCTGAATGGTGTACACTGGCACACAGCTGCACTCTGTCATGTTCAGCAGTGGAAAACATTCTCCTCCTCACTTCAAGTTCATTGGGAAATTTACCAACTGCGATTGCCAGTTTTTTAGGGTGAAAAGTTACTTTTCATGTCGCAGCTCTTCAGTGTGATTCTGGGCGTTTGTTCTAACGGCTGTGATGAACCATGAATGTGTGCACTGTTTTGGGTATATGCATGAGCTTGCTTGAGCTTGACTGCTAATTAATATGTGCAACAAAATTCTGTGGGGATATGTATGTATTTTAGAGTGGTGGTCATGTTAACAGTACATATATGCAATACTAGTAGAGAGAATTGAAGTCAAGGCTGCAGCTAATGATTGTTTTCACAATTCTACTTTTGTCAATAAATTATCATTTAATCTATAAAATAAAAATAGCGAAAAATCCTCCTGACATTTTATTACAAAGTGAGGTCTTCATATAGCTTCTTTCATCCAACTAAACACAAAGATATTCAATTTAATTTCTTTTACACCTCTCATATGAGTGGCTGGAAAAAAAGATTTTGCCTTATACATTATTTTCTGTCAATTAACTAATTGATTTATTGACTAATTGTTTCAGAACTACCGACATTATCTATTGTCACTTTGCCTCTGCTCCCAGGAGGGTTTACTGTACTGGGATCAGTGCCCCACATAACTGATTGTTACAGGATTTCTGCTGGCTCCATATTCAATCCAAACATAAAATGACTTACAATCCGCACTAATTACGGGGCAGGGCACTAATTTACTCTTGGCATGTTTTTTCACAAAGGGTGTATGAATGGAAAGTGCCAAGCCATTCATTACACTCTATCCAAATACTTATGAAAGTCAGACATCTGACCACAACATTGTTTGAGCTGTTGAAGCTGAGATCATAGTTTCTCTGAGAGATTGATTGTCTCGGTACAGGGCACAGTCTTGGCTCTCTTAAACTTAGCTGCCAGGGACTGAGTTCTTCTTGGCGACTATTCATCTGCTGCTTGATGTGTCATTTTAACTTAAATGGAGAGTTCACACCTAAATGTAACAAATTTGAATCTATGTTGGAACTAACCAGCTCTTGTCCAATATTTGGCACAGTCCTATATTGGCTGCAATAATGACCTTTGGTTTGAGCGTGAGTAAATTGTTTTGTTTAGCTGGATAAATTATGCTTATGTAATTTAAACTTGAAGAGATGTTGCTGTTTCACTCAATTAACATGGCAATTAGGCCACATACCAAAATGCTTATTATTTTTAATTAGTGAGTGTCACAATACAAGGATTCTCACTGTGTGACTAAATCTTTGCTACTTTGGTTCCACTTTATAATGTGTTATAATCTGCTTATTGCACTGAATAATTATGGTTATAAGCACTCATAAATGTTATAAATGCTTTATAACACATTATAGAGCATTTTATAATGACTTATAAGGTCAAGTATCATAATACTTCATAATTGCTGGTCAGTCACTGACATTTTTTGCAAGGATCATATTATAATTCTTATAGTTGTAATGCATTATAATCACTTATCACAAGTTTTTTTTAAGGAGTCACTTTTGATCAAACGTTTACATAAAAGTAAAATATACAGCTACAGGTAAAGTAGAAATTGGTTCAGTTATTTTCAATGAGTCTTTAGAGTGATTTTTTTGGGGAAACATTACATTAATGAAATGCAAATGTACTCAATTCATTGTCGTTAATGCATTTTACAACGTTTTGTGTTATTCTTGCATAGATTTAATGCTATTTTTTAAAACTTTATTTTACTTAAAGCAAACAACAACCACTTATAGTGACTTATAACCAGCTTGTAATGTATTATATCTGCCTATACCTCAGGAATTTCCTTACTTCACTTAAAGCACCCAATGACCACTAACAGTAACTTATAATCACATTATAATGCATTATAACAGTGGTTATAGTTTATTACAACTATGAGAATTATAATACACTATGATCCTTGAAAAATAAATTATTATTGTTATAAAGCTATAACTATAATCATACAGTGCTATAAGCAGGTTATAACGCATTGTGAGTATGTTTATAATGCATTATAGACATGGGCGTCATAGAAAGTGTCACCGCTGCTTTTATACCTGTTGTGGTAGAACAAACTTCAGAATCTAATATATTATATCACCTCAAAATTATACTGCACATAGTCAACAACTTTTCATCTGTAATTTGTGGACTTCATGTGTTATTTTCTCGTCTGTCTCCAGTTTCTCTTTCAACTCTGAAAGCTGCCACCGTGTGCCTTTACAGCTGTATTTAAGGTGCTTTTGCCAAAAAGGAGATGACAGGGCTTATTTTCTCTCGCTGCTTGTGTGTCTCGCCATTTGTCAAGCTTGTCAAAGCTTTGAATGAATAATCACTGAGGACTGAAATTACACATATTAATTTATGGGTGTCTGTTTACTGTTTTTAAGAAACATCACACCTGGACAAAGAAGTCACAAACAGAGGTGTGGGCCAGAAACCTCTTTGATTACTTAGAAAGTGTCTTGTTTAGAACAAGATTGGTATCTGGGTGTTTGTGTTTCCACGTGTGTATGCGTGTGGTGGGGAGGGGGCTGCTCCTGTCATTCTAAGTCAGTTAATTGCTGTGTTTCGGTGGACTCCAGCCCTCCCCTTGTCTCCTGAGGATTTGGGTGCATTCAGGTGAGCTTACCTGAACACACACAAGCCCTGGCATTCCCAGGCAGGTTGTTTGTGGAGCTGAATCCCTGTCTGCCTCCAGCCAGTCAGTCAGCATCAGGGATGTTCCTACTGACAGACACACTGCTGTGGCCTTTTGTTTTTCATTCCAGGCACTCACTACCACCACTTTTTTTCTTTCATGGAGCTAAAAAGAGGCAGAAAAGATTATTGATTGTTCAGTTCATAGAAATGTGCTACTTCTGAAGGTCAAACTCCACAGCTATGTCCAACGTTCCCTCCTGTTTCCCATTTGACTAGTGAGACTTGTTTAGTATTTAAAGTGCATAGAGTATGTGAATCAATAATTCAGATTTGTAGTGAAATTCCTGACTGGAACATTTTTTCTTACATGGCAGCCCTGAAAAAGAGAGGAATGTTTCTCTTCTCCAGTTTCCAATGCGCGTCTGCAGCACCTACCTCAACAAGCGTGTTTTGTTTGTTATTTCTGCTTCGCGTAACAAGATAAGTTCAGGCCACTGTTGGTACCCTGACTTAATAAATCCTCCGAACCATTTCATCCTGCAGTAACATCTCCTGTAAATCGTCTACATCTCCCATGTTATCGGTGTGTAATCGCTTGTGACACCGAGCGCATACTTGAATCCATCTCCCTTGTCTCCACTCCTGTCTAATCCCAGGTTAGGAGGGATTATCTTTCTCCCCGTAGCGTGCTAGAGCACAACAGAAGTAAAGGAGGACATGCGCTCACATGCAGTTGTGAGGTTAGTATAGACTTTGTGTACGGTATAATATCCCCCATCACATTGTAGGTGATGACTCTGCAGTTTCTCTCAGTGTTTCTATCCTGTTATTAATGAAATTGTCTTCCTCTAACATTCCTCTGTCCTCAGCAAATTACATGGCTGGTCCAGTTGTGTTCTAAAGAGATTTGAGGATGTTATGCTTTCTTCACAGTCCATCTGTGTAGCAGTCAATAAAATATTAGGTAGCAATTTCATTGCTATGGAAAAATGTTTGTGATAAAACATCTGGGAGTAGATTACAGAGTGATTCCTGGGTAACAGCTGCTTCACTTTGGGGATTAAAAAAACTGAATTACAGAGAGGATTTAGGCTAATTGTTTTAGATGGAGAGTGATTTGCGTGGCTCGCTGGTCCCTAATGTCCTCAGTGGTTAACTTTAAGATTTCTTTTTCACAGGTCTGCATTGCAGTTATATTTGCAATGCTTATTTCCCAGCACCAGTCATTTCTATTCACCACAAGAAAACTTGGTGTATCTGCAAGTTTATCTTCCTTTAATGTGCGTGTGATGTGCAGAGATGCCTAAAGTAAAAGCATATGTGGATAGTGCTGCAGTGGCTAACCAAACAAGTGAAGAACCTGTGCTCATCGGTGAGGAGTTGATGAAACATTTATTGTAATGCAACAGACCTGAGCCAATGTAATTCCTCATAGAAAAAAGATTAAAAAGCCTTTATTAATGATTGGCTCATTCTACACAGCGAGTAAGCCAAAACATGTTGGTGAAAGCTTTACTGAATTATTTATGAAATGAATTATCCATTTAATTAATGTTTTTCATTTTCTTCCTTGGGCTTCTGTCTGTTGGATTACTATTAGCAGATGTCTGTTATTTTCATTCTTCTTTTTCTCCATTGTAATTTTTTCTGCTGAGTGCAGATTACTTTTAAACACCCCATATTTATTCAGAAAATCATCTTTTGCCTCTGCATTTATGATAGATAATGATTTAGAAAAGTGATAGCAATATTTTATATATATTTAATTCTGGTATTAATTGTATATCATATAGTATTTGGGTGATAAAATGCTTCTCGTAAGACCCTCTTGCACTGATGTGCCCTCATTTTCCCTTTGGAAAACAGAAGGGAAACCCGGCTTGATGATTCCTTTCCTCTGTCTTAATATGCTGCCAAAATAAGTGTGTGGAGCCAAGGTTAACAAAGCCAAGGCAAATTCCCAAGAGTATAGAAACTCCAGGCCCAGGCTTGTTCCATGGATGATGATGTGTCGTCATACCTGCCTTAGGACATCGGTCTAGCAGAACTGAGGTTGTTCAAGCGCTGAATTTGTAGAAAATCCCTCTTTTTTGGAAAACGCTCAAGTTTTTCAGGAGTCACATCAGCTCCAGAAAACTTGATGAATATATGTATTAAATACATTTGTAAGCAAGTTTCTTGTAATGGCAACAAAAAAGGATTAAGAATGTGTAAATCAAAAACTGCACAATGGAACAGTTTGGGAAACTTTCACATCAGTGATGAATAGGGCTGGGCATCGTTCAAAAAATTTTGATACCGGTACTGATACCTTGACTTTGATACCGGTTCTTACACTATAGTTTTTCCGATACCAATTTTATAAAATCCATTTTAACAAAAAGAAAATTACATTACAGTACAAATCTTTAGTTTTATTTTTCAGCTCCTTGGCATTTTTACACACTCAAAGCAGTTTCATAACAAAAAATATAAACCTGTTTACTACAATCACTTTCAGATCATCAAGCTAATCTTAGCACGACAAACAATTCAACCCATAATGTCAGCTAATGAAGACGGGATGTGACACCCAGCATGTAATGTGACTGTAATGACATTCAACCTCACCGACAAGCGAAACTCGCTAGTTAACATTAGCATAAATGGTTTTATCACTTTGCTTTATGGCAGTTGTTTTGAGTGGTATATTGTCTGCTAATGCTAGCCGGGTTAACAGCTCAAAACGTAGCAAGTGGAGACAGCAGCAGCGTCTACAGCGGCTTCATCAGTAACAGGAGGTTGGACCAAAAAATGTAACCTGCAGGTAAGAAAAGACGAAGCTGTATTAAAATATTGAAGATAATGCAGGTTATGTGTTTTGGTCCAACCTCCTGTTACTGATGTAGCTGCTGTAGACGCTGTTGCTGCCTCCAGCATTGCTGTTTATGTTGAGAAGCTACAGCCGGATGTTCTCGGACAGCTCCGCTCCTGCTAGGTATAGAAATTTGGTAACGAATGACAAGAATTTTTTTTGATACTCGATAGTATCGAAGCAATTTGGTCGGTGCCATAAAAGTATCGAAGTTAGGTACCTAGCCCTAATGATGAGAGTGAAACTAAAATCTCTCTCATGGAAGCATCAGTGTATGTCTTGTTTTATTTTTGGCCTTAAGATATCAAACAAGAGACTGTGAAACGATGAGACTGTGTTTTGAGAAATTTGATGTTTCCAGAAAACAGCAGGAACTCTGCAAATCAGCGGTGCTACAGTCACTACTGTGTCTCTCTACACAGAAGCAGAGCTTTTGTTCAATTTTGCAAAATCACTCTGGATAATGTGTTTTTGGCCCCTGAATCCCAGCAGTGTGCCGGAGCTTCTCCTCTCAGCCCTGCTGCATGATAAGCCTCTGACAGCTGGGCTAAGGCTGTAGTGTCACAAGTCTCTCCAGCTGAGCCTGGGTTTCAGGATTGGAGTCTAATGCAGGCTACACCTCCTTTGCACGTTTTATGCACACATACACACATACACACACACAAAGCATCCACCATCTATCCATCTCAGGGCCAGCTGCCTGATCCCATAATCAAAGATGAAGCTGGCACTGCTAAAATGTTGCATCAAGATGCTGGGCACCAACTACAGTTTAATTGATAACTGCTTTGTCTTTGATTTCAAGCTGTTGTGTCTTTTGATTAGAGTGCTATGATGTAGACCAGGAAAAACACCAACTCCTTTCATTTTGATATCATCAGCATTTCAGTATGCCAAGAAAATATATACAGTAGCAGGGAATTGAAAATGTTACATAGTTTGAAGTGAACTCTCTTGAGAAGGTTTTCATTTTATGTGAGCCTGATAGGAGTGTGTCTTGAGTAACAGGGCTCTCATCTCATAAAAGGTGTTGATGAAACCCTTTGGGGATTTTGTGTTGTGGATAAAGCTCCCTCTCACCACCACCTCCACCACCTGCCTTCCTCCATAAGCGAAGCCTGATAGGCAGGATATGAGAAGTTATCTAGTTGAGAAATGGGAGGGAAATGCAGACAGAGGAGATGAAAGATAGAAGTGCTCCGTTGGTCCCAGTATTGGTGGGGGCAAGGCGTCAAGCTGCTTCCTGTCGCCTGTAGCGATGGCATAAATGTGTTGATGTGCAGTTCATCTCTCTAAACAGCGCCTGTGTTGACAAGTTGTGAGGGATCAAATGTAGAAGGTGAGCCCTGCGGGTATGCAGCCTCATCTACATATGAATAGAAATTATTTTGATATTTTCCATGTACTTGATTAGCTGTAAACAAAAAGTGTGCTGCTGGTTAACATGTGAAGTATGTATCCCACTTCCATTTCTAAAAATATATGACAGTTTCAAACTGTGTGGTTATTTAAGTCAGACAACATTCCCATCTTTTACTTCATGTTCCTCTCAAGCACCTACAGTACATCTCTGAAAAGTCATCTTTTAACAAGGGGCTAAAAAAAAGCTGGTTTCCAGTTGCAGTCCTTAAAAGAGCTATCATCAAGTGACAAGTAATGCAAGTGAAAGCTAGTCATATTTTGTGTTAAAATGTAGACGGCGCCCTGTAAATCAGTCATAGTTATCTGGTCTCTTTTTACAGCGCTGTAGGCAGCATATACTGTATCTCACTAAAACAGTCTGTGCTTTTTAGCTGTTCCAATTTAAGCCTGCACACCACAGTTGTTTTTCTAATTACCTGTTTCAAGCATTTTTATTAGAATATGTATGCATCCAAAATTGCATTTGATGCATGGGTGAGTTCTTACTGCAGTTTGTTTTCTTATCAAGTTGTATTCTTATTGTTTTCTGCCCCATGTAGCGAGGAACATTAAAAAGACTGAAAATCATATATGGAACAACCAGGGAAATGTCCAGAGCTCAGATCAACCCTTCCCCCGTGAAGAATACTAAGGAATGTCTTACTGCTTGAAATTAACTAGACTGCCTGGGCTTATCTCGGTTTTCCAGGACACGGGCTTGGAGTGAAGAGTTACATATTAGCAAGCAAATGTGACTAGGCAAACAAAGAAAGGCCACAGGGTGCAGGTCTAGACAACAAGTCAATCTGATACAGTAGTTACATTCAGCTCCTTAAATCCCCAAGTAATTGGTTGAAGCCAGTACAATCACCATAAAATTATTCTATAATACTTTAAAGGTTATCACTGGTCATTGAGTCATGTGCAGGAACAGTTTTTTTTTTTTGAGAGCATTGTGTTTCATTGCAGTGAGGGAACATTTAGTGCTATTGGGGTGCTGTGAAACCTTTGTGACAGTCAGCCTAACAAATTTAATTTGCACTTAACTTACCCTCTAAAGACAGTTGACAATTCTTTAAAGGGCATTCGGTGTCTGTGAGTTAAAATGCCAAAGATAGGGCTGTAGGCTACAATGCAACTTCTGCCCACCTCTCATGTTTATTCCTTTTGACATTTAACTTTTGTCCTTCAGATCTAATAGTTTTCAGTGTCAGTGAGATAGAAACTTGTTTAATCTTATTACTTTATTCTGTTCCTCAGGGGCCCAGGTGTTGTTCTCCTTACACCGGGTCGTGCATCTTTGTGTGCCTCGTAATACATCAGATCGGTATATCTGGGAACTTTGGCTTGCAACACGTCCCCTCCCCTGTTTGGGGGAAAACAAATGACACTCGCCATAGACTTTAATGTAAAATAGCAGTACAAAACAAAACCAATAGAAAACCACCAGAATGAAATTAGTTTTTAAATGACCCAAAGACACTATGTCAAGTAAATATATGTCCACTCTGCCTGCCATAGAACGCGCAAGATACATCGGAAAGATGAATTTGATCCATCTTCAGTCATGTCCCTTCAGTCTCCCAGCATCAAGCTGGTGCAATAACCTCACTCAATGGCCAGAGGTGTCCTACCCTAACATCTATTTTTACCTTATCTTTAACATGCAGGTCTCCAGGGAAGCAAATTACCAGTGAAATATTTTACTTTTAAGTCCTGCTCTACAAATAGCATGCTAGCTAGCAATAGCACTGTGCTCTGACAACTGACCTAGCTTTAGCTAGCCTACAAAGAACCCGGGCCCCACTATTCTTTATATAATGTAGATTACAGGAGGCCAATAATTTTTATACAATTATTAGCTACCATCTGCACACAGGCTCGCTGCCACATTGCCCTGCCCTTGTAATATGCGCTGTGGCTGACAAGCATCTGTGCTACTAACATTAGGCTACAGCTGTTAATATTAAATTCATGGAAGTACAAATGGTTTGTCTTTGCGCCCCTAAAATAAGCTAAGCTAAGCTTGCGGGGTCAAGTAACACAGGTGACTCGTTTTAACACACTGGCAAATGAGCGGTGCAGCGGCCAACACACGAGCAAATAGAACAGGATAGCATTTCCTACCTTAGTGGCCAGAAGACCTCTCATTAGTGCGCTCCAACTGTGTCCAAAGCCATTAGAACGTCCCTTTTATTTTTTATCAATGCCCGCTTTCTCTTTCTGATTTATATAACTTGGAACCATAAAGCCCTTCTATCAGGATCTTTTTTAGGACATGGCAGGGGAACAAATCGGAGATCAGCTTTTTTGGATTTACTGCTGCTGCAACCACCTACACAGCAACTCTTCAGCACAACGTTAATAATTTAAACCGGTTTGTTTAAAGTAGAACTTTGGAGACATGTTTCAACTTCCTCTGTTTACGCTGTTGCCATCTATGTGGGACGCAGCATTGTTTTCCCCGAAAAAGGGGCACGGTGATGAGAGCCTGCTCTGGATGAAGTTTATGTTTAGAAGTTCATAAAAGAGTTTTTAACACATTTAATTCAGATCCCAAACAAACGATAGGTTTGTTTGCAAACCATCCTAGTTGTTATCTCTACCTATCTCTATCAGTGAGCTCTTTACTTATTTACCATTTTGCCCAGGAGTTATAAACCAGTAACTGACAGACATATTTTAAGCTTAAGAAAACAGAATTTCAACATTTTGTCACTGCCTTTGTTTTTTTTTTGAATACTCATGTGACAAACAGTTTTCGTCACTACTACTTCTGATTGAACACCTTAATGCTGTAAGAGTATACAATAGATTAGACTGATACAATACTTTACTGTGTTAATGTAGCCTGTATCACAGCTTTCCCTGTTCAGCACTATCTACTATCTACTACTTCTCATATTATGCGGTTTGGTATAGTGTACATACCATCCCTACACACTAATATGTCTGTTTTATGTGCAATAACAGCATTATATCAATTAGGTCACAGAATTAATCACTGCAACAACCAGAGTGTCTCTGACTTCACACCAGAAGCTCTTTGAGCTTTTTTCCTCGTAAAATTTGCATTCTTCAAAGACATTCAGAAGTTGTTTTTACAACGATTCGAACGCAGAGAAAAATATTTTTGCATTTTGAGTGTTTTAAATGAAATTTTGCAAGGATCCTTAGAAGTAATCTGCTGTACATAATTTTTGAACCTTGAGTTTGTTCCGCTGTGAAGACTAATCTTTAGTCCAATATTACAAGAAGGAGACAATAACAACACTAAATCCTCAGAAATTTTCTCCCCTCTTTTCATGAATGCCCATGCTTATCTTTAACATGCAGGTTTGCATAGTTCTACTTGGAGGCTCCTTTTCACCACAGTCATAAACAAAGAACCAAGAGTCATTTAACACTTCTTTAGGAATTACCATTTCAGCTTTTCAGGGAGCATTTTCCCCCTCAGACGAAAGCCTTTCTACATTTGAGGATTTGTAAGTCACAACTGTGAAATACAGCTGAAACATGTTATAAATGAAACTAATGGAGGTTGGCCGCTAGAACAGCCAACGACAAACACTCAGCTCTATTAGTATGTAGCTCATGAGTCTGTGGGACTGGGATGCGGTTTTATATTCTATGGTCTCACACTGCTGCTTTCAGCAAACAGTCCACCATTATTCGGTGTGACAAGAGAGCAAACACTGTGCATTCAGGGGTCAAGAAAAAGAACGCCCCCCCCTCTCTTTATCAAGTCCCTTCATCCTGCATCCTTATGTTGCTTTGTTTTCTCTCACATTTTCACACTCCCCCTTGTATCTCCTTGTTATTTCACTAACTCTGTTCTTCTCTATTCAGTCACCAGCAGCATTAGAGAGTGGAGGTATAAGACATCCTCATGTAACAATGCAATCATTTCAGCCCCTGAGATAGAGACAGATTTTTCTCTTAATGAGCTCATTTCTTTAGGCAGGGAGTGTCTGACATTTTCTTTTATTATTTAAAGATAAGCTCAAAAGGGGCGACACATTATTTTACAACTTCCTATTAAGGAAGGTATTAATGGGTTCATATATTATGTTTAAATGGTTATAGATATATTTTACAGGTTTCCTCTTTTATTCATCTTAAAGAAGATTTTCCAAAGCTACTCTAGTAACTTTGGCCTTGTGGCTGTTGTATTGTACATAATTGACTGGTAATGAGCGAGAAACTCTTGAGTTTAAATCCACAATGACCTTTACATGTGAATTCTAGAGAAAACCCTGCAGCTGCTAATTCAGCCTTTTGTTGTTATTTCCCCTGCTATTGAGAGTTCAGGCTTTTGCTCTCTAAACCGTGTGGCTGACTGTTAATTAAGACACTCGAGGCTGCATCCTCTTTGACAGACAGGAATGCCATTCAAGGGCAATCAAGGAATACTTTGTCTGACCTCACCTACACAATCGAAACAAGCTAAGCCCTCAGCAACGACTTTTATACCTCTTTTGGATGGGTTCCGAAACTCGAGGTCGGCAAATTGATTTTTTTACTCGCTTGTACAGAGATACAGGAGAGTTTGGCTTTTCATCTTTTCAGTTTTCAGCCCATAGTTGTCATCCTGCTGAATAAGGCTGGACAACAAAATGTTTCTTACACTCTGGATGTCAATGGAATATAAAGTATTCAGATGTGCCATATGTATTTAATGGTGGGTTGAGAATTCGTTCTGACCTTTTTATGTCTCCGTGTTGGACAGATGACGGAGGCATTATGTTTTGGGGTCCATCCGTCCCATTCTTGTGAACGCAATATCTCATGAACGCCTTGAGAGAATTTCTTCAAATTTGTCACAAACATCCACTTGGACTTAAGGATGATCAGATTGGAATTTGGTGGTCAAAGGTCAAGGTCACTGTGACCTCACAAAACATGTTTTTGGCCATAACTCAATAATTCATATGCTAATTATGACATTGTTTCACAAAAATGTGTAATAATGTGAAATGTGAAAAAGTCAAATGTCAACTTCACTGTGACATCATAATGTTCTGGAAAAGCACTTTTCTGACCATTATTCAACCCCGGAACAGAAGGGGAGATTGTGACCATATTTCACATTGGATCTGATATTGAATTGGTGACACTAATCTTGGGTGTCCACCTTGAAACTGTGGTGATTGTATAGATCTTCTGTGCTGCCGGGTTGAAGATGTGTGTGAAGCATCCACCTTTTAGAATTTGTAGCTTCTTTGCAGCAACATCCATCTCTGAAGCATCGTCTACTGTCATGACTACAACTTTGTATTCTATCAGAATCAGCTTTATTGGCCAAGCATGTGAACACATACAAGGAAAATACACTTAATACCTTTTATTAGATTCCTTCAAAGTCTTCACTACAAATCTTGACTGGCTGGTGGAGGCATACAACCGCGAGGCAGTATTTCTAGTTAGCTAGTTAATGATTGTAGCTTAACCAAAAAGAAGAAAATACTTTTCATACCTTGTGCCTGACCAAGTCTGTCATTTTTCCACCACTAGTGATGAAGCCATGATCGGGGATAAGTCCTGATCTTGGCTGCTTGGCAGGACACCCTGCGCCCTTGGTTGGAAATCAGCAAACCGCGACAGAGCAGATCTTCTGCAAGGGTGTGCATCCAGAGTTGGCCGCTTGCTAATCCTTAACGTGTTTGGAAAGATTCTGTTTCAACTAATGTTTCCAGGCGAGGCTAATAGGATTATACTTAAAAACCCAGGATGTTTGCACGATGTCAGTCATTTCTAGACACAGAGAAATATTGGCCCGAGCAAATATCCAAAGGGCACTAGTTTGATCTGTTTTGCTGTCCACTGATTTTTCTTTCACATCTGCACTTTGATTCACATGCTTTTTATCAATTTAGTTTTTCATGTTCCTTAATGACTTTAAAAAAACAGACGCTAAAAAACCTTCAGCTAAAGTGCTCCCAGGTGGTTTTTTTGTAGCAGATAACAAATGACGTCATCTATGGCAGTGTGTGAGGACACTGGA
The DNA here is from genome assembly GCA_038419695.1 of Scomberomorus guttatus. Lineage (NCBI taxonomy): Eukaryota > Metazoa > Chordata > Actinopteri > Scombriformes > Scombridae > Scomberomorus > Scomberomorus guttatus. Next base: position 8,223,402 of record CM076451.1, on the reverse strand, counting down.
GCGTGGAGCAGACTCCCAGGACAGAGTGACCTTTCCTTACAGTCACACTGTACAGTATTTCCTCTGCCCCGTCTCTCTCCTGGGCCACAGATAAAGGAGCCCCATCTGAAATAAGAGCTCTGGGAATTCCTCACTGCCTTTCCACACAGTAGAGGGGCCCAGGAAGAAAGTTGCAAAGCGGTTTCCACAACAACCTTGTGCTGCAATTTGGAATCAAATGCAGAAAGTGTGGGGACAGGATGAAGGTTGTCACTTTACTTAAAAGGCTTTGTCATTCCTACTGTGGAGGACAGCATTTATAAGAGCACTGAAGCACACTTTTAATTTACAGAATGCACATTGAAATCATAAACTATAAATTTAAGTGCTGTCCTTTGAATGACTTTCCGTGGATGTTGGTTAGTAAAGAACATCCACAGCATTTTCAAAATATGCCCTTGTTCCCATGAGCCATTCAGTTTTCTCTGCTCATCCAACCATCACTGTTATGTGTTGACTCTGAGCAGTGGAATTAGTAGTTTGTCAATCTCCCGTTTCAGCACTGGCCTGCATAAAGATGAATAAATGAATAAATATATATCTGTTAAGTAGGAGAAAAATTGATCATGCTTAGTAGACAATGAACTGTGCTCCACAAAACAACAAAAATCTGAATTTAAAACTTCAGCAAAACCAGCATAAGTTCTGAGTGTACACAGTAGGTGTAATATGTAACAACTTCATTCCTTCTGCATTTATTATCCTGTATTCATAAAAAACACCCTCTAAACAGTTTTTGCAAATGTTCATTCAAGATATTTAACTGAAAATTTGAAAGAAAGTATTTCCATCTGTTGAATTTCAAATTTGGAAAAGGTAGTGAGGGTTTAACCACCTCTATAGTTGTAGTTCAGATGTTAATCTCAAAGGACTTTCCCTGCTGAGAGCAAAGCCTTGCTTGCTTTAAGCCTTGCATGGCTCTCTGACCCGGCACTTTTGTTCAGAAGCGCCTTTGGCCTTTCTTTCAGGCACCTCAAATGTCGCCTCAGAGTGACCACTATGTCAGACTGGACACAGAGGCGGCAACAGCCAGAATGGACCCTGCAGAGCGGCCAAATTTACGGCAGACTAGTTCCCTGAAAGGCTGTGCTGGTAGAAAAGGGTTTAGGGCCTGTGAAATCATAACAGTTCTAAATCTTTCAAGCCATGGCCAACTCCCCACTCGTTACTGCTGATACAAGGCTTAGGGTGATTAGACCATATAGCTCTCTCTCTCTGCTCTGCCATGTGCTTTCTTTCCCTCAACAGGATTATCATATCCTTTTTCCCTTAATTGGAGAGGTGAAAAATATGCTGGTATGGTCTGGTACATTATGGAACCGAAAGAAAACTCATTTTAGAGTTAGTATTAGGTGATGATGGGATTTGTTTATATTTGTCACAGATTTTTCCAAGAACATTAGTTCATATTGATTTTTCTCTGACTTGAAGCCATCTTACCTCTGTGTCTCACATTTTTTTGCTCAAGACGCAGCATCAAGCCATTTAAAAAAATCCTTCTACCATAAAAAATTGAAAACTTACAAGATTAAAAGATTAAAGCCCTGCTAACACCCCTTAGACACCGCAGTGTTCATCACACCCCACAATACAGAAGTCTTTGAGGGAACAGTGTATTTACATTTTTTTATTCTTTGAGTCTTGTGTGGCAACAAATTTTAAGTTTGTCATTTTTATTGTTGTTTGTCTTGTAACTTGTAAAAACCCATTGTACACGTCCCGCTCAGCACCAAACAGACACAGTTAGTGACTATAGCGAAGTGTGAACATACGTGGCTGCTGGAGTCGAGCATTTAGCAGCTAAAAAGACTTTTCTCAGGAGAGCTAAAAGAAACATAGACAAGAGAATATTAGAAACTCAAATCCAAATGAACGGTAATGTTGTTCTGTATTTGTAAATAATCAATTGTTTGGCAACAAGCTCACCATATCAGATTAAAAGGTGATGATATATCAGTGTTGTGCTCACAACTTGTCTCCGCCAAGTGGCCAAAAATCAGTTATTACTGGTTTAAATGCGGTATTTACATGCATTTAAATAAATTGAGTGTGGACCTGGAATTTTAGCTTTCCCCTTTTAAAAAAGTAAAATTTGAAGTTTATTGGAAACAGGAACTAACTATTGGTCCTTTTAGACTTCCAGTCTCCTTTAATTGGAGCGTTAAAGAGTAAAAAGTAAAATCTCTGGCCTGTGAGCATATTGCTGGTCCTGTGCACAATTTTTTATCTATCTCTGTAATATCTTTTTTGGCATTTTACTGCTACAATAGACTACAGTTATTGCAGATCATTGAAATTGCACACAAAGTCCATTTGCAGTATATGATCATTAAGTATTTTTAGATGTATTGTGTCTGTGGAACAAGACTCGCTGGCTAGTCCCAATTTATCCGCCCTAATCAGCGTGATGCTGGCTCTGTGGGCAAAGGGCCGCCGGTCTGTCTGCTTGGCTGAATGAACAGACGAGGGTCCACAGGGCATCGTGGCCCCACGATGCTTGACAGTGACCAAATAAGGCCGTCTGCAACATGTATGCAGGGAGGAGACAAGGGCACTAAGTTGGCACAGCCAAGCCTCCCACATTCTTTGGCTTCTCTCAAAAGGCTTCTGCCCCTCATGACACATCCACCAAGTTAGTGGACAGCGCTTGTGTTTAGCAGTGCAGCTGCATGTACTGGACAAGGGCTTTTGTGAAGGGCTGATTATGGTTAAGTGGTTAAAATATTATATGTCTTACTTAAATTTTAGGCACTTTGCTGACACTATTATTTAGAGGGACTTTTTTATTGCAAAAAACTTTTCAACTTTTTTTTATCACAAACGTTACAAGAAACCAACAAGATGAGAGCAGGCAGGCGGTCAATTAATTCAGTGAATAAATTAAGATTATTAGCTCTGGTTTTGTAGGACTCCTGCTATTACCATATGATTTTAACGATATGGATATTATGTAGAAATACAGTCTAATGGTTAATGTACCTGTTATGAGCAGCTTATGCTTGCAGTGACTGCAGGTGATGTATGTTGCTGCACTGAACTGCACAGCAGTGCACAGACCTGAACATTAGAGATACTGATATTGTCCACTAAATTCTGTCTCAGTGCTGTGAGTGCTAGTGAAAGATTAACTCTGGTGTTTTCCTTGGGGCCTCTTTGAAGTGGACTTACTCCAACCCCTGCTTATCTTAATTAGAAAGAAATCTGGAGGAGTGAAGTGGTCCTCTGGAAACGAGCACCTTCACTCCCCAGCTCCCCGAAGGCCACTGCAGCTATACCAGGACTTTAATGCCTCCTAAACTCAATATTTGCTCATGTCATGATGGGACTGTATGTAGTATAAACTGTGAACATAAATTATTTCCTTTGAGATTTGAAAGCACTGCTTCGGGATCTATCCTTTTTAGACCTAGCTGGATATGAAAAATGAATAATTGATAGATCCACTTTATGTTTGTGAATACTATCACTGTTGTCACTGTAGCCACAAGTCAAACAGGTGTTTAATGCGATTCATCTTGAAAGGGACAGCTGCCTCTTTGAGGCTTAGTTTGATGTCTGGGCCGTTTCTTCAGTGTCATGTAAATAATGATGCAAAACACATCACTAATTAATGCTGTTATCGAAATGTGTGAGGCATTTGGGATGAATCCTACCGTTAAATAGTCCTGGAATGTCCCTGCCTGAGTGTTTGATTATAGAGAGATGATGCATAAATAGTTTATTTTCTCCATTTTCTAGAATTATGCTTCAGATCAAGTGTATAAATGGCGTCATAACGATTACAAAGCCTGTGTGTGAATTCAGATAAATAGCCAAGACCCTTCTCTGTTTCCATTACCTCAGAGGAGGACAGGCTCCTTCACGACTCAGAGATCACACATGCAGTGTTTACCAGTGGCATGCGTGCCATGCTGCTGGCTTTAATCCAAATGGAGTAGGGAGGTCCTGTCATACACAGGTCGCCTGTCTCCAGAAGACTGATGTGGAACACACAGGAAGCAAAAATCCTCCACTGTGGTAGACCTCAACAATGCATGAGTTATTAAATGTGTCATTTGAGACATTTCTATTTAAAAAAATACACATATTCTTTGTGTGGCTCTGTTGCTAGCTGAAACAACACAATGGCAAATCAGCCTTTACATTTGCAGTATTTGCTGCTTTAAACACAGTGTTGTGCCAAAAGTTGTTTACCCTAAAAAACTGTGAACACATTATTTTAGGTCTTAGATTGAATTCTTATCGCTAGCTTTCCAAACAGTAACAAATATCATGCTTGTTTGTGATTTTATTATGTATGTCGAATTTAATCTGCCAGCATCTGCTATGGTATACTTGTCATTTATTCCCTCCTGATAATCTTGCTGTAAGCGATGCAAATTTTGATACAACATTCATGAACCACATTACATTACTATCAGTAGTAATAGCAGCTTATTTGGAATAAACAGGAACTGGGTTATTCATGTGAGCAGTCGTTTGATGGCTGCATGGACCCACAAAATAGCACCAACTATAGAAACTCAAAAAGTGAGAGCAAGTCTTCCAGCTAGACTATGTGATTATTATTAGATCTACCATGTTTCACCAATTAAAAGAATTTAACGGATGGAATTTTTTTTAAAGTTGAGAATGAAACAATGCACACACATCTGTGTTGAACTGGTGCCTCTGAATTTAAAATAAACCCCAAAAACGTCCCTTTTGAAACAGAGAAAGAAATTCTGTATTCATGAAAATTTCATGAAATGTATACAACTAAATGATTCAAACATTTTGCTCATTTTGCACGAGAGAGAGAAAACAGAGCAGATTCTTGTCTCGTTTCTTCACACTCTCTGCAGCCTTTTGTCCCAATTACAGCTCAGTGTTGACATCACAGAATCTGTCTGAAGTTCGCTCTGAACTGCATCTATAAGTTCAAGGAACATCCGCATCTGTTTTATATATTTTTTCTTCTCTTCAAGATTTTTGATGAAGGCCATTAGTGTGGATAATCAGAACTGCAAAGATAAATTAGAGAAAGGTGTGTTTCTGTAGTATCTCGCTAGATTCTTCAACTAAATGATTTAAACAAGTTGGTGATTTTAAAAGAGATGAGAGTCACACTGACTTTGTCCTTTTTCCTAGTTAAGGGGTCCATGTTATCAAAAAGCGTCTGTCTGGGACATTCAGACAAAAATGGGAAATATGTAGACTCTTAGACCAAAGGAAAGAGATTTGAACAGGTGCAGAGAAGATTGTGCACACACTCAGACACGCAAACTTGTAAATGCACACACCCTCACACATAATAAAACACCCAGGGTGAATGCGTATAGGTCTCACCGTGCCCATTAAGAAAGGAAATGGAAACAGTGGAGCAGTCATCTGGACGTGACAGTTTTACTGACCGTAACACCCAGGGTGACCCTTAGTGGTGCCTAACGCAAACAAAAGCAACACTCTGAAATCACTGAACCACTGTCCCTGCACCCTCCCGGCAGTTTCACTTTTATTCCACCACTTTCAGAGCTGCCAGATGTTTAGTGGCTCAGTCAACTGGATCTCACTATCTTCATCCGCTATGGCAGCAGGCAGCAACTCTGTGTGGGCTGGTGGATGCATGTGGATTTTTAGGAACCAATGAATAATTATTTAGACTGCTAGTCAGAGCTCTAGAAATGACAACATTAAAGTCTGCTGTGGTTTCTGTATGAGTCAGTGTGCGTACATCTTTGCACATTTTTTTTCTTTTTATCAGTGTTTGTGTATCTGCCTGTATTTGATGCCCGTGTGTGCGTGTGCTGCTTTGACTCTTTATGGTCAAACGGTAGCAGCGATGCCCTCCAGGACTGTAGCCTCTGCCTTTGAATCCAACTTCAAAAGGAAAGGATAAAATAACCCAGTTCAGACAGGAAACAGACACCTTTTATCTTAATTAGAAATGAAGCAATTAGACGGCACAAACCCTATTCCTTTTGCATAAGGGCTGTACACCCCTCATACCTCCCACTGAGTGCTGGCTAGGAGTCTCAAAGTCAAGTCCTGAAGGTATCCAAGAAATACTTCTAATAAGGGGTATCCAAAATTGCTGTACCATCCCAGAGACAAATAGATATGCTAATATTCAAAACATGTTTTGGTTTGTTAAGTCCCGGTTGGGCTATTTGACTTTGTGTTTTCCCATGCTCTATGGCGAGTTCTAACTGAATTAACTGTTTTAACTGCAGGAGGCAACAAACTGAAGAACCAGCAGTTTCGTCTGAACTGGGCTTGGATCTCTTTAGAGAAGGAACACTACGTGGTGGATGAAGAGGTCAAGTTCCTGGAGGTGGTGCTAAAACGTCGGGGCTACTTGGGGGAGACCTCGTTCGTTAGTAAGTAGATACCTTCTTATTTCTATCAAGTCATTAAGGTTAATGATCCAGTCCAATGTGACATAGAATACCCATTATTATTTCTTACATTTCTATTTTAAGAGAGAAAGGTTTCATCTTGATCTGGATCCAGATCTGCACCAAAATATGCAGAATAAGTAGCCTAAATAAATATATTATAATACATAATCGTTTTGTTTGTTTCTATTTTGTTTTCATTCAACAAGTACAGTAGATCTTAAGAAAATAGACAAATGTAGACAAATCTTCTTTAAAAAATTCCTCGTTCCACATGACAAACTCCACAAAGTAACAGCAAGACAGACAAAGTGATGAAAAACATAACCCCTTGACAGAAGACCATTTTTATCTGCCTTTTTTTTTTTTTACATTTTAGAACACTTACTGTGTGTTTGCTTAAAGCAGAGTGCCAGAGGCCTGCATGTTGACAGACAACTAGACACACACACACACTCTCTCTGATATAGGACAACCCTAAGGCTGGCCCAGGCACCCTTTAGGGTCACACAGGTTATGACCTCTCACCCCTCTCCTCCAGCCAGTATTTACGTTCCAATCACACAATAGCACGTCAATCCCCTAGAGACCGCCTATGCACATGAGAAAGGTCACCCAAAGTTGGTGGCCTCAGAAAAGCGCCACTCTAAATGTTAGTCAAGGCAATTTACTGGCCGGAACTAAACGAACAATAACTGTTAACACTGTTAAAAAAAACGAGCTGCTGTATTTGAGTTTATGAGTGGCAGGAATTCTTAACACTGGCACCAATGGCCTTTTTTAGTGCTTCCATTTATTATGTCTGTAAAAATGAGGTGTAATTAAAATGACTTGATGTTAAAGGTCAAATCCTGTAGGATAATTTATTGTACTGTCGCCTGTATCTTTGTATGCCTCTAACTAATGAAACATCTCTGAGGTGATATGCAAATTTTGCTGACCTTTATAATGCCTGCAGAGTATATCTACTGTCAGTGATTCAGTGAAATGAAACAATTATAAATCCTTTGGCAGATCATCATGTACTGCAGGCAGATATAGATAGACAGTAATTCACAGTAAGAAGTAAATAATTTTACACTTATATATAATACACTTACATTTTATTGTTCACACTGATAAGGTGCAAGAACAAAAGAAACGGAAAATGAAAAATCAACTGAAATGCCTGTGCGATGACCCCTGCGATTTCTTAGCAAATATTTAATATTTTATATTAAACAACAAAATAATATATCTTGTATAAGGAGCTCGGGCAAATAATCAAACAATTGTCCTTTGTTTTGATTTTCTGGAGCATCACTACTGTTTTATTCATGGTTGCATTACAAATTAAAGAAGCGCTATTTTGAACTTTGGATGCACTCTGGGTTCAATGCCCAGAGAAAACATGCCTTGCATTTTCATAATGTCAGAAATTACTGTGTGTGCTTTTAAATCCAAACCACAGCTTTTCAAAGTGCACTTTTTTTCTGATTGAGGCAGAATGAAGGGGAATGATAATGAACGAGGGAGGATGACATACCTCTCCCTGCTGGTGATAGAAAGCACATAAAGCCAACCATAACCATTTTGTTTTCACAATGCCCTCAAAGTACCACGAGCAATAAAGTTTCTCTTTCTAAATACATGTGTTGAAACCCGTTTTGTCCATTTCTCATTACAGTAAGTGAGCACATGTTTGCATCCTCAGGCAGCAATTCTTTGATCATACACCACACTGCTCTCTTTTTGTCAGTCTTATCAAAAAGCCATGGAAACATTTCTTTTTAACTTCCAGCCAAGTAAAACATGCGCAGACCTAACTAAATGATTCAACAGAAACAAATTTTACATACCATTACATTAACGTCTATTGTAATACACCTTTCGCCCTTTTTCTGCCACGTTTCAGCTGTAACACAAACCTCCTGAAGCTCCCGAAAGCAACACAATTTCATGGCAGGCTTTAATAATTAACTATGGCAGTGTTTCCCTTAGGTTGACTGCTTTTCAGGGGGCATGTTATTTATTTAACATAAATAAAATATTTTGTTTCTTTCACGGGGGCAGGGGGTCCCGTTGGGGGGGTTAGCCGCCCCTCCAAGGCAATGGCAGGGGAAACAATGTATGGTTTTAGTTAGAAACATGTTACCTAAGAAATTATTATTTTGGACATATTCTATTATACATACTTCAACAGCATATCTGCGGCATTTCCACTGCAGGTGCACTAACAACCAATATCCTGTCTCAGTAAGGTGGTATCATCATTTGCAGTTTCCCTCTTCCTCTGCTGCAGTGAGGATAGGAGAGCAAAAACAACAAAAATGGTTTTGATTAAGCAGCATAAACAGGCTGCCAGAGCAGCCTGACAATTCAAGCCACCCATCTGCCTCAATGTTGCGATGAGCGACTGAGCTCAGGCCAGTGCCTTCTCGTGAAGACTGGAGATATCTCCTCCTGCCCAGCCCTGCCTGAGTGAATACTGATCAGAGGAGCCCACTGGCGGTCTGCTGCTTCACTGGTCAATGTGCACAGTGCAGGTGGCACTCAGCCTCAGAGTGACTGCTGTGATGAGGGCCATCCAATCCAGGCACTGTGCAGGAGATAGAGTTAGGAGCAAATTATACTCTCTCCTCTCCTAGCTTTGAAGACTGCTGATTTTTCAAGCTCCATTGAGCTTGACCATTTTATCTCAGCACATATGGGCAAGGGCCTTTTCCTTCTGTCCGTACTTGCATATCAAAGCTCACTTTTTATTTTCATCAAAGAACAGAATGGTAATTTTCTCAAAAAACCCAAACTCATGCATTTCTCAATCTGTTGTCTATTGAAGATCTTGTGTGTAGTCCTGATGCAATATTCCAGTTTTTCTCTTTTCTTTCTTCCTCCCTCAGCTGTGAACAAAGTTCCTGTTCCAGTGCTTCATTTATCCAGTAATTTCTTGTTTTCTACATTTGTGGCAGCCTGCAGGATTGCCTTGTGGTGTGCAGCCATTCTATTTACTGCCACACTCCTGCTGCGTATTGTGTGGCCAGTTAACAAAGACAATGGAGAGGCTGTGTGACATTTCACCGGCTCTAGTGGTCATGCTCAACAGGATTCCTGCCAGTGTCACAACAATAGTAACTGTAGGCCCCATCAAACAGCTCACATGCTGAAGGTCATACGACGCAAGTCAGCCTCCAACCACTGCTGCTGAGACCAGACTGACATGAAGGATAATTGGCTTTATTCCCACCATAGCCATTTGAAACACTTGGGGTGGGAAACTGCAACCAGTAGATTGGCATATATTGAGGGGTTAGACCAACTGGGGTGTGACATTTTCCTGGTTTTATAAGAGATGGAAAAACAGTAGATTAAATGTATCTTTTTTATTGATAAGTTATAAAATCATTCAGTTATACAGATATTACGATTCACAGAATGTAAGAAAACATTTGTTTATTCAAAGATAATTATGAAAAATGTATGTTGCAAGTACCAGTTCATTCTCTTATGTGGCTGATGTATGCAATGCTCACAGGTTTTGCAGATTTTTATGGTAATAACCTGTTTTTTTCCAATGTCCTTCCTAAGGTATTGGCACCAAGGATGGCACTGCAGAAAAGGACAAAGATTTCCGGGGAAAATCTCAGAAACAGGTGCAGTTCAATCCGGGCCAGACCACGGCCACCTGGAAGGTCCGGATCCTGTCAGATAGCGAGTATGAGGTGTCAGAGACCTTCCAGATCATTCTGTCTGAGCCTGTGATGGCAGCCCTTGAATTCCCAGAGGTTGCTACTGTGGAGATCCTGGACCCTGATGATGGTCAGTGATTATTTCACTTGTTAGCAGCACTCACTGACGATTGCGCAACATTTTTAGTGAATTTAAAGGGGACCTATTATGCTAATTTTCAGCTCTATATTTTTATTCTGGGATCTTATACTGGCCCTTTATGCAGCCCCTCAGTTTAGCCTCTGTCTGAAACAGGCAGTCTTAGCTCCTGTCTCTTTAAGGACCCCTCCTGATGAGCCCACTCTGTTCTGATTGGCCAGCTTTCCAGAAGCCTGCCGAGGGGCAGCCGTATCAGAGTCGTGTTAAGTTACCACAGATGAAAACCCAACATTTCCTGCTTTACTGCTTCATATTAAAAGCTTTTAAATGACTAAATAACAGGAGGGGTTTACCTCATTTTTTGAAACTTTGGCCACATTTAATATGAACGTCTGACATTGTAACATTATATATATGACAGAAAACAAGGAAAGGCATAATAGGTCCCTTTTAAATAAGTGGAGCTACAATGGAGTTTGACATCAACATTTTTCAACCATTTGAAATATCAGTCAGCGTTTGATGTCACATGTCGTAAATCAAAGAGCAACCCACCATTACACAGATGTTCAACAGTTACATGGACAGACATCCATTGCAGAGGATATCAGTTATATTTTGAATAAGGGGTGCAGCTTCAATGACCGACACACCTTTAACAAACTAGTTTGCCCTTTTGAATGCCAGCAACAAATACATAGTGCAGTACATATCCCTTCTCCGGGGCTAAGAACATAGAAAATTTCTAAAGAGAATACGACATGCATTTTATGGAAAGGAGGTACACTAAAATGATGGACAAGTCATAAAAGTAGGCTACATCTCAAGGAATGCACAGAATTTTACGAATCACTGTAAGAGTATCTGAAGGTGGGTCTTTGTTCTAGCAGCAGAGAGTTCAGTTTAGGAATACTTCAGTCCTCATACCCGCTGTTTCATGTTTTGGGGATTGATCAGGGAAATGCTTCTGTCCATCTGCCTAAGGGCATCAGAGCACATAATATTTTAAGTATAACATTAATTCTTATATTAAAGACTGAAAACTGAGAGGAACTATCGTCTTGAGCCCAGCTTGTTTATGAAAATACAAAATAAGTAAAAAGCAAACCACTTTTAATGGCAGTACTTTCTCTCCGTAGATAAACAAGGTCAAATGGATACAGAGACAACCACGCTGACTTCCCTTGCATGTGAAATGATTATAATGTAAATATGGGAGAAGCGCTACTAGAACAGATGAAAGGTGTTTCTGAAAACAGCTTTATAGAGCTGAGATAGAGAACTCTATAATATAAATATGGATAACACTTCTCCTTCATCCCATAGGGCTTCATTGAGAGAAAAGGAAGAATTTGCTGCCAACAATTTATGCTAATTAATATGCTCAGTTAGAACTTTGTTTCACAAAATATCAGTCTCTAGAGGGAAATCAACAAAACTGCCAGCTATCTCTCTGCGAGATGTGAAATTCTATTTTTGTTTACTTATGCCTTGAACAGGCATTGTCTTTCTGCAGCCATATGTCTATTATCATATCATTTAACAGGTCATGGTTTCTAAAGTTTGAATGTATTTTAAGGTTGAATAAACTCGAATAAACTTGTTTCTTTTACTATAAGCAGAGAAATTGCATGGCCCGGGGGCTGCCACCATTCAATGGTGAAAAACATATTTTTTTCAGACCAGACTGACTGAAGTGGCTCAGATTGGAAACAGCTGAGTGTTAGGAACAAGAAGCCAAGAGTAGTTATGTTGTCCTATGGAAATGTTTGCATGTTCCTCAAGATGGAGAAGGACAGGACAAGTGCTGTTGACTTACCAAGGCCTTGTTAATGTGTGCGACCATGATGCTCAATGAGAATGGTACAAAGCTTCTCTCTGAGCTTTGTAGATTTCATGGTTGAAATGTTGCAAGCTCATTACCTTTCTGATTGCCATACAAAGTTTAGAGAAGGAAGGAGACAGAGAGATGCCAGTCAAACTGTCAAGCAAAAAAACTAATGGTTTAACGTGTCTCCGCTTGAAACAAGAATGAACACACCTTTTTATTCTAGCAAGTTCATGCAGGCAATTAACAATAGACTTCTTAAAAGGACAACAGCTATGTGAGACAAAGATTTGTACATGTTATTTATAATTCTTTATGGAATTCTTAAGCAGCATTATCTTATGTATAACATTTTCCACATCCGTGTGTATCACTTACTAGGTCAATAATCAGTGCTGTCTTTTTCTTTGTTATGCTGTGTGTTATGTTAGCTGACTATAGGTTGGAATATTTGCTGTTGATGAATAAACAGTAGATAGTGGTTTTTGATAAAACATGATGAAAGCACCATCAGCAGAGCTGTAATGAGTCACTGGTCCCAGAGCGCAGGCTGCAAGCCTTCTTCTTCTTCTTATTATTGTTATTATTATGTTTTCAGATGCAAATAATGTCACATATGATTTTCTTCATCTCTGATCATTCAGTTGAGTTCAGTTCACGTTTAATTTGCAAGAAAACTGATCATACACAGAAACCAAAAGTCAGATAAGATTATTGATTATTATATGGTATTCAACTCAAATAATATTAACGCATTTTGTCAAAGTGATGATCTGATATATTGATGTTTGATTTTCCTCTGATACAGAGTCAACAGTGTTCATTCCCTCAGCTGTGTACAACATAGAAGAAGACATTGGTGAGCTGCTTATCCCTGTGCGCAGGAGTGGTGATATCAGTCAGGAGCTCATGGTCATCTGCTACACCCAGCAAGGTAAATCAACAGCTGTGTGTTGAAGTTTAAACTGTAAAGTGGTGAACTATGTGTATTTTTAGGAACAGATACAATGATTCAAGTGACAAAGAGTAACCGGAACGAAGTGCTAGTTATTCCTAGCGCTCCTCTCACTCATGTGGACCCCTATACTTATCATTCATTCTGATCAGCTTTCTTCTTTGAAATTGGATCTAGACTGTGGCTGAGCAGATGTTGAATGAAGCAAAAAAGAAAAACAAAAAAAACTGAGAACTGAGAATTGCCAATAATACCTTTCACACGGTTTTGTCTGCTCAATGTATGAAGGAGTTTTATTCTTGCACATCAAAAGCAGGTGAAAAGTGACAGTAGAGAAACACATATGCTGGTCTTTCATTATTGATTGACAGCTATTCAATTGTCACATGATGTAACCTTTAAAACTTTAAAAAAAAAGTGATTTTTTTATTTGAAAAAAATATACTGTATTTTAAGTTGCTTAACTGCTTTCTTCAATTCTGTTTTCTGTCCACTTAGTTTCAGCCACAGGCACAGTCCCCACCACGGTGCTGTCCTACTCTGATTACATCTCCAGGCCTGAGGACCATCACAGCATGCTGCGCTTCTACAAGGGAGAGGTGGAGAAATCCTGCCGAGTTGTGATCATTGATGACTCCCTGTATGAAGATGAGGAGAGCTTCAATGTCACCCTCAGCATGCCCATGGGGGGCCGTCTGAGCTCAGAGTTCCCCACAGCCAGAATCACTATCATACCCGATATGGATGACGGTAAGATCACATTTCACCAATCATCAAGTGTGAAATGGAATGCAATATAGTTTCAAGGAGTCTGTGCACTACACAGAATTAAAGGGCTTTGAATTTGAATTTATTGAAAGGAGAGCCCCTTGAGATGTAGCATCTCATTTTCAAGGGGGTCCTATAGAGACAAAAATACAAAATTATAAAACACATACAAACAAAAACAGCATTACATAACAAACATACACTGCAAATACACAGATACAGACAGCTCACTTGCCCTCTCCCACCCACATCCCAGCCCTCAGCTGTTGTACAAGAAGAATTGGACATAATGACCTGGATAATAAATCAATTACATCAGCATAAAGAGCAGTTGAGGCAGTTGGTCTTCAGTTTATTTGTGCTATAAATAAACTGAAGACCAACTGCTTCAAGATTTTAAGAACACACAAATTAAAGGCATTAATAGGTTGTTTTAAGATGAGAAAATAAAGATGTCCTGAAGCAGCAGAAACAGGTAATAAATCTCAGATTATTACTGAGATTAGTCCAGTCCGACTTCTTTGGAAATTCTGGGGTGAAAAAAAAGGGATATTGCATATGTCTGAGTGGATATGAAGATCTACATGGATAAAAAAAAACTGTTTCAAATAGGAAGGACAATTAAAGTAAACACATCTGAAGATGAACTGATCCTACTGAAATTGCCTTTGAGCTTTAGGCTGCAACCAATTAAGTGATTCATACATGAAACAATTGTGACTTCTATATGGACACCTCAAAACAAATCTACATAGAGAATTATATACAACATTAAGGGGTTTTTATTATTGAATCACTTTGTGGTGTATAGACAAGGCTTTTTGTGCTTTTTTCTTTCACTTCTAAAGGTTTTTAATTTCTGATCCAGACCTCAAGAAAAGGCAGCATGAATTTGTTTAATGGTTAGAAGGGCTTTTATCTGAGCTAGTTGGAGGTGTTACTGTATTTGTGTAATCTCTTATTGTATACATGTACTGGATGAAAATTAGTTTTAAAAAGTAAAAACTGCAAGTTGCAATATTGCAAACATTTTTTGCTGCATAAACTGATCCAAGGAGATTTAGGGTCCTGCTTTCCTGCTGGCTCAAGGCCAGCGCCAGAGTAAACGCAGTCTTTATGCAGTTTTCCTCCGGCGCAAGTCTATGTTTTTGTATCTGTGCCTGTTTGGTTACTTCCTGGCAACAACAGAGTGCACAAGGAGCAGGAGGAGAGGCGCAGATGAGGCTGTGTTTATGCAGATTAGGCGGCGCAGTAAAATTTTGGTGCTCATTTTGGCATGAAATTGCGTTCGTGATATAACGGTGCTCAGACCACCTCTTATCACAAACACAGACACAGGGCAAATTTCATGGCTTCAGTTGGTAGAGGCACAAGCACACAGATGTCTCCAAATAAAACACCTTTCATTTATGTTAATTTTGCCCATTTCAGTTTGCTACACATTTTTTCATCTGCTGCAGATTGACATGAGAATCAAAACACATTTTTTAAGGAAGATTCTTACTAATATTATAATCCACATGAGCTTAATCCGATGGCCCGATGTTCAGAAATACGTTCTGTTGGATGAGTTTCTCACAACAACTTGTAGAATCTTGGATCTTTCCTATGTTTCTTAAGCAGCTGTAGTCATCACACATGAGCTAGAATTATACTTGTGTTTCATCTACTGTCTCTGATTTGAGAGAGAGGCTGTTCATCATTTTATGCACAGATGGCACAGCAGAGGTAACTTCATTTAAATCTTCCAACACGGCGACAGGTTCGGTCAGGATCTACGCTAATTAATGTTCTGTATTTTATAAACATCAGACTGGAAAGCTGTTACTCACAGATTCCAAATTTAACAATAAAATAATTTGAACTAACGCGTCTGTTCTCAGGATACGTCCTGAGCTTCTTCAAATCTGTCCAGACATTTTTATTATGCCTCCGCGCCAGCGACAGCTGTGGCCTGAGGCTTTATGTTTTTGGGTTGTCCATCCGTTCCATTCTTGTGAACGTGATATCTCAGGAACGCCTTGAGGGAATTTCTTCAAATTTGGCACAAACATCCACTTGGACTTAAGGATGAACTGATAAGATTTTTGTGGTCAAAGGTCAAGGTCACTGTGACTTCACGTCCATCCCATTCTTGTGAATGCAATATCCCAGGAACGCCTGGAGGGAATTTTATTACACCTGGCACAAACGTCCACTTAGACTCAAAGATGAGTCTCTAAGTGAAGACGGCCTGTTTATCACTGGAAAATATTCATTGGAATCATACATGTAAATATAGTGATAACTTCCATGTCTAGACATACATAGATGTTAACTGCAACTTGACCGGCTGGCGGAGGAATACAGCCGTGAGGCAGTATTTCCAGTTAAATACAAGTTCGAACTGAGTTTAGAGAGTGAAATTATCTTTTCTGTTGTTTTACGAGGATTATGACTGTGAGTTTTCAGTTTTGCTACCTGCAGTCAAGTCTTAAAATATTTGCAGTAGTCAGTTCTGTGGAGCCCATGGGTCATGGTGAGATTTTTTTTTTGTGCTCCCTCGCAATAAATTTTGCGTTCTCTCACAATACTTTTACCTTGCAATGCTTTTCTTCTTCCATTCCTTCTGAGCCATATGTCTATTTTTGCTCAGCTGCTTCCAGCGCAATGCCCCAGTATGGATCAACTCATTGAATTTTACTTTGAACTGGGCATTAAGTATGCTGATATAGTACTACTGCTCAGTAGGCATAGTTATGTAATTAGTGAAAGTAAACTTAAACAAATTCTTAGATCAAAAGGTCTCTCCAGAAGAAAGCAGTTTGGTAATCTGCAGGATGCTGTCGGTTTCATTCGTGACCACTTACTGTACTCAGGACAACAGCACGGATATAGATGGATGTATTCTGAATGTAGAGAGTATGGCCTACTAGTAACAAAAGAGGATGTCTGCTTGATTATGAAAGAGCTGGATCCCAGAGGGGTTTCACTGAAGAAAAAGAGACATCTCCAGAGGTCGAAAGGCTTGAGTTTATCATAAGAGTCAATATGCCAGAAGAAATTTGGTCCCTTTGAGAAGTAATTCCGCCTCTGGAGAGGTCCTCTTTTTCCTGTGAAACCCCTCTGGGATCCAGCTCTTTCATAATCAGGCAGACATCCTCTTTTCTTACGAGTAGGTACTTCTTACTAGTATATTAATATTTGATGTGTGCTGAATTTGTATTTTGGAACGTCAGGTGCTTCACAGAGGTGAACTCTTGTTTCAGCTGTTGCCGCGTTTAAAGGGGATGAGAGGATCTCATGTGATTGGTCATTACGGAAGCTTGCCCTGATTCCACCTGCTGATCCTGTATTCCTCCCATTAATAATGTATTCAGTCTCTCTTCCACGTTGCGCCTGGCTGAGCCTGGGTTGCGCCAACCCTGATGGTCAGGAAAATTGAAAAAAATGCACAAACCACATGGGCCATGCGCCAGGAATTAAGACTAATAGGGATCTGTGCCTATGCCCTATTTCAGGAAAATAAGGCCCATATTCAGACAGGTAGGCAGGTGGGTAGACAGACAGCAAACATGTTGGTGTGCATGTGAAATGTGTGTATTTTTTTTTTTCCTGTGTATGTTTGTGCTTGTCTGGCAATGTCTCCTGGAGAAAGCGTTTGAGTGTGTGAGCCTCCTTCCTGGGGGCAAAGCCTTTATCT
The DNA here is from genome assembly GCA_038419695.1 of Scomberomorus guttatus. Lineage (NCBI taxonomy): Eukaryota > Metazoa > Chordata > Actinopteri > Scombriformes > Scombridae > Scomberomorus > Scomberomorus guttatus. The sequence continues at coordinate 8,205,949 of CM076451.1, read as the reverse complement.
CGTATCTGCAGGCTCAGACTGGAGGGCTGATAGTCTCCCATATCTTCCTGACGCCTCTTTGTTCCCCAACACCTGACGTCCATTCCTGAGTTCCCTATCGGTCTGACAATCTCCGGAAGCACTGCTATGAAGTCAAACTCTGTGATTGCAGGCGGGCAACACCCGGCATGATTGTGGAACTGTCTTTTTTTTTTTTTTTCCTTGAATTTAAAACCTGTTTGAAGGTAGATAATTGGGGTGATGACACAATATTCAATTCAGCGTTCCATTATCTAATTGCTTGGTTTAAGTAGTCAGAAAATCATGGCCCATTGCGAAAAGAGTAGATTTTTGAATGCAATTGAAGTAAATTAGTGCAACAGGGATTTAATTTAATCTTCTCTAACTGCTCAAATTGCTTAAAAATAGTCTTCCTGCTGTAGGAGACCACTCCATTTCCTAGTGCGGAATGATGATGATGATAAATCATCTGTCTGTGAACCTGTGGTAGGCTGAGGTGTTGTCTGAGAGGCTCCTGCAGCAGCAGTTTTTAGACTGTGTAACAGGTTATTTTCCCCTCCTATTCCTGTGGGACCCAAGGCAGACACACTTCAGGTGGATTTGTTTGACCTGCTTGAGGAAGGAGGAGGGTACATGATTGGAATGTTTTCTTACTGTTGCAGCGTCCGGTGTAACCTGAGAGTGTGCACAGGGCCTTTAGACCTCCACTGCTCCTGGGTATTGACTCCAGACTTCCGAGACAGCTGCTGAGACACACATATTTTAATAGGATGTACAACAGTCGGTCTTGATGGCATTCAGTGTGCTTCAAAAATAAATGTTTCATCAATGTGGCTTAATTTCCAAACAGCGTCACAGTCTTTATAAATGGCTCTGACTCTAACGACGCAAGTCATGTGTAAAACTACCAGAGAGCTCAGGGGTTGGAGACGTTATTGATTCATGTCTATGACTGTCTGACTCAGACATATACAGAACTATCGCTTGTCATTTACATTTAGGATGAGGGTCAAGGATGTTTGAAAAACAGGGAGGATGACAAATAGAGCACATAGATGTTAGGAAGTACTACATAAGATAAGATACGCCAACCTGATGTTTGCTTCGGAAGTGGGCTCAGAAGAACAAAGGCACAGAGTTAATGGTTTAGGAAAGTACTCTAGTGGGGCACAGTTTCCTGTCAGCATGTTCATGTGCATGCATTACTGCTTTTTCATAGAGTTGTGGAAGGCACACTCTATTTTATGATTGCCCCTGCTCTGTAGAGGGTCAGGCTGTCTTATCTAAACTGCTGAGTAATCTAATTTCAATCATTTTTTCTGTAGCCTGAAAACTACATTCATTATAAAATATACTAAGAAATGTTTTCTCTACAGACATGAGACTTCTTGACATGCCTTTGCCTAAATTAGAGGTCGTCAGTGTATTATCACACAGAAACAGGAGAAAAGAGGACTCAGTGCATCATAGGATTAACTCAGACTGACAACCAGCGTTAACAGTCTGTTTATTCCTGCTTTATCTGTAATCATGTTATAGCCTCGGGCTTTGCCAATGTGGTTGAGTGACAATCATAATCTTCTTATGCATATCAGTTGTCAGAAAGCACCAAACTCACAAGGGTGCCCCTGTACAGCATGATTGTAAGGGAAAAAACTGTGCATTCTTTTGTAGAAAGGTCCTTTGTATATGTTTTATTGTTCTTCTCAAAATCTGATTCTTACTGTTTTCAAGACTTTCAGTGTGACATAGGGAGAAACAATGTCTGGAACTATTGTCTGGCAATTTGGCTCCTTATTATAATAACACAAGCACCTGAGATTTAGATCGACTGCCTGAACACACACAAAGACACACGCACACGCACACACAATATGTGTGAAGATGGTGCAGCAACACCTCCAAAGTATGATTTGGATTAAGTGCTGGAGGTGTTTAGGTTGCCAGCATCCACTGAATAGATGGAATGTGAAGAGTGTGGACAAAGAAGGTGGTGTCAAGTCTTCATATCTCCCTGAAGGAGGTGATAATGAAATGGCTTGAGCACTGATGGTGGGGTAAATGGTAAATAGCTCTGAGGAACGAAGAACAAGATGAATCTCCTGTCTGAGTAGAAAAGAGTAGAAAGGCTGCAGGAGACTCATTCCCACTTTCAGTTCACCTATCCTTCTGAGGTATTCAATTTAAGTTTGTAATCCAGGTTCCTTTTCTGAATCCCACTCCAGTATATGGAAGAGAGGCAAATGGGGGCATCACATCCTTCTTTGTCATCTCTTTTGTAGGCGTAGCTGTCCAATGGGTGTTGTACATGTGAGGAGGGAGTCGGTGCCTGGCCGAGCACCTGTCCCTGCCTGGGAGAGGTCTACAGTATGCTGGAGCTCCCCAGGAGGGCTTTCAGCAGATACAAACTTACACTACTAATATCAGCAAAAAATACATGTTGGCAGGCCAGCAAACCAGAGTAGCACAATATGATGAAATTAGAAGCCGCAGGGCACTCCCTGCTCCCTGCAAGCACACAGTCCTGGCCACCTAGGTACAAGCATGTGCAAGAAACCACACAAGTGCAGTAGGAGGTGGAGCTCGTATTGTCTGGCAAGGATCTGATGTTAAATTTATGGGAATCTAAATTGAGAATGTTCATAGACTTTGCACTCAAGTTTGCTGCACTAATAAGCGGTTTTGCAGACCTGTGCCATGGAAGAGAAGAGAATGTTTTCTTTCCAACCAAAACATTAATTTGACTAATTAGCACACCTTCACCCCCTGAGATGTGTAATTAAAAAATCAGCTTTGTTTGAAATGAAAACCAGCAGACTCTTACATGTCATACGAATTGATATTTGTGGCTCTGAAAGAGCTTTGTTGGCAACTGATCTCAGAAAAATATTCAGAAAAAAAGAAATGGGTTAAATCTTGTATGTTTACGGAAATTTTCTAAGTGTATAAAATAATACCGGTAATTGAGTACTGGAAATGTTTTGCCATTGGAAATTGGACTTTGGATGCATGTTTTAGTCTGTATGCCCTGAGTTCATTTATAGAAGTGCACTCATATGTTTTGTCTATTTATGATTTAGACAAAATCTTCTATTGTTGTATGTGTAATTTTATATTTTATATATTATCACTATGAGTCAGAGAACCCAGAAGGTCAACTGGATGATTGTGTGCATTCTGGTTGCACTACGGCTCCATCACGTCTCTGTTGAGCACAAATATTAAAGGGATAGTTCCTTTGGTATGGGGAATTGCTGACAGATTATACATTTCTATGTTCTCACAGTATATATTGTGATATCACCTAACTAAAGAAAATTATTAAAAATGAGAGATGGAAATTTCTACATCATGAATGCAAATGAAAGAAGGTAGCACAAAGTTACAGTATTCAGGTTCAATTTCCAGCTGCTGCACTTCAAGCTTGTCCAGACGCTCCAGCGAACACAATTGGCAGTCTACACTGAAGGTGGTGAGGGATCATTGTCTGCTTGCTGCACTTTCTACCCTGCTGGTTGTCAGGTTGTCTGTTCAGCAAAGGGAGAATCTTGGCTGCATCCAATCTACAATAACAGAGAAACGGCTTAACAACCTGCTTTTCCTGCACATCCACAAAGACCTGACTGATGACTTGGACATAAGCAAAGTGTAAAATAGCTTTTGCTTTGGGAGTGATAGGTGCACTCAGTACTTTAGAAAATAAGCCTAGGGGAATAAACCTCGCTCTGTTGTGGTGCCTTCTATTTGTACAGTATGTTAGTATATATTGGATGTAAAGACTCTATTTTAATACGGCATGAATTTTGATTCTCTTTCAAACTTTATTAAAAAAACATATTGACTGGTTGGTTGGTTGATTGTTTATAGTTCTCATAGTAGTTCTCATAATAGTATAGTGAAAAACATAAGGGCCTGTATCAACAGGAGCCAGGACACTCCTTTCGAGTCGAAACTTTTTAGCTGCTTGTTGGCAGAACGCTGTGCTAAAAGAAAAAAAAATGCTCCTACCATTTTGATTTGGAAGTTGAGAAGAGGGAATGGATTTCTTACCATATTTTAGTTGTACAAAAACAGTGGGCTAGGCTGAGATTGAAAGGAAGTCGATGTGAAAAAGTCAAACTCAGGTGCAAAGATTCGCCTGTTGACTCCTGCACCCCGGTCAGGTTTGTATTCATTTTATTAATTGGTCTTTTTTTTTTTTTTTTTTTTTTGAGAATATGCACCACTGAACCAAACAATAGCAACTGACCATCTCAGTTGATATGGCCCTTAAGGTGGTTCCTACTTTATTTCTAATCTTGAGGTCCTGTCTAGGAGTGTCCCTGTGCAGTTTAGACCTTAATTGTTTTTAAATTCTTTTAGTATTGTGCTTACATGTTGTATATTCCTAAACTGATAAATTACCATGCTGCAAGCCACACACATTAGACAGAGGCGGACGTGATGTGGGCAATGACAGAAACAACGAAATTGGAGAGGGCAAGGAGGTAGGAAAAAAAATGTTACTGAAAAACAAACAATTGAGAGAAGCAATCAATTAAAATCCAAATAACAAGTAAGGGCACAGCAGGAATGACACACAGCATCTAAATGACAGCAAAACACAGCTTTGAAGGAAAAAGTAAACAACAAGAGGGGGCACAAATTGACAAGGTCAATAAACCATAAAAAGGGAGTGTGGTAATTAGCAGGACACTGTGTCTGCATGTGTGCAAAAGGTTATATCTGGTTGTTGTTTTATATATAATAGGGAAACCTAAGCAGTCAGCCTAATGTACTGTCATACCCTTATTTCTGTCTGTCTCACATCACCACACACACACACACACACACTGAAGCCTTCCACTAATGCACAAATACACATAAGATACTGCTAATGCTGACAGTTTACCACTTTTTACAGCAGGAACATGAATTATGAATACCCTTCTCTCTGCATAAAGGTAAATCTTCTGGCAACTTGGCATGTAAAGTTTACAAGCGGTCCATGCATGCTACAGTAGCAAGCATGGACAGCTATCCTCAGAATACCTGCTATTTTCCCAGCGGCAGACCATCTGCACATAAATGGCCACATCCGTACAGTTTCCACTCTGGCTTTCACCTGAGATAGGTTTAGAGAAACGTGTCCTTTCTTGCAGAGGTAATAGCTGTTTGATATTGACTCTGCATCCGGGAAAATGTTTTGGTGGTTGGGGGTGTAAGACATGAGAATACTTGTACAGCAGGACTCTACTCATGTATTTATAGTCTTGTGTCAGTTGCCTGTAAATTTTGCTCTGGTTCTAAAGGTATGATTATGAGCTGTTTTAAAGATGGGCGGGTCCCGTGCATGTGCAGTATATCCTGGATGGGGATGAATCAAGGGGGGAACCCACGAACCCTGTCATTATGTCTCACCTGGATTCTCATTCATTCTGATATAAACAGATGTCCAAAGTACTTAAGCAGAGAGGTGCTGACTTGCATTGACAATCTTAAGACACTCAATCCAGAGTCTGCTTTGAACATTTCAGTGTTTCTCACAATGGTTGATGCTCATTGCTGTAGATGTTGAATATGGAGCTGCTGTTGTATGCTTTTTGCTGTTGTAGAGAGATTTGTCGAGCAGGCGTTGGGCAGAGGAGAATTTGCCAGGGCTCAATTGAATCTCACCATTAGAGGAGCCACTTAGCGCTGTGGGAATGTCATGCAAAGTTCAAGTGAAATCAAGCAGTCAGTTGGAGTGTAACAGGCCCCTCAGGGATGACTGTGTCTCTCCTTGTGCCTCTTTCTTTACTTTATGTTCAAACGTACAGTATGCAACAGTAGATAGACATCATTTGGTTTCTTATTCTGGCATATTTCACAGTAAATTGACAGGTATAATTAATATATGAAAGGTGCTCTTATGTCTGACTTATGATTTGTATTTATTATTTCTAAGAAGGAAACATAGCTGTGGTTTCTTTTTTGATAAATATTTCCATTGTTATATAACTTTAAAGAACCATCAAACCATTTGCCAACCAAATTTATTTGAGATTTTAAAAGATTTCATGCCAACACACATAAAAGTAAAGTAAACAATATATTATCTTATAAATTAAGAAACTTACATAATATGTAGGTCTAAATCTGGATCATCTCCACCTACATTGAGGTAACCTTACATGTGCTGTGTGGAGGCGTAGGAGGCTGCTGCTGGCTGGGCTGATGGAACCCAGGAGCCAGTGGTTTACCTTTCAGTTAATGGGCCGTAGCTCTTTGAAGCTCACTGTTTGTCTGCTGCACAAACCTTATCTGATTACTGGACTAGTACAACAGGGCCTGAGTCCCTGGCTGCCAACCTCAGGCTAGTAGATCTGATTACTCCTCATGTTGGGGACCCAGTGCAGGCAGCCAAAACCATCTTTGTTTGGTTTCTCTGTGGGGAGAAATTCTGGCAGCTGCAAGCCTCTTGATGCAGTACTCATTGTTCTGGCTGTGCTTTCAGGACAGATTAAAGCATAAAGGTTTTTGTCCTTTGCTTGCACTTAGGGGTAATATTATTTCAACCACACAGATTGCAGCTCTCAGAACCACAATTCCCAAGGCTTTGCCTAAAAAGACTATTTCCCTTTTAGAACTTGTCTTATCTTGCTAATATAGGGATGTTGCTGCCAAGGCAGGCTGCATCAAAATACAGTATGCAATGTCATCTGAGACTGTATTACTTGGGACAATAATTATGTAGTGTAAAATGATAAACAGTGTTTTTTTCTGATCAGTAATTGTGCCTGGCAGCACTGTTGACTGACAGTTTTACACAGTTAATCTGTTTATTCCCCAGCTCTTTTATTTTGGTTTCATTAGATAACATAATCAACCAATCAATCAATCAATCAATCAATCAATCAAGTTTATTTGTCACATGTAATCATATATGGTACAATCACAGTGAAATGTAATCCCGCCAGTTCCTTCAATTTGTGTATTAATGAGTTTAATACAATAGGAATAGTAATTAATAAATATGATTGGGGGGCGGGGTCTTAGGCAGTGACCTCGTTTAGGATCCTAGTGGCCTGAGGGCAGAAGCTCTTCAGCCTCTTAGTGCTGGCCTGGTGTATCCAGTACCTTCTTCCCGACCGCAGCAGGGAGAAAAGGCTGTTATCTGGGTGGTTGGGATCCTTAACAATTCTCCTACCCTTATTATTGCAGCACCTGGTGTAAACATCCTTTAGACAGGGTAGAGCACTGCCTATTGTATGTTCAGCTGAACGAACCACTCTTTGCAGGGCCTTGCGGTGCTGTTTCCGTACCGGGCAGTGATGTTCCCCGTCAGTATACTTTCGATGGTGCAGGGGTAGAAATTCTTCAGTATTTGAGGTGATATCCAGAATTTCCTCAAGCGTCTGAGCTGACACAGTCCTGTGTTGTCAGCAAAACTAGGTGATGGCGTTGGAGTCGAAAGTGGCTACACAGTCGTGTGTGTACAGGGAGTTACAACAGTAGGGATTTGTTTTTGTTGAGTGAATTTATCGCTCAGGTCCGCATTTCAACTCTCCTTTTTGTCTCACACTGTGTGATGAGAAACAGCTAAGTACCGTTTTGTAGGTGCTGAGATCCATTGTCATGGAAACCACAACTCTGCCCATGGCCATCAGCATTCACTTAATTTATTCATTATTTGGGCACAGTTTCTCTCAAAAGAACAAGGTTTTAACTGTTCAGTAGTGGCTTATTCCCATTAGTCGTAACAATGATGTATGTGATCAGTTATAAGAATGTGTGCATTTTGTAGCTAAAAATTGCTTCTTTGGATTGGATTCAACTCTTGGCTGCTCGGGTTATTTCTGTATTGCTATAATGGACTATGAATGACTCCTTGCAGTTTAAGTCCATAAATAGTCTTTTTGTGATTGCAGTTCATACAGTGCTTCAGTAGCTGACTGCACCTCCCAAAGGGAACATACACAGAGGTCCAAGCCCTTAAGCAACCATTGTACAAACAGAATGACATGTACATTGTTGAGAGGAAACAGGCTCCGAAAGGGTTAAATAGGATAACAGCGGGTGAGTTTGGCTGCAGTGGAATCTCAGCTCATAGAAACACTAATTGCAGTCAGGCAGGCCTGGGCTGGCACATCAAGCTCTACATCCCCCAGACCTCCTGTCAGGCCTCCTGTCTGCCTCTCAGACCCATCACTATCAAAGTCAGCTACACCAACAGGCTCATTCAGACCAAACTAGGAAATCAATACCAGCTCTGCCTTCAGGTTGCTTTTTGTTTTTTAATACTCGCAGATGTAGAAATCCCCCAAGCATCATTCCAGGAAGTTAGAAAGTGTTGTTTAAGGGCTACAATTACAGTGTTGGCTACCTGTTGGTGTTTCAATGGAAACATTTCCTCAATTTCTCCTGTAATCAGTGGTAATCTTACAGAGTACGCTAGCTATTACAGATTCAACTCAGCAATTACGCCAGGCATTCAAATATCCTGTTGTGAAACAAGTAAAAGATGATTATGGATTACATCCTCCTGTGCTCTTTTCCTCATAATCTTCATTTCTTCCTCCGTTTTTCTTTCCAGCTCCTGTCTTCTACTTTGGCAACACAGACTACCACGTGGATGAGAGTGATGGCTTTGTGGAAGTGCAGGTGTGGAGGACAGGAACTGATCTTTCCAAAGGAGGAACCGTCACAGTGCGCTCCAGAAAGACAGATCCTGTCTCGGCCGAGGGTATGTGTCCCTGCGAGGCGCCTTTCTTTGACAGCTTTAGCTAGTTAGCGCGTAGAGAAATGTAAACCACAGAAAACAACAGACTTAAGTCGTCACCCTGTCACTCTGTTTTCCTGAGCTCAAGAGTCCAAGGAGATGTTAACACTGGATATGTGGGGTGGGCGACCTGGGGAATGTAAACATTGTTTTAGATTTGAAAAGACAGGGCTTCTCTGTTGGGCCATTGCCTTGTATGCACTGGATATACGCAGTGTTGTGAGAATAATAGTGGTTTGAGTGAGGACAGAGCTTTAGGAATGCATTTTGATTGTTCTGCACGTCGGTAGGCGCTTTGGACGTCTGGTTACTATCTCCTCAAGCTTTCCCTACAGCCTCCATTATCTCCTGCCCCCAGGCAGTCCTCTCCCCCTTGCACAGATTCTTAACATCTCTGCTCTTGCCTGCGTTATAACCCTAAAAATGACTAGCATCTAATCATATGCAGCATGATAGAAATGCAAGCCCACACTTACTCACATAACTGGGTCATAAGTACATGAGAAAAGCCTGTGGGCAAAGGGTGAGCTCTCAATACCCACTCTCTTCAAAGAATGGCAAATGAATAACCTGTTTGCGCTTGGGGAGATATCCAGTTTCTAGCAGCACTCCTTTTATCACGCAACAAATTCCAACTGTTCATGGCTATTGACCATGAGATAGAAAGTGTCATTTTGTCAGCACATGGGGTATATCCTTTCATCTTGCTCGCTGCCTGACATTCACAAATGAATTATGAAGTAACATGAGAACTGCTGTTGAAATAAGAGAAAGTACTGTCCATATGTGTTATGTCCACTATATTCCATAAGCAGTCTGTGCTTGACCTATATTGTGTTGTGGAGCAGCTGGTATGGATTATGTGGGGATCAGCCAGAATCTGGACTTTGCACCGGGAGTCACCATGCAGACATTTCGTGTAACCATCCTGGATGACCTGGGCCAGCCGGTACTGGAGGGGCCAGAGAAGTTTGAACTGGTACTCCGGATGCCCATGAACGGGATCCTTGGGGAGCCGAACAAGGCTACCATCCTCATCAACGACTCTGTTTCAGACTGTGAGTGAATATCTTGGTTGTAATCTGAATTTATTCGGATGTTTAAATTTAGTGATTTATGGTATTTGTACTGTATTGCTGGTGTTGATTTATGGGTTGAATTGTGTTGTTCTAGTGCCAAAGGTGCAGTTCCGTGATGCTGTGTACGTGGGCAATGAGAACTCAGGGCAGATCTCGGCTACTGTATACCGCAGTGGTGATATCAGCTACAAGTCCACAGTACGATGCTACAGCAGGCAGGGGACAGCTCAGGTCATGATGGATTTCAACGAGAGACCCAACACAGACGCCTCCATCATCACCTTCTTACCAGGTGGTGCAGTAACATATCTGTTTGCTTATTTTTGTTGTCTTTACTCGTTAAAATGAATTAAAAGGACATTTTGCTCAATATATTTTCCCTTTACTCAGGAGAGATTGAAAAGCCTTGTGTTCTGGTGCTTGTTGATGACACAGAACATGAAGAAGAGGAGGAGCTGCGTCTTGTGTTGGGAAGCCCCAAAAGTGAATCTCCATTTGGAGCATCTATTGGGGGGCAGAATGAAACACTTATCAAGATAAAAGATGATGCAGACAGTAAGTAAATGTGTTGTTTTACAATAGTTCTGTTTAAAGGCACTGTGTGCATAATTTTTGTGATTATACAACATTTAATTTACTCTAATTGCATACATTATGTTTGTTCATCTGAATGTACCCAAATCTAACACAATGTGTATTAATGAATAACCACTGCAGGGCTACATATTAGAAAAGTTCCACACACATTTGCTTTAATTCATGCCATACTATAATGTTACAGTTTATTAGCACGATTTCAACTATATGCCATGCTTTCCTCAGAGGCCATTATTAAGTTTGGGGAGACCAAATTCAGTGTGAATGAACCGAAGGAAAGTGGCCAAGTATCTGTGGTGAAGATCCCAGTGCTGCGTGTTGGAGACACCTCCAAAGTTTCTGTTGTTCGAGTTCACACCAAGGACGGATCTGCTACTTCTGGGGAAGACTACCATCCTATATCTGAGGGTGAGTGCTGCTAGACTGTGCTTTTATCAGGCCAGAAACAATCTGAAGTGTGCTGAAGAAATGTCTCTGAAATTTCTTTGTTTCTCTGCAGAAATTGTGTTCAACGAAGGCGACACAGAGCACTATGTGGAGGTGGAGATTTTATATGATGGCGTCAGAGAAATGAGGGAGGCCTTCACTGTGCACCTGAAGCCTGACGAGAACATGGTGGCAGAGACAAAGGTGAAAATTCATCCAAATTAGCATATAATTTAACTGTCATATGTTTAACTACCTGGCTGGCTATCACATCAACATCATCCAACATTAACATCATTTTAATTGCCTTTCCTTGTCAATCAACAGATGAGCAAAGCCATAATCTATATTGAGGAGACCAGCAGCATGGCGGATGTCACCTTCCCCTCGGTGCCCAGAGTGGTTTCTCTGCTGCATTATGATGACATCGACAGGACCAGGGACTCTCTCCCTGTGGCTGGATACCCTGTTATTTGTGTCACTGTATGTCTCAACTGATAATAAACTGACCAATAAATACCTAGGGACATATTTTTTGTCATTTACTCTGCTAATGATTCATTTAGTGAAGCTTTTTGTCTCACAAGTGCAATTTGAAAACAGGTAAATACTGTCAATGAGATGGTATTTAACAGATGTGCATACTTTGCTCAATTATCAGCTGCCTTCAGGGCTCATCAGTATTATACAGAATGACTTTAACTGCAGCAGTGATTTTAGCGTGGACTTCACTGACAAGCATATTTCCTTTTTTTCAGGCCTGTAACCCCAAGCACCCAGACTACGACAAAACAGGTTCTATCTGTGTAAGTGAGAACATCAACAACACCCTGACCCGTTATCGTTGGCTTGTCAGCGCCCCGACAGGCTCAGACGGCGTCACCAGCCCAATGAGGGAAGCTGACTTTGATACCTTCTTCACCTCGTCCAAGCTCATCACTCTGGATTCAGTCTACTTCCAGCCTGGTTCTAGGGTCCAGTGTGCTGCAAGGGCCGTGAACTCTAATGGAGATGAAGGGCTGGAGCTCAGTAGCCCCATAGTGTCCGTCAGCGTGGATGAGGGTGAGTGCAGCGTATTCTCTCTCATGGAAATGGCTCAACATGATAAGCAGCTGCTGGCAGCGTTTTCCTTTCCCACTGCAGTGCTTGCCTTAGTTGCTCTGACAGAAAACTGAAAGTTAAAATAATTTTCTGTGGTGGATTTTTTAGGGATGTTTGATGTGTGTTTGTCACGGCGTGTTTGCAGGAATGTGCCAGCCTCGTGTTGTAGGCACAGTGGGGGCTGAGCCCTTCTCTGCCAAGCTACGCTACACTGGAGCAGAAGACACAGACCACCCCAACCTCATCAAGCTGACTGTCACCATGCCTCACATTGATGGTACATAAGAACAGCAGAGTTTAATCAGGGAAAATATTGCTTAACTAAATAAGGTTTGACACCCCTCCTGGGAGCTGGGAAATCTTGTCCCATGTAACTCATCAACCAAATTGTTTTAATAAAAAGCTACATCAGTTAGTTTTTCCTTAATTGATCATCTTAGATCCTTTCACTTCCACTTTCTAACTGCTATGTGTATATCCTCCCTCAGGTATGTTGCCTGTAGTGTCCACCCGATCCTTGTCTAACTTTGAGCTCACGCTGAGCCCTGATGGTACTCGTGTTGGCAACCATCGCTGCTCCAATTTGTTGGACTATGCTGAAGTCAAGACTCGCTATGGCTTCCTCACTGAGGCCACCAAAAATCCAGAAGTGATTGGTGAAACGGCACCTTACCAATACAGCACTTCCCTCAGGGGATCCAGTACACTGCGATTCTACAGGAATCTCAATTTGGAGGCTTGTTTGTGGGAATTCACCAGCTACTATGACATGTCTGAGCTGCTCAGTGATTGTGGAGGAAACATCGGGACTGATGGACAGGTAAGGAGCCCCACCTTTGAGCTTCAGTTCACCTCTGACCCCCTTTGTCATCTCTAGACATGAAGTGCGAGGAGTCAGTTAATAAGGCTGCAGACCCCCTTGAGAGCAGGAATGTGGACTCAGCAGTTACTGATCTGCTTTGTCCTATAACAAGTCTTGCCCATTTTCATTCCAAAATCGTCCTGGATTTTCAATCCCAATTAATAATTTACAGGCATATGAAAACCCTGCTTTCCTAGTTGGTTTTCCTTTAAAAATCCTAAAGTAAATACATGCCTGTAGAGGAGTTATCCATTATTGTCTGGAGACCCATGTCAACATCCATAGTAATGACTAACCCGACACCCTGCTTCCTTTAATTCCCGGTAGGACCAGTTATTTGTCTTGTCAAAGTGGCAAGTCAATGACCAGCAGCCTCATAAAAATCTCTGTTTGTCTGTTTTTCCATGTGCACAATGTGCTTTTAGCAGCAGCAGCTGTTATATGTGGAGCTGGAAGAAGGAGATGTTAAAGCACTCACAGTCCTCCTAGCACACATGCCTCACAGCCTCTAACATTTGCATTCACCTTGGAAACCTACTGTTAGTTGAATTGCAGTTAATTAAGGTAGAGTGTTGATAAAGGAGGGCCGAAAGAGTGCACGGGGCACATCATGGTGAAAACCTCTTCTACGCTCCCTGCTGAGGATTATTAATTAAAGCCCTACAGCACTTGCAAATATATTTAGGCTCTGAACGTATATAAGCGTGTACTGTATTTTGTCTTCAGGTTTATTTAATAGATAGATAGACAGTCTTTATTTTAGCAGGGGAAACCATATAACAAAAAGTGTAATAAGGGTAAAATCAACAATCATATACAAAGCATAAATACAACACAAACACAAGACAAATGACATACAAAATACAAAAACAAAAAAGAAAACACAAAGAAAAAGACAGCCAAATAAGTACATTACACAGGGACAAAGCAGTCACAGCTAAGAAAGCATTCATTATATACATTATATAAATATATAAATAACAAAGACATCACTGTGGTGATGCCTTCACTCTCAACAAGTGTTGCCTGTAGCCACATGATGTAAATGTCAATATGGAAATAATAAACATGTCTTGACAAGAAAGCAGGTTGCTGCCGGGAATATTAACTCACCTCAGTCAGCAGCAATACCTTGAGGTCAGAAATTGATCATATACATACAAAATGGTCACGACAGACTGCACTTCTTTATTGATTAGTAGCCATATTGATCAGGGATATTCCAATAATTAAAAAAAGATGAATGATTTTGACAGTCTCAAAATCCTGAAGAACACACATCTAGCAATAAAGACTATTCTTGTCTCTATTGCCTTCCCGTCATGGGGAAGAATGGTATACATTCAGCTCTTGTACTGTTCTGTATGTAGATTTTGTTGCTATGGTTACTCTTGAACAGAGCAAAAGACGGTATGTCGGAAAAAGAAACAGTCTTCGTTTGTGGGCACCCTGTGACCTGAGTGCATGTCTAAGTGGACAGACAGGCTGAGAGGAGACAACTCTGTGCAGGCCGGGGCCAGTGTCAGTGTGGGGCTTTGTGCCCAGCTTAACAGGACCACAGGAATCTATTAAGGCCCAGCAGGTTGTGTCAGAAGGCCATTCTGCAAATCATTTGCCTGAGCTCTCAGCACCCAGAGGCATAGGCACGTCTCCACATGTACACAGAGCCGGTGCAGGCAGGTACCTCTCACAGGTCAGAGGAAAGTGCAGATACCAGAGAGTGCTCCCTCTGAGGACTTTCACCACTTGGAATCCTTTGTGCATTTTAGGACTTCTCTTTTACTGAAGAAAAGTTTGGAGGAATGTCCCTAACACATGTAAATAAAAGCATTTTTTTTGCCTCTGATGTTGAGTAAAAACAGCAATACATCCTCATTTGGACACATTTGTTTTTCAGTTAAAGATTGAAATTATTTAGTTGAAAATATTTCAAAATTCTGTACTTCACTGTAATAGGAGCCCATGAACATGTTAAATCTAATAGCTGTAGACCAAGCAAACATAATGATGGCCACTTGAAGTTATAGGCATTCCCCAGTAATGTGTGCTATAAATTCACTAATACATGTGTTGCCAAGTCCATTCAGTCTGTGGACTTAATGAAGCACCACAGTATTCAGTACTGAACTTGCTCATATCAGCCTTAATGGTAGAATATTATTCTTTAATTTCAGAGGTGCTGTACATGCACTTTTCAGGCTTGTTATTACTATAACAAGGCTATTAAACTGTGAAGTACAAATACTTTTTTTTTTTTTTTGCTCTGACACAGCATGTTGGTTTTCACTGCAGGTGTTGAATTTGGTCCAGTCCTATGTGACCCTACGAGTCCCACTTTATGTGTCCTATGTCTTCCACTCCCCTGTGGGAGCAGGGGGGTGGCAGCACTTTGACCTGCAGTCAGAGCTGAGGCTCACATTTGTGTACGACACTGCCATCTTATGGAGGGACGGTATTGGTAGCCCACCAGAGGCAGAACTACAAGGTAAGACTTAACATTACTCTGCAATCCAAAATTGAGGATTACTTTAAACCGTGTTTATGTTCACTGAATGAAGTTTTGTAAATTAATTAAGTAGCCAAATTAAAGCTATCTGTGGCTGTCTTTGCAGGTGCCCTGTACCCAACTAGCATGCGTATAAATGACCAGGGACGACTAGTAGTCAACTTCCGCACTGAGGCTCGATTCAGAGGCCTGTTTGTCTTTGCACATCCAGGTATGATACAGTATACTGTAGAGGTGTAGTAGTTTCTGTATTTGATGTGGTATTATAATGCTGCTTTATGTCATAATATTTTGCATGTAAGTTTAAACAACCCACAGTTCTGAAAAAAGAAAAAAAATACAGAGATAAAGAGAAAAAAGAGAGAAAAGCTTTGCATGTACTGTTATAGAACATGTTCTTATCTAGGAGAGACTTCACTCAGCTTTTAGCTTTGGATAATTAATAATTTCACAAATGCTTTGTCTGGTATTATTGGCCATACTGCATATTTAAAGCAGATTTACGGTATTTTAATATGCCGATTATATTGGTAAATATAATGTAATGTAATCAATGGAATTTTCATCAGCTTCAGCACTCACCTCAATGGTCATGTGTCCGGACCACCCTGGTTTGACCTTTAACCTCAGTCTTGTGAGGAATGAGCCGACCTACAACCAGCCCATCCAGCAGTGGACGTTTGTCTCTGATTTTGCTGTGAGGAAACATTTTGTTCTCAAAAGAGCAGTTTAATTGTCTTTTTTTTCTGTTTTCTATACCTAATTCTGACTGGGCGTGATTTTCCCTGACAGGTGCGCGATTACTCTGGCACGTACACAGTGAAGCTGGTCCCCTGTACATCTCCTCCCAGCCTGGAGTACACCATCCCTCCTGTCTGCAATCCCAGAGAGCCTCTTACCTTCGACCTGGACATCCGCTTTCAGCAGGTGACGTCAACTCATTCAAAATAATTAGAGGAAACTTTATTGATCCTTGTGGGGCAATTCAGTCAGCAAAAATAGGATCCATTAAGAAATGCAGTATAAGCAACCAAATATGGGCCAAAATAAGGAATAAAATGTAAAATGAATATAAAATATAAACAACAATATAAAATTCAACACTTGGCTGTGACTATTTTAGCTATACTGATGGAAATTATTAAGTATTAATAATATATTGATTTAGCAACATGTATGGATCAAGTCACATCTTCTCATTTAAATATGGACTACAACTGTACATTTGAAAAATGTGCTTTATGAACATCATCTCCTTAATTCATTACTTCCTGTAAGTAACACCTCTTGGCTCCTATTCCCTCATATATTTTCCTGCCTCTCTCCACTATCCCATCAGTTGAAACATTTAAGAGGACGCTTACTCCTGGTTTCGCGCCATCCAGTCAAGTGCTCACTGCAACTCACTCCTCTCATTTACATTGACAGGAACAGATCTGCAATAAACATCCCCCTTTTTAATCCATTTAGCTGCACCCAGCTCATGATCCTCATGCCAACAGATAACCACCCCCAGCATCAAAACAAAATCTAAAGTGATAATGACAAAGCAGCCAGATGAATTAATTGTTTTGCCCATAAAATGCCAGAGAAAATGAGAAAAAAATGTATCATCCTTTATATACAGAAATGTATCTAGAGTAAAGTATAAAACATATGCAAGCACCAGGTATTTAAATCATAAATATGATTATATAGAGAGAGTGGGGGTATTGACAAACAAGCAAGATTGTCAATTTACACCAATGAGGTGTGTCTGCAAAATTACCATGTTAACATTGTCAAGTCTATTAATGTACTACAGATACACTGTATGTGTTATACATAAATTGCAGTTGTGTGTTGACTCAATAAAGATTGTTCACCATGTGTCTGTATTATTAACCTTGCTTGGATTTGTCTGCTTGTGTATTTCTGTCTGTTATGTGTTTCTAGGTTAGCGATCCCGTGGCTGCTGAGTTCAGTCTGAACACACAGATGATGTTACTTTCTAAACGGATGCTCTGGCTCTCCGACGGCTCTATGGGCTTTGGACAGGAGAGTGACACTGCCTTCTCACAGGGTAAAGCAGTAACATGCAGTTATAAAATGCCAACTGCTCTTGAATGTTTGTGGATTTGAAAAAAACATAAAACAAGGATGGCTGAGAATATATATATTTATATATATATATAGCAGAAACGTTCCCCTGTTATTTTGTGACTCTAAAGGATAAAAATAACATAAAAAATAGGCCTGCATGAAGTGTCATTTTGACCACTTTCATGTCTTATCTCAAAAACAAGCTACTTACGAGAGCTTGAATTTCAGAGACACGAAATTCAAGCTTGAAAGTCTTAGAAAAGTCCTTGAAGCTGCTGTCAAAGTGGGTTTAGAAAGCTATTTTGTGAAGACTGACAAAACAGATAGCTGGCGTTGTTGTTCTTGTCTAAACAAAATAATTTATTTGAGAGAACTGCATCAGTGGAGTTTTTCTGGAGTTTATACACATGTGATATGTTACATGTGTTTTCCCGTGATGAAAATTGTATTTCTCTTCCTTTAGGGGATTCAATCTACGGCCGAGTGATGGTGGATCCAGTGCAGAACTTGGGCGACTCTTTTATTTGTAATATAGAGAAAGTCTTCCTGTGTACTGGAGCTGATGGATACGTCCCCAAATACAACCCCAGCAACTTTGAATTTGGCTGTCTGGCTGATGCTCCATCTCTCCTCTACAGATTCAAAATAATCGTAGGTGTAAAAACAGCATATTTCTCATCATGTCACATGTGCTTTGTGTCTATCCAAACCTAAATATTCCTTTCTACTTGATCTGTCCACACAAGGACAAGGCCCAGCCTGAGACCCAGGCCAAGTCATTTGGAAATGTAGCTTTCAACGCTTTCCTGGCAGTGGACGACCCCGGCGCTTTAGCTCTAGTGAGACAACCTGGGTCAGATGGTTTCAGAATGGATTCTTCAGCTCTCTTCCAGGTCAGTTTATAGGCCCAGTACAAGAAACACATTCAGTACACACTTTCAAATGCTCCATATTCTCATATTTCACCAATCTGGCATTCCAGAGTAATTTTCTAGTTATTTTGCGCTGGAATTTACATTTTTGTGTGCCCATTTAATAGAGCCTGGCTTGTAACTCTCAGGGATCAGGTGTGAACTTGTAGCATCCTGCTGAGTAAAGAGCAAGTGGAAACGCAGGATGGAAATATACTGTACAGTATATGAGTCACAGAAAGTGACATTTAAAGATGTTTTTTTTTCTATTGATATTTCACTTTATCTTCTTAACAGGTTGAGAAAAAAAATCAATGACCTGACACTTTCTGCATCAGTGCGCATGGAAGTCTTATTGAGAGTGAACAATCCTGTCACCATGAGGACTGGCCTTTATATGGCCTCCGATGACAGGATCATATATATACTGTATGACTCAGACTCTTCCCCTTTCATCAAGTACTGATTGCTTCTTCTAGTCTGTGAGTCTGAGTTTTCTTGGCTTGCTAAAATGTCAGTACCAGGATGTCTACAAGCCTGATCTACAAAACCTTTCTCCTTTCAAAATCCATGTAACTGCACTGGAGATATGTTTGAGGTTACATGATATTGTTTGTATTTTGCTCATTTTACCGGAATATACAGAAAATAACATAAAATAAATAACACACCAAGCATTAAAATGGGTCCAAGAAGGGAAATTACATTGATAGTGGTTTTATTTCTAACAGTGTTTTTTGGTGGATTTTCTTCTTTTATCACTGAACTCTTATGGTTCAGCAGAAATCGGTGCTCTGCAGAAAGCTGCACCATAAAAATGACCGACAGGTATAATTTTTAAAACAATAACTGTTGCTCTTTCCAGGTGTCCGCAGGGAGAGAGTGGTACATTCACACTATCTACACTGTCCGTTCTCGGGACAACGCTAACCGGGGCATAGGGAAGCGAAGCCTGGAGTACCATGCGTTAAGCCAGCACACAAATGTGCTACCAAAGGGTCAAAATCGCTCCAGAAGATCCGCCAATGATGTGCCAGACATCATCGAGGATATTGGCGTGAGCAACAATCGTGGCACCAACATCTTGCACATCGCGCTGGACCGGAGCAGCCAGCGGAGGACCAGCCCAGAGAGGGAGCTCTTCACCAAAGGGATCATCCCCCGCGAGGTCAACCAGAAAGACAACAGTGATGACAGACTAGTGTTGATCATTGGTGTCTTTGTCGGGCTGCTCCTCACGGTGCTCATCATCGTCGTGGTGGTGTTGCTGGTTCGGTCCAAGAAGGAGAAAAAGGAGGTGCCCACGAGCTCCAGCAGCGCAGAGCCTATGATGACACAAGGCCTCAGTAACAGTGACAGCTCAGAGGTCTAACAGACAGACTGATGATTGAGATTTTTAGTTAACATTTTTATTTTGCAAGTGCCTCACATTTAGATAAAAATTGAAGATTGTGTGTAAAGCGACACAAACTACAAAGAGCTTTGATTCCATTCAGAAATCTACCTGAAATACCGCATCACTTCCATGGCCAGGGAGACGTCTGGACACTAACTAGGAGACTGACTGTGTTAGTAGCTGTTTAAAGGCACTTGTCGAGTTGTCAGCACTCACTTATTGATTTGCTTTTGATGCCACTTAATCCAAAAAATGTGTGGTTACGTTTCCAAAGGTGCTACAGGAAATGCCTCTTAACTTGAATGGCATTTGCTGTTTTACTGAGTAGGTCAAAGGAAGCTGGATATTTTACATACTGTAGTAGTTGTCAACAACAGGCTTTGTATGTTTGATTTGCTGCATCAAGACACTGTCCATAGTTCGCTCACACTGGCAAACCTGTCTGTCCTGACAGAGAATGATTTGTCCTTAGATTCAGTTTGTGCCTAAGAAATCACAGGATTTTGAGGTTTTATAATGTATGTTATGATTGTCCTGTGTGATCAGTAAGACATCCACTCAAATGAAAAAAAAAATTTAAACATTGTTTTCTTGTGCTTATGTTTTTGCATGCATTTATTTTTGTATTTTAAGATTGTTTGAAATTGTAAAAAATGTCTAGATGCTGATTTGAATGGAATCGTGACAAGTGCGCCTGATCTACTGTATTTCCACCAGTTTGACTATGTATTTTACAGTATATCCCACGAGAAACAGTATTTATCAGTACAGTAGGTTATTGTTATTGTTAAATGCCCCCTAATATTTGTTTTTTTAATGATTTTAAAAACTTAAAATTGACACATGGCACTGAATCAAATTAAAAAATTGAAATTGTTACAGTCTGTAGTATTGAAGCCACTTTCAAGACAGCTGGTCTGCAGTGTACGGTGTAGTATAATAATGGTTTCAGATCCACTGTTTCCAGCAGCAACACTTTTTTCCACTATTGACACAACTGGTTTACTAGATTTCTAAATGTTGACTACTGTAGCTGAATAGAGATAGACTAGACTTGAAATCCCTCTCACAACAGGGCTACTGTATGTGTTGACTGTATGGATTCATTTTATAAAACCTTGTAATATCTTCTAATAGGTTTATCAGATTTCATTTAAAGGGAAAGAAATGATTTACCCAAAATCATCTCCAGTGCTATTCTCCCTGATTCATTAGCTTTAAATGCATTTATTTATTTTTCAATGCTTGTTATTCAGCGTTGACACAAATCATAAATCATTTAGTCTCCCTTTTTAAATTTTGATTTGAGCCTATTTGTAAGATTTGTTTACTTTAATATATGTTACGCATATACTGTTGATGTGCCATGTTTGCATTAAAACAATGTGCATAAGATGAAAAACCATACAAGCTTTCCATGTACCAGTGTTTTTTGTTTTTTGTTTTTTAAGATCCAGGCACCGGACTGCTATAACATCTGATTACCTCATACTGCTGTATATCAGTAACACTAACTTCATAGTCACTACTTACTGTCATCAATGTTAGATTTGTTTGCAATTCTGTTTTGAGGAAAAAAATTCTATGCAACCTGTGATACCATACCTTCATACAATGTTTACCCCAAGTATGATTGTTTTTTTTTAGTGCACAATTTGCTTGCTAATCTCAGTTTGACACTGCATCACTGTACTGTGGTTCTTTTACTCCACTCTAATGCTTTGAGTGCATTCTGAGCTTTTTTATGCACATGTATGTATGTATATACATATGTATTACCTATAAATATACGATTTGGATGTTTTGGGAATGGTTATTGTTCAAAAATGCATACTGTATGTGCTGTAAGTATTTGTAACATAGACCAGAAGCACAGCATGGTCTGCAAATAAATAATTTTTTCAAGAAACGTTATAAAATTTTGTGTTTTTTTTAAAAATCAGAAATCTTTTTTCTAAATAGTTGACTAATGATCCTCAAAATAACAAAATACAAAATGCAACTCTTCCCATATACAAAATTATAAATATACCTGTTGAGCATCATTTAGTCAAAATGCAGAGTATAGGGACATTTTAGAGGAGAGAAGCAGGGCCATAAAGATGTTTACACTCTACAAACTTTTTAGAAGTTATTGCTCACGGTGAACAAAGATGTGGGCCCACTATGTGTACTTAACTCATCGTTTCTTAATCACCGTTCAGTGATTAAGCTTAATGTGACAAATCTGCATGGAAAACAGATCCAATTCCCTTCTGTGTAAATCAAGCATAATGAGTAGTCACATAATGTAAAACAACTCAGTAAACCATGTGCTTTTATTACCAGTGCATATTCATAGAGAAAACCAAATGTTTGTATTGTTGTGAGACAAACAGCGTAGGGTAAAATGCTTCAGACACATCTCTAAAAGGAGAGCCCTGTCTGGGCTTCTGTTTGGCAACAAGGCAAACAACAGATCAGATGCGTGAAAAACAGCAGCTTCCTGATTGACTGAACAGATGAGATCAGGTCATATCCTGTAGCTCAGCTCAATCTCCAAACTGGGGAAGGTGAATGTTGATGTTTGGGTGATCAGCACACTGCTGCGGGTAATGATGTCAGACCAGGAAGCTGCCTTCTTCCTACACCTGGTCTCTCTTCTGCTGTGGCACCAGTTTTTCTTACGACCTTACACAGAATGAACACCAGGGGGAGCGCGAGCAGCAACAGCTCTACTGGTAGAGCCTTTTCCATGGGAGTCATGGCTTGATGCAGTGCAGGCAGAAACTCAGTAAGCTTACAACAGTATCATAGGCAAGTGTATTCTAAAGCATGTGTTTGCTGGCAAATGTCATCTAATAAATTATCATTTAATACCTTAGTAACTGTTTCCTATGTGAAAAGCCCAAAAAGAAAGACTTTAAAACAGAATTCATATTCCACCACATTAATTCCTATGATCGTGGATCAAGACTGCATTTGCGCAAATTTACAATTTTCTCACAACACTCCAAAAGTCTCCCTTAAAAGAAAGAAAGAAAGAAGCAATATTTGAAGTTGTCCTATTGACATGGTGATCTAATTTGGATGTATTTCCTGAGATATGTGTGTATGTTCTGTTTTTATAAATGTCAGCACTTCAATAAAGTAAAGCTCTTTAATTGTAAAAGGCCAAACAAGCGTTGAGTCCATATCTTAGCCTAACATTAATTCTGAACAGAAAGGCTTCAAAAACATAACTCTTCAGGCTATTCCACTAAAATCAGGGATGGGTTTGTTGCTTTGGAAAAGAGCTGCTCATTGTGCACAAACTCTGGTCATAATCCTCAGGATGTCGGGGTGGATACTGAATTCTGTTTTAAGGTGAAACATCCCTTTAAGAAAACAGATAACGTGTGACGCTCCAAAGAAAAAAAGCACATCAATTTAGAAAAATAATTTGTAAATGCTGAGCTAGTGTATAAAATAAAATAAATTAGCTTTTTTTTCAATAGTTTTTTTTTCCCTTTAAAACCACAGATATTAACAAAAATGAGTATGTGCTGCTTACATTAGCAATAAATATGACACTTTTCTTATTTTAAGCGTGTGCTGGGTAAGTTTCAAAAGCACACTTTTTAACAGCTGCCATACACATGTTTGAAATCCTGGAATCTTTGACTGCTGCTCTCTGAATAGCCGAAAGGCTGTGTGTTTCAAAATCATAGCACATACGTACGGAGTGATCTAATATACACAATATACATTTATGTATATACAGTACATACAGCAAATCAATGCACAGATGGTGGTGACATTTTTATGTAAGATGTCAGTTAATAAGAAATTTTACATTTAATTGCTGGAGAAGTGTAGCGCTGTTCATTTCACTGTAAGCATTAACTAGTTAATGAGAAAAGCAACCAATGGGTACACTGTGTTGTTGCCTAGGCATTAAGATAAAATAAAACTTCATGCAGTTGGACAAGTTATGGCTCATTAAATACTTCAATCTATCTACTACCCTGTCCGGTCTCACAGATGTAGTTTAATAATACCATCGATAGCGTACAACACACAAAAATGCTTTTGCACGTTCTGTCCATAGCTTTAAGTCCATTACTTGTCCCGAGGACGCTACATCACTCAACTTTAAAAACATCCTTCAATACACATCATAGGAAGGGTAAACTCAAGTTCAGACACTTTAATTATATCTGGGAAATCAGCTGATGTGCACATCAAAAGGCTGTATTGGAAAGGTCATTGCACCCTGTGGAATACATTGGTTGTGTCGTTGTCAGTGCTTGCAGTGGTAAAGATGGCGTTGCAGCTTTACTGCAGGTAGCGGTAGACCTTGAAACAGTGGTTCCCAGAGTCTGCCACTGCCACATGACCATCAGATGTGAGGGCCAGACCCTGGGGGCCGTAAAGGGGGTCCGCTGATGTGTTGATGTAGGACAGGAAGGACCCTGAGCTGTCGAAAACCTGGTTGGTAAAACAGCACAGTGAGACAAGTTGGATAAGAGAACAATATGCTAATAAATATGCTTCCTACTATTAATGGGACGTCGTTTTTTCAAGCTAACCTGGATCCGACTGTTACCCCAGTCAGCAACAATGATATTTCCATTGGCATCCACAGCCACGCCTGTTGGAGCATTGAACTGTCCGTTCCCCTCTCCATGGGAGCCAAATTTAAACAGGAACTCCCCATCTGCATTGTACACCTGCATGACAGATTTAAACAAGAGAACAATTAGGAGAATGACATTCAAATGTGACAAAACATACAAGTAAATGAAGAATATGAAACCTGGGAAACAAAAATACTATTAAAACTTTGCTGTAGCTTTGTCAGATATGTTAATTGAAATGTAATGTTATAGATATGCATGTATTCACAATACCTGCAATGAATGTTGTGAAATCAGACTGTTGAAATCACAGAAAGCAATTTGCTATACTACAATGCATACTGGTGTACCTACTACATACACACTACACATACTAGCACCATACCTTGACTGAATGGTTATGGAAGTCTGTTACCACAATTTCATTTTTGTTATTTACGGCCACAAAGTGAGGACCTGGAAGCAGCAGAAGGGACAGAGAGGGAAAAAGAGGAAAGATGAGTCATTCACTGCTTTATAACATACAAGAGGAAGTTCCACACTATTTTTGGACTTTGAAAACAAGACACATAGTGGTCATAAAGAGACTCAGAGAGTTGAAGTGAGAGAATACTTGACAGAGACGTGACAGATCTTATGTTCCAACATGTAAAAAGAACAAACATTTATTTTTGTTAGTTCACACTCACAGTGAATTCATTACTTACTGAAAACAGGGCCAGATTTACTAAGCTTTTGTTCCAGTGCAATGTTTGCACCACTTTTTTCTAAAAGAAAAGAAACGGTCCATGTGAGAAATGAAATCGGAAGAACGGGTGAGTTTCAACTGAAATACTGTTTGTGATAAACTGTCAGTGCAACAAACGAAGCCATATCAATGAGGGATTCCAGTAATGCAGGCAAATGCTATTAATTATTACTGAAGACAAGTATCATTTTCTTTTGCATGCATTAGTGCACATTGTGAATTTATATATATAACAATCTGCTATACATGTATACATTTGGCTAGAGTCTGAAATAAAAGGTATAGAAACATGCTGATCACTAAATAAATGAGATTTGTACAAATGAACATTCCTGTAAAGTATGAAACATAAATAAAGTCTGTAAATCTGGCCCAACCACATGCCCTGACTTATGGAGCTTCATTCGTCGTGCATCTCAGTCTGTTCCTGTGAGAGACATCGTAAATTAAATATTCACAATACTTGGAATGAGAATCACACAGCACCTGCAAAGTGTCTGTCTGATGTTCCTCTGGCTCCAAACTTTGTCACCAGCTTCCCATTTGATTGGAAGATGAAGACACAACAGGCTTTGTTATCAACAGTGATGATGTGTCCATTCTTATCCACAGCCACACCTTTGGGTCCCATCAGTCGCCCAGCACCGATTTTGTTCTGTGACAGCAGAGGGAGAGTTTGATCATTAAGTGGCACATTTTAAACTTGTGCAGCAAAAATATATGTTTTTTTTCTAGCTCAGACTATTCACCTTGAACTTGCCGTCCGAGGAGAAGATGCTAATCCACCTGTTGTCGTAGTCTGCCACAATAATGTCACCATTCATGTCCACCGTGACCCCTGTGGGGCGCTGCAGCTGCCCTGGTGAACGACCTCTGACCCCAAACCTCATCTTAAACTGACCATCATTTGAGAATACCTGGAAAAGACAAAACCATATTAATCCAAAGCCTAAACAATAAAATATTTCTTTACATTTTTATTGCAGTTCAAGAGAAAGATAGACTAACCTGTATACACTGGTTGTTGCTGTCTGCCACCACAATGCGGCCATTACTGGAGGTCGAGATGCCTTGTAGGTTTGTGAATTCTCCTTTATCTCGCCCTCTTGTTCCTGTCATATCAACAATACATCAGGCTGCTTAAGAGCTACACATGTTTAAAAATAACTTACAGATCAGTTCTTCTACTCGACTTGAAATATTGAAAATTTCAGCTTTTACTTTTGTGTTTTGACAGTTTGAACAAACAGAAGAAAGAAACCATTTTGTGCCACAGAGGAGGTCTAAAATTGAATACTCTGCCTCATGAGGTACTCAGAGATATGAGTGCATGTGTGCTCTGGTGAAACATCTTACAGCTCAGGCAGCAGTGACCATAACTGACAGCAGAACTAGACAGTTATTCACCCACCCACTCTGTAGATCAGCTCATCCTCTATTGGGTTCTCCTTTTTCTTGGTGGTGCTGTACATACTGGAGGGCCTCCGCACAGCCTTCTGTCGAACATGACCTCCTCCTCCACTCGGGGACTTCACTCTTCTCTTCACGTCGTCTGGTGACTGCAGGACATCTGAGGGTTTGACAGCACGCAAACGGAACGGACTCCCCCTCACAGGCTGTTCATATAGCAGCAAAGAGAAGGTGAATTCTCCCTCAGAGCGAATGGTATATCCCACCTCATAGGTGCCGTTCTTGTTGTCCACCACCTCGGCCTCAGTGCACACTCCATCTGCAGAGACAATCTCTGCCCTCAGAGCAGCATTACCAGTCTTCACCAGCTCTCCTTCCTTATCTTTAGTAGTGACTGTGACGGTGGTGTGCTGGCCGACCAGCGTATGTCTCAGGCCTTCACCAGTGGCAACGCTTGTGTGGCCCACAGCTCCTGTTGTGATCAGGACTCCCAGGTTTTGGATGGAGCGCCGTAGGCCATCCGTTTCTACCTGGCATTCCAGATGTCCATTCTCATGGGGATACTCGGGAAAGTTGTGACGCGCCAGGGCACTGACGCGCTCACCCATCTGTTTCTGGACCAACAGGACCTCAGTGGCGCTGCCATGGCTCAAGGCCTGCTCTGTGAAGTTGCAGCTGCTTTGAATATTCTCTTTACCTTGAAGCAGAGAGGTCAACTGGGCTTGAAGCACCTAGAAACACAGACAAGAAGGCACAAAGTCAGTGGGGTTTGTACTAAAATGTGGAACATTACAGTAAATTTACAATCAAAGAAACAAAAATCACAGGGACCTCTGACCTTCTGCTTGGTGCTGCAGATGTTTTCCACCTCAGTAATAAGAGCATTCTTGCGTTGATGTAAGGCCTTCTCCAGCTCATCAAAAGTGTTACTGATTTCAGTCACTGCCCCATTTTTCCTCTCTGTAAGCTGCTTGGAGATCTCATTTACAAGCTCAATGGCAGCCGTCAGCTGAGGTAGTCTGCCACGGGAAAGAAAAGATTCAACTCTCAAAATAACATCCTTTATATTTCTTCCAAGATCTTCTAAATGCAATTAAATAATTCATTATGGATTAAATACCTGTTGCGCACAGCGTCCAGCTGATTTTTCAAGGCTGTCTTATGCTGTTCCAGCACATCCCTCAGAGGAACTGTCACATGTTCCCTATGTTCTCCTTCTGTACACTCCAGACACATGGCTGTTTCACATGACTCGCAGTAGAACTCCATCACCTGCAGATGGTGCAGTGGAGCAACAACTGAACATCTTATTTCCGTGGTTAAGTCTTCTTATAAATTCAAAAACATATAAGAAAAGAATATTAAATATGAAGATGAAGCCTTGTAACAGTGAACAGTGTTGTCATGAGCATGTGGGTGATTTCACATTAATCTGACCTACTATGAAACACTCTCAGTCCTGTTGTTTTAACGTACCTTTCCCTCATGGTTGGGGCATGACAGGGGCTGGCAAGCTGTGGCCGCACTGGCTGACTCAAGAACATTGCCGGCCTCAGGTCGGCTGCACTCTGGGTCCCGCTGTAACACTTCCATTAGGTTTGTGATGAAGAAGTTGTTCTGCAGGGCAGCCACACCCTTCTCTGGCAAGATAGAGGTCTGTCTGCATACTGGGCAGGACAGTGTCAGAGACTGAGGAGGGATATAGTTCTGTAGGCATCTACAAAGAAACAACATTCATAAGAGATGGATTAAATAGGGGGTTGAGGGTGCCATTTAGCACATCTTCCTGGATCAACATAGTGTAAAAATGCATATATTTATTTCATACTTGCTTAGGAGAAAATAAGATTCTGGTGCTAACATTTTGTACTGGGTACAACAGACAGCACCAAAACATTTAAATAACTGTACTATCTGTCCCATGAGCGGCCAAGCTGTGGAAATCAGTGCTTGCTGCCAAGAGTCCTGTGCCATAAAGTATGCAGTCTGCTTTCTTGTGGCCAAGCTCAAAGTGTTGGTGTCTTACATTACACAGAAAGCCACAATGATGAGAGAATTGCTGGCGTAAGTGACGTGATTTCAGGCCATTACACATAATATAGAATATGTCTTTAAACATCCCTTTATTGCAACCCAGCTGAAGGACTTCGTAGAGACAGATGGAATACAAGAAAAATATAATGCTCTAAAGCATGTACTATCTGATCTCCACTGTGTCTAAATAAGGCATTAATATTGAAAGTATCATCAGTTTACATTCCAGTAAATCTTGGCCTAAAATAGCCTTAAATTGTAAAAAACTGTCTTTCTGCATAAAAATGTTTTATGGCTCTTGAATTTTCATCTTTTATTGTTTCTCTCTTTCATTTGTCTCCCTTTTACCGTTTATCTTTCTACTGTCATATTAATCGTATTAGTCAGTCACCTGTAAAGCACGTGGAACTGCACCTATATGAAAGGTGCTGTACAAATAAAATGTAATTGATACAGAACTTACTTCTCACAGAAGGTGTGCAGGCAGGGCAGCACCTTGGGGTTGTGATAATGGTCGAGACAGATGCTGCAGACCAGGAACTGCTTGTCTATCTGCCTGACCACGGGGCTGGTGCTGCCGGTCTCACGCTTAGCCATAGTGACAGACATTCAAAGGGGGCACAGGGACCACTTAACCTGCACACACAGGGTGGAAGAAAAGGGAGAAAGGTCAAGAAGGGTTTGAGGAAGCATTCAAACTGTGTGAGGAGGGCGTTTTCGCTTACTCTCAGCATGAGCACAAGGAAGAAATGAGTCATAATGATGTTAGCATTCTGCTGGCATTCTATGTTTCTCCCTCCTTTATTAAATCTGTGTCAGTAGGATAAGACTATTTTTTCACAAACACCCACATAGCCAGAGGTTGTTGACTATATAAGTAAAAATCCTAATCAAGCTAATGCTGTGGAACAAAAATGAATACATGTGATTAACACCACAGGGCAGAACTCTCAGCCGAGGCAACAATGCAGTCTAGGAGCCAACATGCCATGTGTCAACAGGGGCGTTAGAAGTGCAGTATATGTCTATATAAATATGCTGTAAACAAAAAAAAAAAAAGCTTAAACACGTCTTGTGTAATTCCCAGAAATGTTTTATGACACAGAATGTCCTCTGTTTTATTATTTAATATTAGTTGAATCCCAGATGAGTGGATGCCTTCTGGCTGTCTGCTCAGATGCCAGAATTGCTGTTACATGAAATTGTATCACTGGGTCAAGCACAGATTATCTGTGTGCCAGTGACATGTTGTACATCTGTCATATTGTACATAAGCACGTAAAGGATTACATGAACTCCTAAAACACAGACACGCTGCTTTGATGTGGTCACTGACCACTGCTTATGAAAACAGCATCAGTCTATATTTCATGTGACATTAGGAACATTTCAGCCATCGGTCTGCTTATGTGTTTAGCTTGTTTATAGCATTACTACTAAAATATATTTGTTTAATTCAGCTGTACAAAGTCTGACTACTAAGTCATAGTAGTAGTTGTAGTAGGAACTATTAAACCCTTTTTTTCCAGATTTTTCCCAGATGTCTTCTGTCTTCTAAGACACCTTTTGTCAGGAACCTGCAGAGTGCACATCACTAGCCACTATAGTTGTCACTTCCTTTTTAGAACCTGCCCTTTGCTGTCACTAACCACGTCTGCCCTGCACCATCCTCTAATAACCTTGAGACTGGATTGTACGTCTCCATCCTTTTCAAATTGATTTCATTACAGATGGATGGAATTTAGAAAGAAAGTACTTTTATGAAAATTCAAGGATGTCTGACACATTCTGCCATTGGTGGCATGAAGAGCACTGATGAACCCTAGAAAACTGGAACATATTGTCTCTCTAAACGCTCTGTAGACACTGTGGATTCAGTGTTGTTATGATGTGGGCAAGGCTCATTTCATGTATTGCCGTGGATGCTTGGTTACCTTATAAACACACTAAAAACACAAGAGAAGTTAAAATTGGTTGGATGAGATATGGTTGATTTAATACATAGCACAAATGCCACTGGGAGCTCTCCTATTCTGCAGCACACACCTATCGGGAAAATAACATCTGAAATACACCTCTTGAACAAAGAATATAAGAATCAGGAGATATTTGTGTGAAAAGGTGAACATGTATAGCTTCAGATAGACCACAAAGTATGAAGTTACAGTATAGTGGTAGTATAATCACTGCAATTCTGACAGAAGTAGAAAGTAACAACTTGAAATATAGATTTCACAACCATCATGTTTGATTTGAGTCAATTGCAAACTAAAGACAAGTCGGTAACTGTAAAACATAATTGTACACTCACTGATGGTGATGTGATATATTTCAGGGTTTCATGTAGCTGAGAAAGGATTCCATCAAACTAAAGCTTGATGGCAGGGATAAGGATGATGAAATGCAAAGCAACTATTTTTCTTTTGCAATTTAAGACAGCACAGGGACAGGGGAAATCCAAAAAGACTAATGTGCACTTATAAAAAGTGATTCACTCAACTGAGAAAATATCACTTCTAGTTTTAATGTTGCATGACTGTAATTGTTAATAAGAATCTCAAAGTAAAGAGCCATGGTCTATAGGTCAAATAAATCCTGAGAAAACACACACAGACATTTCCTTTTCATGCGTCACAGCCCCATATCTGTATAATTCCAATTCCAACAACAAGGCTGGTGATCTCTACGTCTAGGTTGCATCTACACAACTGCTCTCTCAGTCTGACCTAGGCTGGGGCTAACTATCAGGCCTGCACATCACCCAGCACTAAGAACTAAAGCTTACCACTCTATCTTTCAGCTCTGAGCAGTGCCTTGACAAATATAACTAGGCCATTTTTCTTTAAGACTAAGGAGAGGAAAGAGGAAGCTTAAAAACGCCACTCCCCGAATTCCTCCTAGTTCCTTCCCTTGACTCCCGGCTGGCTGAGCTCAGGCACCGCCACCTGTCTGTCTGTCTGTGGGGAGATAGGGGGGGAAATTCACGGTGAGCTGGGTTGCCTGTCTCACATGAGCAAACAGGCCTCAGAAGCAGCTGTCCCTCTCTGCAACACAGAGCAGCGAGCGCTAACAATGGCATTCCAGCTCCGCTCACAACTCACCACCCCACATCTATTGTCCTCTCCTTTCTCCCTTCTCTCTCTCTACAGCACATAAATGCACTCATAGCATCAGCAGCCCTGATCTCAGCCACAGACGTCTTGCAGATGGGGATTTTCTCAGGCACGCAGGCCCCATTGTTGGTCCTTGCCAAGTGATTATAAGGCCTACTGACTGAGGAGCTCTGCCTAGCCCTTTCACTGTCCACACAACCAGCCCTTCCCCGACCCCCTCTGCCCCCCTCCTTCCCCTTGTCTCCCCTCGAAAGCCCTCCTTCCCCAGGCTGTCTTCCCTTCACATGGATTCTGAATTACAGCAGCTGAATAGTGACATCAGGAAGAAGCTCGAGGAGCCAAAGCCCTCAGACTCCTCCCCTCTCGGCTAGCTGGCTGCTGCCTTTAGGGCTGCAACAGTCTCCCCCCCCCCGCCTTCCCTTCCTCTTCCTCCCTGCCTGCCCGTTCCCTCAGCAGCCCTCCTCGTCTCAGTTCCTCCCACTCACCTCACCACAGAAAGAGGATCTTTCTTTAAAAACAGTCTCTCCCTGACAGCAGCTCCGTTGCGCATGTACAGACAACATCAATGAACTCATTGCAGATGGTTTAAATACGCAACTTTGTTGAAAAGCTATAAAGGGTTCACTCATTCCAAGATATATTAAAATCTTCCTAAAACTGACAAATCTAAAAATAACAAAGGTAATCCATGAGTTGAAATATTAAAAATAGCACTGACAGAAATTTTAGACTGACACTGACAGAAGAGCACAGACTAGAGACCTAAATCTGCAGTATACTGTAATGTTTGAGGGAGCATGTGACTGGATATCCTCTTCAAGGCTTCGTCACAGGAACTGCATGATCAGCACTTCATACAGATGAGGTCAATTATCCCACTCAGCATGCAACTGTGTTTTTTCCCTTTGTACTGTATCTGTCACAGTGGAACATGACGCCTGCAGAAATCCACAGAACTTGAATGTTGTTTGTGAATTCAACTTCATTTTAAAGCATCTCTTGCCACTCTCACCCTGCATTACAGTTAAGTGGCTTACTGTTCTCCCGCAGGGTCAGGCCCTGTCTGCCATCTGGATTACTGTGTCTCCCGGACTCTGATGACACCATCATGCCCAGTTACCTCAAATCTGACTTAAAGCAAACTTGACCCGACACACTACACAAATGCTATTACCACTAATGTAGCAGTGACAATCATTGCTTAAACATGGACAGATTACAAAGCAGTATTATTTCATGCTTGAGGTGAGTTTTTTGCTAAGAATTTCTCAACACTTCGCCTGAAGCCAGGGACCAGACAGGTCTAATATGAACAGTTTAATTGAATGAGCTCACATTCAGAGAAAACATGGCTCTCTGCTTAGATTTCATCTGCAACATGAGGGCAGGTAGCCATGCCCTACTCTTCACCTCTCCGAAAAAGTGCTGCTTGTTTTTGTACTTGTGAGTGTGCTTCTAGTAGGGAGCTGGCATACTTTCTGCAAATCATCACTTTAAGGCCTCTCTGTCCTCCATATTACAGAAAATAATGACTCACCAGCTATTCCAGTACATTTCATTGCTTCGCAAAGTGAAATTAATTCGCCTGGTGACTAATGGATGGAATTAATGATGTTATCTTTGGTGGATGATAAAACACTCCACTTCGAATAACCCCCGAAATTGTCAGACTGAATAAATTATTTACTTCTTTCACCCACTGTTTTTTTTTTATTATGTATGAGAGATATTATATAAGATTCTGTGGGGAGACCCTACACAATATAACTTTTTTAATTACTTTTTTTTTTTTTTTACATTTGGTAGAAAACAGTTTCAGATAAAACTGAGATATTGCTTCTAGAAATAAATGTTTATATTGAGTTTTATTTATTTGACTTTATTTGTATTGTTCAATGCTTTGAGGAATACACATTCAATTCAATTAACCTCTGTTGTATTGGGTTGGTGGCAGAAGTCTCGGTGTCGAATATCTTAAAAACTTGGCAAATAAAAACAAAATGATCAGCATGGCCACTGGGGCTAAATCACTATCATGGTATTGATAAGGATATTTTCTGATATGCCAACATATCACAATAGTGAAAATGTGTGCAAAATCACATCTAAAGTAATGATGTCTAAAGCAATGTACTGTTCCACAGTTCATATGTCTATTAAATAAGACCAACATCTTTATATGTGTTTTAAAAAACCAACTAATTTTAGTGATTTTTTAAATTACAGCTTGCTCAGAATCATTTGGACAACAGAAATCTGTAAAACAACTAAAACATGCTGAAACTTTATCAGCGATCCATTGAAAGCCAATAAATGAAATGAAGTGGGAAACTGACCATTTCAGCAGGCTGTAATTTGTAGACTGTTCATATCATTCCCCAGCTATGACTATTCAGGATTCCAGGATGTTTGCACTTCAAGAGCCATAAAAAGTATTTTCCCTTCCCTTCCTCTTCCCCTGTTTCAATAAGAGGCAAGCACCATATTCTTTCAATTGGGTCCAGTATTTTAATTCAGTATTGTCTGTTTACTATGTTTTATACCTGTATTGAATTAAATGCACCATTATTTCGAATTCCTTTGTTATTCTGTTACTCCCCAAAGATATCTGCAGTATATCACCTCAGCAGAGAGGACCTCAGACTAAAAGACTTCAGACTAAAGAGTTTTCCACTCAGCGGAATCAGTAAACATGGGTGAAAGTCACAGTGACCTGAAGTAGGAGGTATTGGCCCTTGATGATGTGCTGTTAAGATTGTGTTTAAATAGGCTCTAGTTTATGTTTCCATCCATCTGTTGTGCGTGCTTGTGCATGTGTCACCATTCATTAATTGTTCCTCTGGACACTTGGCCTGAGCAGAAATAGCTGACATCTTCTCAGTAAACTCGACATTACTGCTAGATTTTGTGAGTTTTAAGGAAGAGTGTAATGAAGAAAGTGTTTGACTATGAGAGAAACAGAAAAAGGAGAATAGAAAACATTTAAACTATTTTCTGCATTACTGTGAATGTTGCTGTAAACAACTTTACAAAAGTATTTAACCGGTCCACATTTTTTTTCTAAAGCATTCTGAATTTCCCTTATTTTCTGTTTGTTTCATAAGATAATAAATCAATAAACAAATTGGAAACTTGTGATTATTAAGAGAATTTGCAGCATCTAATGGAATCTAATTCAGACATGATCCCATGACTGACTGATTGCATTGTCCCATTTGTACTTGCAATAACAATCCAAAGAGACATTGTACAGTTTAGAACAACAAGGCTGATGCAAACCAGAGAACGAGACGTTCATAGAATCATATCTCGGAAAGTACATTTCTGTGTTTTGGAGAATGTTAAGGGGCTGTTGTGGGGCCATCGAGGGTGCCTTGGTCTATGATGACTCATCAATCATTATTCACACAGCACAAAAACCTCTGCTCCTCAAACTAACAAGCTCCCCTTACAATTCACTGCATCAAATGAAGGAATCTGTCTCAGTGCATCAGTCTCTGTCAGACCGGTCATAGCAGTGGACACTAGGATTCACATAATGAATGAAAAACAATCTGTGGACATACTATAGAAGGCTTTTTAGAACAATAAACTCAACATTAGATCTCTAGTTGAACCACTGCTGTTTTTATTTTATGTTGTATTGTTTTTATAGAGCTAATTTTATCCCTAACTGGGCTCAATGTGAGTATTTATATTACATGCCTGCCTGACTTTTTGAGTCTGGGTGCATATATATTTGCATAATATAACTAACTAACTAAAATTGAAATGTAATTAGTTACAGTACTTCACAGATTAGTACTGTAGTTGTTTTTCATCTTACTTTGTCTGCACACATTAGATTGATAAGATCTGACAACTAATGAGAGGAGATGAGAGAAAGTGACCACAGCATGTCAAGTACAGCAGTCAGCAGAGTTTTAATCAACACTGACACAAAAAGGGAGTCAGGAGTTATCTGTGTCTCTTCCTGTCAGCCCACTGTCACAAAGGCTGGCAGAAGACAATGCGGCATGCAGGCAGTGTGTCTGCAGGCAAAACATGTACTGCAGATTTTATAAAAGGTCAATCACTGCAGGAGTACTGGGCCCTGCCTGCAACCCTTTTACACCCGCAGTAATAGTTACAGAGTAACTGATGTCTCATAGGGTGACTCAGATAGTCACATAACATCTTGGATGTGTTGTCCTCTGATGATTTGATTACCAGTAGTCACTAGTCACTATTTGGAATTAGTGTTGTTGCAACTTGAACTGGATGTGACTTTGTTATGATGGTTTGATGGGTACCACATATGTTAAAAAAATATTAAAGGTACAGTATTAATGCTGAAGGTTTTCTACTTATGCCTTTATAAAGCAACTGTACCATAATAGATAGAGAAAAAAAAGAAATGTGTTCATCCATCTTTAGGCTGTAATATGTTTGGCAGGGTAGATGTTATCTTTTAAAAATGGCTGAATTTCTTTCTTTCCTGGAAGCACTGCATCATCTGGGTTTAGTTTGTCTCTACATACTGCTGAATACTTAAAGAACAATATAGTTCACTGAACATAAGGATGGCGGTTTTAAGTTCAGTTGCTGAAGTTTTAAATAAATCATCACCCCTGTAACTCTACGTGCATTGATGGTGATGTGTTTTTTATTGGCTTAATTATTGGTTTAAAGCTTAGACTGAGAAATCTTCCTCTGCAGTCTTATAAAGTCTCATCTAATATTCATTATGCACATTATGTCAGGTCTGCTGTGACTATGTTCATCTTTATGAGGTTATGACATACATATGATGCCTTATGTACATAACATAAAATAAAATGCCACCAAACCAGTGAAAATGTTGACTTTAATGAAAATGGCCATGCCTGAACAAGTGGTTCAGGAAAATCCATCTTGAAATGGGGCAATGTGCTGAGTCTAATAATTGGATTAGAGCAATCTTTAGTGTAGACCTACAGTACATGCAGTATAATGAGCCGATTATAATGGTTTATGATGGGAATAGTAGAAAAATAGAAAACTGTAGAAGCTTGTACTTATCACATATCAAATTATTTTACATTACTTATCATTGTCCTTGTTTCAGTATATTAACCAGGAGTAAAATATTCCAGGTCCAAATGAACTGTGGGGTGTTTTAATTGTGTGCAGCATTGTTCTGTACTTTCTCACAGGTCAATACCAAAGTTATTACACTGCAACATGGTTAAAATTAGGTCCTATAGTTCAGCTTAGTCTTTATTTCTCAGCATGGGAAATTTGGTTTTCACTTGATGACAAGTAATAAAGGTTAGGAGCGAGTTGTAAAGATCCAAACACGTGCTGTATTAAATTAGTTTAATGAGACAACAAATTTTAAATTTAAAAAATGAGCTAAACAAATCATTTCAACAGATACGTATGTAGAATTCAATCATACTTAGTTTGTACAATTTGATTTCCATCCACGGGTTAAGAAAATCTATTTATCAATCAGTCTATCTTCTCTTTTGCGTGGCTGCAGAAGGAATTGATTTTGACATCAAAGAGGGTCCAGCTAGATCTTCATTACTGCCACATGTCTGCCTTTGATCAAATTAGCATTCAGTGGTGGTATCTAGTCACTTCTAAGCTACACCTCTGTTCCCGTCAGCCTACACTTTGTCATTAGTTCAAGATTTACCAAGATGTAACATTACAGAGTGTACCGGTACAGCCAACATAGCATCCGGTTTATACCACAGTTCTCTCACACATGCTGCTGGCCTTGTCTACCTAAAGAACAGACAACATAATCTCCAAGACTCCAAGCCCATGTACAAATGATGCAACCCTGAAGCACAGAGCCACACATGTAACCCCTGCTAAGTATCTGCCCTCAGGCACAGCATCCAGGACCGTCTGCAACCTTGCTGTGAACCATGGTAGGCAGGCAGCAGAGCAAAACCAGCCAAACATTTCCATCAGCTGCACTGATTTAAACATGTGACTTCTGAGATACTTTAACAGAAAGATGAGCCATGCTTCAGAACAAAAGACTAATCAATAAAGAACCACTGAACCATCTGCTCATGGTCCAGGCCAGAGGTGTGAAAATGATGCATTGGCTGTTGCTGCTGCTGCAGTACAATGCCTCACAAGGAGTCACAGGGTGACATAAAGCAAACAACACGATAATTCACACAGTGGCTCTTCCCAGCAGTATACCCCATACAAATTCAGATCAGAAAACCAATGAAAGACTAATCCTCTAAACAAAAGAGCATGTATGCCTGATTACAGAGCCCAGCCCTCAGACTGCAGCAGAGATGCCCACCTGCTACAGAGCCGGCAGGCAGGGCCGCCTAAGAGCTAAAATGGAGAAGTGTGTGGGCTGGTTGAGGAAACAATAAAGAAACAGAGCAGTAGAGTAGTGTTTTAGTGCAACAGTTGCTCTTAAATGTCCGTGAAATAAAAAGCGTTTACCTCATGTTTTTCATGACAGATGAATAAGAACAATAAAATGTGTCACAACAGAGATGACATCATGGTTGATTATACAGACCCTCTGCTATTTACCAGTGCACAGATGCTGGATGGGTCGTAGTAATCAATTATTCATCTGCTCCCATCCCAGTTATTGTATTATTGAGGACTCAAGATAATGGCACAAACGAGAAGAGAAAGCAGAAATACGATACAGAATGGAGTGAAGGAGTGAATGGCCAAATTGTACTCACATGAATTCCCAGCAGGAGGGAGTGGAGTGTCAGCATTGCAGGCCGTAGAGAAAGCTTCCCATTGTAAGTGTCCCAATCCTCTACAACAGAATCCACAGACTGGGCGACAGAAAGGAAAGGGCAGGGTCTGTCTGGGAGAAGAAGGGGACAGTAAGGAAGAGGCGAAGGGGAAAGGAGGAGATTAGGGGAGTGCCGTACATGCAGCATTGGTCAGATGGCTGATGGGAGGAGTTGAAGAACCCAATAGCATATGGAGGGGGCAGGGAATATGCAAATGAGACAAAATCTCAGGAACTGACTGAGGGCTACAGTCTGTCTGGTGCAAAGGGGTTTGGCTTCCTTAGATACCACCCAGTTCCCTTAAAAGGACAAAGGATGGAGTTTATTACCTTTGAGGTTTGAATTATTAGGGTGTTAAGAATTATTGGGGTGTAAAGACAAAAGGAATACACCCATGAATAAAACAAATTAGACAAAACCTGCAGTGGTTTAGTGATTCACGTATTCACTGCAGGCTTAATGTCATCGCTTTTTCAAATTTGCTTCACGAGGCCTCAGTGTCTTTGCATTTTTACTGTAAACAGGAAAATTGCTAATTACTATGTGGAGTCTTCGATGACAGGGAAATGAGAGGGAGCGGGGGAAGGCAGAGTGATGGGTGTGTACACTCAGCAGGGGTGTCCTGCTTCTTATGGAATGGTTGATACAGTTATTTGGGTGGATTCAGGTGGTGGTATGGGGGTTGGGCCAAGGCACTTGATGAGTCTGTTGTAATATTTAACAATACAGGCTGTCTGCAGTGGGCAGAAATGGAGATTTTTTTTTGGAGATTTGGAGGTTTATTTGTGGGAAAGTGGGGGATGGGACAATATAATTCAATTTAAGGTTCACCTTTATTGTCATTATACAATACAAGATTGCACAATAAAATGCCCCCTCTGTGCTACGCATACAGAAAAATGTATAAACAGGTCAAATGTTTTAATTACTATGTATTGATGCGCTAGGCAAAAACTAATGAGCGGGAAGAAGAAAGGGATGAATGAAAATGTGGCCCTGTATTGTAATGTGGATGCACTGTGTGAGGCTGGTGTGGTGGTGCAGGTGGTGGGGAGTTTGTTGGGGGTGGGGCTTTGGGTGAGGGGCAAACACAGTCATCTCTGGGTTTTATTCTGCAACGTGGAGTTGCCATGGAGACTGCTTCCACCGTAGTTTAGTCAAGATGGCTGCTGCTATCTGACAGCAGCAGCAGCAGCAGCAGCAGCAGCCATGAGGAGGTCACACAATAGTGTGAGTTACTGTAGGAAACTGTGACTCACTGTTATTAATGACTCAAGAATCCAAATTTATAACTACTTCATCAGATATTCAGACATTATAACAAATATAACATCATTACAATGTGTCAAATTTGCTAAGGATATGTGATTTTTTTTAAATTTATTAAGCTATTCTTGGCAATTTATTGGAATAAATTCTTCTTGTATTAACTGATAACTGAAGAACTGCCAGATCATGCAGTTACTTGGAAATACATACATTACCTAGATAACATAATACAGATAGCATGTCTTATAATAATAGTATATGAAAGATAAATAGAGAGAAAGATAATCAATTTAGTAGCAAGGTACAATCTGTTACATAGAAATGTCATATTATTGCATTGCCAATTCAAAACAGGTCCCACACTTAATAAAATAAAACTCTCAGCAGACATAATAATATAATTATGGCGCGGCCTTTCCTCCAATTAATGATGGCTTTTTAAAAAATCATTTGAGATGCTATTTTTTTTATAGCCCTTAGACAATTAATTTTCAGATGTCTGACTGATTTCATGCTCATGTTGGAACACAGATAAGAACAACTTTTCCATTTCTCCCCTGCATCCTAAACTGAACTGAGAGGTGTTATATGGCTATGTAATCTGGAAATTAGAGTATGAAAAAGCATTATATTTCTATTGTGTATTTAAGAATTCACGTACCTTGACACAAACCCATCACATGAGTGTACAGACATAGATGACCCCAAGAGTGACTCTACAACAGTATTTTAACAGTAGGACTTCTGGTTTAGGACCCTTGTGTGTCATCACACAACACAAGCATAGAACTGTAGAACTGTATTAATATGTGGTTGATTTTCTAATTTTGAATATGTTATAATGTACAATGTAAATACTCCTAGGTGGAGAGCGGGACCTGGACACTTCAGCGATTCTCTTACACTGAAACTCAGGTTTTCATTTATTTATTTACTGCTCTCACTGATAAGAGATACAATTACAAAGAAAAATCTTGACAACTCTCGAGTTGACAAGCTGACAATATTCTTTCTTTATCTAGAATTTAATTGGCTATCCATCTTAAGTCACATGACCATTTATCATAGACAAAAAAAGATTACTCCAATGGTGTTTCTAAAAGAACACAACTAAAGCAAAGGTCACTCTCATCGTATTACCTTATAGTTGCACTTCAATCAGACAGCAGGGTGTAGTCCTAAAAAGATAAATATTGTAACTGTTGTATCAACTGCAAAGAGATTATGCTAGTTGAACATATATTTAGAATTTCTAGATGTATTGACCCGTCACTGACACACCAAGTCTGCTCCTGGCTTGTGGAAACATTGGCGTCATATAGCCTGGCATTGCTACCCCGTACAGTGCATGATGGTAAAAGGGGAGGCTGATATTTTCCATCATAATAGACCACCAGGTGTTGGCTCTTCAACAATACTTCTCTCTTCTCAAGTTAATTTAAGATCAGCGCTCTTCACTTTGTCACTGACTGTCCATAGTTTAGCTCTGCTCAGATACAGGCTGCCTTTGTAACACTGACCCATTTAAGCCCAAAACAATGGCTGAATTGAGTAAGACCCTGAAAGCATCCACAGCCTTTTGCATTTTTGATGCACTTCTGTGACAAGAGAGTAGGGTTAACAAGGAGGCAGAAAACAAAGATATTCATCACTGTAAAACTGAAAAATGACAATATTGTATTCAAGGATGCAGTACAGTATCAAAAATAACAATCAAAACAACATTTTAATAGACTTTCTCTTCCTCTAGTCTCTTACACTCGACATTCTTTGTATTTTCTCAATACATTCTGCTGGGTTATGTATTTGAATCCAAACAAAGAGCACTCACTGTAACAATGAAGTAAGAAAATTATCCATTTGATGAGGACAATACCATATTGTCAAGGGAATATTATTACGCATAGATAAAAATTAACAAAACTGGTTTACATTGAGAGTGCCCATCATTCTTTTGTTTACTAGACAATATACAGATGGCCTTGAAATCAGCAACACCCCTACTTTCTGAGCAACAGTTTACCATATTACTGTTATATTCTGCCATCTAGTGGTAAAACATACACAATGGCCTTTCCTCAACAAAAACAAACACATTCCTCGAACGTCAGTCTCTTTATAACCTCATTATCAACTTCCCCATGTAAAATTAAAGATGACACATCTTCACCATGAGGGCAAGTATCTTCTATGAGGTGATTACAAATAACACTGAAGACACACTTTCCTGACTTTAAAACTTTCAAAGACTATACATTAGAACCAGTGCCCTTATGGACAGTTTCCTTACTGTTCTGCAGTTTGCTCATATCTCCAAGGCGTTTTAAAAAGCTAAAAAATAGTCCAGAGGTCTCAGTCTTAATCCACGTACTCTTGGGGGGAATATTTTCACTATTTCTCTGCAGGTGGTTGTGGGTGCCTGTGGGCTCCGCTGATTTGCCTTCTTTGCTTTGGTCCCCAAGCCCTTCACCTGCTGGAGCATGGGTTAGAGAAACATTTGGCTTGCTTTTGCTTTCTGCTGATGGAGAATTCTGGTCTGAGGCAGCCAATTTCCTAAAGCACTCAGAGAGGTCAGTAAAATCAAACACTTGATTTGAGCTGTGTCCAGCACTCTCTACTTGCAGTGTCCCTGTGTCTTTTGCTGCAGGATTAGGAGTTCTATCTGTAGGCTGAACCCACAGATTGTCTTCCTCCTCCTCTGTTTTAGGGACTCTAGTAGGTAGAGTGTGGCGGCGGCAGAGGTTACGTTTTGAGGGGGACTGAGGACTGAGCAAAAATCGAACCAAGTCATCATTGGTTGGGTCTCCAGGATACCTCTGTGTCTCCTCATCGAAGGTGCACTGACGAGGCAAGGCACTACTTGCACCGGGAGATTTCTGGTTTTCCAGAGAATAGTCCCCAGATGAGACACTGCCGCGGCTGTTCTGAAAGCGCAAAACTTTCTTTGATGCTTCACGCAACTTTTGGGCCTCAGCCTCATTATTGTCCTGTAGATCTTCCTCACCATCCTCAGTGGAGGCTGAGAAAGATCTACCTGGGAAGGAAGTGCTGGGGATCCTCTTGGCTGGGTGTGTAAACCCACTAGAGTCCTCTTTTCCAGGAGTTTTCATCACCTCTCCATGTGGGATGCCACCTTTTGCCTCGTTGTCCTTGCTATTAGACTGGGTGTCCTTGTGTGAAGAGTTCTCTGTGAGTTCATCTGCTGAATTCCACTCTTTTCTGCCAATCTCCTTAGCCTTAAAAGAGCCTCCTCTATTTTGATTACCAGTGGGGAGGTTTGCCTGAGACGTAATCTCTGATAGGCTGCCATTGTTGGGACTACCACTCATCGGGCTTCCGTAAGTGGATGAGGGTCGTCCTGGTCGTCTCCTAGAGACACGATTGGTAAGGAAGTTCTGTAGCATGGACTCTAATGCAATACCATCCATTTCTTTGTCTCTGCTGGAGCAGGTAGCTGTGGACCTTCGCTTGGCAGCACTCTGCAATCTGTCTCTCTGTCTTCGCTTCAACTCTACCATCTCCCGGGCCTTGTTTTCCTGCAGGAAATCTCACAGTTATTGTAAGCGGGAGATTTTTTATTTTTTACCTCAGTGAAGGATAACCAGTATACATACTGACCTGGATGGCTCGCATAAATTTCTCACAGAAAGATTTGAAAATGGAGCAACATTCTTCCAGTTTGAACTTGCTGGGGTCTTCACAGAAGTACTCTGCCACAGTGTCACTCACTGACTGCAGTTCCTGAAGATCAGTCTGTATTTC
Source organism: Scomberomorus guttatus (assembly GCA_038419695.1). NCBI lineage: Eukaryota > Metazoa > Chordata > Actinopteri > Scombriformes > Scombridae > Scomberomorus > Scomberomorus guttatus. Next base: position 8,162,557 of record CM076451.1, on the reverse strand, counting down.
TGCCAAGCAGACATCAGCCTCCTAAATAGAGCCCAATTCAAAACATAAGAACATGTAATCACCCTTTACATCCACACAAACTTGGCTGAATCAGACCAACAGAGGGCTCCCTTACCTTTAGAAAGTCCTCCATCTGAGCCTTTAGTTCTTCCTGCTTCAAGGTGTCAGCTTTGGCATCTTGCACTTTCTTTAACTGTCTTTCAAACTCTGCTTCAATGTCACATTTATTCATTCTAAAAGTATGAGGAAAAAGATAAATTCTGATGGTACAGCAAATAAAAAGAGGGGTTAAAATACACTGAGTGCCTTAAAAATGAAAATGCTTACCTTGCTGCAGCTTCAATGTGTTTGAGTTGTTCTGGAAATTCAAGCAGGGCCACATCAGCATTCTGAGCTTGCTGTGTTGGACACGAAAGTTTGTATAAACATCAAATTTTACAAACATATCTTTAGAAAGAGATAAAACTAACAAAAAACTACATTGCAATTAGATCAAGGTAATTAAAGCTACTTGCCATCACAACATAATGCATAAGATTCATTCCAGGTTTGTTTGCTTTGGTGTCCACTAACTTCAGCAGAGAAGCCATTCGGAAGCCAATTGCACTGCCAGCATAGCCACCCTGTGATCAAATGAATAGAATGAGACTGACAGACACACAAACACAGTGGAAAGTCATCCAAGGATCCACTATTACATATCATATACTTACAGCATTCATGTAATTTCCAGTCTTCAGTACCAGGCGAATGACAGAATGGAGATTATCAGAATCCAACAGTTCTAAAAGAAGACACAAATGTGGTGACTTCCAAGTCTAAATTAGTTTTCAACTCAAATTTAGGTCAGAATATGTTATGAATCTTATCTAGTTAAAATGAAACAAAAAATACCCTTTCCAGCAGCTGTCAAAGTGCCAATGAATTCTTTCATTTCACCCATTAAAGGGAAAAATTCCTCTTTCAGAACCAAACTGCTCACACGCGCTTCATAACTAACAGACACAAAGTTTGTATCATTAGTAAACCACCACTGACATTCAACACTTGTAATATATGGAATGACATTTAGATAGCTCACCTGGGAATCTTGACCAGCATTAGCATAAACAAATCTGCATCAGGGAGTGCGGAGCGGTCACCCTTAAAACTCAGCAGCTGTCTCACCTGCATTCATTGAAAGAACCAAAAAAGCCCACATATTTTAAAACCAGATTGTTTTTTATGAGGTAAATTTACAAGCAACACGATTGTGATATTTACATAACACATTAAACATATCTTTTTTTTTCTAGTACCTCCCCTTCATCTGGCAGCAGCTTGCATAGCTCCCTCAGTTTTCCAGAACCAAAACTGAGACCACTTCCTGATTTAATTTCTTCAATCATGTCTGTTACAGGCCTGTGGAGGGGAGTGGAGAGACAGGTAGTGTTCAGATCTTGGTGTTTTTCTTTAGGGCAGGGACCTCTCATGGAACAGTGTGTTTCTCCATGTTAAGGCCACATTTTACATCTTGGCCTGCCCACACACACAAGCCTCTACCTGTTCAAATACCTTTGCGAAACAGCAACACTTTCAGTCCACAGAATAACACATGCTGTACAAGAAATAAGAATGATGGAATATCCTTTGATAAGACACGTGTTTGGAGCAGAGAAAATATAGTAGTAGATAGAAGCACTGAATAGTTGAAAAATAACAATAGATCACTTTGTAAATGCATTATGATGTTTTGCTGTTAGTGACATTTCTGTCAGTTTGTGTGTAAATGTTTGAGGCCATCATTAACAATTGTATAGTAGTTTTTTCCATTTCCTGTTAGATCAGTTGCGTATGCTAAATAGCCTGAGGCAATACATTTAACTGAGCTGCAGGTTACCTTAGGGAGGTAACCTGTTATGGCTGTAGAGCAGTGTAGATCAGACCTGCCAGGACATGCTGGTTTTCAAAGATCTATGAGCATGATGCAACCATGTTGTGCACTAATCTGTCTCCATCAATCATCTTCTGTGGAACTTGGAAAGATTATTGAGCAAAAGTAATAATACCTTACGAATACTACCACTGACTCACCGCTTGAATTGCTTTAGGAAAATTCCAATGTTCATGCTCTGCTTGGAGCTGAGGATGGAAACCTAGGAATGGGAACAGAAACAGACCTGGATATAATCACATTGTCAGTTGCTAAGATAATCTCACTATTGGCTTGAGCAGTGACTTTTGTATCACAGATACCTCAGCTTTGCAAGCAGACAATTGACTCCAAAGGTTAAGAATCTCCGTTGATTGAATTTGATTGAACACTCAGGGCAAAGACATCATTTTGCATCAGTGATATGTATCTTGGAAGTACATAGGTCAAAATAAAAGTTTAGTAACAGATTTTAACCCACTTTTAAACATATGTTTGACCTCAATTTATCTACACAAGCAATGACACTTACAGGATAAAACAAATATGAAAAAAGTCTTTTTTTTCTGGTTGTTTTGACTACTTAACTAAAGCTTGAATACAGAGCGCTACTATATAGAATAATGCTGTATGATAACACAATTATACCTTCCTTTAGCAAACAGATATGAAGAATAGTGAGACTCCACCCTTGTATTGTAAATCAAAACACAAAGTCCCTGAGACATTACATCACCGTGTTTATTACTATCCTGGAAATGCAATGTACAAATAAATTATTTTGCTACCCTTACAATGAGTTAAAAAATGCATATCTTGCTAAATTATATCTAGTATAACGTCAATGTTTTAAAGGTTTTACTATAGTTCTGTTCCCTATAAATTACATGGATTATTTAGTTTGCAGAATGAATTCAACAGAAGAGATCATTATTCACATTTTGTGTCCTACAGTTTGCTGCAATAGAGGTTTTAGGTTTTAGCTGAGCTAAACATTGTAAGAATGACTCCTGTTTATCTCAACTGCATGCCTAGAAAAAAAAAATCTATCCAAGTCAAAATAACTTGTCTCCATATCTGAGCATTACACAACAGAAATGACCACACATTTAAATCAATTGCTACAAACCCTTGGGGGTTAAAGTGTCACTCAGATTCAGCAAAGTGTGACACTATAGTCTGGCTGGTTGTACTCACCATTTCCCCTCCTGAGGCAGCAGTTGGCGTGCCCCTCAGACTTTGGCGGTTCAGGGCCTTGCGTTGTTGCTGGCCCTGCTTGTGGCTGAACAGCTCCTCCATGCGATCAGTGTCCAGCTCATATTCCCCATCAGGTTTATCTGCGGTCCAGATGTTATGCTTTCCTATCACGCTCTGTTTGGGAATGGTTTCCCAATTGAAATTGCGCATCCTGGAGCGCCGGCGCTCCCCCTTGGCACTGAGACCCGGGCCAAGTAGGGATGGAGGGAGGCCAGGGGCTGGAGGTGGAGGAGGTGGTGGAGGTAATGGTGGAGGCGGTGGTGGTGGAGGTGGCGGAGGTGGTGGTGGAGCGGGAGGACCTCCTGGTTGCATCTTTTGACAAGAACCTCTCAGAAGGTTTGGGATGCAGTCATGGTCTCAGTTACACATACTGGCAGAATTAAAGCCTTGCAATAAAATATAAAATGTTCTAAACTGATGTTCTTCTGGGACTGCAGTGCAGCCGCTGTCCTGGAGTGACTAGTTCAAAATGATGTCATTTGGGGTGATGCGTTCAGACTGACGGAAACAGAACAGGGTGGGGACAGAGTTACAACAACTCCCATGTACACTACAACTGTAAGCAACAGAGGTTGACAATGGATAAAACTTTCTCCACAGTACCTCAAATTGAACTGTAATACTGTATCTTCCTAAATGGTTGTCAAAACTTAAGAAAACCATCAATAACCTTTGATATATTTTAGAACAACACAGAAATCTAATCTAATCTGATGTCAAGTTTATCATAATACCCACAAATTGTTGAAAGAGTTATTGAGTATGTTAAATTCAGTGCAGTTGACTGTTCATAGTCCAGTTATACTAGTAGCTTGTTATTTGACAAAACATTAGGTCCTACTGTATTTGAATGGTAAATGAAAAATACATAGTTTAATTGGCGTTTTATAATGCATTTAGCAAACCTTATCCACTTTAATCTATACTCTTCTAAAGCCACCATTTGTTCATATACTAACAGTGGGTCTATCATCAGGTAAAGATCAGGAAGTAAAAAGACAATTTACCTTTGTTTTTGTTCAGCTGCTGCACTATTATCCTCATTTCTTTTTCCTTTTTTCAGTCTCATTCCTCATTGTCCTCGCGTTAAAACTCCAAATCAAAAGTAAAGCGTGTCAACAACCCGGATAGCGCAAGAAAAGAGTGTCGAAACTTTTACCTGCGTGTAAACGACACGCCCAGATAATTAATTTGTCTCCATGACAGCCCACACCTTGACGGCAGGAGGAACTCTGGGATTTGTACTGAACTTTTTTGGCTTGTTGGCAAGAATTTGTGGCCGCGCTGTCTTTTCTGTCCAGCTGTCATAAACTCGTCATGGTAACAGTCCAGAGGATTTATAGACTCTTCCAGCGTGATTCACTGATAGAGAAAGAAAACTGACTTCTTAAAGGCGTTTGTAGCAGGTTACCACTTCAGCCTATAACAAACCGTACACTATCAATCATTCTGTGTTATTTTATTCACTTGTGTGAGCAAAAACAAATAAGCAAATCCGTGAATGAATGAATGAACGAATGAATGAATGAGTGGTTAAAAAAAGTTAAACAATAGATAACATAGCTACTGTGGTTAAACATTAAGCTATTGGACCAACTTTGATGGGCTTTTGGTCAGCCTGACCTTTAACTGCGGGGTAGTCACTTAGCAGCAAGAACTTCAACTCTGTCCTAAAAATGATAAGCCCTTAGGAGGACAGTAATACCCTGAATACATCTGAATGCAAATCATTTGGTTCTCTATACAGGCAATGCCAAGAAACTGAGGCTGAGGGATTCCTAATGCCCAATTGTACAAGTTTCATACTCATTTTGCTGAGCCATCTTATTTTTCTGTGAAGAAAAATTGTCCCAGAAATCACAAGGGCATGCCATTTTAAACTTTTTAAACTTATTATAAGATTTTCTACCTTTAAGAGTACATTTCTTGCAAGTTGTAACAATAGTAAAGAACCTCAGTAGCTGTTCCTTTAAAAAAAAAAAAAAAGCTGAATTGTCCCTTTTGCTTACCTTTACTTTTAATGTACCTCGAAAGCATCAGCATTATAACAGAAATTCCAAGGAATGTTAACATTTTTAACATTTTTGGCTGCATACAGATATTCAGAGAAGACTAAAGGGATTAACTCTAATGGTCAGAAAAAATGTGACCATTCTGAGAAGAACTCAGGCACTTTAATGGTTTAACAATAGAGGAGATTAGATGTATTTACAGGATCAATTCAGTGTTTTCATCTGATATACTGTATTTGATCTGAGGGCATTTATAAACTCTATTCAGATAGGATTATGTTATCATTCCCAATCCCTGTATTGACATGCACATAATTATTGGTGCCATACTCATTAATTATGTGCATATAATGCCTGAAATTAAATCAGGGAGGGAAACAAGACACACACAACAGTTAAAAACAGTAAATGCATATAGTAGGTCACAGGATGTGATGGGTATATGTTCAACCATCACATCTTTTTACAGTTGACCACTTACTTTTCATATAAGGACTAACTACAGGGAACAACTGGAACAGCGTTTGTAGTGTTTTCTGATATTGTAAAAGGTCAGTAGGGTGTAAACACTGGTGGAGTAAAGGAAATTAAGAAACACAAAAGCATGTTGACATATGCATTAAAATCTGAATGTGATTTTTAAATAATGAAAGTATGTGTTAGTGAAATGAATAAATACTACATGGAAAACATGTTAGAGATATATCATACTGTATTGTCATGTACATAATCAATGGTGCCATACATATTACATGAGTTGTGACTTTTCTCTACATACTCGGTGAAAGCTTTCCATATCAAACTGACACATTTGTGTCAACTGCACAGTTAAGTGGAACAAAACATCCAGCAGACTTTATTGGAAATGCAGAACAAGACAAAGACAATCAGCTGACTAGGACTTAAAAGAAGTTTTACGTAACATACAATGTTATGTTACAGATCGGTAAATAAATAACACAAAATATGATACATGTATTCATACATTCTGTCCTTGAAGAGATACTGGAACTTGTATCCTAACCTAGGATTCCCATTAACTGTTTGTGTTGTAAAAATTGAGACGACTTAAACACAACTGCTGTGTCGCAAAGGCCCTTTTTATAGTTGCACGATGGCACCACCAATGTTCAGTCAAAAACCGGCTGTGGTGCATTCTGATTTCGTTATGAGATTTGAAATGTCTGGATCTATCATTTCAGGTGTTACCGCTAAATGTATTACATCTGTTTTCCATAAAATCTACAATTCTGAAGGTACCCAAAATTTAGGAGCTCAAATTAATTATGGATTGTATATAATAAGTAAGAGAAAATCACTATATTATAGTATATATTTTCCCTTCTATACATGTAAACTGACCATTGAGGCAGGTATTACACAAGGCAAGATTAGAAACATAGTGAGATAACTTTGAAAATAATGCTAAAACCTGGTGACTCCGATTTAAACATGAATATTAAGTTTAAGAATCTGATTCAGTCATGCATACCCAAGAAACATACATACAATTTCAGAGGATATTTCATAACATTTCTGACATTATCCCGCTAACTTGCTAATCCACTTTGTGGAATTCCTCCCATGTGATTTACCATGAAATATTAAACATAATTCTTCAGATAACATAAAAAAAGAAAATGCATGTGCAAAACTGCCAAATGATATTCCCACAATGGTAGACTATACTGTACATACATAAGAAGATATATACATGTAAATGATTGTGCTACCCAAAGAATAATAAAGTAACAAGAGGTCATTTTGTGATTTAACAAAAAACCCTAAATACAAATGAAAACCTTGTACCATCTATGTAAAATAAGTGATATTGAAAAACAATACAAACTGGATCTCTCATGTTTTTCTTCACTGTTCTCTACTGATCCTACTATATACTCCTTTATCAATTTACTTCTTGTCCATCTAACCACGATCTCAAGTTCTTCACTGACCAGCGTGTCACTGTACATCTCAACCAGCTGAACCCGGAGCGTTCTTTACTGCTCCTCCAGCCAGGATGGCTTGTCTGATCCTGGGGGCTTTAGCTTTACATTGAATTGTATAAGAGTTTGTTCCAGCTGCTGCTGGTTGCCAGCAAAGTAAGCCGAGATAGCGTTATGGAAGAGGAGCAGCTGCTTGTGCATCACCTTCACCTAGAAATAATAAAAACAAGGGGGAAAAGTCAGCCATTACAAACACAGTTTTCAAGTGTTTACAGGAAAGCACATCCAGTGGATGTTTATTAAGTAAACTTACTGCTCAGATTAGTTTGAAGAGGATCAGCCTATAAACAATTTTCACATTCCTCTGGAATGTATTCCCAAGTGTCAAGCAGGCTTTTAAGATATTTTATCTTATTTTTCAGCAATTCTTGTAAAAACTGACAAAATGTATAAAACAGAATTATGTTTTATGTTTTAATAGTGGGGATCATGTAGGTATGCGTTTACTTTAACAAAACTGACCCATTGTCTTTCTCTTGCTCTTACTGCAATTATCATCTGAGACATTTAACACTGGACTTATTTAACAATACAATGTAATCTAATCAATCAGTGTGATGTGAGAAAGAGATAACAGACTGGAATGCATCACAACATGCTCCACCTATTCCTGATAAGATTCCCCAACTTGTTTAGATTTTTTAGCCAAATGCAATCTTGAGTGGGTGTTTTATAAACACGGGAGCTGTTCAGGAAAGATGTAGAGATCTGAGGAAAGTCTGAACCCAGGAGTGCGACTCCGACTACAAACCACAAACCTTGTTTTCCTCTAGGAATTTCAGTTTGATGGTGACATCGCTACGCAGCCGTTCATATTTGTCTCTGTGGAGTTGGTAATCATGCTGGGCCATATCCATGCGGACCACGGCGGCGGCATCCCTTGGGCCCAAACTCAGCTCTTCCAGATCAGAACGGTAGGCGTCAAACTCAAGTCTGCATGTAAAAACAGAAAACAACTGTCAGTCAAAGGCTTTCACATTCCAGGCAAACATTTAACAGAGATTTTGTTTAAATCTTACACTTTCTTACCTTGCATTTTCATAATGCTTAATGGTCATCAGAGTATCCTCCATTGTTTTGTTAACCAGGGTGTTGACACTGGATACAAAGAAGTTGATGGCACCAAGCAGGGCCTCGCCATTCTTGCACAACAGCTTTTGAGTTTCTGCATTATACCCAAACTCGTCCTGCAAAGAAACACATACTGTATGTTTTACACGCTAATTTAATGAAAGGGGGTGGGGGGGGGGTGGGGTTGGGATTGACTGTACTGTACCTGCAACTCTGGGGACTTCTGGCTGAGGTCGGTGAAGGTGTCTCCAAGAGCCTGTTGTGTCTGCACCATGCACTGAAAATGATTAATGAGCGCAGTTGCCAGTCTTAGGATGTTTTCATACTTGCTCTTGGTCTCTCTTAAAACGTCAATCTGAGCCTCCAGTTCAAGGTCTACTGTCCGTGAGCCTCGGCCAAACCGCTCTGAAAACATCTGTTTGGTACACTGTGTTGGGTAGTGGAAAGAGATTATATTAAACTCAGCATGATAAGAAAAAATATCTATCTATCTATCTATCTATCTAGATCAGCTTTTGGAAGCTTAAAAAAAGAAAAGTACAATACCTTATATGTGTTTATGCCCCATTTCTTTACACTGTCCAATTTCTCCACTGCCACACCACGAGAAACTTCTTCAGTTGAATTGCAAGTGTTATGGTTCGAGGACCCTAAAAAAGAAGAAAAAAAGAACAGTTTACTTACACACTTGAATGCATATTATCCTATCAAAGTCGACAAGGCTGAGTTTGACAGAAAATGGTACGGGTCGTATGACAATGAGCATGGACATGGTGATGAGCCTGGCGATACCTGAGTGCTGGTCTCTGTGTTGGACAAGTCGACTGGCTGCAGATTGGCTGTTAGGCAAGTTAACACCCCTCGATTTCATGCGGATGTCTGAAATGAGCATGGTGATGCAAAGGAGTGAGGGTGAGAGGAAGAAATGGCAGTGAAATATGTGTCAGAACAGCTTGGCAGTGAGATATGCAGCTGAACAGCAGAGTATGGAGACTGAAAAAGGGTTAGGCTACATGGTGGAGGAAACATAATAAGCTGTGGTTTTGAAATAATCCATCATGCAGGTTTTAAATTATTCATGCAGAATAATTTATTAAAAAAATGATTAAAATGGAGTTAATGGAATAAAGGTAAGTACCAAGCAATGATAAAACAGTCATCCAAAGTGCATTTCACAGTACATAAGAAGACATCCTTATCAGACATCAATACAACATGTCAAGTGACAGCCCTGTAATATCAGGTTAGTGCATCCCTTATTTTAAAAGCTGCCAAAACATTTCTTGTTGCTGAAGCTGTGAGTTGAAGAGGTACAAGCAAGGTTGCATACGACTCCCTTGGACAAGCAATACCAAAACCTCTACAAGGGGCCAGAACAGTCCAACATATAAAGGTTAACTTAGAAAACAAAAGAAAGTCTTCAGAATACACAGCCACCTGGTCCAGGTGCAGGGGCTCGTCTTCTGTCCAGATACTCAGGGTTGAGGCGAATTGCAGGCCCTATGGGATATGGACGTTTGTAATATAAACCAGGAGCCTAGAGGTCAGCAGCTCTCTAGTGACACATTAAAATACACAGAAGATAAGCGCTCAGTGTGGTTTCCTAAAAAGGGGCCTTAAATAGCGACCTCTTTCAGTGACTGAAGGATTTCAACAACACAGACAGATCTCTGCCACAGCGCAGAGCAGCCTGCAAGTGACAATACACAGAGACATAAATTGGGGGGGGGGGGGGGGGGGGGGGGGGGGGGGGGGTTCAAAACAAAGAGCGGACTGAACTGAGCTGTTTTAAGCCATAAATGTCAGGAACTGGCAAAGTAATTCCAGGGTCATTTGTACCGATCGACAACCCTACGAAACTAATGAGTTATTAGCATCACTTTAAGCTATGGTACAGCATCTCTTACTCTTAATGCACCTTTAAATTTGTGGTATCCCTGAAGAGCAAACTGTGTCTGTGCTCTAAAAATGAACGCCAAAGAAAAACCTGTAGAGGATATCGTCAGGTTTGCTAACAGTACCTTTGATGGTGCTGGTTGGGATGATGCCCCCTGCAGGTCCTCCATAACCTCCTGAGACAATGCTGGTTTCATTCAGGTTGGGTCCAGACACCATCACCTGCTGCAAGTCCTGATAGATTTACAACAAAATACAGGCGATAAATATCATTTAGAATCCTGTAAATATTCACAGTTTACATCGTTTACATTACTGAGCACAATAAATAATGTTATCAAACTATCTTTGTAGGCCAGAAATCTGTACCTGAGCACCTTTTAGTTCAAGTTTTCATAGAACTCACTACATCCCAAAGTTAAAATATGAATAATAAAGGATTCTTCATAGTTTGTAAGAGCTGAAAAAGAGTTATCCAAGTCAAGCTGCACACAGTGACAACACCAAGAAACTGCATATATGTTGTCTTTTATTTATTGTGGTAACCATCCAAATCACTATCCTCACACACAGACAGACATATTATCCATGTAGGAGCACCGACACTGTAACTTTCAACTTAAATAAAAATTTTCTCTACCTGCTCATAAATGCACCGCTGAACTTGTGCAGGCTGTATCAGAATGAGACATAAGATGATGATGATGATGATGATGCAAAAGCTCACATGGCTATCCCACTTAATGCCATAGTTACTCCCTCTTAGCAAATAATGAAGTCATTCCCAGTTCCAGGTAGTGGTAACTGTGGTCTATTGCTACTGTACACAACTGGAGGCCTGTGCATGGTTAGGTAACAGTTGGCCTACCCAGCCTTAGTCCTAGACTGTGCTGTCAAGTGAAAAAGGCTCCAAAAAAAACACAAAATTTAACAAGAGGACACTGTCACTGAGATGAGAAAAAAAAAAAGAATAACTGACCTGCTCAAGGCTGTCATCCTCTGGCAGTGCCCCTGTGTCTCCATTGCTGTTAATGGGGATCTCCATGGTAGCAGCCTTGCTCATGATACTGTCTGCCATAATCAAATCTCTGCAAGACAGCACCAAACATTGACACATAAGGATGGCATCATGTTTGTAATTTGGCGAAATGGATGATAAGATGCTACAGTTTCCTAATCCACACCGACGCAAAAGAAAACAGCTTGCTTACACTGATGCTAACGTGGTGTGGCTGGCTAGTGGGCTACTACTTGACAGCTAGCTTCCTCACCACTGAAGCAGCCTGGTATCGCAGCCCAAGTCCAGTTGTCCGAAGGGGAAACAAGCCGTCGTTTGCACCGACAGCAATCGTAAAATGTCAACTAATGACGACGGAAAGGCGCCGTTGTCTTAAATATTGTAATCCAATGCTACACCCATGGTTGTTTATCCCTGCAACGTTTACGTTATCTGTCTGCTTCCATACAACTCATCCAGAAAATCCCTGCATCCAGCCAGCCAGCAGCTTTAGTAGTACCACTTCCAAATAAAAGGCTGTGCTATTTTTATTCCTTTGTAAGGCGCATGTCTGGGCTTTAAGAGCAAAGCACGTTGAGTAAAAAGTGTTATATATGCAGTTTTGTGGGTGTCATTGCATTAATGAGAGGCTGGAAGCGCGTACTGTGAATGTATGCTCATATTTTGAAGGATAATACCTCAAGCCCCCCCCCCGCTCCCCCCGCCTCCCCCAGCTCCATCTTCCACGTCATGCAGTGCTGACGTAGCTTTATCCCTGAACTGCAGTACCATGTTTGTGCTGAAGATGTCGCTGGCAGCTCGCTATTATATATAAAATCTGACACGTCACACATCCAGCAGTTCTCCATTAGTAACTCTATTAGAAAGAACTAAACATCTGTTTTATGAGTGTCAGGACACTTCAGGATTCTGGGACAAAAAAAAAAGAAAAAAGGACTATTTTGACACTCAAATCAATCATTCAATTAAGCTGGAAGCCAAGGATGTAATACTATATCATGAAAACAAAAATCAGAAAGTTCAGCAGACTGTCAATTTATTAATTTTAATGGGGAAATTTCACATCCATAGAACCAAATTCTCGAGGTCTCGCCCATCGTTTGAACCTTTTAGGGTTGAATTTAGAAAGTATTTTGAGTCTATGCAAATTATAAACAATAAGAAATGTGCTCATACAATTAGTATGCTACAAGAATATTTTAAAGAAATTAGATTTTATTGGCTAACATCTCTGTTATTATTTTATATTATTGTCTTCTCTTTCTTTTTCTTTAGCCTTTTTATTAAAAAAAAAAAAATTATTATTACATTTATTTTACCCTACAGTATGTTCTGTTGCCTCTCATCCTATTGAGAGTGGAGTCATACTCTTTATATTATCCTTATTTCATATGATGCCTAAATGTTCTTTTTGCCTTAATGTCACATGTTGTAAGTGATGATTTTTGCAATGAAAAAAAGTAACTTTGTTAGAGCATCTGGCCCCTCAAATGTTGTGAGTGTGAACTATCCAGAGGAGAATTGTTGCATTCTGTGTGTCTCACTGATTGCAGTATCTCTTAAAAATCAAACTGTATAAATACAGTCGTTTGTTTTGAGATGTGAAAGGCCTCAAGATGGACCTCACCCTAGTAAACTGACTACATTTCCAATCATTTGCCTCATTTGTTTCAATCAGGGAACGAGCACATGGTTTCCAAATGTAGAAGTCTTGGTGTAATTATTCCAGCTCTGAAAAGAGAACCGACTCTACACACCTTCTACCCACAATGTTTTCCTGTGTAGCAAAATGGTTAGTTTTATTTTAGGTGAAATATCTTCCAAACATCTGAAATATCATGTTGAGGAATCTTCTTTTTGCTTCTTCATCATCCTCCTCTTCCTTCTTTCTTAGGAGTAGACTATCTACATGCCTGAATTTGATTACTGCACCACCAAGATCAAAGACAACAAAATGGCAAATGATAAGGGTGGATGTTATGTTGTAATGGTTGCAAACCAAATGTTAAGATGTTTCGAATTGGAAATATTTGACTGATTTATTTCCCCCTGCTACCAGTGGGGTCACAGTCGATTCTTATCTCTGGCCAGTTAGGTTTCATTTTCTGGTTCATGTATGCTGGTTGTTGCTATGTCTCCTGTCTCGCCTGCAAAGCTGGTTCAAAAGTGTCAGTAAAGTGTCCAACATTTCTCTGTCAAGTTACCACACTGTTTTATTCCCCTTCATCAGCAAATCAATCATGTTGAGCGGCAAGATGTATCATCCTGCCAAAATTCATAGATTTTTGAGCATTACAATGGACACGGTAGGTGCATATATATACATCCACTTATTTAAAAGGCCCCATATGCTTAAAATGAAGTGTTTTGTCAGATTGTCAAACCAGGTCTGACACCCCTTTGTTAAGGCTGGTGCATGCTTCATCAGAACTGCTGTTCAAAGAGCTTTCGGAAACACCCCTCCCCACAGACACTGGAATTCGGAGGCTGTGTACGGCCATAGCTGTAACTTTCTGAAATAAACAGTTGGACATTCGCACTGTCCAGTCACACCTCACATCGTGATTGGACCTGCTGTGTGGAAGTGAAAAAGCAGCCGGGGTTTGAAATTCTCTCTCTAGCTTTCTTTTTTAGTTCGTTACACAACTATTTCTGTCACTTTTGTGCAAAACTATAAATGCCTTCCAGGAGAGGCTGTCTGAAAGCATGCACCATTATCGCCATATTTAACTTTTTCTCACTTTCTCTTCTTTTAATTCTTCACACAGCTACCTCCATACATTTTACACCTTTTGGTATAAACGAGTGGCACAAAATGAACGTCTCTCCGTGAATGCCTTTAAGGAGAGACTGTCTGAAAGTGTGCGCCATTATCCCCACTTGCTCCTCTCTTTGATGGCAGGCTGTGACCCCACCTTCTTGTGTGGCCATTTGGAAGTCGTATAACATTTTTTGCCCTTGGCAAAACATTGTGGGATAATGGTTTGTACAATCAAGAAAGGTGATTCCAAGTTAGTCCAGCATTACAAAGCATTTATCCTTTTACGTACAAAGCAAATACATTTGGCTACAGTGCAGACGGCGACAACAAACAAACCCTATACAGTAATATGTTTTGGATCATAATAAATATACAAATCTTGTCAATCAGTGACAGTTTCCATGTACTTTTACTGAGGGCAGGAACTGAAGTCCCAGAAATGTAAAGGTAATGAGCCTGTTGCTGTTAACATAATCTCAAAGCTGAATGTCTCAATGGTTGACTAGCTTCTTTTGTTCCAGTTGTGTGAGTGAATAATTGAAAGGGTATGTTTTGACTTACCATTTGAAGAGAGTGACTGACTCAACATCCTTTAGCTCTGGTACCTTTGACCTCCACATTATTCATGGGCCACAAACAGCCTGCTGTTGCTGTGGCTTGAATTCTAAAAACAGTTGTTTTGTTTTTTGGAGTGGAGGTAAAGGAAATTATGTGCAGCAGTTAGTTACCAGCATTATACAAGATTGTAATCTACAATAGGGTACTTAAGGCTTATTAAAGCAAAGTTGAATCAAAAACTCTCCCACGTTTCAGCATGTTAATGTGATAAACATCACAGATGCAGCTTCATAACAGTCAACAGTTCGACGTTTTACCAAGGGGCAGCGGTGGGGGGGGGGTTTATACTTAACTCTCTCTACTCTCACCCTTGGATAGAAATTTTAAGAAACCAAATTCTCACACAGGAGAATATATATTTAGTGTTGCCCATAAATTTAGAACAAGGCCAAATTAAATTTTAAAGGTCTCAGGCGGGGTCTCCTCTGAGACTGCACTGCATGTCACAAAGTGAATGTATGCATGTGAGCTGAGCGTGAGACCTAAACCGCAGAATGCCCCTCCCCCTGTCATTTTAGAGAGTAGTTCATCTTGTTTTTTAATGATCATTAAGCACGCTTCCAGATGTTTGGAGGGAAATTCATCCTCACTCAGTCCCCTGTGCTCTGCAGCAGCAAACAAGAGCATTGGAGTGAGACAGAGGAATCCAGAATAACATAGTTAAAAGCAGTGCTGCCTGCATCACTACTCCATGGGAATTACAAACAGTGCTCAATTTTTACATTATAGAGCATATGGAAGTAATTTTTTATTGTGTCTTTAATGTGCCATTTCAAACAGTCTATCAACCTTTATCCCAGTTGGTGGTTCAATCAATGCTCTTACAGAGAAACAGCAATTCATCTTCATAATGGGTCATTGGATGCTGTGTATGTCACTTGTGGAATGTCTGAAAAGACCATACATAATCAGAAATAATAAATATTTATATGCTCTCCCTTTATTGAATATTTTTTCTGAGAGTAATTATAAATGTAGCCTTGGAAAAGGTTTAGACTACAGAGAAAGTATAGATATGAGTGCTTTAAGGAGCACATCAAACTTCTAATGGCATGAAACATTATTTTGATTGACGGTTGTATTTTCAAAAGAGTCACTGCTTACATAAAGACCGTTTGTTCCATTTTTTTTCCGCTAACCTCTATATTTTGAAAGCCTTCATGCGAGAGTAAACACAGAGCTGTCAAAAGAATTTCTATTATTTAAATTAAGTCCCAAACAACTGAGCAAAGTAATATCTTAACACATGAAACAGAAAACAAAAACAAACTTCAGGGTATTATTTAGTGAGAGTGACTCAGATTCAGATTCAGATTCATTCTTTATTGTCCTCAACAGAGGAAATTTGGTTTGACAGTCTGTACACAATCAAACACTCAAAACAAGTAACACTCAAAACAGGATATAAACAAAGAAGAACATCACAACAACACAAGTCTGTTACAGTGTGCCCAGGCTATTTAAGGCAGTGATTGCTGAGGGCACAAAACTCCTCCCAAAGCTATTTTTTCTGCAGTGTGGTTGTCTGTATCTGCGCCCAGAGGGGAGGAGGGCGAAGCATCGGTTTACGGGGTGGCAGGGGTCGCGTGCTATGGTTAGTGCTCTGCGAGTGGGGGCAGTGTCAATGAGGGCTGGCAGGTTGGGAGTGGGGAGGCCAATTATTTTGGAAGATATGTTAGTGATTTTTTTAGGAGCTTGTTTCTATTGGTGAGGGTGACCGTGGTGAAATAGCAGGTGGTGCGGTACAGGCGGATGGGTTCAATAATACTTCGGTACAGAAGGAGCAGGAGGTGGGGTTTGACTGAGAGAGCCTTAGGTTTGCGGATGGCAGAGAGTCTTTGTTGGCAGCATTTATGGATGTCTGTAAAGTGGTGATCAAAGCTCAGTTTATTGTCCAGGATGATGCCAAGGTACTTAAAGCTCCCCACCATCTCCACTGGCTGGCTGTTGATGGAAGTGGGGCAATAAGGGCCTGTGAATTTATTGTGGGTGTCAAAGATGAGCTCCTTCCTCTTAGTGTTGTTGAGGAGGAGGTTACTGTCTGTGCACCGCTGGGTGAGGGGTTGTTGGTAGGCTGTGACTGAGTCCCTGTCTGTGAGGAGAGCGAGTATGGCTGTAAAGTATTTTGCAATGGGGGAGGGGTTAAGACAGTCATTGGTGTAGGTGTGTATAGAAAGGGACACAGCTTTGGGAGGCTCCAGTGTTGACGGTGATGATGGTGGATGTAGTGGTACCCACCCTGACTGCCTGGGGTCTGTCACTGAGGAAACTTTGAATCCAACGGATGAGGAGAGGTGGAACGTGGAGATGGTGGAGTTTGCTGATCATCAGATGCAGTTGAATTGTGTTAAAGGCAGAGATAAAATATACGAAGATGACCCTGTCATAGTGGCCAGGGGAGTCCGGGTGACATCTACAGCATTTTAAAAGCATAAACTCTTTTTGTTTTCAAGACAGATTTCCTCCTCAGTACAAACCGCTTCTGTGGGAGTGAGCACAATGACCTTGGATATGGCGTGAGAGCAATGCCCCCTCATAAAATACAGGCTTTGCTATTCCTCTGATGTTTCCAGTTAAATTCACCTGCATAATCAGAGGGACAACCAGTCAGAGGCCGCAAATAAACTGAAGGGGCAATTTAAGAATCGTAAATCCCACAAGAGCTTGTTGGCATTTTCACTGAAGTGTTAAAGCAGTTGTTAATTTTGTTTTCTTGAACGCTACCTTTGGTTGGCACGCAGAGGCTGCGGTCAGGATATGCACGAAGGGCAGTTGTTTAGTTTCTTTATACTGTTTACTTACTTTGTCATGCAATTTTCTGTTTTACAGGTCTCCAATTTTGCAATCTCATTCATTTTACTTTCATGCTTTTTCTCAAACCATGAATTAGGACCTCTATATGAAGGTATTTTAACTCAATGTTAAATATAACTATGTATACTGTTATGTATATAAATATACAACCTTTTCATGAGCCTGTTATAATGAAGACAAGTCATAATAACCACTAAAGAGATTAGAGAGAGGGAGAGTGAAATCTTGAGTTTGGGCCATAATGCACCTCTTGACAGAACTTACCACAGGAAACTGAGCACACTGTCAATTATTGCACATGGTCAAAAAATGCAGAACAATATCCATGATTACTGCTGCACTCCACAACAAAAGGAGTCCTTGAAAATGCATTCTGGTCTGAAATAGTTTTTCTTCCTCTGTGCTGATTTCCTCAGACATACCAAACATCTGAATCCTGCACACAACAGCTGATGAGCCAGATTTAGGATCGATCATATTCTTCCTCTGCAGTTCAGATTTGTTCAGGCTGCTGCATGTACTCCAGTTCATGCAGCTTCTCCAAGCATGGACAGTGATGGCTGCTGAGAGAAAACAATATGGCATTTAAGAGAAGGGTGTATGTGTAATATACAACTACTCTAACATAAATTATTGGAAATCTGTAAAAAGCCGGGTGAAAGCCGACACATTCTTAGGAAGCTCTAATGCAGCATTGTAAAAAGGGTTTTTCTCCATTCATCTATGTCCACTTCTCTTATATGGGTCAGGGATACAGTGGCTACAGGATAAGCAAAGGAAGTTCCTCTTGTTCCTCTTGTTCCTCTTTGGGGATTTCAAGGTGCTCCCAGGCCAGCTGGAAGATGTATTCCCCTACAGCATTTCCCAGGTCTTCCGCAGGTTGTCTCCATCAGCTGTGTGCATTCTTGTTTTTTGGTTATTATCCAAAGCCTGTCAGTATACGGGCTGGAATGGAGCTTAAATTGTAAATGGATGATTTTGCTTTGTGGTGCTGCTTCCCCTTAACCAGCATGTCGTGTCAAGGTAATTAATTTCTATAGCCTCAAATCAATTTTTTTTTCACTGTATTCATTCCTCCTCCTCAGACAACAGGGAATGCAATAGTAGCCAAATTGGATGCTTTATACACTTCAGATCAGTACTGATGTATTGGTCATGAATATATAACAAGCAGAGGAGTAGACATAGACCATCCATCTGAAATCTTAATGCTCAACTTGAGAAAGCTCTGATTGTAAATGTACAGAAACCAAGCAAGTGATACTTCTGTAGTTCTTCACACAGGATACTTTGGGGAACTTGTTTGCAAGCTTTTCCCAAATTCACAACACATGTAGACAGGATTAGCACACTCTCATGATGCTTCAGTTATCTGAGAGTATACAAAGTGCACCATTCTGCAACCAAAAAAGAATCTAAAATGAATAGGTACCTTTGAATAGGTTTGACAATTGGCTGAGTCTCTCTTCCAGCACCTTGTCAAAGGAAAGTGTGACTCCCAGTAAATGCTTAAACACATCCACCTCTCCGCTTTTTTATTACAAATATGGGCACCGCCATTCATGTTTGGTAATTCAGTTCTGAAAAGCAATGCCACACTGATGAGAGATTTACAACATCCAACAATATCTGGAGCATTCACCGTTTCAGAACAGCTCTCATCTGCCAGTGTGGGGCCTTTTAACTACATTAGGGACATCTGCCAAGGATATGTGTTCAGACCCTCCTAAATCTTCCTGCTCTGCCTCTTAAACAGAAAGCATGCCTATTGCAAGACAGGGGATAAGGATAAGCTTAATGGCTTAAAATCCTAAAATATAATTAACATAATTAACAAATCTACTGAACGTGTATCTAAAAGCTTTTTTTTTTAACTTCCCTAATGAAATGGGCACTGTGCAAAACAGAAATGCTATGAAGACTTTTTCAATTACATTTGATTCCACTGAAGGTTAAAATGTCTAATGTACAATGTATTTGTTTTTCATGACTGGTTGCTGTGCTCATATTATACAGTTTTACAGAACGATGTCAAACAAAGCCATCAATGTTTTATTACATTAATACTGCAAAAAAACCTTCAGCAAGTAAGACAAAGAAGCACAAGTTGCAGAAATAGTACTGCACAGTAGTATGGCTGACCTTTGTTATTCTTTCTTTTCTTTATCACATGGGACATGATTCCTCTAGCATGCAGTAAGTAGAACAGCACCTGTAGGCGTCCTGCCCTCTAAATCACAGCAACAGGCACGACGTGATAAAGCAGATGTGGAGCTGAGCAATGTGTGTTGATTAAGATCTATTTTCACCCTCTGTCACACTCAGTAAAGGGCCTCCGAGTCTCTTCAACCTGGCACCCTTTCCAAAGCGCTACACACCAAATATACATACCAAACTCTGTCACTCATTAAGGTATAAGCTGCTTCACAGATGTGTCTGTGTTGGTTAATAGCTCAAGTACAGACGCTATCTGCACTGCATGAACAGTCCAACCTTTGCCAGGCTTCTACACTTTTTATGAGGTACAGTACATCCTGACTGGTGTCTCGCAGTGTTCAAAGTGATATGTAAATCTGTTTGAAATTAGGATTCTGAAGCCTGATACATTTAGGAAGAATCTACTTCAGGGAAGCCATTTCAAACTGGTTATTATGGTAACTGTAGTAAGCTGGTATATTTAATATTTATATAGGTAGCTTAACTACATGTTCATTAGTCCCCAAGAATACACTCTCATCTGTCTACTAGCAGAACAAATGTTTCAAAGATCCTTGTAGCTTTTCACTCTTAAATTCCGACAGACAATCAGTTGAACAAACCACTTTATTTTACCCACACGGTACTTTCACAAGGACAAAAATTATGTCACTAATGAAACAATTTATTGCATTTATCTTTTGTGACCTCCATTACAAAATCTGTTTATTGAAATTAATTCATCTGGAGCAGCTGTGGTACAACAGGTCATCTATTAATTACGTCCAAATGTCCATGAGCAAGGCTGTTCCCAAAGAGCAAGCAGCACCTTGCACTGCAGCTCTGTGGGTGAATGATAAGTATTACATAATAGCATGTAAGTGCAGTCTGTTTCTTGCCTTTGCATACAGTCATCAGCGTGAGGAGGCATTGGGTTTATGTCCTTCTGCGTGACATAAATGTAAGCGTGTGTGCAGTAAAGCTGTAACAGATTAAAACATTCTATTGAAAAAATGTCAATTTTTCACTCACAAATTAGTTAAACTTGGACAGAAAAGACTGTCAGCTGCTTTCCACTTCTTGTGGTATCCTTGAGTGATGCACCATTCAGCATTATGTCTAAATATAAGGAAACGTTTTTCAAACAACTGTTTAATGTGACTGACAATGTGGGTTGGACAACTCTGGTCAGTTAAACAGAAAATATCTCTAGGGTGTGTTCTGGTGCTATTTGGAAGCATTAGGAGCTAGGTGGTGTAATCAATTTCAATTAAAAGTTTCAGAAGAAAAAAATGGTGTCAAAAAGAGGTTGCTAACCTTTGGAAACAGTTTAAACCTCTGTGATGGAGGAATGAGTCTATTAGGTTTTTCCATGGGAAGAAGGGGAGAATCATGACTCACCTCCTACTCTGTGAATACCAAAGATACTCTTTGAAGTTTTAAACCAGACTTGCAAATCAGAGCAAAACTTTCTCATCTACACAATCCAAAAGAGAAGTCAGGGTTTTAACAACTTTAGGAAGTTCAGCTCACACCCCAAATCCCCTATCAGACCAAGTGTATACTGCACTCATGCTACACCTACTGTAGATTTATTATTTTACCTCTTTCTTAAACTAAATTATGTTATCTTTCGATATGGGTCTTCTTTTCAAGCAACATTGGTCATATACAGGTTCCTAAAATCAGATTTCACAGAAATGACTTTATTTCAACCCTTTGTTCAAGAGGCAAACCTAAAATATGTGCTTAAGTTTGTCTAATGAAAATAGAATTTCAGATCTACTTCTGCAGTAGCTTTTGCCTACAATTTACATCTTAGTAAATCTGTTGCAATTGGTGTCTGTTGGAGGAAAAATTCTATTTTATGGCCTCCATATAAAAGAGTTAATAACCCCAACCTCTGATCACACCCATCACTGATGCTAGCTGTGGTCAGAGGTGAAACAGGCTTGGAACTTTCAACCACAGAGGGCAGTGAAACACTGCTTTTCAGCCTGGGATTAAGTTACACTTAAAACATGAATTGACAGATTTAGAGCCAATCAAAGCAGAGCCGGGCAGAGAGAGAATGGAAGCAGAAGCAGAAAATAGTAGAAAGTCCTGCAGTACAGCGTATACGGGGAGACTGGTGGTAATTCTGCAGCCATTGCACTCCTATACCAACTAAGAAGGAAAGCTTATTCTGCAAAGATTAAACAATTCATTAAGATAACAATTAAATACAAAGTTGAGTTAAAAGTTCTCTTTTAACCTACAGCATCACGACTAGTCTCATCATTGATCTCATGAGCAGCTTTGCTAGCCAGAAATAGCTGACTGTGCATACTATTTTGCATGGTCAAAGTTCAGGCAGACTCCTCCACCAATAGCCTGTGCAATAATTAGCAGCTCATCATCAAATCTTTATTCCTGTTTAATGTTTAATAAACAGAACATTACATTATTTATACCTTCATTACATTTTTTGGGCTGCTACATCTGCTTTTGATCTGTATCTTGCGGTATCTGGGTCTTGGGTGGGACACTACCAATACGGTGGACTCCTTTCTAGTCATGCCAAATAGATATCATAATAAACAAACCTGACCTACCCTTAAATATGTAGGTAGCAGCCCTCCCACATGTATTATACAATATGAAATCCTACAGGTCAGTGAGGTCACCTGAGGTTGGTGTTGCTGTTGGAAGTTTGAAAATCTATTGTAAGGGTGGAAAATGTGTTTGGTATTACAGGAGCAGTAAAGCTCAGGTTCAGGCACAAACTCATTTTGTGTAAGGTAATACACTAAGATATCAGCAGTGAAGACAGCCATTGAATTCAGCAGCATGGGAATATTGGCATTCCACTTCCACCTGGGAGTATTTCTTGAGTACTTTTTTTTTCTTTGGCTACTGATGGATGTAGATAAATGTATTATTTGTGACTACAATGTGTCAGGCAAGAGTTACAGGAGGTACAACAGTGTGAACCTACAGATATGTTAGTTCATTTGCAATTCCTCATAAAAAAGGTTGTGTTGGATGCTTGGTCATGTACTGTATATGTTTGCAGATCCTGTGGTTCATATCATAGCGTCCTGCATGTTGGACTCTCTGCTTTGCTTAAAGGTCAGAAAACTCAGCACTGTCAAGGGTTAATGGTGATTTCATTGAAATTAATTAATTTTGGTCCAAAATGTCACTATAATGAATGTCGGTCTGACTGGACCCTATTATATCAATTTCTTTTATATCTATGAAAAGTGTTGCTATTCTTTCTTTGCAATTTATCTTTAGCAAACATTTTCCATTGGCTATTTGCTGCAGAGGGTTTGGGTTGCTTTTTTTCATCTCTATTCTCTCTTTTCTTTAGAGAGGGTTTAATGTTTTGCTCTACTATGACACTATGACAGTATGAATTCATGAATTCATATCAGCTCTTGAAAGGATGGATGCTGTGATCTCTAATGCCACCAGCCACCAAAGCACACCGTAATACACCCACCCACACACACACACACACACACACGCGCGCACACAAATGAAAATGTTTTATGTTGTCCATATGTACAGGCATTATGTGTGAGATTAAATTTCATTCCTCATGTGGGTTATTTTTCTGGCAACACTAAAATCTATTTTTATGTAGGGGACTCAAAGGAACAAGCAAGAAATTTCTGAGGATATCAATGACATTCTTGTCTGAGTTTAAAGTTTCAACCTTAATAGTTTCCGATGAGCAATAAAAAGTTTTGCAATTATGAGCCATAAATTTTATGAGATACTGAGTGTGTTACTCTAAGATCCAAGCAGACCTCGCGTAGTGAACAGCTTATGATGATGAGAGAAAATCTCCATAACATCAATATTTTTGAAGCGAATTGCAGTGTAAAACACATAATCGTCCAAACGCTGTAGACACTATCTATTTAGATAGGGAATCAAAGTGAAAGCAGATGGGACTGTAGGCTAAAATACTTTCCACTTGAAGTAGGCCGCTCTTGTTGAGAGCTGTCTCAGTAGCTGGGCTTGTTCCAGACGCCCGGCTGGAGAAGTGCAGTTCAAACTACTTGGCTCCTACCACTCTCACCACACTGTTGTAGGGTAGAGGGTTGATTTACGACAGAAGTCCTCCTACTGGCGTGGCCGAACTCAGGGCAGAGATGAAGAATGGCACCCAAGAATCCAGACACAACGGTGTATATATGTGTGTATCATTGTCATATTGTACACGTATACAGCTCGTACAACTGAAAAGAAAAAAAGGACAGAGAGCACAGTTAGACAGCAAAGCTTAGAAAATCTGCAAAATACATCTCCTACACTGGTTGTCATGTAAGATTTAAATGTCTAACTTAATGTAAATCCTTTGAAATTAAGTAACAATATAATGTGTACAATTTTATGTAGCTACGGTACATTTAAGGCCCAGCGCAGCCACACAGGTGTTTTCACTTATTCTGTCTAATTAGACCTCTGCACATGTTAAAGTTGGGTGGTGCTATGAATTGCATTACATAAGGGCACCATACTTATTCACCAAACTTATAAGATACCTTTGGTGAGCTTGAAATAAGAATGAAATAATAAGAATGACAAAGGTGTTAGTTGTCCAGCCCCAAAAGGTGTCATAAAACTAACAGGACAGGAAGGACACACACACACACACACACACATAGCGTACACATGAAATGAGGTCTGATCAGCTCCTTACTCCCATTCAGTTGCAGTAAGCTACAGTATGTCTATTGGGCAAGGATGAGCAGACCTGCTTTCAGTTTTCCTATTCAGTTTTACATTAGACACATGTCTGGAAATGTTTAATGCAGCACTCCATTAAATTATAATAAAAACAGGTACCATGTTTATACTAGCTGTGTCAGCTGTGCCTTTCTTTCTCTACATTCATTCGTACATTTATATACGCACGCACACTCACATTTGTTGACGTTTTCATTTGTGACTCTTTTCCAACTGAATTTTTCATGTCAAAGCAATAGGCTATGTTTCCAAAAGTTTTTCTTTTAAATGCACAACACTCAAGCATAGTATACTTTGACCTGTGAAGTCAGCAAGCTGCTCGCAGACAAATGAAGTGCACAACAAAGCATGCTGCTCGTGATTGTATAATGGAAGCTGGAGAGGCTCTTTCACGCCTGTCTGTGACACCCACACGTAAACAGCTAGCAGAAAAAAGATCATAGCTCCTGACCCAACCGCAAAATGAGTGTGCAGAGGGAAGTGCAGTCTATGTTGGGTAAGATAATACAAAAATAGTTTATAGCAGAAAATAAAAGGTAATTTAGGCAGGAAACGCCTTAAAATGCTTTCAGGCTTGCTTTTGATGAATTTGAGCTTTTCTATCCAGTAGACAGCTTTATTTACCTTCTACTATTATCATGTCAGTGCACTGATTTGCAGATGACTTCATTTAAATACTCTCTTCACCTTGACTAAAGTAATTATTTGACAATATTCTCTTTTCATATGTATGCTGTAAACCATATCTGTCTCATTACCAATCTCTCGCCTTCACTGCCTTTATATTGCTGAAATGATGTTTAATTATTCAGCTACTTATTTTATAAGACTTGTGGCTCCCGCAGCCATTTGTGAGACCACTGACAAATAACCAGCAGCATGGTGAGCATATAAACTTCTCATTTTCCCATGTGGTGACTAAACTAGCACTTTTTCCACAACTTATCCCAAAGTTAAGAATCGGGGAAAATGCTGCAGGAAACTCAGTTACAATTTATGACATTATGAAAGACACATCCTCATTTTCCAGTGCAAGCAATTCACAGAGTGGCCATATTGCCTCAATTCACACAGAGCGTGATCAATCACTTTGATATGCTTAAGTTACAAACCAAGTGTGATGCAGTGAAAAGGTTCAGCTAGGACTATACACTTAGTAGAGCAGAAAGGTGAAAGACTGGAACTTTCAATCACTTCCAAATTTTACGACGGCTATTTAATAGAAGAACTGAATCTAAGGTCTTAATGTTTAGAACATGACAGAAACAAGGACATGAACTGGAAACATGCAGCCATAAAGGGCATACATGACAAACCCAATTAGTGTAATCATGTGACACAGTTGGCCAATGGCAAGCGAAGAAGACATTGATAAAAGCTATATTAAATTCTCAGCAAGCACTTTGTGGCAAATCAAATCAGTTCAAAACAGGAAAAGTGGTTTGTTCACACATTGAATGGCAGGATACTAATAGCAATGTCAATGTGTGATTGGCCATGCAGTGACGGTGGTAGCAGATGTACAGCAGACATTTTTGTTTTGTTGTAAACATGCAGGTTTGAATGGAGTGAGCTTGGGTGAGGAAGATCACAGAGCAGGGCTTTTTTAAAGCTGGTCCTCAGGGTCTAGAGTTTGTTGTATACAACACTCAGCAGTTAATTGCAGTGACTTGCATTCAACTGGCATCCCAGGTATAAGTCAGGTCTTGATTAGAATTAAAACAACACACCGAGAAAGCTCATGTTTCCCAGGAGTAGGAGGATAAAGAAACCACTGCCAAAGATCTGTGTCTATTTTTCAGTTGAGAAAGGTTCCTGGAGTCATTGTGTAGTTTTATATGAAAGTTTTAATGTGGAAAGTTAAATAGATTTTTTCCAGCTAAAATATGTGGGCTACATTTGTGGTGTGTACTGAATAGAAATGATAATGACAATAAGGGAAATTTAAGAGCTTTAGCTGAGGAAGGCACATTAATCACTAACTCTTCTGTGACTGTGCACCTTTGTGCGAACATCCCCATTCAATGTTAGCAATCTCACCACTCCTCATTGAGCTCTGAGGATAGTGAGCCATAGGGGGAAAAAAAAACACTTGGCAGCTAAGCAATGCCATATGTTCTCAATTCATCGTGTACACCATAATAAATCCTCAAAGCGGTAGAAAGTGTGCGTATTTGATATAAACATCATCGTGGATCATCATAAATTATTCCTGCCCCTTTGGCTGCAACTTTATTATTGTACCCCATCATTTTCCCACTGCAAAGTATCATATGTAAATGAGAGAAAGTGTGCAAGTATGTCAGTCCACTGTTCAAATCTCAGGGCTGGCAGCTATGCCAGGTGGAATCTCTCTGGCTCAAAGAAAACACAAACATAGCCGTGCTTTACTGGTGCTCTATGCCATCATCACAGAGGAGAAACACGGTTATTAAAAGCCAGACCTTAAAAGGCGATGGGTCTTAACAAAGATCCAGAAATCTGTTCATCAGTCTGTTAGTCGGCTTTTAAATCCAAATTGCCTGGAAGTCCCTTTTAGGCCTTAGTGTATTTTGATGTCATGATGTTAATTAGCATCAGAGATTAGACATTTATTTATAGTCTTAATCATGTAGCCAAACTGGAAAATGTTCAGCCATCCATAGCTGTATTTACCAGTGGAGCCATACATGTTAACTTCTTAAATAAACGTATAAATGTCACTAAGCCTATTGCCTGACACCGGCCCATTTATGTTTGTTTTTATAATCTATATTTCCCAGTGTGTTTAGAGGGTCATCAACTACACATGCATCAATATAACACACAATACTACAAGGTTGAAAGGCTGAATATAAGTGATTGTCAAGATTGTGGACCTGGTATGTGAAGTCACAGACAGATTTTTACAACTGAAGGCAAACCTAAACATGACAAGGTTTTTGCTGAACACATGTGGTATTGGTGAAGTAAAATATGTGCAGCTTAAGATATGATATTGTAGTTTAATAAGAAGAAAAATGGCCTATGTCTTCTTCTGGACTTCTTACCTGTGCCTGTCAGCACATGTTTTCATATTCCCAGATATATGTCTTGGATGGAGAGTGGTGGAGGGTAGAGATATCTGTTAAAGCAGGTGTTGAAAGCTAAGTTCCTCAGTTACAACAGTTGGAGTTTGGTGTTGGTTTATCAGACCAAATCTGTCTGGAATGCATGTTTATGTCCCATTATGAGGCCACTTTTCTCCTGGACACTTCATAGTCTTTCTCCCTCGGCACCTGTATACTCTGCAGGAGATGCAGGTTGGCTGATCATCAAGTGGGGAAACTTCTGCGATTTCAGTGTATTTGATGCTTTTCTGTGAAACTGCCTGTGGTTGTTCTTATAGCAGCGGTGTACTACTATTACTCTCCCCTCTCCCTCTTTCTCTCTCAATCCAACCAGTCAAGGCAGATGGCCGCCTACCTGGAGCCCGGTTCTGCTTGAGGTTTCTTCCCATTAAAGGGGAGTTTTGCCAAGTGCTTGCTCATGGGTCAATGTTGGGTCTTAACCTGCTCTATGTGAAAAGTGCCCTGAGATAACTTCTGTTGTGATTTGGCGCCATGTAAAAAAATTGACTTGACTTGTAAATAGCAGCGTTTCTCCCGATGTTTCTATGATTCACCAAGAAGAACGGAGCTGGAATCTGTTTGCATTCAGTCAATCAGTCTGACTCTCTAAAGGTTTTGGCCGTCACAGAGCCAGATTCCCAATAGAGATATTGAAGTAAAGAAAATAACCCAAACTCTCACAAACAAGGTTGTAAACAAGCAAAAAGAATAGATGATGAAATCATTTCTTTTTATTCATTTTAAACCTTATGCAATGTTTCAAGGTTAAAGATTTAATTTAAAAATATGAACATTCAGTCTGTTATTTTGTCTGGTTTGTTTCATCTTGGGCTGACATAGATAAGCACATGATTATCCTGCTCAAACTTTTCCTTAATTAACTTTAATCAAAGCTGGTTTTGTCTTTCTGAAATCTTGATAAAACATGACTGTCATTCTGACCTTCCGCAGAAGTTTGGTGTTTGCCATTAACAAACCTAATATCTATTTTAAATTGTCATACAGATGATTTGTCAAGGAGCATCTAACTCTTCCGTTAATTATAATCCCATTTTGGCATAGTGGAGTTAATTTCCTCTTTTAAATAATATTTAATTGGTCCAATAACAAAGAATTTATTGATTGATTTACTTGATGCCCCTTAAAAAAAGGACATTTCTTAGAAAAATCACTCACCCAGGTGTTGTTCAGGTAAGGCGACACAGTCTGTCAAACAAGATGCAAGAAAAGTAACAAAGGCTTAATTTACCTATATATATATATATATATATATATATATATATATATATATATATATATAAGAAAGCACTCAATAGACCATAGAACTCTGGTACCTGTGATTATTGTACTTGGTAGACAACGCAATAGTTGTTAAAGCCAAAGTGGTGGAAAGTGGTGCAAGAGAAATGCCAGCTACTTAAATCAATACTAACATCAATAAGTTTTTTTTTTCCTGTTTGGAGCATGATCGTGCATAGCAAATGTCATGTGGGGCAGGAGGTGCAGTCTTTTGAAAACTGATGGTCTGGCCTGATAGTAGTGCATGGAAATCGTGGGGTCTCCAGAATTACCGGGTTTCTTTGGTGTGGGAGCGTGTATGCACGCTGCAAATTTCTTTTAGATGTGTACAATTTAGCATTTGAGACTTGTGAATAGATAACAAAGAGGCACGGTGCCAGGCTTAAATTGTCTACAATGACACATTGTGATATTTAGTCATGTACTCGGCTGCAGTACGGTATATGGAAATAGGAAAAGATTTTTTTTGGACAGAATTGGTTGAGGGCACAGTGGTTTTCCTAAGTCTCTCCAAGAAATTTCCCATCACAGAATCAGTGATGGGAAACACTTCGTCATCAGTGCATAAGCACACTGCTGTGAGTCATTATACTCTACAACCACAAAGCTCTCCTTTTTCATTCATACCATAATGTTTTGGCTCATCACACTGACAGACTGCAGCATCTTTTGCCCAAATTGGCATAATTACAACTGGTGTCATTATAAACTCAGTTTAGTTGTCAGCCTCGTAGCCCTTCATACAAGTATTAGAAAAAGTTACATCATCATCATCATCATTTTAATTTATTATTTTTCAGACAAAATCCCATGTCAATTCTAGCCTCTCTTAGCAGAACAAAGAAAATCTTCTCTTGGCATAAACACACGTGCTCATCAACAATCGAAAAGGATGCCAGTTATAAAATTATGCTAAAATTACAATAATTGTGTTGCTGTCAAATAAATACTTTTTTTTTTTACAGGGAATTTACTGTGCAGCTGGTAATTTTATTGCTGGCCAACATCATTGTTTTACAGTCGCAACAGTTGCTTCAAAGAAATGGGTCAGAAATTTAACTGACTGCTGTTAAATGTACAAAATTCAAAGCTGTTGTATAACTGCATTATATTGTAAATAGCAATAATAATAATAATATAAGCCAAAACAATATATTTTCTCAATTGTCACACAATAAACGCCCCATACATAATTTATTGAATTCCTATCTCATCGTCTGTCTTCTCCACAAACCGCTGTACACAATTACTGCAACAAATCACAGGGGCAGAATGGATCTGAGCCATGGGCTGCATTGCAGTAAATGCTTCTGCAGCAGGCCTACCAAACAATGCTTAATGAAAATGAATTAACAATGAAGGACGAATTTAAATGCAGTAATTTAATCATGGCGAATTTAAGACAAAAGTTAAAAAGGGGCGAAACAAATCAAAACAAAGTAAAGCCTGAAATACAAGCAGATGGCCTAGTAATGGGAAGCAGGTTGGGCTGGTTGCTAAGTGACAAGGGCTAAGATGAGGGTCCATAGTTTTGGCCGCGGTTTTGCAGGAAAAACACTTCTCCTCCCTAGTCTGAGCCACCCTCTTTCCCCATAGTGCTGTGGTTCTGACGCTGGCGGGGCAGGACAGGAGGCAGGCCTGGCCAAATGAGAAACAGACCCCCTTCACCCCAGTATTGCCTATTTCTCCCTGTGGCTTTTTTGTTTTCAAAGAAAAAAAGAACACTCTCCTAAAATAGATTTGGGGCTCGCGTGCCAATGGGTTTTGAAACCTTTTTTTCCACTCCCTCTAGTCACGCAAGTAGCCTGGCAAGACCTTGAAGAGAGAGCAGGGGAAAAAACAGAACTCGTAAGAGACAAGAGGATCGGAGGGGGAAAAAAAGTCTCTCTGGAGTGTTTGGAGAAAGGATTGTGGTAGCTGAGGATGGAGCATCCCTGGAGCCTAGCCCTCTGCTGAGGGAACAAGGAGCAGAGACTTCCGTGCAAGCTGCAGGTATGAGGGGTTTATAGGTAATCCAAGCATGAGCAGAGAGACCTCTCTCTGTTCTGGCCTCATTTTAACTGGATGGTAGCCTGGGCTTCTCCAGGGAAGAGACTGATCCTCACCAAAGGGCCCTCAGACAAAGCAGCTCACACCCGAATGCACAGATTCACATTCCTTATGTCCGCAAGCCCATATCCTTCACCGTGATTCACTTCACAATTGACTGATCTCTGCAGCTGGTATTCATCTTTTTATCTGTCACGTCATATACTATGTCATCAAGATGAGATCACTGCCTAGATTGTAAAAAAAAGAGAGACATTATCAAGCCCTGGTTAACTACCTTTGAATGTCTGCCTACTTTTGTAGCTTCATTATAGAAAGTGCTTTTGAACATAAGACAGTGAGAAAGACCCGTGGCACAAGCTCTTCTGCAGAGCCATGTTAAACCCATTATATCCTCCAGTCGTTATAGTCATTATGCCTTCAAGGCTACACAAGCCCTCTACTGCTAAAAAGCATGAAAGTTCTCTGGAAAATCTGACTAAGGGTTAATTTCTTGGCTACCTTTAATGACAGGTAGGCATGCTGCAAGGAACTCTGGGTCGCCTGACAACATATGACACCATGTGGTCCCCATCCTGTGCCCCAGTGTCTTATTAAACAAGCAGCCCCACAAAAGAATGTGTCTAAATTTTGTTTCAGCACCACATAAAAGTGTAGGTTTAAGTGTTAGACTGACTCTCAGAAACTCTGTACTTGTCTTTATTGTAAATTACAACTGAAAGTCCAGTAATTTTGGCTAATGGATTGGCCTTCAGTGTATCTCTACTACTTACATTATAGTAGAATATGAAGTTAACTTGACAAGCAAATTCATACAGATTTTTACCTCCCTTTTAAAGTTTCATATCACCAAAGCACAAAATTATTGTAATAATTATATCTTAGGTTTATTGTATAAAGAGGTTTTTTGCCTAGAACTGAGATTTTAGGCTTCAGAATTCACTTTTTTGGCCAATATATGTTTTGGAGTTAAGTTTCCC
Organism: Scomberomorus guttatus; assembly: GCA_038419695.1. Taxonomy (NCBI): domain Eukaryota; kingdom Metazoa; phylum Chordata; class Actinopteri; order Scombriformes; family Scombridae; genus Scomberomorus; species Scomberomorus guttatus. The sequence continues at coordinate 8,130,836 of CM076451.1, read as the reverse complement.
ACCCATTAACATTTCAGCACACTCCCAATATTTCAAATCTCTCACAGTCCTTTCCCCACTGGTTTGAGCATTTCTTTCTCTCTATATTTTCAACTAATCAACAACAGAGGACAATGCTGTCTTGGGCTGACCTGTTTCGCAAGACACTTAAAAAAGCCAAAAGAGCCAAAAGCCCTAATTTCTGAGCCAAAAATATAATAGCCAAGGGGTGCTATTATATTTAACATGGTTTTCAATAAAGCTCACACATAAATAGCCTTTTGTGAGGAAAGTTACATTTTAGATTCTGTTCATTATCCCGCAATTTCAAATCAACCAAACCAAATTTGACTGCAGGTCTATTTCTCTGCAAACAGGTAATTTCTGAATAGTGAACACATTGAACATTGAGCAAAAGATTACCATCTTTGAGGTTGATTTAAAGGCCTAACCTGTTGAACTCTTGGTAACCAATTACTGTCTTACTAACCTGCCAATGGCGGGTAAGACGCAGTAAATGATTTGAGAATAATTTTTCACTGTATAATCTATCATGTTTTTCCTAGAACTACATCACTGCGCCTATTTTCAGGTGGCCTATTAAATAACATCAGATAGATCAAAATCAGGCACTGTGTCTTGATGTAAAGATTGCTCACTCTGTTATATAATGGATTGAGTTTGTAATCCACCATGAAGTGTAATTTTGATCATGTCAAGCTCACCAAGAAATTCAAGCACAAAATGTGTCTAGAAAAGGGTTGAGACAATCCCTGTGTCCTAATTCCATGCTACATACCACATATAGTAATTTCCATTGTATATTTTTTGCAGTTAATATACAAAAAGTCAAAGTACTCTACTTTGTACTAACAGGAAATGATACAAGACTTGCACAGGCCAAACTTGGAATGCAACTGTCAATTACAATTTACGAAGAGAAAACATATGGTTTTCCAAAGATTTATTTTACTTTTTTTTCTTTTTCTGAGGTTATGCTGCTGATCAGTGATATGCAAGAAGTCGTGGCAGTTAAAACGAAAAACATTAAAATCCTTGTCAGAGATTCATAGGCTCTTCTTGGTTAAGAGGCTCATCTGTGAATCTTGCTTGAGAAAGAGAAAAACAATATGTTTACCAATGAGGCGCCATCAGGGTAATCTTGTAATTATGCAACTTCCACAGCTTTTGTTTATATAACACAAGTGAAAAAAGCAGCAGCTGAATCTTGAAGCAACACTAAAACCAAATACCTCACAAATCCTTCAGATTTGGCTGTCAGCAAAGTGCATAATGCTTCCAGACCAGTTATAACTCATTCTCTTATTGTGCTGCAAGGAAAAGAGAAAATTACATCTATTCAGAATGGTAGTGGAAACAAAGGGAAAAAAATCATTAAACAATGCATGAAATTAGTTGATTAGCATATTCTTTGATCTAAGTGTGGAACTGATCAATAAAAATAACACTTTTGTTCCCAAGCAGGTTTAAGGATTTCAAAGGCTGGATGCTTCCTCTGTGAAAATGCTGCTTTAAGCATGAACAGCATGAACACAGGTAGCTCAATAAGCCCAGAAAGAAAACACAAATTTTAATGGGAATTTCTGGTACAGTATTTGTCAACCTTGGTGTTATTCTCATAAACATTCTCATAAACTTGTACATTATGACTATTGGTCATGATTATATTTAATCCAGTTGTGGGTTCACTATAACTTGTACCAGTCATTCTTGCCAGAGTCCACATTTCCCAGCTCTCTAAAATAATGGTGAGTATAATGTTGTTTGAGCCAGTAGTCATAATAGACATATATGAGAATAACATCCAGGTTAACAGCGCCAGAATTTAAGTATTAAGTAAACTTGGTAAATAGCTGGGTAAGGCTGTTGAAAGAACAGCAAGATAAAGGATTTTCAGCATCATATGAGCATGACAGCTTTGACAACTCTATAAGAAACACTAAGGTTAAAGAAAAAAGAAGAAAAAAGAGCAGCCCGGCATTGAAGATTGCATGTTAACAGAGCAGCCTCCTGTGTATCCACTTTGTGTTGACGGGAAAATGATAGATTTCATTTGGTTTACCCATAGCCTTTAATTTAAACTTTGAGTAATGACTTGGCTTTTGCCCTCTTACTCATATCATCTAGGTTCTGTTGTGTATATACTGGCCTCTGATCCAAGGTGCTCGGTTTGGGTCACAGCATTCATCTCATAACCTGACTCTGCTATGACACTCAGGCCGAGTATATTATCAACAGGCTGTCCCATTCAGCCAGCTCCGCCTATATTTCCAGTCCAGAAAAGAAAAAGAAAGCACATGAATTCACCTCAGTGTGTGTGTGGGTATAATAGTGTGTATAATAGCTCAGAACCACAGGGTTTAGGTTGCAGCTCCATAACCAGTCGGAGGCAGGCCTTGGAGCAGACAAACAGCGCTGGTCCAGTTTCAGGTCTGTTTCATCAGGCAGCGGGAGACTTGTCTAGCCTTAGGCAGTATGAGAGTGATGCAATGAGCTCCCGTGACAGTTGTGGCTGGATACTAAAAAATAACAATATTTAGTATCGTTGTTGACGTTTGTTGCTTCTGAAATATCAAAGATGAGCTCTAACAAATGCATTTATAAAGAGAAAAGTTTAAATATTACATTACTTTCTGCTGTTTGATGAAAAGCTAATTGGGGTGAGGTTTTTATTCTGTTGATGCCTCTGTTATATAAACATATTTGAAAGCTACTATTTTATTAAAGTTTTAAATATAGAGGTTTTATGCACAATATGAAACCATTCTAGTGATACTAAACCCCGACTGTAGAAATACAACTTATCCACTTTGCTCTCCCTCACCCTGCTGTTGCTTGTGTTGTATGATCTGGGGACTAGAAATTGAGGGCAATTAGAAACAAGAGAGGAACAGGCTGACATTTTGAAAGTAGCATAACAAAGATAAGTACAGGGACAATAACGGAGGAGTAATGATAACTTTGTAAGAATGAATCGTAAGAATGTCAGTTGCATACGCCTAAAGATTTTAAAAAATTGAGATTTTGACCTGGGTATGATCAGTGATGAATGACTTCTGAGTTCCAAGTCTAAATGCTTTTCCAAAACATCATTTGAAGATAATTATTGGTAAGATCTATGGATGGGCATTAGAGCACAAAAAGCAGGAAGGAAATAAGTCTTACACTAATTTCAACACAAAAATATCATAAAAAATGAATAAAGCTGATTTCATGAGAAGCCACAGAAGGCTCCTTTATGGTTTTCAGTATGTGCTTTTTACAAGGCCTTGTGTTTTGTTTTCATCTGTGCTGGAAAGGATTCAGCAAGAACATTTACCGGACTGAAGGAAATTTGTCTTTCTTCGTTCGTGTCTGCTTTCAGCAGAAATGAGGGCATCTGTAAAGTCATTACTTCAAATGACTTGTTACAGTAATATTATATACTGTGAGTCCTATCAAGTTCTAAATAACACTTAATGGCTATCATTAAATCAAAAATTGTTCACTTGAAATTTGTTAGCTCTTTCAGGTCAGCATTTGGGACAATAGGGAGTTATGACTAAATATAAGCTTGATGTTACAGGACACTGCTGGTAACTGGATGACAGAAAATACTGTTGAGACTTCTGAAGGTGTCTAAATCAACAAACATCAGTGATTGGACAAAGTCAATTCATGAACACACAGGGGTTATGGGTAACACTGGTCAGGTCACATCACTATCTGCCTGTTAGACATCTGGCATCTTGAGGCATGTGGTATCCTTACAAAATCATACAGCTATGCGTATATTTGTGGATTAAATTGCACATTATAATGTGTGTATAATGTGATTCATTTTCATGCATTACCATCATTCTGTGTTGAGAAAAATACGACAGAGGCCATACTGTGTTCACATAAGTACTTTAATCAGGCACTTTGCTCAAAACATTTCTCTAGACAAGCCTAGAATGATATGAGTGAACTTTGGAGGAATTTGTCTTCTCTATGGCACATTAACCGCACAGTTTGGACAAACATAGAACTAAGTGGCAGGTAACACTGTCCAATACAAAACAATACAGACAACAAGGTACCTTCATTCTATCAGTTAGGTAGTGTTCATGTACAGTATATTTGGCCATGGTCAAAATAGCATCGTTGTAAATACTTTACAAAGCCTCTCATCTTCTGAGGTCTACCTACACAATAAATTAAAATACTGTAGATTGTTAGTGTTGCTTAAAATAATGTTATCAAATGTCTAAAACTGGGCATTAAGCCAAAAAAATACTTTTTTAATGATTTGAAAGAGAGAGGAAATTTGCATTTAGGCCACGGCAGGACTCTAGGTAGTAATTAATGCAAATTTACACATTATTTTATTTTGTAAAGGCTGCCAAAACCACAGTTAGGATCACGAATGTATTTATGGTGTATAGGCATCTGTGTAAAAGCGTTATGTGAATTATGGCTAAACATGTAAATGATATGAATTTATTCTCATTAACTAGAAAAACATTCTCTGGTGGTGTTTGAACATTCATAAATATACAGTTTTTCATATTTCCATCATATTGTATGTAACATGTGTTAGTTTTACCTTTAATCCATATAGTATTCTTTATGGCGCTATTGTGAAACAGGGACAAACATGGTCCAAAACAACATTCATTTTTTTCAGTTGGTCTGTACAACAACATTTGAACAGAAATAAGAAAACCCTGCTGCAAATGTCAGTGTCAGGATAGCACTGATTTGGAGCTTTAATAATGTCTTTCATTGTTTTACTGAGGAACTAGAGATGAGTAGACAAATGACCAACATTTGCTTACACTCTATGGAATGATTAGGCTGCTGATGGAGCGAACTATTTTACATTTACCACATAGCTGCTCAGTGGACTCTCCCTCACGTGAATTATTATTATCAGAAAGCAAAATGAAAAGCAATAAGGCTCATTGTGATAAATTAAAGCCAGGTCACCTGAAGAACAGGATCATTGGATGTCAAATTCCACTTTCCTTCACAGAAAATGAAGTAACGTGTTGAGGACTACGACAACTTTTCAGTATTTCACATTCATGATTACCTTTTGATGTCAGATCAAACACTGGATCTGTAGAAAATCTGATCACACAATACTCTATTCTGACTGATGTTTTATTTGTTCAAGCAAGGATGTCTCATATTCTATAAATATTTACAATATAAATCCTAATTCATGAAACATTAATGAAGAACTTCATTTAAAACCACAAGGTTGAGAATTACAAGAGATAAAACCAACTTACAGTACAAACAAGTATACAGTACAAGCTACAAATATACAAATATAGAAATATATTCTGAGGTTTTAGCAACCTTTTGACACTTTAATGCCATTTCTTGTCAGAAACCACATGTAAGTATAAAAATATAGACAATGCTTTTGTACAAAATATTGACATCATGTATGAATTCCCATTTGAATGTGCAAATGAACACTGATCAACAGGAGAATAAGGAGTTTCTTTCAGAAAAAAAGGCATAGTCCATTTTGGCCTGTTAGTCATGTAGTTCAGTATTTCTTCATTAAGCACCACAACTCCAGCTATTTGGACTGCTTAGTATAATACTGTGTACTTGTTCTCTTGAAACAAGAGAATAGCAATGACTCATTTAATGTTGCAGCCCCTGTGGTCATACAGTAGAACAAGTCTGGGACGGCAAGGACTCTTTTTAGTTCACCATTAAGATTTGTCTTTAGAATTTAAATTCTCAGCTCTGCTTCCTCACTGTGTTCCAGATTATGTTCAGTTGTGCTAATCATGGATGCAGAGGGGCCCTGTGAGACACTGAAGGGTGTGATCGCTGGAGAACGTGCTGCCAGTGGTGAGAGGGAGGGAGAGAAACTTGGAGACATGGCGACTGAGGAGATGGATCCCTCGCCACTGATGGGAGATCTCCGTAAAGAAGCCAGGTGGGGGAACGTCCTCCCTACGGCAGGCTTTGGAGGTACAGTTTTGGCCCCAGGGTGGGCCACTGAGGTTATGAGAGGTGGAGGGTCGATTCTTGATTCGGCCTTTGCTTTGTGATGAAATGACCTGCGAGGGTGAGGAGGAGCTGTTTCATCTTTTAAACGTGCTATTTCAGTGAAAACATTAGCTAAGGGTTGGAACTGGGGACACCAGTTTAGCAGGTAGTCCCAGTTATAGCTGCCCCTCAGCTCCTCATCACTGGCCACGATGGCTGTCAGGGAGCCATCTACAGCAGGCTTTCCATCCTCTGGGAAAGTATAGTCTTTTGGGTGGGAGATGCTGAGTCCCCGTCCCACACCCACATACCCACCCCCCTCATCCCTGTAGACTGGCACCTGGCCAGCCAACAAAGTATCATTCAGGCTGCCCAGTTTCTTCCCTTTGAACCAATCTATGGAAGGCTCACAAGACACGTCTGATAGCTGATCTGCATCCTGCTGGATTCCAGAGTCTGGACCTCGGGCAGAGATGCGCTCCTGCATAGAGGAGGAAATACTTGACACTCGAGGGTATTCATTTATCATTCTGATCTCATCGTCTTCTGCCGCCTCTGCCTCAGCTGAGCCACGCCCACTGGAGTGGGAGGGATCCAGGGATCCCCCACGAGTGTACGGACCCCCACTGCTGCTGCTCTGATCAGCTGCATATCCAGGAAGGGTCTGATGGTAAATAATTTCATTGGCTGCTATCTTTGTTTCCTCAAGCTTGTGCAGCATGGTGCCTGCTGACGCTGGTGTTCGTCTGTGCGCTTTTTGCTGCTTCTTTTGGCGTCTTAATTTAACAAAAACTAGTGCCACAGCGATTATGATCAGTATGACTATTGTCCCAACTGACACTGCAATGACGCTGATAAGCATCATATTCATGTCTGTGGTGAGACCGAAAGATGTATGGGTCACATCAATGGTAACTTTGGCCATTGCTATGCGAGATGCCTCAAGTGGGCTGTGGGCAGTCACATCCAGTGTCATTAGACGCACCTCTCTTTTAGAGCGGCTCACATGTCTACTGTAGCTGTCCATCTTTAGGGAAACTGCACCCGTTGATTTATTGACTTCAAAATAAGGCGAACTGTCTGCTAGAGAGTAAAGAACAATGCCATCTACGCCTCCATCCTCATCGCTGGCTTGCACTTTGCCGATGATCTGACCTTTCTTTGCTCCTTCAGGCACTTTGAATGAGAACTCTGAGGAGGTGAAAACAGGATCATATTCATCCTCCCCTGTGACATAAACCTGCACTGTGACTGTAGCAGAATAGTTGCCAGCATCTATGGCAACAGCCATAAAATGGAAGGAGTTTGCCTTCTCAAAGTCAAAAGTAGAGCGGGTCCGTACTTCTCCCGAAGTTTGGTTGATAAGGAAGGCCTCTCTTCCATCTTTAGAGTTGTCTAACATGTAGTACCTCAACTGTCCAAAAACACCTCTGTCATGGTCGATTGCATGCAGCATTGTAACTAAGGCATTCTGGGGTTGGTTTTCCCTGATGCTAGCAGTTACTAGTTTGAGGGGAAAGAAGGGCCGGTTGTCATTGATGTCCTTCACCTCAATATTGACTGGGACTAAGGCATAGTGTCCTTGACCATCAGTAGCCTGGACAACAATCATATGGGACAACTGCCTCTCACTGTCCAAAGGTCGCTGCAGCCTCAAGGCACCGGTCCACCGGTCCACCTGGAAAAGGTCTGTCTCGTCCCCTGAGCTTATGAAGTACTGCACCTCTCCATTGGGAGCTGAGTCTGGATCAGTGGCAGATAGATGCAAGATCTCTGTCCCTGCTGCTGCACCCTCACTCAGTACCACACTGTACTCTGCTCGGCTGAAAGCTGGAGGGTTGTCATTGGCATCTGTAACACTGATGAGAATGGGCACGCTGGAGCTACGCTGAGGGATCCCACGATCTGATACCACAACAGTCAGGTTATAACTTGGCATTGCTTCAAAATCCAGCTCCTCCACCAGGATCAGACTGCCAACTGTCTGGAAGCCCTTACCCTCCAAGAAGCGCACACTGCTCTCAATCTGGAAGGCATTACCTGAGTTGCCACTGGCAATGGCAAAGTCAAAACCACAATTGTCCCGGGACAGGTCCCCATCCACAGCTTCTAAGGTTAGAACAGTGGATCCAGGAAGTCCATCTTCGGACACAGTGGCTCTATACTCCGACTGGTGGAAAATTGGGGCGTTGTCATTGACATCGGACACCTGAACCTGGACAGTGGCAATGGATGAAAGGGATGGAGTGCCTTGATCCCGAGCCTCAATTACTACCAGGATGGAGGGATTCTCAAAATCAAACTCTGTTTTTTGGTTGACGAACAGAGTACCTGTAAGGAAATAAAGAACATGTTCGTAAAAAGAGCAATTCATATTCATTATCAAAGTTGCTCATTATACAGGGAGGTCCACTATTGGTGTGCACATGAAGATAGAGGGAACATTATTTGAGGCAAAGGAATCATATTTGAGAATAGGAGACAGAATAGCTCGAGGAAAAAATACTCCTTTTTTATAACATACTCATTTTCAGATGGTATTTGAAGCAAACCATCTGAAGCAAATAACATAAAATCTGGCTTTCAGTGGCTTTAAATGAACAGAATGATTAAATATTTTGCAATATGTGTTGAAAATATGTCCAAACCCCAAAGCCTTGGGGGATAACATTTTTATGAAGGGTAATTAAGGGGAGCCTTGGTTAGAAAACAATTATAAACAGCTTTAAATGCACACATTGTAATCTTACCATTGCTTGGGTCAATGTAGAAGACGCCCCTAGTTGATGACATTACTCTGTAGGTAATCTTCCCATTCTCCCCAGTGTCACGGTCAGTAGCTGTTACTGTGATGACTGCGCTGCCTGCTGGGAGGTGCTCTGACACAGTCACCTGATGGAAACCACAAAATATTCATTATAGATTCATTACAGATATTTAGAGATTTAAACAAACGGTAGTATGTGCAGGTGTGAAGTGTGTGATGGGAGTCATACCTGATAGAAGTCCTGGGTGAAGGTGGGGGCATTATCATTCACATCATCTACCAGCACAGTCAGATTGGCTTCGCTTTGATGTTTAGAGTCGGACGACTGGATGGTCAAAGTGTACCACGTCCTTTCCTCATAGTCCAGTGGACCAGTCAGAGACACGCCGCCGCCATAGCGATGAATTCCAAACATGCCCTGGCTGTTTCTATCCAGGTGTAGTGTGTAGGAGAGAGCTGGCCCTGAGTCCACATCATTTCCTGTTACCTGGGTGATAACTGTGCCAATCAGAGTATCTGTTTGTGATAATAAGGAGGTGGGGAAGCAAAAGAACAAACATTTAGGTTTCTGCTGAAAAAAAGCACCGAGACTCCAAGAACTGAGTTGTTTTGCTCTTTATTAAAAAATATCCTGTTCTGGAAAGCCTTGATCTAATGGACAGGAAATGAAAAGAGGAACTTGGCAATAGCTCGTTTCATAATAGGGTCAGACCCTTCTCACTGAGCACCGCCGAGTGAGCTGCCAGGGACTGTGATGTAAGGCTTTATGATAAGATCACTGAACTAACTTCCACTGTGAAGCTGACTTACCCTCAGGCACTCGGATCTCCCGAGGTAGAGGAATCATGGGACTGTTGTCATTGAGGTCGATGATGATCACAGTGAGGGTGGCAGAGCCAGCCAGCCGCGGGGTTCCTCGGTCTGTTGCTGTAACAACAAGCCTGGTGCCACAAAATGAATGTCAGTGTCTGAACTTTTTACTTTTAAGAATCAGGTTGCATAATGTTTCACCCCCCACCAAGATCAGCAAGATCTTTCTTATTTCAGCATGAGCATTAGAAAATACTTGTTTTTCCAGTACACAGGGCCCACTGTTTTCATTTTTTTTATTTTTAAAAAACATTACAAATCTGGAATTTATCAGTGCTTATTTTGAATATTAAAAAGTGAGTGGAAATCTGGTTTAAAAAAGAAATGACAAAATGTGTTTAAAAATCTGATTTTAAAATACCATCTGCAGGGCAAACACACATTTATTTTCTATAACTTTAATAGGCTCTGGTGCATAATCAGCTAATTTCCATTTTCACCCCTTATGTCTCTTTGTCATTTCTGAGGGGAAACAAAACAGTAGCATGGTAACAAACATTAAACATGCACAGGACAAGACTACAGGTAATCTGAGGCCAGTCACATGGCACAATGCGTTTTGCACCAAAGGGTCAAAGACGAAACACAGTTTAAAGACTCACTTGGTTTGCGGCCAGATCTCTCTGTCCATTATGGCTGCAGTGGTGATGCTGCCAGTCAGTGGATCAATCTTGAACAAGCCACTCATGGATGATGACCTAATGGAGTAGGTCACCTGACCGTTTTGTCCCTGATCCAGGTCATCTGCCACAACCTGAGGAAATGACCACCCCAGATTTGAAAAGAAAAGAAAAGACAAGAAAAAATATTTGCAACAGTTTTTTTCGATGTAACATGAACTAGTGAGCAATATTGAACTTGGAAGTCAAGAGTTTATAAAATGGCCTATATGGACCTGGGTTCATAACACAACTGATCCTACATATTCAGTTGGGACATTGTGAAAACAGGCAATTGTCATTCCTCCACAGTGCTGAAACTAACCAGATTTCTGAGGCTTGAATGCTTTTTATTCTACAACTTCACACTTAAACAACAGCCAACCATAATAAACTTGTGGGGGAACAGGCTACTGCACCTGGATAATGGGAAAATCGTAGCCCTGTGCCTCTCTAATGTAGGCTACATAGTTCTGGAGTTGGAAGCGTGGCAAATTGTCATTGACATCTTGGAGGATTAAGTTGACAGCCATGTAGGAGCTGGAGGATGCCGTCTCAGCTTTCACCACAAGGCGGAGTTTTGGGGTCTCTTCAAAGTCTAGTCCTTCAGATTTCTGGACCCATATTTCTCCTAATTCAGAAGAAAAAGAACAATGAGTCAGACTGTAGATTTGGAAAATATTATTTTGGAGTGTATGTTGCCATCTGCACTTACCAGTAATAGTGTTTATTCCAAAAGACTGCATTCTGTTTCCACTGAAAAGACTGTAGCTGATACCAGTTTGAGAGCCATCGGGATACTGGGCCTGAGTCTGTGTTACTACTGTGCCTATGACATGAAACATACACTATGTTGAAACATTTTACTTTTACTTATTATATATTCACAAATTTCAGAGGAATATTTTTACATTTTTATGATATTATCCAAACCTTTAGCAGCATTCTCCTGCAGACTGACATCTCTAGCTGTGCGAGAGAAGCGAATCCCCCTGTAGCTCTGTTCTCTGATATAAATGATTACCACCCCCAGGGAGGATTGAGCTGGGTTGCCCTGGTCCATGGCCTGCACTATCAAAGTCCTCTGGCTTTGAGTCAGAGTCTGCAGCTTCTCTGTGGCCTGGATGTCTCCTGTCAGTGAGTTGATGGTGAAGCCCCTCACAGAGTTAGCAAAGCGATAAAACACAGAGCCATTAGCCCCAAAGTCCTTGTCCTCCGCCCTCATGGTGGCCAGCACTTTGCGGCTGGACACACTGCTTGCAGATATGTTCACAATAAGTGGGTCCTGAATGAAGAAAGGAGCGTTGTCGTTCACATCCTGAATGTAGACAGTCACGTGAGTGGTGGAGTTGCGTGGGTTGGCAGGGGAGGAGTCAGTGGCACACACCTCAAAGGTGTAAGAGGCGGTTCTCTCTCTGTCTAGGGGTGCTGCTGTGATTATGCGGCCTGTGTTCTGGTCTATGATGAACATGCTCTGGGAGCCATGGCTCAGAAAATATTGAACTTGGCTGTTGGGGCCATGGTCCAGATCGATGGCTTTCACCTCCAGAACCAGCGAGCCCATGGGTACGTCTTCTGACACGTCTGCAGTGTAGGTGCTGCTCTGAAACTGGGGGCTGTGGTCATTTATGTCCAGAACGGTCACCTCCACTGTGGCGGTGCTGCTGAGGAAAGGTTGGCCCTGGTCCTGGGCTGTGACTATTAGTGTGTATCCGGCTCTCTTCTCCCGATCCAGAGGCCTTGACGTGGACAGCATACCTGATTGTCTGTCCAAGTGGAAGTCTCCTGAGGGGTCTCCAGCTGCAAGGAGGGGAATGACAAATAGCATTTTGAGTATGCAACATCACCACACTAAGTTATAAAAATGTAAAATCATGGGAGCAGTTGAGAGATCATTTAGAAACTGGACGGTATATCAAAATAAAAATCCTCACCTGTAATTCTGTAGTTCATCTCCCCACTGTCTCCTGCATCCTGATCAGTGGCTCGGAGGGTGAAAAGAAGCACTGCCTCCAAGTTTTCAGGCACCTCTATGCTGTAGTAGAGACGTCCAAAGACAGGGGCGTTGTCATTCTCATCAAGTACTCTGATCCTCACTGTGGCTTTGGCATAGTTTGGGGGAAGGCCTCCATCTTTTGCATAAACTATTAACACAAACAGACAATAGCATTAATTGTGATTTTCAAGACATAGTGAGTGCCAAATGACAAATTTGAATTTCAGATAGCAACTCTTAATATTATGCATCTCAAAGCAGTCATCTTAAGACATGTATTTTCTATGATGATGTTTGACCATCAGAGGGCTGTACCTGTCACAGTGTAGTACTCCTGAAGCTCCCTGTCCAGTGACTTAGTTGTCGTTATGACACCTGTCACTGGGTTGATGCTGAAACCCTCCTCTGAGATACCTCCATATGTCACCTGCCCATTGGTTCCTACAGAGAAACACCCACAGCGGCTATGTTTTAATTCAGAATGGATTGAGAAGTATAAATACTTTACACAAAACAATACTTTAAAAAGGTATTGTTAATAACTTTGTGTACTTATTTGTTTGTTTGTCATTAGTTTTGCTGTCTAAGCATTTGGCAGTGATGGCCATGCTTCAGGTGTCTGGATGCCAGATTGCGTGCTAACAGAAAGCAGTCTGGCAACCTCACCTGTTTACTTCACTAACTGCTTTTGGAGAGAAAGTTTATAATCCTCCTGTTTTATGTGCTTCTGACTAAGTCTGGGGGAATGCACCCATTCTGTACCCCCACCCTCCTGTATAGTCCTCAATTAAAAACAACTGTTAATGTCTGTAATGTGAACACATACTCAGCACATGAGAACTGATTGCAGGATTACAGGCATTTCGTGTTTGATTTAATTTCTGAAGCAGCCCAATTCGATTAGGTTGAAAAGTGAAAGATTTTTGACATCTCTTACATGTAACTACTTATAATCAGGGTTCCTAATATTATATTCCAACATGTAGTTAGGACCCTCTCATTTAAATGGCGTTAAAACAATGGTTATATGTAACACTTCATTACCAAATATGGAGTAACTAAGTCAGTGCAGACTGTATGCTTCACCTTGGTCCAGGTCAGAGGCAGACACTGTTAACACACTAGTTCCTGCAGGCTGGTTCTCTGAGATCTGGGCTTCGTACTGGCTCTCCTCAAACCAGGGCACCTCATCGTTAACATCAATCACGTGGACACACAGCAGCTGGCTGGATGAGTGCTGGGGTATCCCATGATCCTCTGCGATTATTGTGAGGTTAAAGACGTCCTGCTCCTCACGGTCCAGAGGTTTGAAAATAGACAGAGAGCCTGTAGAGAGATGAATCAGAGGTGAAATGTGAGGAGAGATTTCCTGTCTGTGTGTGTGTGCGTGTGTGTGTGTGTAGGTGGGTGGGTGGGTGGGTGGCTGGGTGTACTTTATTGCAGCCTGTTTCACAGAAGAGGTTACACATGACAACTACAATATGAAAGCATGCTATCAAAGGCAATAAAACATGCTACTATCCACGGTTGTGTGTAGTCGAGTGATTAAAAAAAGCAAGTGTGAAAAGTTGCCGTGTGAGGGCCAAATCTAAATTAATCTCCACCACACACAGCTTTGCCTACCTGAGTGCTACCACCACCACTGCTGTAACAGCCCAACGGTCTGGCCACAGTTTACGAGATTTTCCATTGGAGAATGCCGCAGCCATCGAGAAAGAAGCAGTAAACACACGCTCTAGACACGCAACAGCCAGGCCTGCCGTGCTCTGTAGAAATTAAGGGCACCCTTGCCTTTTCATTATCTTGCCCTAAGAGGGTAAAGCTTGCACTGATTCAATTTCAATTTCATGCTTTAAAATGAACTGCAACTGTTAAAGAAAGAGAGGGCCAGGGCTGTTTTGGTTTTAACTTTTTTGTGCGTGTTTGTATCTTGCTAGGACTGAGATAACTTGCCCCTAAGCTTTTAATCTGGTAGGAGTTACTGGCTGGAATATTTTCACCAAGTTTGACTCCTCTGTGATCCTGCCATATCCCTGATCACTGATAACACATGGGCAGAAAAAAAGACAGTGGGAACAAGGAAAAGATTTCATTTTGGATGTTTCCAATTCCAACATCTTAAGCCTATGTGGGGTTTGTGGCGCCAATACTTTGGACTGCAGTATGAGGGTTAGCTGAGGTTTCTCAGACAACAAACAGATTTGTCATGTTTCGTATGCAGAAGTCATTTTTCAACATTTGATGTGTTAATCCATGAATGGTGTTGTCTTTTGCACAAAAACAAATCACCAATGTACTCTCCCTTTTCTCCAAAAATTGGAATTCATGATCTCCTTTCTGACAGTGAATGATGGAAATGTGTTTCATTTTGTGACTTTATACATTTCTGATAATAGTTCTCTCTATTGTGGTCAACTGTAACGCCAAAGTAATGAAAACAGAGTGTGTAGAGATAGTCCCAGGTCTCCGGTCAATGACCCCAAAACAGGAGCAAACCAGGTGCTCAAAGGATTAACTTTGTCATGACTCTAACAAATAACCAGTGTGCATGAAAACACTTCAAGATGAGCGCACACACTGGACTGAAGCAAAAGTGACATGCATGACAGACCCTGAATGTTTCCATCCACTAGCTGCTCGAGGCGGCATCCTGGTTGGCGACTTAAAGGGGAAGGCGGAGCTAACGTCGACACGTGTCTCAGACACCACAATAAAGCCCACAGGACCAAATAGCCCAAGGTCAGCATTGACTAAGTGACAGAGTCTCATGCAAGCACACAAACACATATGTGCATGCCTACGCTTACACACACACGTGCGCACACATAAACACGCGTAACTGATCCCCTTTCTAATGGTTCCCAGAAGCCTGAGCAGGAGATTCTTTGGTCTTTCATGGGAATAGATCCACAATAACAGATGATGGGTTGTGTGTGTGTGTGTGTTTGTGCAGGCTTGTGTGTGTGTGTGTGTGTGTGTGTGTGTGTGTGTGTGTATGTGTGTGTGTACGTGTGTTTAATATTTGGCAGGCTGCTCCGTCTGTCTGGCCTCCAACTGAGAGAAATAAGTCATGAAAGGTGAAGCAAGAGTTGTGCTGTACTCAGAAGAAAGTATTACAAGAGTTTGTGTGTATTTATGGTAGAGGAGGGTAGGTGATCGTGGTGGGGGGCAACAGTATGTGTTCAAGCATGTGAAAAGTTGAGCACACATGCAATACAGAGCAAAATTTTGAGGTGGCACAAATGCTTAAAAAGTCCATGAAAAGACCCGAATAGAAGAGGAAAACAGATGCTTGATGCTTGCATTCGCTTGTCTGCTTTAGTTGAAAATACTTCAACTTGAGCAAGAGCAGTAATGCTGAAGTATTGGAATTCCCAACAGGTGCTGGAATTATAAAGATGGAGGACAAGCTGAACGTTTTAGTAATATAAAGGAACAGGAGCAAAAATTGGAGGACAAGAAAATAGATACTGGTAATAAAAGAGCTGGAACTCCTGATAAGATTTGAAAAACCTTTAGTGATTGCCTGCTAATTGATTGTAGTCAGCTGCTGTTTGCACTGGTGATAAAAATGATATAAACCAATGCTAATATGTGCTACATTTACTTTGTGTACACCTCCCAAATTCCCAGAGCCACATGTGCATTGGCTATTAATGGATAACACACAGGACAGGGAAAAAATATTCCAGAAATCAAACAGAGACATAATTTTCTGTTGTATCTGAAAACACCTTCAAAGGGAAATAGTTCTTTCAGATGTATGACTTACACAACACACCAGACAGAACAACTCTACAAATCCAGACTTATGTTTGATAACAACATTTTTAAAATAATCTATATTATACATGCATTTCTACAATATCTCCACATGGAAACTATAGTATGATTAAGGTAGGAAAGTAAATTTGGAGGAGGAATTTGGAGATGCAACACACCCATCCTCTCCTCCATGCCCTTGCTTTCTGCCTAAAGCACGCCTAAAGGGTACACTACCTCTTGCACTGGCACTGGGCTGGACTTACCAGTGTTAGGGTTGAGGCTGAATGTTCCTCCTGTATTGCCTGACTGGATGGTGTAGGTCACCCGGCCATTCTCCCCTTGGTCTGCATCTCTGGCCATGACATACAGCGCCACAAAGCCCACCGGCTGGTCCTCCATCACACTGACAGCTGTTGGCGAGCTGAACACTGGTGGATTGTCGTTCTCATCAGTTACATAGACCCTAGCTGTAACAGAGCCCCAGCGCCTCTGGCTGGCATCGAGGGCAGAGTCTGTTGCCTTTACAACAAGGATCAGGTTGGAGGTGACCTCATGGTCCAATTCCTGGGCCAAGGATAGAACCCCAGTGGAGGGGTCGAGGTTTAGTAGACCAGGCGTGTTTGGCCACTGCTGGAGAATGGAGTACCTCAGCTCACTATTGGGCCCGCTGCCATCCTTGTCTGTGGCCTGGAAAGTATAGACAGAGGAGCTGGGCTGCATGCTCTCAGAGATGACGATAGTGATGGGGTCCTCAGGGAACTGAGGAGCGTGGTCATTGCTGTCCTCTACGTCAATGTCCAGGTGGACCAGGGTGCTGCTAGGAGGGTCCTGAGAGAAGTCATCTACCTCAATCTGCAGGATGTAGCGCATGTCTCGCTCATAGTCAAGAGGACGAGCCAGGTACACATCTCCTGTCAGACGATCTACAACAAAGGTCCCATCTCTGTCTGTACCCCCCACCACTGTGTAGGTCACTTTCCCCTCCTCTGGAGTTTCTCTGTCACGGAGGCGGACTGAGCCAATGACAGAGCCAGGCTTGGCCTCCTCCACAGAGTTGAAAGATATAGAGAGTGAATTGGTCTTCGTAGCAGGTCTGTTAATGCTGAGAACCTGCAAAAAAAAAAAAGTATGTGTATTTGAGGACAAAGCAACATGACAGTGAATCTAATGCTTCTTATTAGATGCCTGGTGGCAACTGAAGTTTACAATTTTCAATACAAAGAATGAAAATATTTCATGGTTTTTCAGCAAAGCAGAAACAGATTTTGTCCACTTGCCTGTATTGTATGTGTTCACTGGGAATAAATGCAACCAGTTACAAGAGGTTTTTATAGACCTGAATAACACGCCTGCTAACATTAATCACACTTAATCTGATACGCATGTCGCTGCCAGGAAAAATAATAGATGATAAAAGTAACACAATAGGAGGAGGAAATGGTGAGAGGATTTGCACAGAATTTAGCACTGGGAAATAGTCCTGTACTGTGTATGGCCTTATTCTTCCTTTGATGAGAAGTTCAAGTGTCTACAACATTATTACTTCTCTCCTTTGTATGAAAAGAGCACTGTAAGTAACACATGACACATTGTTTTAATAAAACATTTTTTTCTTTGAGACAGGCATAGAGTAAGATCATTTAAGCAGCTGTGAAAGCGGGGAGGGAGAGGTCGTGTTGATCAAATTTTCAGCAGCATTACTGACAGTGTTTTGTAAGCCGATAGGATGATCTGGATATTCAGCATTGCCTTCTAGAGCACAATTCCCACAGTAAGCAGGCACTAAGAAAATGCTGTGTTTGTTGTGAAATCTTGCATTACAAGCTGCAAATTGGTTCCACATTATATGGAAAACGGAGTGTTCCAGAAATAAATTGGTATAGTCTCATCCTATCATTGATGGATTTAGAAAATCAGTCTGAAAAGATGATTAAAGGAAATTACATAAATGCGTCAGCGGGCAAGAACAACACTGCAATGTTTAATCCAATTAACTAATAATTATGACTTTTAGTCTTTTGTTGTTGGAAAGGAGGAAAAACTGAGGTGGAACTTACTAGTGCTGTTTATATGGTAACTCCATTTTCCTGGAACCTATAAATCTATGTTCCTTCCAGGCTTCTTCCATTGTGTCCATTTTCTGTTCTATATTAAATATTAAATGAATTACTTTCAAAACTGTGTTTTACGTGAGTGTATAGCCCTGCTGCTCATTGAAAAAAAGGGCTACTGTATTAAAAAAGTGTTGAAGTCATTGAGTATGACCTTGATCAGTGCAGTCTACAGCTGGGCCTCATCACAAGCCAGCTGGGAGTATTTGATTCAGACCCACTTTTCCATTTCAGATAGAAATTTCCCTTTTGAAATGTCACAGGGGAAGAAAAGGGAGGAGATGGGAGGGAGGCTTGTCAGAAGTGAGGCTGATATGTCTGCAGCTAGTCAGAGGGGCCCTGAGACATGGATCCTCTCAGCCCCAAGTCTATTCTTTGATATTAAATCGGTGAGTAGTGAGGGTGTTTGGGCTGGCTGGGGTCCAATGGAAGTCTGACCTGAATGGTGAGGGAGCAGGAGGTGCTGCGAGGGGGCAGTCCTCTGTCAGTGGCTGTCACCGTCAAGGTGTACTCGGCCCGCTCCGAATGGCTGAGAGGGGATGATGAACGCAGCTCCCCAGTGTTTGGGTTCAGAGAGAAACGCTCGGCCCTGGGACCTGGGAGAGACACAGGGTCCAAAATTTAACAGGAGACAATTGATGTGACAGGACAAAATACACAAACTTGTAGCATTTTGTCAGCAATAAATCAAAGCTATTTTGAGACATAAAGATATAGCACTTTTGTAAACACAATTTAGCTTTACACTAAACAACAAAGTGAAACAGGCTCATCACGTCTTATTGCTTCCTTAAACCACTGCATATATCACATTTACATACAAATATTTAATCTTTCAATAATTCCTTTGTACAGATGAGCACTCGGTTGTTTTTCCTGCAGGTACTGTACCTGACAAAGAGTAGAATATGGTGCCGTTTTCTCCTTCATCAGGGTCTTTGGCTTGCAGTGTGCCCAGCAGGACCCCAGAGGACTGCCCTTCTGACACCTATGTGTAAAAAAAACACAAATAGATGTCACTAAAGACATGAAAGGCATTTAATTCTCCACCTGTCTGTGTCTTTGGTCTTGTGGCATCACCTTTATGATTAGGTTTTTTCCCGGCTGGCTATGGATAAAAGCTGGGTCATTGTCGTTGTCATCCAGGACAGTAACGAAGGCTGTGCCTGTAGCGCTGCGAGGGGGCGAACCTCCGTCTTGTACCACCACCACCAGCTGGTAACTAGACTGCTGCTCTCTGTCCAGAGTCATTCTTGTACTGATCTCACCTGGGGAGAGAAGGGGATGTATGAGAGGGATTTTATACTGAGACGCTAGTCCAGAGCACCGGAATAATGATGAGAGACTTAACAGCCAGGAGGCTTTGATCAGTGACACACAAGTAATAGACATGCACAGTGTGCAGATGTACGGGTGCATGTGCTTGCACACTCTCACACACACAAATAGAAAACTTTTGGAAGCTTGGCAGATGCTGTAGAGACTCACAACTCAGCCAGAAGCTGATCACAAATCAGAGTATGAGTCTCCACCCACAGACTAACAGGCTCAGCGGGCCAATTAGAGCCCAGCACGACACTTAGTGCTGCTGTCACCATCACCTGACTAATTTATGACAGTGAGGAAGAGGCAGCTATAGTCTCTCATCTTTTACGGATGACTCCGTAAGTAAACATCGATTTAGTTTTTTCATTTTCATTTTCCATGAAATACTGTGGAATGAAAAATGTCTCATATTGAATCATTACAGCTTTTAATATTGAACGACATCAAGATCAGACTTTTAGCTCGTGTAGAAAAGGAAGTCTTGTTCAGTTATTTCAGTTTAGTTTTAGTTTTAGCTCAATAGTAATAAAACTGAGCATTTTGAATTTTGGTTGGTTCAGGTATGTTCCAGTATCATCTGGAGAAAACATCCAACATTCAACAAATAATATCAGCAGTAATGCCTTTCTTTTCAAAAAGCTAGCTCTGTCAACAGCAGCTTTGTTAAAGATTGACATTGCAGTCAACTGCTTTTTTCCATTCATGCTTGTACGAGATTGATGAAATGTTAGTATAATGAAATAAATCTAAGATATCCAAATATCTTTTTAACACTCCAACCCAAAAGACCAGGTATGGCTGCTGTGATTGATCTTAGTACATCACTTTTTATACTAACCTGTGTGGGAGTTTATCTGGAAGTTGCGGTCAGGGTGCAGCAGGCGGTAGCTGAGGCGTCCGTTGGGGCCACTGTCTCGGTCTGTGGCCGACACATGACCGAAGCCTGTCCCCGCCGGCAGGTTTTCTCTCACTGCCATGAAGACCCTCTCCTGTGTGAGCCGAGGAGAGTTGTCATTCTCATCGGTCACAGATATCCGCACTGTGGCGCTGCCCGTCTTCTTCCACTGTCCATGACCAGCACTGGCCAGTACTGTTAGAAGATACATGTCCTTGACTTCTCTGTCTAGGGCACTCTTAACAAACAGCCAGCCGCTGTCTGCAGCAATGCCAAACCCAGCAGCATCTCCGTCGGGACGCAGGTGATACGCCAGGGGACTGAAGTAACCTAAGCCAGGTGTTTCTCTGTTCAGAGCCCTGACCTGCAGGAAGCGTGTATTTATTGGAGTGCCTTCTTTTAGTTCTACACGGTAGGTGAGGGTATCAAACACAGGTCCCTGGTCATTCTCTGCCTGGACATGAACCACAAGCATGAAGGTGGCACTAAGCTGGGGTACTCCACTATCCTTGGCAATCACTTGGAGATCATAACGGGGTGCATTCTCGTAGTTGAGGCTCCCCACCAATCGTATCTCTCCACTGCTGCGCTCTATGCTAAAGGTCCTCTGGATCCCACTTGGTGAAGACAGGTCAAAGGTGAGTTGTCCATTGGCTCCAGAGTCTCTGTCCTCAGCTTGAACACGATACACCACAGTGCCCATTTCTGTATGCTCTGGCAGCAGCAGGGACTCCGAGGATGAGGGCAGGAACACAGGCGGGTTATCGTTGATGTCTGCGATGGTGATGTGCACACGGGTCTGGCCGAAGGCAGGGGGGTTGCCACTGCGGGCCTGCACCTCCAAATCAAGAGCTGACTGGGCTTCATGATCCAGGGACAGACTGGTCCTCAAGGCCCCAGTGTCAGGATCCACTGTAAAGTATCCTGCAGGGTCCCCAGAACTGATGGTGTAGGAGATATCTCTAGAGGCGCCTAGAAAGGGAGAAAAATGATAGAAACCAGAGGCATGTCACCATGGCCCAGCAGGCTGAGTTAAAAGCACTGAAGTAATAGTATAGTACAAAAATGTAATTTTTCCATTTTCATGACTGTAATAGAGCTCTAAAAAGAAAATGAACATATAAACAACGTCGTGAAATGGAATATTTGATTGATGTGATTTCAGAGTTAGGTGTGTATAGTGGCCCAACGCCTATTTGTACAAGTGGTGCAGGGAGCAGAAAAAAAAACTATTTTTAGCATGATCCAGTGTGACTGATGAATGTATACTGCACTGCATGGGCTGTATGACTCAAATGTGGGTGAGTGAGTGAGTGAGTGAGTGAGAGAACGAGCGAGCGAGTGACTGAGTGAGTAAGTGAGTGAGTGACTGACTGACTGACTGACAAAGAAGGTAATGGTTTGTGGACGCTACCTGTCTTACTGTTGGCCTGGACGATGCCTACAACTGTCCCCTGCAGGACGTCCTCTGAAACAGTGAAGTAGTACTGAGTCTGTTCAAACACCGGTGGTGCCACCAAACCTGCCACCACACTAATGTTGACCCTGGCATTAACAAGGGCAACCAGACCTCCACCATCCTGAGCAGAGATCACCATGGGTATGACGGAGTTGGCCTTCCCGTAGACAGACTGAGACAGGGAGATCACACCTACAAAAACAAATTTGCAGACAAGATTCATACAGGCTGTTTTTACATTTACAGAGAAGTATACGGAAAAACAGGATAAATACTTGTACCGACCAGTGTCTTTGTTGAGAGTGAAGTAAGGGGAGGCCCCTCCGGGTACAGTTTTGTATGTAATTCTGCCATTCTCGTCTGAGTCTGGGTCATAGGCCGTCACTCTGACGACAGACGTCCCAGGGGCGCTCTGCGTGCTCAAACTGACAGCATAGCTCACTGGGTAAAAGGCAGGTCTGTTATCATTAATGTCAACCAGATCCACCTTCACGTAGGCTACTGAGCTCAATCCACCCTGTCAAAGAAACACAAAGCTCTTTTGTTATATTATACCTCCACATACATTAAATCATGAAATGGAAAAAAACACACCTGAAAGCAGGATTTGGACCACATTAATGGTGCAAGTAGACCACATTAATGGCAAGTAAAAACCAGCAGTAAACCCTGTTAAAAATTCAATGCATAGTGTGGCCTCTAAAATATAGTCCCAACAGGTTTGTGCAGGTATACAGATTGATAGTTTCCCCCGGGAAAGATCCATATGTCATGACCCGTGGAGGGTGAGAGGGCTCACCGCAGCCGAACAATCTGTTTCATAGGCTTTTCATTTGCAGAGAATACAGTACAGGCTTTTCATTTGGACCAGGTGGCAATAACGCAGGAGGCGGCAGTCCAACTTGTTAAAATATTACTGCCTGACAGTTGAGGCATTTCTCCATCTGATTGCTTTAACATGGCTGCAGTAATTTTCTTTCATTTTTAACCTTTTATTTTTTAAGTATTATTTGGCATAAAAAGAACAGGATGCTATACTAACTTTTGAGTAAGTCTTCCATGGAGAGCCATTTTTACTTGGCTCAAATCAAAGTTTTTCTGCACAGTTGACCGTGTCTTTGCTCTCCTGTCTGTATGAAAAGCATGGCTGCTGTGTTTATAGGATTACTATGAGGCTCAATGGATTCATATTAAGCATGATTTCAAAATGTGGTGGCTCACCCCATCCACTGCAGTAACAGTGAAATCGTAGCTGGCCAGCCCTTGATCTCTGTCTAGTACAGCGCTAGTGCAGATCTGTCCAGTCTCCTTGCCAATGGTGAACTGAGAGGGAACAGCGCTGTTAATGCCAGAGCCCAGGGAGTAGGTAATGGAGCCAAAAGAGCCGCCATCCGCATCTGTCGCAGTCACCTACGGAGAAGAAAACATGCTCTTGGTTAAATAATTCCAACATTGTGCATTAAAATTAGAATTTATTAAGTTGGACGGGAAATATCTTACTGGATAAACGCAGCAGTTTCCATACTCATTAATGATGTTACTCTAAAGCCAAAGCAGATCAAATCTAAATTCTATTAGAGGGATGTAAGAATGATGGCAATCCACAAACTGAAACAAGAGCACCATACCAGGTGCCTTTTGAAAGCATCTTTGGATGCGTTCTTTGTTGTTTATCTGAGCCAGCGCATGAGCCAAACAGGCCCTTTGGCAGAAAGGAGCTCTGAGGGAATGAAGGGGGGTGGCGGGACAGAGGATGACTTCTACAGGCTCTGGGAGGCCTGCCAGCAGGGAAAACTGCCTGCTTCAGGAGTGGCGTCTGTCTGCAAAGGACAGTGACAGGGACGGCTGGGGAACAGTGGGATACCACACATTATGCTTCAGTACAGCGCATAATACCCTAAAGTAATGTCCCGCTTGCGGTCTGGTTTTAATAACGCCGCACATCTACACAGGGCTGGAACCGCTGGAGTTATAAAAGCAGCTCACAAGCCATCAGCC
Source organism: Scomberomorus guttatus (assembly GCA_038419695.1). NCBI lineage: Eukaryota > Metazoa > Chordata > Actinopteri > Scombriformes > Scombridae > Scomberomorus > Scomberomorus guttatus. Next base: position 8,107,011 of record CM076451.1, on the reverse strand, counting down.
AGGGAGCCGACTCAATTACTACAGGATCTCCCAAGACAGCACAAGGCAAACAGACCAATCAGATCGGGCCCCTGGGTACCAGCAGTATAATTGTTTGCAAGTGTTGGCTCTGGATCGCAGCTTGCAAGAGAGATTACAGTAGGGTTAAACCTCAGAAGTTGATTAGCATTCTCCTTCCTTCCATCTTTTATAAATGGATCTTTTTAGGAAAACACTAATTGGAAGAAAATAGAAGCTCGAATCATGCTTTGGTACTCCAACACTCAGCAACAGGGAGCCTCCTCTGTGCATAAAATGGAGTAGTCATCAGGAGCATTGCCAAGAAAAATAAGGCAAGCCATGCTTATCATCAAAACCAGACTTTTTTTTAAAGATGGCATTGGTATGAGTGTGAGTAGATGGAAATCATTCATTTGAGGTGATGAAGGTTTGGCTGCTGTAATTCAGGCTCCATCTCCTGCGTGAGCAGATGGCAGACAGGGGACTCAGCAGAAAGCATGCCCCACACTCCTGACTGTAACTCCTAAGAGTGGGTGAGTAGTGTGTAGGAGTGAGGGAGTTGTAAAGCTGGCAGAGACTCAAGCCAAAGAGAAGAATAATAAACCACATGAGGAAAGGGGAAACCAAGAGCAATACAAGAAAACTACTCCATCTTTTAACGCGCTGAGGCTGCAGCTTACTGTAATATTTTATCATTTTGGAGGGGGACACGTTATTTATAACAACCCCACAGCTTTATATGCATGTTTTCTCCACTGTTGTGTGACGAGTGTCAGCTGGAGGGAGAGTTAAAGGAGCATTTTAGCATGAATACCTGGGTCTTGTGAAAAAAAAAAAAAAAAATCTTTAAAAAAGCAGACAGATATGCAACAAGCAAGCATTCCCAGTAGATCTGTAAGAATATATTTCCTCTCTTGTGACTGACCAATTCATGGCAGGCGTTGAGCTATTTGAGAAGACTCCATGTTACTTTCCATTTTAGCCACAACCATCCATAAAAACTTTTTTCAAGGTACTCCCACATAAAAATCACATGTTCATAGCCTACATTTATATTTATGATATGAAAACTTGAAAAATGAAAGGAAAAAGATTAAAAAAGAAGGAAAAGAGGAAAAAAAGAAAGTTTTGGTGGGGTGGGAGTTGGAGCTTTTTCACATGCATTTATGCTACACAGTCAATTGGTGTGTTCAGACTGAACGCACATTGAATTGAGGTTTCTGTGTGAGTTTAAAAAGTTTCAACTTGAGCAAAGTACAGTGGCGCAATGTGTGCTACAGAGATACTGAGTTTTCTTATTTCCTGAACAAGTTCAGTAGAGACAGGGGACCGAGTGATGTGTTCGCCATGAAATTAATTTACATGAGGATCCAGTGCTTTAATAATTACACTTCTCCCAGTGCTCAAAGCTCTGCATAAAGTGGTGAGGATATTTGGAGCCATATGTAAACCCGAGAACACTATGTTCCATGAGTTAAGTATATGACATTTTTGGGGAAATGTACTGTAAGATAATAAACCGCACAATCACATTTGCATGAATCCTAACCACTGTAAGCAACCAGTCTATTTAGGAATCTACAGAGACGGAGAATTCAATTCCATTCTCATTTATAGGTTAATAGCAGCATATCAGTGTCATCTTGCTGGAACGCAGTGGCTTGTCTGTCCAGGAGATTATAATTTGCAAGGCGCCCTTATGAAATGACATATGAGGCCATATGCAAATGAAATATGAACAGGACAATTAGCCAAACCACAAACCATGAACCCTAAGAGATGAGGATAACCTAACACAATGTGGCCTCTGACATCAAAACGTGTCATAAAAGTCTGCTAGATAAGATTAGGATAAATCGATAATAGAGCGTAAGTGTAAATCTCAAAAAGATGAAACAAGATTCTCACAAAACCTTGAATCAGGATTGAAGCTTCCTTGGGATGTTGCATAATGCAGCAGTCGAACAACAAGCAGGAAGTCATTCATCATTTATCACAATATTTTCACCACACACTTATATGCTTGTTTATTTCCCTCTCAAATATTCTTTGTTTTATCTTTTTTAAATCTTTATTTTAAATTCTTTTTTAAGCAAAGTCTACATTTGCACTCACATGTGGTGAGTAGATTAAGATTACTATAGCAACTCCTCTACATAGGCATACTGTAAATTCAGAGGAAAAGGAAATATTTGTAACCAAGAAAGTCATTTAAGATGTGCCAGTCATAAGTAGGAATTCTCTGCCCTGTAGGAGGGAGAAAAATACCACTCACCACTTTGTCGTATCCATCTCAACATGGGTACGAGGGGCCTCTCTTTCTGTTTCCCACAGACTTTTTACTCTACTCCACTGCAATGTATAGGTATTACGCAAACTCTCTCTATTTTTATTGGATTAAAAGTTCAAAAGCAGGCGTAATCTTAGATCATCAGCAGCAGCCAGCAGTATTCTCCCTACACTCCGTATATGTGAGTGAGGCATGATGGGAGCTGTCTTATCAGCAGGAGAAAGGCAACGTTTGGCCGGGTCCTTAGTAAAACAAGCTGGGGGAATCCAAAGATAACTGGGGCACTTTGTGGCTCTCCCATCAGATTCCAGGAGCCTTCCAGAGGAGACTTCCTGACTGACTGACTGTCCAATCAAGAGAATTCACAAGAGAGAACATGCTTTTGTATGTTTATGTATAATATGTTCGAATGGAGTAATGAGCCTGAGGCTTTTGGATGCTCCAAAGTGTTCTGGCCCATCTAATGTCCTCACTCTGTGGTCTAAGAGAGAGCCAGGCCAGTGTTTGTGGGGTTTCTATTTTTAGTGTTGAGTTACCCAAAAGGCCAATTAGAATTCTTCTATATGATTCACCACTGTGGCTTTTCAGTTCTCGTTCTTAGATTTTTGTGGATAATGCAAACACATGTATGTCAGTGTGACCTTATTTGCCCAGGCTACCGCTCCTCTGTCCATCTTCATTGTGCAGCCATGCAAAAAAGCCCCACTGCGGAAAGAACTATTGCAAAAACCTGTGAGTAAATGAATGATGTAGAGCCGAAACCATTGAGGCCAGCAAGGGGTGAAATAAAGGCGATGTAGTTTTTAATCACGCTCCCCACATTTTACAGTGCCCAGTCAAACAAATCTGTCTCACGTAGTCCTCAGTGAAACCAGCCAATCTGGACCGCAACTCTGCCAATCCAAATAGGCCACAAATGACGGAGTGCGTATGTAAATGTTTGCCAACTGGGAAATTATCACACACATCAATCAAATTCTACATGCACACGTCCTTTGAGTATACCTTAGATGCGTGAGCAAAGACACAAACCTACAAACACCGGGGACAAACTCATTGCTCATCACATTTTCGTGATGCCAGTGGAGCAAAAGAGCGAGACCAAGTTAACTCTGAACTCTGATTACATCAAAATCTTCTCTGTAGTCACCCTGAACTCTTTGCAAACAAACCAAGCGCAGATGAGTATGCAGCGGAGGGCGGAGGCTACTGTGACTGTGGCTCAAAGCGAAACTCTGCAATGTTGTGGCATGAAGAAATGTTCAGAAAATACCGGACGACATCTCTAAATCTCTTAAGCTCAAATTTATGCCTGAGCCTGGTTTTATCTTACTTGGGGACTGCTATTGAAGCTTCAGTATTAAACAGTATGTGACACATTGACCAGTTGGCCATGCAGCTGAAATGGGTTTAAAATAACAGAGATCTGTGTGGTAGATGTTGAAGTTTCCATCCTTAATGCAACAAATTAACGCCAATCTGATCAGAAATTTACAGCAGGCCAGTCACATGCACTTTCCAGATATTAATTCAATAATGCCAGATAACCAATATCAAACATAATTTTAATGACAGTTTCACAGACATGACCAATTAAGCCTGTAATAGCAGGGCTCCCACAGGAGCAATTAGAGGCAGCATGTGATAGACTTATGGAAGGACATGTAGATGATTAAAAGACAGTAAAGGCAAGGAGGAAAGCGTGGGCTCAAAGAAATCAAACGAGTGGGCGAGTTGCAAAAATCTGGACTGAGAATTGCTTTGAGCTTTCACAGCTGGTGTGAAGCATTGCACACTCCTCTCCTTCCATTGTCCTGGCATCACTTCTGAAGAGAGCAGAGATGAGGAGAGAGAGGCGGAGACTTCCTAAAGGCCTCTTTCACTACTAGCTAAAGTAGCAGATATGCAGTTCAGGGACTTTGTGACATGTCCAACACCACACTAAAGCCCCAGACAGAGACCACATCAGCCCGGTGGAAGGAAGAAGCCCACACAATGTTGACGAATATATCAAAACACAAAACATTTGCCACACAGACAGTATTGTCTATATTCCGACGAACCATATGTGAAAGGTTTTGGTGGTTACTGAGGAGACAAAGAGCTGACATCTTCACTGTATATTTTGAGACACGGGTAAGGTCTACGAAATGGTGACACTAAATATTACCACACTGTGGTCTGTGATGTCTGGCTGCTTTGTATGTATAGTGCATGTGTGATAAAAGTAATGAAATTCCAAATGACTCTCCAGCTCAAAGACTTTCAAGAATCAGCTCAGCTGCCTTGTTGTATTCCTCAGCTAGTCTACATGTGCATACAGAGTAGGTCCAGATACACCCTGAGGCACCATTACCTGCCTGAAAGACTATGTATGTCTTGCAGGCATGCTTTGAGAGCCCAGGAGCCCTTTGCCATGCCTGTGAAGTGAACATGATGTTTAAAAGAGGCCTTGAAAATAAATTTGTTTTTTAAGAGGGTGTGGTATCCTCTGTTTTCCAACAATCTCTTTAAATTAAAAACAACTGCTCATTAGATGGAAAAATCCTCTGTTCTGTTCCGTTTATTAAAAGGAAATGCTAAACATCCAATCGCTGAGTTTGATGGTTTAATACACTTAAACAAACTTAAACATACCTGAAACAGAACTCAAGCAGAGCTTTTCCTATGTTAAGAGGAAGGATACAGTCTCAGTATTTATTTGGTAATACAAATGGAAATGTTGGCTGCATGTTGCTGCTGCAAGAAAAGTCAGGGGCTAAACAAGACATTTGGATTCAAGCCATCAATATCCACAGTGAATTTATGGAAATACAGACATCGGTATTTGAGACACGTTATCATGGACCGATCTTGGAAAACAAAAAGATTTGACCTGAAGGAAGCACAAGACAAAAGCTCATGCAGGTCAGGTCAACAACTGAAAATCATCCTCTGGGAACCACGAATAACTGTACCAAATTTAATGACAATAGGCAAACAGCATCAAGTTGTACTGCTCTGGACAAACGTGGATGGATGAACCAAAGAACAAACATCTCTGTGCTTCAACCTCGCCGATTGTGGACAAAAGGATCATTTTGGTTGGGCCCAAATCTTTGTGTGTGGGCCGCCAAATATATTCTATTCACAGGAAACATTCAAATACAGACTCCTTTGAAAGAACATTTTACATCAGCTCTCAATTATCCTTTGCATAATTTCTTTTGCAAACGCCTCAGCAACATTACACTGACATTGGCACAGTCACATATTCTTTATAATTACAGAGCAAACAGCTATGTAGAATTGTATTCAAAATCACAAAACCTCTCTCAGTATCCCTGCATGACTTCACAGGCACAATCTATTCCAGATTTGTCAAGTACTTTCTCTGTCCAGATGTCCATTAAAATACATCTGCTGTATTGGGGTATCCCTGTGAAACACCGTATAACTGTCAAGGTTAGTAACCATCTTAATCACACTGATTTCTCCAAAAATATACAGTTATGTGCCACTTGCCAAATCATATCATCCAGAACTATCCTTTCACTGAAATGATTTCCAACTGTCCTTGTTGGTCTAATGATTTGACCAGACGAGAACAACCCTAACACGACCCCTAACCCCAACACAAAAACGTCCATTACACATGTGCTGATGTATAAACATGACAACAGATAATATTTTGCAGGAAATTTTCCAAAATCATATGGTCTTGACATAATTTAGTTGCCTAGTCTGAGTAACATTTGGCTGCTTTTGGAAAAACTGAGCAACTTTTGCTTGTCTGTAGCAGGAAAGCAACATTTTGCCAAGCTTATAGCCCCAGCAAGTCCTACTGTCCTTGTTTCCTTGAATGGGATTGTCTCAGCTCTTTTAAGGCATAAAAGACACAGGGAGACAAAGAAGTATAGATTTCTAAATCAACAATGGCTCCATGAACTGCAGCTTTTCATCTTACTCTGTGTAGTGCGCTGACATAAATGTGGAGGACCTGGGTTTAAGGGCAGCAGGTTAGCATGGTGTAAGGTCCACATATCTGGCAGAGGAACAGAGGGGAGGTAATATAGCAGACAGGGATATAATGACACCCAACGCTAGAGTGCAGACACAGGACAGGATAAGGTTTCTGTCTCTTTCCCTTCCTCTCACACATCACTCACCATAACTACTACACTGCTGGAAAAAAGCGAGTCAAAACATCATGACAGAGTTTCTGTGCTTGAAGTGGGTAGAAGGTCAGTGTGCTGATGAATTAAATGTCATATAACATGCAATTTAAGAACATCAAGCCAAAATGCTAATAGTCTTTTATGTGAGGAAAGACGAAGATGGAAGGTCCATTTCCAAAACATTTTAACTTACATTTTCATCTTTTAGGATTATATAAATTCCTGCATTAAAGCTGTGCTGAAATCCACACTATGGGTAGATGTCTGTAAAATAACTTTCTGTGAGAAAAGAAGAAAAACCTTTCAAATGAACAATTTCTGTTGACTAATAATGTCAAGAATTCATTCAATTCAACTACAAGTTTCCAGCACAAACTGAGTGGTGTACAATCTCCAATCAAGTCATGACTTGGCATTCATTATCATAATTTTGTCCAAATGAACCTACAGTAAACAAGAATCAGTGGATCTATAGTGCAAATAAAAACAGAAAAAAAAGAAATGTGGAGTTGTCAGAATAAAAAATGTCTCTTCATTTTAAGTAGAGTTCAGACTCGCCTCAAGGTGTTTCTGAACCTGTTGGGGTTCTAAAATACCACGTTAAGTCTTAAGTTAGCATTAACATATGCAAGCATTCTTTGTAATTTGCAATTTAAAAGCTGTGACAAACTTCAGGTGTTAGAAGTTAGGTGGACTGCATTTTAAAAACTTTCATTAGACTTTCTTCTAAAACTGAAGTGTCTGTCTTTCATCTAGATCTTGCATCTGGAAGTGATTAAGCATCAAACCATTTAAGGAGAATAGGGTTTCAGAAAAGGCAAAATGAGAAGAAAGGAGTGATATTGTGCAGCTATAGAAAAAGGGCAGAGCTAATAAAGCAAGAATGGAGTGGAAACTGCATTCAAGAACAGAGATGCAATTCTATTTTTCAGCTTTCAAATGATCTGCACAGGTTAATCAGGTACAAATAATTACAATAATGATGACAAAAAGGCCTAAAAAAAAGTAGAGATACACAAATGTAACTAAAATATTCTGTGTATAGTACGACTGTAGGTACTATCTACAAGCAGGTCCTAGGTCACCAAGAAGGAATGTGCAAACACCTTGAAAACAACTTGAAGGTGTTTTTATAAGCCCTCTGGTGTGTACTAACCCAGTCAGTGTTTGATATGAGCCATGATTCCTACAGGTAAACTGAGAGACTTTCATTTGTAGCCCTTACTTAAAATGTCCTGTAGAAGGACAAAATAAAAAAAACTTCAGCAATTTAATTTTGAAACACACATGGGTGGAAAGGTTAGCATGGGTTCCTGGGAAAGGCTTGCATGCCAGACACATTGCTGACCTTGGTGTAGGCTCACAGCTGGGGAGGACCTCACCATAAAGTGCAGCATTTACCACTGCTGACAAACTCTTCACACACTATATCAGGGATAATTCTCAAGGAAGGTTTTACTTTGGGTAGAAAAATAAATATGACTAAAAACTCCACTGGAAGCGTTAGCATGCTGGTGTGTGTGGCATTAACCCCTGGCCACCTGGAAGGACAGAGGCAGCTCAGTAACCCATCTGAGAGGCTCCTGCTCAAGACATTAGCCTGTTTATTTTCCAAAGGTCGAATGGGAGAAACAAACCTGCAGTTATTTTCTTACGCATGCTGATTACTGTTAGGCCAATGGAAAGAAAACAAAGAGAAAATAGTTTTAGTTATTTGCATTGAAGAAGAAGAATTTTGAATGACAATCTCATAACAAGATATGGAGGTTATGATGTAAAAGAACAAAGTAGTAGTAGTTATTTGAATCAACCTCATGGAAAGCAAAAAAGTCTTGGTGAAATGGAACATAAACTAATATTTGAGGGAAACGATTCTGGCAATTTCAACAACAATAATATATGCAAATGCACCGAAGTATAAATTCAGCATGTTAAAATCTGACATGATATTGACTTGCACACTGCTGAGGGTCACAGCACACCTCTGAAATAATCTCAAATAAACCCAAACACCCACAAAAATCACCAGTCGAGCCCCTGAGACCTGCCCAGGGTCCAGTGTGGGAGGTGAACTCATGTTAGACACTTGCTGAGTAGATCCACTCTCAAAAAAACATCTACCAGAGGAGATGACCTTGCTTCAGATCCCCAAAGAGCCAGAACTGTCAGGCTCTAGCTCGGCTCCGTTTCAGCCAGTCATTCTCTTCACAGCCATCCAAAAGCTGGGCTGAGCTCTGGTCTGCTGAGGCAGGCCAGGCGGTGGATCCCAGGGTCTGGGTAGGTGGGAGGGGAGCTAATATGAACCATACACAGTGTGTGGGGGTGCAAGAGCACTGATGTGGGCTAGGCTAGTGCTGCAGCTGCCTGCAGTGGGTGGGAGAATGCCCACTGAGCATGGCATGCAAAAACACAGTGCAGATGCGGTTGCAGAGTCAGATAGGACCCTGGTTCCCAGAGATCCAAGATGTTGTTTGATGAGGTGAACGGAGTGTATTCAGCGTTGGAGTTTGTCCTGTGCTGTACTGCGACAGTCTTGTAATATGTCTTCCACTAAATGTGTGATCGCAGCTGGCAACAAAGAACACTGCATTAATTAATACAGACCCAGCAGAGTCAAATTTACTCAAATCCTCTGGAGACAGTAAACTGTTTATCGTTTGACATGGATTCATATTCTCCAATAGAGACATTCAAAGTAGGTACCATGTAACCACATGCTAATTTTATCATTTGGTGGTCAACTCAAAGCAGCACATAATTGGTAATAATAAATAACACACTGGAGACATCAGATTTAAATAGTCTTGTCTGCATTGATAGCTTGGCTGATCATAAAACAGATATTTCTGCTCTGCATGGATATTTTTTTCAAGGAGGATTTAAATCTGTATTAAGAACTCTCCTCCACACACAATCACATGCAGATGCAAACTATGCGACACATATGGGCACACAGACATGTAGCCACAAATATACAAGCAGTATACGCTTTTTTTTTGCAACTGTGCATTTACAGTTTCGTCCCTGAGGCGCTGCTGAGGTTAGCAGTTAGAATGTGACTGGGATGGATTGGTCGAGTTTCTTAGCGCAGCAGAGGGAGCCAGATTTGTGGTGTGGCAGCGATTTCACTACTCCAAAGCTCTGCAACTCTTACTGTACAGCATTGGTCTGGCCCTAATGAAATACCAAAACTTTATCTCTCAATTTCCTTCATGGGAATGGGAAAAGCATTGTAGAGAGGCAGCTTCCAGAAAACACTGACATTTTTGGGTGGCTGATTTTTGAGTGGAGATTTGGAAATCACCCGGTATGAAGGTTGTTTATTGACAGTTATACTGCCATTGTAATTTCATTTCAGCTTGCTGGAAAACAGTCATTAAAATCGACAGTTTGGAAAGCAGAGACAGAAAGTAGTGTGTCATCATTTGTAGTTGCTTATGCTGAGTGTCTAAACCTGTCCAGTCTCATAGGAGGATCATACAAATAAACTCCTGACGGGAAGATGTTCTTTATTTGTGCTGTAGCAAACAAAGCATGAAGAATTTTTACCACACAATAAAAAGTTTCTTAATTGCATTATTTGTTTATAACACGTCATTTGTCTTGTAGAAGTTGCATTTTAGATTAAAGGGGACCTATTATGCTTTTCCTTATTTTCAGTAATATATATGATGTTACAATGTCAGATGTTCATATTAAACGTGGCCAAAGTGTCAAATAATGAAGTAAACATATGTAGAAGTAATCCCTGTGAGCAAAAAACACCGGCTTCAGACTGCTCTGAATGCTCAGTTTCCAATGTTTTTTTCTACTTTCAGCCCGAGTTGTCGTCAGCTTGTGATGGATTTCTTTATATGGTCATCTGCTCCACACACAGTGTACAAGTTCACTGTTCTGCTCTGCTTACATGATGGCGTTTTTCCATTGTTTTGGGTCTAGTCACACTGAGCCATGACTTGAGTCGAGCTGGTATGCTGTGAGTGTTTTTCCATTACACAACGCGGCAAAGTAAAATAAGTTGTTTACCTGTTGGAGTTGTGCTGGTCATCTGCAGCTCTTCATCAAACATCACTGTGGCTGTTTCTGCTTGTACTATTCCTCCCTGCATTATTTCTAACTCATCTGCTGAACAAATAGCTCCAAATATCTCCATATGTTGTTGTGTCGACCGTTTTTTAGCACCACTAATAAAGCTCCGCTAATTAGGTGAGGAACACGTTTCATTACCTGTAAATTCTTCACAATAAAAGTCTCCCTTTATTTAGTCCTTTAAAAGCTTTTAATATGAAGCAGTGAAGCAGAAAATGTTGGGTTTTCATCGGCGGTAGCTTAACATGACTCTGATGCCCCTTGGCAGGCTTCTGGAAAGCTGGCCAATCAAAACAGAGTGGGCTCATCAGGAGGGGGGCCTTAAAGAAACAGGAGCTAAAACTGCCTGTTAGAGACGGAGGCTGAACTGAGGGGCTGCATAAAGAGCCAGTATAAGATAAATAAGAAGTTTTTTTAAACTGTGAATCATGCAAAGCTACATTAGTGGAGTCACAGAATAAAAATAAAGAGTTGGAAATGAGCATAATAGGTCCCCTTTAAACATACAGTATATCTTACATTGTTTCAGTGGTAATATTACACAGAATAACTGGTGTCTTTAAGGTGGGTACTTGAAATAGCTTGACAGAGCCACTTACTTCAGTGATGTAAAATGCAAATAAATCAATAGATCATCAGCACGATGTTTCTCTGGCTGCATTAAGAAGTGGCTCCACTATGTAATGGTTCATGTCCTTACAGTTTTCTCACTCCAGGCAGTGGCTGCTCCACATCATGATTATGTTGACATACTTTTACTGCCGTGATGCGGCTTGGAGATAATTTAACTTGACCATAATCCTGCTGCTATGTGGCATCATGCAGCATTTCATTTAATGTTCACTTGATGAAGAAATCAGGAAACTTATCAGCCATTCTCCTAGCAGACTCAAAATTTCCCTGAAATCCTGTTGAAGGCTATAGATCCTCTCAAATGAAGGCCATGCATTTGCCCAGTTACTTATCATTTCTGTTAACTGTCCAAAGCCAATAAAAAAGTCTTACACCCTCCAATGTCTGCTCAGTATAGCAGACAGTTTTTACACCCTATCTACAGAATGCATTTCAGTATACTTTTATCAATGGAGCTGTGTATACTGACCAAATCACAGCTCACACTTTGCACTTTACACACCTAACTGTCTCAAGCGTCTTTTGGGGTTTCAAGAGAAATCTTGCCTGTCCTGAAGAGTTTTCTGACATAGTGATGGACTCTCTGAATTTCATCATCCATGTAAACAGTTACACATGTTACTACTAATGAGAATGGAATGATTGCAGCCCACCTCCAAACCCAACAAGCAAGAACCTTGTAGCCACAGCTTTATTGCACTACTCTTGTAGTAATGTAATCAGTCCTGAGGATAGAGAACTGAATCAGTCTCTAATGTCGCTTTCTGCAAGGCGATGGAGTGGGGTGGGAGTAGGGGGGGGGTGAGTCAGGGCGTTGGGGTCATGAAGGCCTACTGGAACCATACACATAAACACAGGCTGTCACTGACTGATAAACATTGCAAACAAATGAAGACTGCCCAGGCAGGGTGCTGGCGTGCATGAGGTCTCTCCAGTAAAGTCTGTTTAACTGTAAGCCCAGTCCTGAAGGAAGTCGTCCTTGGTTCAGATGTGGGTCGGACACATAGAGACAACACGCTCTGGCAATGGAGACGGTGTGGAGAGATGAGTGTCTGTTTAGATCTTTTTCTTTTGTTTCACTGAGTCGCATAATTGAGTCAACATACATTCATCCTGAGCAGACAGAGAATCGTGCGCAGATAGACAAATGAGCACAAACAGACACACACACAATATGTACTGTAACTTTCCAAATAGTTCTTTGCCAACAACAAACAACAGCTGTTCTTCACATAAAACTCTGGCTCTGTCACGTGGAGATGAATGGAGATACTGGCACTCTGTCATCATTACACCTTTTATCTGGTTTTCGAACTTGGTGGAAAATGTGATATTGACATTTTCCATATTTCCACATGCGTGTAAAACTGCGTCACCTCCTAAACTGGAACACTTTCTGTTGTGTTAGAGACCGTTTCCAACTTGACATGTTCAATTTGGATACTGTGATATTTGTACGTTTACTATCTGAGATGTTCGCTCTGATTCACGAGCAGTTTTTTTTCCCAAATTCTCTTAAGCGTCCAAAGACATAGGCGGGTTTCATTTCCTCACTAGGATATTTATTTAGTTCTCAACAAAATATTTAGGTGATAGGGTAATTATATTTTATCTTGTATACATGTCTAGTCCCCTCCTTCATCTGATTCATTTCAAACAAGCCCTTCTGAGTATACATAAGGTAGTCAGTGAGCACTAGTTGTTTCTCAGAGCAAAAGGGACTTCCACAGTAAACATGTCCTCCGCAAGATTACACTCACGAAAGCTCTTAAAAGGAACACACACAAGTCTGAATCAAAACATATTTAATCTATTTGAAAGATAAAAACCTTTTTGGGTAACACAAAAGCCGAACTTTGGCTGGGACTTCCCCCCGATGATCCCCATGGTATACTCATATACACCTCAAATTCACCTCGCACACTACCCAAGGGCACTTATCCACAAACCAGAGTCTGTTCAGTGATTACATTTCCTGCTTTTTGCTAAGCAATGAGACTTACATAGGATCGGTTTGTTATCATCAAGTGTCTGGACCTGGAATTTGCTTCAGTATTAATTGCTTGTCCAGCTGTGCAGGAGAATACCTTCTGTGTGGAAAGATGCTCAGTGATGAAATTCTACAAACTTTCCACTTCCTCAGTATTAGCAAAGGTTTAGAAGTATATTCATATTTGGTGTTAGTTTTTAGAATCACTAGAGCACTAGCAAGATTAAAGAGTCAATTCACCCAAATTCACAATCACATATTTGTTGAAAACGTCTTTCTAACCAATGTAAAAGGGACATTGTTTCTTAAGGTGTATGCATATTTCTCACCTCAAATGCTTTCAGAAACATGTTTTAGTGTAGTGTTTAGCTGTAATTTGAGAAAGTTGGTGGCCGCTACGTCAAGGACACAGAGGGACTCACATGCATGCACAAATGCACAAACATGCACGTGTGGCGGGGCGGCTACCAAATCAAAGAACAGAGAAGCTCGAATAACAACACACTCAGAGGGAGTGTGACGTCATTCACTGCTCAGGTTGCCATTAGTTCACTATATCTTTACATAGCAAATAGTTGTTTGCTGACATCCAGTGAGGCTCAATGTCATTTATTGGACCTTTAAAAGACATGCAGTTATTGAGTTTGTCACATGTCCTTTTTGATTCTGGTAGATATATAATGAAAACCTTTCTCCACGATTTCCTGTGTCTATTGACTATGGCTATTTTTTGATATTTGTGAACTGACCCTTTAATATGATCACAACTCACAGATCTTGCTCTGTTGATGTCATTAGATTATGCACTCATTTTTTCATATTTGGTGTAAATAAGGACTCAATATAAGTTTATATAATGTTTCATTATATTTGCTTTGCCAGATCCCTCCATCTATCGCCACCTTATTAAGAACTGTTTTGTTGGGGCAATAGCACCTGGTAACGTCTCCCAACGCAAACTGGTCCGAGGTGTGGGGTCAGATGGAGAACCTGGCTTAAATGAAAGAGAGTGACATCATTCGAACCACAGAAACCTGGACCCACTGGCCTAGCAGGGGAGCTGCGAGTGCCTGCTAGCCAGTCTGTACCCATGGAGAGCGATTGTGCTCACACAAAAGAACAACAATTGGCTGGTGCTTTGTAGATTACCTACCCACAATGACAGGTACAGTTGTGTGGCAGGTGAAGGCACGGGGGCCTTGGGGGACTGACTTCTGGCTGCAAAAAACTGACTATGTCCAAGTAGGATTCCCTAAATGCATGTATATATTTTTAATAAAGCTGCAGTGTAAGTTATATGGAAGGATATGATGGATTTGCTTATGGGAGCAGCAAATAGTGCATATGGAAACATATAGAGGCCACACCTAACAGCCTTTTTCTGCCTTTTTTATGCCAATATATACTCTGATAAGGGGTTTATCTGATTTTCACTGAAAGGCAGGGAAGGGTTTCCTTCCAAAATGAGATATCCACCACTAGAGCAACACCATGCAACTGAAAATGAAAATAACTACGATAACTGATGGCCCCTACCTTGTCTGCTGGTCTGGGTGTGTGTAATACCTTGATGTATGGATTTACGAATGTTGTCTTAAAGGTGCCAGAGGAGCCTGATTGTGGTGGGCAATCGGACCTGGGCTCAGCGCTCCTCCTATAGGAGCACTGTCCTCCTTGCATTACTAATTCCTCTGTCTAATACCCGTCACGTCCAAATTTACCTCTAACTTTATTTCCTTTATTATAAAAAGTTAGTTCAAATTGCTGGCACTTGTGTGTCTCAACTAAATCACTTAAAGAATTGATTCTTATGAATTTAAACATTTGAGGGATAAAACTATAATGATTTCTCTGCTTGAGAGAGCCAAGCCTTAATGTGTACAATGTACCCCAGCTCACTGTGACATGCCTTGAGATGAATGGGAAACCTGTTCAGGGTGTTTTCTTCCCCCCTACCTAATGCAGCTGGGGTAGGCTACAGGCTCTGTGACACTGAAGTGGAGTATAGACAGAGAATCAATGAAAATGACGAAATTACACTGTACAAACCACCTATTTATATAAATGTTCTAAAATGCTTATAATGACGGACTATTCGCCTACTAATTACTCCCAAACCTTTGTGTCTGTGTGTTTCTCCCATGTTACTCATATCCTGTGATTTAAACTAAAACCACATACTTCCTGTGTGTTTTATGCTGTTCACTCACTTCACTTCAGAAATTTGCTAATGTAGCTAGCTACTGGCTGCTGGCTCTATGTTGCGCTTTCTACTGCTGGTGTTGTTTGTCGTGAACAACTGTATATGATTGATACCTCAAAAAAAGGCAAAGAAACATCAAGAGACTGGAACTGACCAATTTTCCAGTCTCAAGTGTTCACGGTATTTATTTGATTTGAAGGAGAGTGTCAACCCCAACCCACCTATACACACAATACTTGGATCATGTTCAAGAGAGTTCATGCATCTGTGTGGCTGGGATTTACACAGAAAGGGGTACAAAGCATACCCAATCTAATCCAATCAAGCAGAAAGTTCTGACAAACATGTGAGGTCCCAGGTCACAGGTCAGCCAAACGTCCAGCTGCCCCTTGTGACCTTCGGCCTGACGACCATCTATCCTGTCTTTCATCTGATAGCCAGCCACATGCAACTTTTGTGTCAGGGCCACATATGAGGTTCTCCTGCCTTCATCAATAACTCTGTCTGTGTGGCAGGCAAGTGAAATATGGCACAGGAAAAGGGAAGGGTAATATAAATCACAGATAAATTGGCACATAACTTCTCCCTGGAGTCTTTTGTATTTTTCCATGATCCAAGTAAATGTTGTTCTGACTTTGTAATTAAAGACTGCGCTGATATTATGAGGTATGATATTACAGGGCATCTCAGACCAGCAAATGATCTTCAAATAAACCACAAGCAGTAACCCACTTATTAAACGAAGCGAGTCAAGCCGAAAGACAACATTTCGTCTGTTTTAATACGTTACACTACAATTTTGCAGCATTCACACTCTGTCATTTAGATGTTGAAGTCAATGCTTCATTGGCTATGCTGAAACCCCATTTCCAGCCATCCTCAGCATTTCATTTTGTCTCAATTTGTGGCTACTTGCTCTATGAGTGATGAAAATTCTACAACAAACTGAACAAATTACACTGAGCTAAACTGGCCCCAGGAACCCAGTGGAGAAACGTCATCGTTATAATTGAGTGCATATATCATACACATAGAAGAGGTGAGTGGGCCATCATCTATCATCTCCTTATCTGCAGACACATTCAGCAAATTCAACGTGAACTTTTGCTATGAGTTTGGTTATGGTAGGATGTTGTTCAAGCAAAACAAAATGTCATGAAGCTATGGTTAATCTCAAACCCCTTTTTCCTGTGACAACAGATATTCGGTTGCCAGGACAGCTTCATCATCATCAGTTTCGTGTGAATATCATACTCTAGAGAATCCCTCATCATCCGACATACTACACCTTCAGCTGGAAGCCAAAAGATTTCTGTCTGCTGATGTCAGTATCTCTCCTCCTTCTCTTTCATTTGATCCACAGGAGCATACCAGAGGCTTTTTCAACTCCAAGAATGCTGAACCATTCAAATTCTTGAGACCTTTTTTCAACAAGTATGTAACAATTTCTACTGTTATGCGACCAACCGCACGAGATTTTTACATGCAAATGACAAGATAAAACAGTGGGGTGAAAATCACTGCAAACCAGTTACCACAGAGCTGTCAAACTACATCCACAGCTCAATTAAGCTTTGAATGACAAACATCCACACTTATGAGGGTAAACATGTAAATAAAACAATAAATTGCATAAGATTCATTTTTAATAGTCTTAGATTGGAGATTATTCATCAAAAATCTATTTTTATTCCCTAAATGCCAACAACTACAGAAAAAAAATAAGATTTCAGAGGAGTTTTTCACATTTTCTGCCTCACAGTGTTATGCTCTACCTCTGACTACCTCAAATTAAGTCACAAATGCAGCATATTTTTGAGCTAGTGCTACAAGTATCTGCTGTGGAAATCTGACATTACATATGCATGAGTGCAAAGCACAAAAGTATCTTTTCACTCCTTTGCAAAAGACAGCCAAGTTCAACAGGCAAAGACAATACAGACTTTATCCTCACGTCTTTCTGAATACTACTGGAGAACATTGTCTTTCTCTTATGTATATTCCCAAATTCAAAAAGAATATTTCTTTCTTTATTAATTTGCACCTTACCAGTTGCAGAATAACCTAATTCCATGAGATCCAGACTGTTATATGTGGTCTCAGTGGTCATACGCTGTTGAGAACACATTACTCTACATTAGCTCTGTGTCTAGCAAAGACTGTTGTTCAGTTGACCAAGTTATTTATAGTCATGCATATTAGTCTTTCAAACATGCACATAATAGTTAAACAAATGATCCCATTAAAGCAGTGTTAGAGGACATTACACAGGAATTGAATGGGTTAATGTATCATGTCCTGCTGGGAGACCCTGAGCGCTAACCTCTGTGACTTTCTGTTAAGCGCTTTGACTCTAGACCCCAGGACAATGGCAGAAATAAATCAAAGTTTGATTCCTGAGGAAAGATTTATCGGAAGGAGTGGAATGTGTCACAGGGTGTAAGGACTGCCTGACCTAACAGACACGCCAACAGTCAAAGGGCACTGTTTCTCTTCCTACTCTACCCAACTATGGAAAGAGGTGATGGTTAGGGTGTTATGTATGCTGCAGTCAGTGTTTCTGAAATGAAGCCCAGAAAAGAAAGGTGAATGAGATCAGCCAAGAACTACAGGAGATCATTTAAAACAGCAACAGGTAACAACAAATGGCGAGCAATAAATGTTTACTCTTAATATCCATAAATCATATAAAGCCATCTTGTTCAGTCCTGTTTACCAACTTAGCCACACTTTGACTACTGTTTGTGAAAGGATAAAGGGCAGAGAGAGGCAGAATAGCTCCGCTTTCTCTGGATGGAGCACTAATTTGCTGCTATTTAATGAGACAGTTTGGTATTTTGCTCAAATTTAATATGTCAATCCACATAGGCGGTGAACTGTCCATACACAAACCAGACTTCCATTTGGGCAAATGTGGGTTTGTGAGTAAAGGGAATGTGACTTTTCTCTTGCAGCTTTGTTGATAAGTTGTATTTTTACAGTTTGAAAACATTTTCCATAATAGTCATTCTTGCCCTTTTCGTTCTTCATGCGTCTGCTGTAACACACGCGGGGCTAACGATAATCAAATGTCTTGTCTTTACAGGCATGTGCTCTTTCTCCTGAACTGACTGCAGATTAATCCTCATATGGTCTTTATATTAGAGGCAGAAATGTGAACTGATTTTCTCAGGCACCTGTTACATGAAAAATGACCTAAGCATGTAAGAGGTTGCTTTGTACTTCTATTCCTGGTATAAAACTGTCAGTATATTTCAAGCTCCATGTTAGTGTAAGTTGAGGCATATCCTCATTTGGAGATAGCAGCAGTCATAGTGATATTTCAGTGTAGGCATAAGAGAGAGGTCATGAAAGCAGTAGAGCACAGAGAGAAGAAGGACACAGACCTTGACCAGATCAAAGAGTGGTGTAGGTTATTTAATGACAGGGGCTACTAAGCGATTCATGTCCTGTAGTGGGGAGGATAAGCTGTCCGAAAGACACATGCACCCGTGTCTTACGTTTCTGGTGCCTCTCTGAAATGGGAGAAGAGCCAAGACGAACACAGCGAGGCTGCCCAGGGGTCACTGGTTTTGTGGGTAGTGGATGAGCTGGTGCGAGTGGCAGAGCAGCTCTAAGCCAGCCAGAGAAGGGACAAAGTGCTGAAAGATTAACTAAATAAACAACCCAATGAAAATAAACAGCAGAGACTGATTTTGCCTGAGATGAAAAGAAAAGAGATGTTTTTCCATCTTTGACACGAAAGAAGAGGGTCATTAAACTCTTTCACCAGCCTTAAGAAAGGGAACATTATTTTTCATTTGGTACGTCTCTGTTTCCAGCACTGAGTGATGCATTTTAAATGGAAATAGAACAGGGCCCGATTGCTGTAGGAGAGCAGAGTCGGTTTGAAGGAGAAGATAAACGTGACCCAGTTGAGCATAACAGTAGGAGAGCAAATGTGTAGCAGGAACAGACGGAGCACATGGCACCCCTATGGTGCTGATTAACCCTGCCTTATGACACAACTGTCTTCAAGAAAACATTACAGCTAATCTCTGTGATAGATCACATGCTTCAGAGTATTGTCTGAGATATTAAAGCTTTTGTGTTGGTGCCATCCATTATTGTGCTTCCTGGTTTCGGTTTTCTGTAGGAAATCATCAATTTTGGGATGTGGCGATGGAAAACCTCTACGATTCTCTCAAACTGTGGACCTCAAGACTCATAAAAGTATCTTGCTCACATGGAAGGGTAGCAAAATTATGGTTTGAACTCTATTATGGTTTTAAAAACTGCTGATGCCTTCTCTTTATTGGAAGCACTAGAATTGGAAAATAAAGCCACATTAAAGAACCCCAACAATGCTCAAGATAATACATAACCATTATATGACCACAAGCTTATAGTTTCAGTCTGAGGTTCGTTTCTGACTATTGAAGTGAATCTTTGTGTTGATGTCCTCGGTTGTTCGGTTGCATTGATTTAAATCTAGAAACGGAGCAAACATCTAACTGAGATCTTTCATTGTAAAGAGTTTGTTTTTTTAGTAAGCATCAAACAACAAACAGTAACTAACATCTGTCATTCATACTTATTCAGAAGTGTAAAAAGGCGTATTGTAAGATGAGGCCAAGAGTGAATTTAGTAACCTTTACAGAGAGAGGAAAAGGGGAAAAAACTGTAAAGGGAAAAATTGGGAAAAATAAAGCCAAAGTCTAAGAAAAAAAACACTTTAATCCTCCAATCCCCTGTTCCCAGTTTCCTCTGAGGCTGGGGCCTTCCAGGGCTCATTCAGCAACAACTATACAATGTTTTCCTTCCCTTTAACAGATTACATCAGCACACTAGAGTCTATTCCTTTCAACTGCAAACAGTTGCAGCATCTAACAAAAGTGTCTAAAACTGCAGCTGCTCTGAGGGGCTCTGGCGTTCACGGACCAGCCTGATGGCAGAGACATATGGTCCCCCATACACAAAAAATAACCTGAGACAGCACAGGTCATTGCAAAGAGCTACCAAAAGAGGCACTACCTACATGGATGTGTAGCAGATGCATTGGAAATTCTCAACTGTGAAACGCTGAATCCACTAATCCAGCAAGACCACATACAAAGCTTGCAAACATTTCAATAAACGCCTGAATGTGGGATAATGAGGGATTAGTTGTGGCATTCATTAAAGAAACCCAAGGCCATGTGGGCTGTTTTAGTGTTAATAGCAGAAAAAAAAATGGCTCAAAGAAAACATATTGTAATCCAAAAAGCCAATGGGAAATAGGGACTGTGGATTATTGGTAAATCATGGGACCTCTCAAACTCTGCTTCACCAGTAAAACTTAAGCTCATTTGATGGGTTAAAGATTCAGATGTCACATGATAGATTCTGTGGGGGGAAGGGTGGGGAGGGGGGGCTCTGTGTGTAGTAAAACGATAAGTAGATCAACTGCTCCTCAAAGGGATTACCTCTAATTTCAGAGGGCAAAGATTCAGAGAGGGAAACCAGCAAAACTGAGAATATCAGGTGCATGATTTAAGTTGGAATGAATGACCCAACTTATTTTTTTATTTAAAAAAAAATTGTTGCACTAAAGACATCACCATTTTTGCAACAAAAGGACTGAGTAAAAGTCTGATTTGGTCACCACCTGTAGCATAGCATCAAGATTCTGCTGAGCATGATAAAATAGGCAGATTTTTCAATTTTAGTGTAACATGTGAATGTGTGTAATGATATCTTCTGAAAAATTCATATCAAGTCTTGATCTCTGATTTGTCTATTCACGGATCAAAGCCCACTTACCAGCAGCTTTTCCTTTTTCTATTGCTGATTGCTGAAGTGAGAGAGAGCGCATATGATGACCCAAAAATATCAACTCTGAGCATCAGTGATCAATAATTAATGAGGAATGATATCAGCGTCCGTTTGCACCATGTGCACACAATAATTCACCATGCCAACATGCTTTGCTTTTGGATGATGATTGCCTTTTCTTTTAGCCCCATTAAGCAGTTTTGTGGGGAAACAGTTATTTCTTTGCCAAATATTCGCTTTGGAGATCAAAGCCTCCGTTTTAGAGATATTTCGATAGATTTTTTGTTCTGCACGCTGTGTGGCCTATGGTTAAAGGTTTAAAGGACAATACTGTTGGAAAACACACTTCACACATTTGAAGTCTTCAGTCTTATTATTATGAATTGACTTAAGACCTTTTGGATGACCAGAGGCTGACTTTTTTGTAAGCGTTTCTTTGTTTGACCACCCCCCCTTTTTTTTAAATAAAGGCAGGATTATTTGTAGACATTCCAGGAAATCTTTGATGGCAGGTTTAATCTAATTTCTCCACATAGTACAACCTGGTACACAGTATCTAGCCGGAACACTTAGGAACCCGATTAGTAATTAATGCTGAAGTTAACAAGGAACAGATAGTACAGAGAAATTTAAACCCAGTTCTAAAAAATAATAATTGTATAATCTCAACTGTATACTTTTCTCTGCTGCTTTCATCATTCATGGTCTCTTGGATCACTGTCACTCGAGAGACAATGCCTAGCGGAGTGGAGGTGTGGCTATAAGCTTTCCCAGACCCGACTTCAGCAGAGCACTATGTGTTTATGAAGTGCTTTTGAAATGCGATGATGTCACACAGCGGCTGTGAAAACATGTTAGGCCGGCCGTTCCAATTGCCCTAATGAGAATATTAGCAATGAACACGGAGCACTGAGGAAATGTGCTGAAGGAGCGGGCGGCGTGGATCTGAGTGTGTGGCCTTTTCATTTCGCATCAGAGATGGGTGGTACGAGATGGCTTAAGAGCTACTTCAAGACAGACTGTAAACAAACCGATGTAGTTAACGTTTCTGAAACTCAGTGACTTGTCACTACATGATACAAAACTAACCAGAATATTGCGTTAAAGAAGACACTTTTAAGCTGTACTTGCCTCATGCATTTAGTATTACTGCAAATACATCGTCCTGCTTTTGATTCTCATATATCTGTTATATCTGTAAACTGATTACTGAGTTCATTGATGTGGCCATGAGCTCATTGATGTGGCAATGAGCTCAGTAAAAAAAAAGAAAGAAAATACTTAAGTCACCCTCTGTTGTGTGTATGACATAATAGTTCATTAGCAGAGAGCCAACCTTCAACTCCAGTAAAAACTCCAGTGTTGTGTTCTTGATAACTATGGACTGACTCAGCATGTGACAGAGCCCACACACAACAAGGGGCACATTCTGGATTTAATCATCTCCAAGGGTCTGATCATTCCTGTGCTTTCTTTGAGAGTACTTTCTCTGTGCACACAAATGTTCAAGCAGAGGTAATCACAAAACGGTATATCACTGAAGACGTCAGTGAAATAGGCAAGGCGGTCCTTCTTCTCTGACATCATCGCCAAAAACAGTAATAATGCACATGCCTTGTTTGCTACTGTCGACAGGCTAACAAACCCTCCTGTGTCAGTAGCCTCTGAACATCTATCCACCAGGGCCTGCAATACATTTGCCTCTTTCTTCACTAACAGAATTCAGAAAATTAGACAAGCAGTCAGTACCCACATATCAGGTACAGGATGTGTGTTGTCCCTGTGTCCACTTAAAATCAATTCAAGTAGTATGACAATTTTATCTGATCAACCATAAAAACCTGGAGGACATTATACAACATCTGAAATACTCCTGCTGCCTTGATATTCTGCCAAGAGGCCTTTTCAAAAATGTTTCTAATTGCATGGCCTCAGATCTTCTACAAATTGTAAACACATCTCTACTGCCGTCATCAAGCCACTCTTAAAAAAGAACAATCTAGACACCTCACTAATGAACAATTATAGGCCCATATCAAACCTCCCATTTTTAAGTAAAATCGCTGAAAAAGCTGTTTTTCAACAGCTGAACAACTTCTTGGCACTAAACAGCTGTTCTGATGTCCTCCAGTCAGGATTTCGACCACACCACAGCACTGAGACTGCTCTTGTTAAGGTCTTCAATGACATCCACTTAAACACAGACAGTGGCAGTCTTGGTATTACTGGATCTCAGTGCTGCATTCGACACGGTCGACCACAACATATTACTAGACCGACTGGAAAACTGGTTGGGACTTTCTGGCACACTACTAAATTCGTTTGAATCCTACTTAAAGGACAGGGACTACTTTGTGTCTATAGGTAATTACACATCAGAGCGGACAAGAATGACATGCGGAGTTCCCTAAGGCTCCATTCTGGGGCTTCTTCTATTCAACATCCACATGCTTCCACTGGCTCAGATTATGGAAAACAACAAAATATGTTAATTATGCCGACGACACACACATTTACATAACCATATAACCAGGGGACTACGGTCCAGTACAAGCACTGAGTAAGTGCATTGAACAAATCAACGACTGGATTTGCAATATTATCTTCAATTAAAGGTGAAGTGTGTAGAATTCTGTGGCATCTAGCGGAGTGGACTTGGCAGAAATGGAATATAATATTCATAAGTATGTTTTAATTAGTGTATAATCACCTGAAAATAAGAATTGTTATGTTTTCGTTACCTTAGAATGAGCCCTTTATATCTATAGGGAGCGGGTCCCCTTCCATGAAGTCCGCTATGTTGTACCGCCATGTTTCTACAGTAGCCCAGAACAGACAAACCAAACACTGGCTCTAGAGAGGGCCTTTCACGTTTTTCATGGCTACCGTAGGTTCTCCTATACGCTTGGATGGGCAGGGGGAGGGGAGGGGAGGGGAGGGGAGGGGATATTCAGATTGTTGCAATCTGCAACCTCACTGCTAGATGCCACTAAATCTGACACACTGCTCCTTTAAACAAAGACAAAACTAAAGTAATTGCCTTTGGAGCCAAGGAAGAACGATTAAAAGTCTGCACTCAGCTTCAATCAGTAATGTTAAAAACCACAAACCAAGCCAGAAATCTTGGTGTAGTCATTGACTCAGACCTGAATTTCAACAGGCACATTAAGATAATTACAAAGTCAGCCTACTATCACTTTAAGAATATATCAAGGATTAAAGTACTTATGTCTCAGCAGGATTTGGAAAAACTTGTCCATGCATTTATCTTCAGTAGACTCAACTACTGTAACGGTGTCTCTAACAATCTCCCTAAAAAAATTGATCAGACAGCTGCAGCTGATTCAGACCGCTGCTGCTCGAGTCCTCGCTAAGACCAATAAAGTGGATCACATCACTCCACTTCTAAGATCTTTACACTGGCTTCCTGTCTGTCAAAGAATTGATTTCAAAATACTACTGTTAGTTTATAAAGCACTGAATGGTTTAGGGCCAAAATACATTTCTGATCTTCTGCTACGTTATGAACCAACCAGACCTCTCAGGTCGTCTGGGACAGGTCTGCTTTCTGTTCCCAGAGTCAAAACTTAACATGGAGAAGCAGCGTTCAGTTTTTATGCTCCACATATCTGGAACAAACTCCCAGAAAACTGCTGATCTGCTGCAACTCTCAGTTCTTTTAAATCAGGGCTGAAGACTTTTCTGTTTGCCGCTGCCTTTGATTAAATCAAATAATTAGTAATTTCTTACTTATTATCTTATTTTATACCTCTTATTTTATTTTAGCTTGTTTTTGTTTTGTGTTCTTTTGGCTCTTTAATGACTGTTTTTGGTTGTATTTGGGTGTCCTTTTGTGGTGTGTTTCTTTTGCACTTTGTCTCGATGCTTTTAATGTTTTGTGTAAAGCACTTTGAATTGCCTTGTTGCTGAAATGTGCTATATAAATAAACTTGCCTTGCCTTAAATTGAGATGATGGTGCCTGTCATGAACCTTTGGGTGACGTCATGACAGAATAATCCACAATTAGTTGATATCACCAGTTAACGTTGATCTGAAGTCATTTTATCATCTTTTTGTGGGGAAACTGGTACTATATATTTTATAAGTGGTGTTCAAACAGCAGGTGGGGAGGCTGACCCCAGGTCAGCACTGACAAGTGACTACAGCATGGAGCATATAGAGTATCTTTTTCATCTTATAAACAGTACAGTATGATCTATGTTGGATACTTATCAGACACACAGTAAGTACATGTATTTATTTAAGGGTCTTGTAAATTAGACAGCGTCAAGAGGATTATGTCAGTGATCACAGATAGATAGAGTTTACATTTAACAGCAATATTTAGATTTGCTCTATTTAGAATTCAGTGAGCGAGGCACATTAGCTGTGACAATTGTTTATCTTCCACTGACTTTGACACATCAATGAGAACAAACGGTTTTGTATCCACTTTGATCTGGTAAATTCATAACATGTAGTCTTAAGCCCTGTCCAGATGTGATTATTTTATAAAGAGATGCAGGAGGATAACATAATCACTGCAGAACACATCTGTCCAAATCCTCAGTTAGTTTAATATATGTGGCTCCAGCAGTACGAAATCTCGTCTTTATGTTGGCTTTGTTGTTCTTTTACCTATTATACTGTACAATTTAACATAAGCTACGTAAATAATTTGACATCTCTGAGATGTTTATACTGTAGTTACGCTTTTTCAGGTGGGAAATCATCTGGTTTTGTTTTGTTGTTTGTTGTTTATATATATATATAAATGATTTACTCCTTATTGAAATAATACATTTTTAACATAAAAGGAAATTAAATTGCTCAAAAGAAAACAGTCAAAGTCTGTATTTTTCTGTGCCGTATGCAAATTAATCCCATGTGGTTGCTATAATATATGTTTCTATCTGTAATAAAATAAACTCAAAATTCCACTTCCTGGCTTTTCTGAGCCCTCAACAATTTTCTCCAGGAAAATGGAGCTGGCTCAGGTGTCATGATGTGACCTAGATTTTACAATAAACTGAGTGAGTGGCCTATAATTCCCCCATTTTAAAAATATTTTACACTCGGGGTGGGAAGGCCTATCCCAGATTTACATATAAAACTTACATATTACTTCGACATGTAAGGACTTTGGAGAGACCTGAGTGTGTGAACAGGTGCACCACTAAAACACAAGACCTGCACACACAAGACTGTTGTCCTACACAGTTCACCAGATATGTGCTCCTCTCTTACAACGCAATTCTTGTTTTCCTGGAGTGTATTTAATAGTTTAAATGTTTCCAGCTCATCAATCATCATCATCAAGAAGGCGCAGAGTCACGCTCGTCCGTTTCACACCTGGGTCAGAGCTGTTTTTAAAGCAAACACTTCTGAATCAATGTGTCTCTGTATCATCGCCAAACTACAACGGTTGTTTAGATTAGGCAGGGACACTAGCTAGATAACTAGGTAACCAAAGGGAGGATAAAGTGTGCTAGTAGCTGTAGGTGTCACGTATATAACCTAAAAATATGAGGCTACATCCTCCCAGATACTCCAATATATTCTCCAATGGCAATCTATGAAATGATAAATGCTTTTCCTGTAACTGGCGTTTTTATGATGTACACTTTAAACAGTAGGTCATTACCGGGCTGTACGTGCTCTTCCCACCCAAAGTGTGGTGTGTGTTAAAAATTACCATCAGGGGAATAAAACCTATTCACTACTCCCATCTTGATAGTGTTGGACACAGACTGTAGAGTTCCTGTAGTAAAAACTTATTTTCACACCTTGTCTGGAAATTAGCCATGTTAGCCATGTTAAATTTCCACACCATATGAATGTTTATGCAAATGACGAGAAATAAAAGAAAAGACTGCCGTGCTCTGGTGATCCTGTTAAAAACCACCAGGCATGACCCAGGAACCACACACTTTGTGACCATATGTTCTCATAAGAGTTTCCCCCACAACAGACCCCTTTTCTCTGGGGGATTAGGACTTTTACTATCACACAAGCCTACTGGAGGGAGACCAAAGAAGGAATCGAGTTCCACGCCAATCTAATCAAAGGGGAAATTAAAGACTATTCCTGTTTTATGCTAACTTATGTTAAAGTCTGATAAAGTGGACAAAACAATGGAAGCAAGATGTTGATTTTTCCACATATTGTTAGAATTTTCACTGTCTTAGTATTCACTTATACATGAAAAGGCACTTTTTGAGCATGTTTTCTGTTCACCAGCACTGCACTCACATTAAACCCTACCCCTCCATTAAATTTCAAATCCTTCACACACACACAAACATCTTATGAAACCCTCTTGCAATCAGAGAACTAGAAACTCACTCGCATGGGCAAACTTCCCAGGAGCCCTGGTCATAGTACTATGTAGTGAGTAGATCATTTGTCTTTGAGCTGCTGTTCAACTCCCTAAAAAGAGAGGCCCAAGTGTAAGTAGATTGGCACTCAACACCCAGTACAAAATGAAGACTGTCAAAAGCCCACAAAATAGCCAAAATGAATGAGGGGAATCTAATTAATTTAGCCATTGTGTAACTTGTAGTGCTCAGTCACAACAAAACTGTCTCTGCTCCATTTCCTTGCTGTTACTTCATTTTCTCATTTTCTTCTCGAAGAACAAATAGTGATAAATATAAAAAAAATTAAGGGAAACGAGCTGTGAAGACATGGCCACTGAATTGACCGAACCAAAATCTATACTTTCAAGTCAGTGTTCCAGATGCATTCAAAAGCTTAAAGATTACCAGATCTTTGTAAGCCAAGGAGAAATTTGAAACCACGAAAGCTTGTGTGTGTGTGGGGGGGGGGGATAACAAAAGGCATTCATAGAAAAGCACTGAGAAGAAAGGGCCAGTTTTCATGCTTTACCAAATTTCAGATGAGATTTAAGAACATCAAAGAGAAACTTAAAATATATGCATACACATTAAGAGGCCTATTAAAAGTCTTGCCCACAGTGAGCAAGTGAGTATTTTCTTAAGAGTGTTACTTATCTAAGTTTTAGCTGTGAAACTTAGTGGCTAGGAAAGTTCAATTTAAGTCAAGATTTCTAAGATTTCTCTCAGACGTTTTCTCTTACACAGTAAATGGTAACGGAGTATAATGATAGAGAATTAATCTGTTCAATTCAATGTGCAACACTGCAATAATAATAATAGTATCAACTTTTATAAAAGATCATTCTCTACCAATCACATTACTCAGATTTGCAACCGTTCCTTAGTGCGATACCTGAGGACTTGACTCGGCCGCTGCTCTACAATAAGCTTTCCTTTCATCTAATAGTTGTCCTGTTAGATGGTCTGTTTGGTGCACAAGAGTCAGTCTGTCTTCTACAGGCCGCAGACACAAAGCACACTGTCTCAGACACATCTTCATCAACATGATGAGCGACCATTGGGAATATTTAGCCACTATCAGTAGGTTTTAGAAGTGATTGAATCATGAGGCTGTGGAGAAAGACTGACAGGTGTGGGCCATAGCAGTGTGTGTATGTGTGTGTGGGATGGGGGGTGGGGAGGGGCAGAATAAAAGCAATATGTGAATATGTAAATTTAAAAATATCAATTAATAACATCAATATATTTTATCTCAGCTCAATACTTTTGGCAATTATTTCCACGGTTGCGTAATTTTTCAGGATTTGTAAGATTTTTTTCTGGTTGAATAATTCAAACGCAAACATGGTTAGGTTGTCAAGGGAACAGGTATGCACTGTTGTTATTTTAACTTCTTAGTTGGCAGTCACAGAGCAGTCTCCTTTGACTGATCCTGCTGAGAAGAAGTCTTTGATTTGAGGTAATTCCAGGTAATAGTTTCCAGAGAGAGCCATTCAGCACTGTGGAATGCAAAGTAATCTGGTCACATTGGTTCTGCTGAACCTCTAAGAAGACCCCGCGGGGTCGTCACCCTCATAATACCAGCCCACATTTACATCCCTCTTCAATAGAAAGTTAAAGGAAGAGGAATGAAAAGGAAGATGGAAAGAGGGAGGGGCTCACACATCATCAAGTGGAACATAGCTACTGTTCACATGTGCAATGAATGAATTGAACTGTACCATAATCTGCAGGTGTGAGTTGCTGGCTGACTAAATGGAAATAAAGGTGAAATCACTTGACAGCATTTTTTCTGTAGAGAGATGAGTGTGAAGGACAAGTGAAAAGCCTCTACTAACACTTGGCAAAGTCAAACTTTTACAAACAAGCGCCATTTAAAATTCAACTTCTTTTTATGATCCTGCATTAAATTGCTTGTGTTTGAAATTTCCCCACTGCAAAGCAAAATGAGACAACATTTGAGCTGCCAGGGCCCTTCTGTAGTGGGATAAGCCAACAAATTAAGAACGCCTGGCGTACTTTGTGAAATCCTGTTAAGGATACTGTTGATGGGCAGGCACTTTGTCACTGTGCAGACAATGGCTTCACTCTGCTCCCGGGTCATTTTCATTAATTAAGCAACGTGGCGCTCAAAAGCTAATCCAATCACACAGCAGTCTTTTCTCACGGTTCCAGGCCTGGCTTCTGGATGACTTTGGTGGACCTGCTGCTTGATACCACAAGTGACCCAACAATGCGCACTGCCAAACAGAGCTGCGATAGAGGATGGGGATATGGAAAGAGCAGAGGAGGCAACGGAAATAACAAACCACCCATACATAAACCAACAAAGTCAAGGTTCAACAGTCGCCTATATTCACTGCACGACATCCAGATTTTATTTAATGCCTCATGACACTGACTCTGGACAAAGGATGAAAGAAGAAATACCTCCTTTCATGTATGTCTTTTCTCTGAAATAACTCCTGGATGTTGACAGCAGGTGTTTTGACTCATTGGATTCACAGATACTGTGTATTATGTTTAAAATAATATCTTTCAAAGGTCAAATCAGTTTTATTGTAGCTTCTTGACCTCTCTCTCCCCCATGTTTCTGGTAGAGTAATTTGGACATCCAGGCATCCCATTGGGTCAGTCAGTTCATTTGCTATCTTTCAGCACAGTGACTTCCTCTGCACAACAAATGCTCTTGTTTATGGCCTCGCTAAATGCCATTGTGATCTGTCAAATGGGTCCCCAAAAGGTCATCCATATGAAAATTCACAACCAATTTTAAAAGACATTAATAAAGTTTATTACTTTTCTTTTAGGAGAAGAATCATTTTTCTGTGTTTTAAGCACAAAACTATGTTCACTGATTACTGAGATTTGAGAAGTAAAGCTGGTCGGGGTGGGGTGGCCTAGAAGTCACATGTGATTAAGGACCATAAGAAATTCAGGTGCAGTCTTGCCTCTTGTTTCTACAGCTGTTCAGATCTCAATTCCAGTGCTTCAGTGTCTTCTTCAGTACTTTCTTCTAAATACTTAAGACACATCAGAAACTGAAATTGTGCCTGGCATTAATTTGCAAATTACGGATTACTACCCTTTGTCCAGTTTTTTGAATGTCAAAGATGAGACAAACTGTCTCTATGGTTATTGGCCAATGGACTTTATTCTCTCTGTCTGCCAGCCTCTTAGCAGTTTCTCTTTTGAAGCCTATTTTTCAATTCCCTGCATGATGTTATGTGCCAATAGACCATACACTGCTAACAGTTTGACATATCCCTTGAGACAAAGAGCCACAGGCCTCCTTGGACTAATGGATAAAACAGATCACAGCCAGACCAAGATGAAAAGTGAAAAGTCAAACTGGAGAGAGCAGCAGAGGTGGAAGACTTGGGAGGAGACCATCTCAGTGTTGTATTTCTTCTTGTTCCCATTTGGAGAAACCTGATTTGACTGAGAATCCTGGACCACAGCTTTGAGTAGTGAGTAAGTCTTTGATTTACTGGTATTGCAGGCCCTGCAGACTTGCTGGGTCTACTGTTGGCCACCCTGTGAACCCTGACCTTTGGCCTAACCCACCCTGATGATCTGTGGCTAGACGAGAACACAATTGCAAGTGCAGCTGACTTATATTCTTGCTATTCAGAAGACTACTCCATGCCTTTGACTTCTGAATTATGCCTAACTACGTATACTGCTGCTTTTTCTCATCGATCCTAGAAATCGTAGGCCTCTGCTGTTTTAAGAAATCAATTAAAAACAGCTGCCAGTAACATCCTGCCTCACTGACTTCCCTTCGTACAGCAGTGTTATCTTTTTATTACAAGTTCACCATGAGAAAAAGTAACAATGTATCACCAATTAATTTTACATTTGTGAAAATGTTATTTATAGATCAATCATTTATAATGAAATTTGACTTAGATGACTGCAGTGATGAAGGATGTATTTGTTTTAAATCAGGGGAACAACTGCAGGATTAAGCCAGGGGACTCTCATAGACGGAGTCAACAAAGGGAGATCTACGCCTGAACAGCCCTATTTTTACAACTGTCGGCTTCAGATTAGTGCAGCTGACAGACGACGTGCGGGTGTTGATGGGATTCATGCTAAAGCTGGCAACCCAAGTGTGCCACTCTCGCCCGGGGCCTGGTCACGGATACTCCCACCTGGACAAAGTACAATCCTGGTCTTAGACAGCTGCCCAGAAAAACCACCTAGCCAACCCAAATCACTAGGCCACTGGGGGTGAGCATGAATAGCCACAACACTTTCTCACTTGCTCCTTTAAAAAACAAAATAGGAAAAAAATCTAGCATAGGAACTATTAGATTTCATAGCATGGGTAACGTGGGATTGGGTGGACCTTCACCTCAGAACCAAAGTCCTCATTCATGCCAGTTACTAAAATCACATTCTTCAGTTTCACATGCTATGGATTCAATGCCTTGGCAAGGAATGTGGGACGTCCCTGATCTTTTGTTGAGAACAAATTAGGCAGGCTAATTTCCCTCTAGTGAGGCATTGCCTCTTGTCTCATCCAAGAAAATGTTTAGTTTATTGTTATAAATGGATTCTTAATTTTTTCCAGAAAAGAAAATCTGCTTCTACATCTGATGAGCCTAAAAGGTAATTGTGCTTCAGGACAGGGAGGGAAACTCCAGTGTGGTGTAATATGACAAACTGCACAAACCACAACTGAAATCAATTACGAATGATACCACAGAAATTATGTGCTGGAGCTAGATCATATCTTACCCAGAGTCAATGTACCACTCTTCAGTCACACTGTATTCCTGCTGTCTGCCTGTTGCATCCTGCAGATAAGGATAACAGTATGCAAACCCCACTTCAGCTGGCTGTGTTTAAGGGGTATAGTGAGGCTGACAGGATGGCACAGACAATGTGTAATTACAAACAGGACAATATGCATATTTTGGCCTGTTGCAAGGATACAGTGAAAATACAGAGCAAGAAAGTAACATGCAGAGTAACAAGAGGAATGTGCAGGAGCTCAGACGGCCACGTCCCTTTGTTTTGGCAACTGGCACTCCGGGGCAATCTTGGAAAAATATTGTTCTGCAGTCTAGCCAGACCTCAGCAGACTGCTGGACTAACTCAATGTGACATCTACTTCTAATGCAAAAAAGCTAAAAAAGCCCACCCTCAACACACAAATGCAAAGACCTCTCTCTTTCTTAGACAAGCACATACAAAAAGTCTACAGACCAGGAGAGCAAGCCCACTGTTCGTTGAGCCACTGGGGACTCTGCAGGAACACAGAGGTGAGGGGGCTACAGACCTTCCCTTCTCTGTTACGTCCCAGAGGAGTCCTGCGGTACTTCCATTTCACAAACAACCTAAGAACCATCGTGCAGGATGCGGGAAGTGGAGGAGTCATGGAGAGGGCCAGCTTACAAAACAGAGAAATAGATACAAGCCTGAGCCTGGCGAGAGACCAGGTTTATATCTGAGCGAGTGACCCTGACAAGAGGCAAAGTCAGAAAAGCTTTTAGCAGGTTGGGATCACTGAAAATGGAAATGTCATGTTGAATGGTGGATGAGCAGTTGCTGTCCCCATAATGGTGAGCTGAAACAACAAACTGACAGCAAGAGTTTGCACAACAAACTGGTGTTTGGTGGACAGTATTTCATCATCAAAAGTACGTCTGACTACCTTACAATTTTACTTTATCATTAATGCAATACACTGCAATCAAATTCAGCAAATACTGATTTTATGATTACTTGTAGGTGAAAAAAAAACCCATTCAGAAAGTGTTTTTCACTTTCCTTTTCAGTTATGTGGTGATTAATAAATGACACAGACTGGCATGCATTTAAAACGTATTCTGCCATGAGGGTTATGGTTAGTCTTTAAAGTGGAGAGACCTCTGTGGTACTATAATGAAATGGCCAATGCCCATAGCATAGTCTCAAAGGGCTCAGAAGATACAAGGGCGTTATGTGATACCCAATCAGAGTAGAGCCATAACACACATGCTTGTAGAGAAAGATGAGAAGCAGCTGCTTAAGACTGGCTACTTGTTGGGCCTCACTTCACCCTGGTAAAACCACTCATACTTATATAAATGGGAACGCAAATACCAAGGAGGTTAATCAATTTCATTGAAATAAAGTGCTTGGCAGGCTCTTGACCCTTTTAGTGTTTTCTGTGTAAATGCCATTTCTGGTGAAACATATTCAAGAAACAGAAACAAGTCTGCTAAATGTCATCCCGGAAAAATGGTGCAGTCGCTGTTTTTTTTTACTTATAAGTTTAACATTTGCCTTTGGCCAAAAAGAGAAAGGCTGATGTATGTCTGTCGTTCTTCACCAACATAATCAGGTAATTGCAGTGCAACGTAAAGAAGCCAACTTCCTTTCACCTCTGTGTATCACTTGAGTGTAGCTGATCGCACAATCACAGGTCACTGACATATCTTAATACTATCAAATTATTTTTACCCTTTTTATGAAATAGGAAGAGGTTTAGTTGTGTTTCTTTTGTTTTGTGTCGGTTTTACTTCCCAATGTGAACAGACAACTTTTAGAAAATGATATGAAGACAACAGATTAGGTGGAACTCTTTTCAGATTTATCTGCATTAGTGTGGACACGGCATGACATATTGCACGTGACAGATGGGTGACTGTACAAAGAGAAAATGAAAACGTAGCACAAACAGTATCTAAGATAAAACATAGTCCTCCCTGACGATTAATGTAAGGGGTTTCAATCTCTAGGACATCTTGGTGATGTGATAATACTGTACACAATCCATCCATCCTGTCCCCAAACCTGGTTATTTCTTATATATCAGGGTCGCCTGCAGCTGGAGGTCAATTGCCAAATTCGAGTCTTGCCTTTTGTTCTCTGACATTGTCTAAATGTATCAATCTAATTGAGGTACAATACTACATTGCAGTTTCTAGAGTCTTATTTGCTTTAGCATAGTTTCACATTGCGTTTATGTTCTATGTCAGAGGGACAATTTAACCTTGCAGCTCTCATTCCTCCACAGGAGACATTCAATAACGTTGAAAAAACTGAGCCGGCTTGTGTTTCAAGCAGCTGTGCAAGATTGCGTCTCTCTCCGTCTCTGCTACTTTTCCGTCTTTTCCTGTTGTTGTCTTGCCCTCCCTGTATCTCTGTATCCCTATATGATCCTTTTCTTTGTGTAACTTCATCTCATTTCAAGAAACAAGTGAATGGAGTGAGAGGCTCCTTCACTTTTTTTCGTCGGACTCATTTTAACTGGCTTTATTTAGACACCTCTCATTTCCTTCGCTCAGTCTAGTAAGGACAGACATCCTGCATCCCATAATCCCATGACGCAGCCCTCCCTTGACCTTCGTGAGGGAACATGCTGCAGCGTTGACCGCGTGCCCAGTGCTTGGGGCAGGAGTGAGGAGGCTGCATGCTCTTAGACTGCTTTCCATCTGTTTAGACAGACAGTTAATATTACCTTTTATCCCAGGTCTTACTCCTTAAAGTTGAGCGGATATGATTTGTTTTATGTATGGGAGATAGCCGAAGGATGTCCTGTCCTTCTTTGACCTGCTGTGCTGCTCATCTGTCCACAGGCTCGAGACAATTTGAATTGAAAAGCATGGAACCAGTTAACCAGCGTAGGTAAATATGGCTCCGTTATGTGATGACTTTGGGAGGAATTCATAAAAAAGGAAATACGGTCTTCTCTCTTGAAGGAATACATATGGTGCGTATAATCTGGCAACAATCACTTACATTGCATGCACACAGCACCTATTTTCCCTGTTTGCGTTGGAGTTCATGCAATCTGCTGCTCATTTTCCACATCAAACCCAAACACACTGTGGTGACAGTCTCATGAAACATGAAAGAGAAACCAATTAAAACCAATCTTTTGTGTATGAGTGAAATCAGCACATTTAACAGTAATCTCACTGTTATCTTAAGTGTAATGAGCATGCAGCAGGTTAAAAAAGAGAAAATGTGTTTTGGTTAATGCTTGGTGTTCATCTTAAAATGAATAAGGGGGGGGGTTTGCATTGATTTCCCTATTTCCCATTCTTCCAAAAAGTAATTATGCACAAATGAAGTTTAAACTGGTATTTTCCATTTTAAAAGAACATTATGCCTCTCTGCGTTTACACTCCCTTTCACATTTCATTGCGGCACATGACAGTGGCTGATGGATTGGGCTTTTGGTGGCTGAAACTGCTCACGGGGAGATTGCTACCAGATGAAAAGGTCTTAGAGTGCAAACTGGGCGGTTTTGAATAAAGCTATAACTCTGCAGTCTCCCAGGAGTGTTATCAAGGACCACACTAAATAAAGAACACTGGTGTGACATGGACAGAAATGAAACTTAATTTTCCCCAAATGGTCTGATAATGAGAATTGTGAGTGAAAAACACTAATTATTGGATAGAAGTCTCCTTATTTGCCTAAAGCAACATATTTTGTGGTATTGGAGGCATTTTGAGGTTAACCATTTTCAAAGACAATTGAAAACTTAACTCTAAGCCTTGCAAAAATGGTTTTCTGTACTGTCTTACTGCTTCCATTTGGTCTTGGTTGATGGGTGATAAAAGTTTTAGAGGAAATGGAAAATATACAAGCTTGTAGGTGGATGAAAAAGTATTGAGGGTTTTGATTCCCAGCTGAACCACTCGTGACAGAAACTTACTCTTGTGAGCTATCTTGGATAAAAATATTCACAGTATTGCAACAGGATTTTCTTGTTTTGGCAAAAAGAGAGACCTGCTGGAGAAGTAAGCTGAAGATGTAGCTGGTTGGGAGAAAAGGGAATTGTTTTTTGGGGCCATTTTGATTTTACATCTTATATACCTTTTACATAAACAAAATAAATAGATGCTTTAACTTCTCACCTATCCAACAGTGTTCATAAAGGGTTCTTCTGTTTTTGAATGCCAGATGCATCATTTCACTGTAAGAGGTTTGGCAATTTTTATTAGCTAAAAGGCCCTTGTGAAGAAAAAAAAGTATAAACCTGATCCTCCAAAGACAGAACCTAAACAATAATATATGTTACTTCAAAGCTTCAACACTTCCTCTTTGTTCTATAGAGAAAGGAAGTAAGCAGAAGTTTCAATCACAATGAAATCAGTATGTAATCTTGTTCTTCTTTGATAACAAATAGAAAACTCAACTTACAAATTCCTGATATAGAATAACTGAGTAATGTAACCGTTCAGCAAATTTCAAACCTCTGTGGCTTTGAAAAATATAGGTTTCAATTCTTGGCCAGCTAATTATACTGTATGTACTTTCCTTATGAGCGGGAGATGCAAAAAGGAGAAAAAAAAAACAACAACAATAAAATACAGTATCTTTTTGTTCACATTACATGTACACTTGGTGTGACTGTAACGTGGTGAATCAAAAGAGGTACAATATGCTTCATAAGACACAACTAATGCAATCCAGATGTTCTTTTTTTCAATTGAGGAGGAAAAATATGTGTGTACAGTCCCCTTAATCCGCTTAATATGTAAAATTTCAAACAGTTATAATAATATTGTTCCTCTGAATATCCTCCAGATGAGCGAGCATGTCGAGCTGTCTAGTTCTCTTCCCTCCTTTGTCTGTCAATATTTCCCAGATGACAGCATAGACTTCCTGATAGATCAGACTGTTTTCATATGAAGCTCTAAGGCGATCTAACTTACAATGACTCTCTGAAGCATAAACATGATCTAAAAATGGGCAATCCTTAAGACATTTGGTAACTTATTCAAGCATGAATTTCATTACAAAATAAACAGATCAGAAATCTGTTAGTAGGATTTGATTTTTCAAACTGATCAATTTAATTGTCAGCTGTGTTACTTGAATTTTTAAAATTGTCTGCTGCACTCTCATTCTCAGCAGCAATCACACTGGAAAGCACAGGAGGACAGGAAGTTATAGTAAACCTGTGGAATTTCACTCCCAGGACATTGACCTCTTGCCAGGTTCATGTCTACTCCCCTGGCCCCCACCTTGCTGTGATTGATGTGACCTACAATGCAGCACGCAATCATATCGCCCGGGCAGTTCAAATGTCAGGCTTCTGACTCAGTAGTAACCAGCTCCCACACTGAGTCAATAACTTTGCTTAACCAACAGAAGCATCCCAGTAGTCACACACATAGATAGAAACCTGCAGGTCTAATGTGACACCTGGCTGGGAGCTTGTCGCTGCTTCTGCACTGAGGCGTGAGGGGTTACCCTGTCATCCAGAGAGCAAAGCAGCACTTTGTTGACTTTCAAAGTCTTAGATGCCTGGCCCCCCCACGACCAGACAGAAAGAGAGAGTCGGCCTGGCGCTGGAGCCTTGGCAGTCAGAAAGATCTGTGGTGTGGCCCCTCCTTTTCACTGGGCTGGGATAAGCCAGGGAGTGTGGCGCCTCTGAGGTTAGTGGGCTGCCTCATCGAGACACCAGCTCCATCATGAGCCTATTTTTATTCCATTTTCTCGCTTTCTCTTTTTTCTTCGCCCCTAGTCAGACCTCTCTTACTTTTTTTTTCAACTCTCCATTTTTGCCTTCTCTGTCTATCTCTTTACCGCTGTCTTCTTCTTCCATGGTGTTGAGATGTGTTTCAGCCCGTGTGCATGACAGAAGAAAAAAAAAAAAAAAAAACAACATGGCTTGGTTTCTGGTTTGGAGCCCAACATTCACTTGCTTTCTTTCTTGCCGTATTTATTTTGCAGAGACACTCTTGCCAAGATGGCAAAAGCTCCCTGTCACTGGTTTGGCAGTGCTTTAACCCTTATGCACAAAAGCTATTTGTCTGTATCTACAACAGAGGAACTGTAAACCAAAGCTACTGTCCAGTTTCTCATGTTTGTCTCCATCGAACTGATTTAATCTCAACATGTAACCGATTCCATGTAGTCACTCTGAGAAACATAATTAACATGCAGGTTGCTATCTTCCTCACCCTGGGCCAAGAATAAACAAGAAAAGAAAAGCCCCAAGAAAGACTGAACAGTCTTTGTTGGTATTGTAATGCCCTAAATGTCAGGATTGTACTTTTGAGGGAAAGGATCACTGTATTTAACCAGCTAATCTAACATGTTGAATCAATTCACGTACAATGTGGTTATGCTGGCGAGTTAGCAGGGGGTCCTCAGCTTTCAGGAAAGGTTTACCATCATAAAGCAGCTGTCCCACATCAACACTCCCTACAGACACAGACAGTGCCGTGTTTGTGCCATAAGCCATTCTATACAAGCACATTGTGGCAACTCCTCCAGCATTTTTTAACAGCCTGGCAACCGCAAGCTTACAGAGTGAAAAGGGTCTAGACTGGTCTTCTAAAGAGACCGTCGCTTCACATTAGCACTCTGGGCTAAAAGAAACATTGCATTGCAAGGATACTGATATACTGTATCTTAAGGCCACTTTGTGGAGAGCTTGTAAATAAACCACAATTAGGACTGGTTACCAGAAGGCTAGATTGGGACAGGCAGTAACCCCAGCAAGTTTTGTAAGTAGTAAAGAGGGTGAAAGTGGGGGCATGACCACAATTATTAAGGACACCGCTAAAGGTCTGGAACTATTTCTTCAGCATTTGAAGCAATGTTGTTTAATAAAAGGTCAGAGTCAGTAGGTCTTTGGCAAGAGATAAAGGAATTATTTGATTTATTTAGAACAAGTCTACTTTCCTCCCAGCATCACCCCTCACTCTGCTAACAACCATAGCTAAATGAGCTCTGTATCTCAAAAAAGGAGCTCCACACAAAGTATTCTGTGAGCTGTCCTGTTGGAGTTGAATTCATTTGAATAATTTACCTAGCAGAATAGCATGAATATGGGGAAATGGTTGATCCATCAATCTAGTTTGACACTCAGCTTAGGAAAAACAGTTTCCCTTCTGTTCTTTGTTTTTGTATATCTAATGAGCTAAAAAAAATAATAAGAAGAAAACAAAGATAGTGAGTTATATAATAAAGTCTTCTTTGGTGAGGACAACTCTGAAAACTTTGAATTAGTTTGGTGCTGTGCTGTATGAGCAAGCAATTTCCTCTCTGTCATCCACAGCACACACCACTGCCACGGTGTTCATTTCCACTGGCTTCCTCCAGTGCCCACATCTGAAGATTCCAAGGCTTATGCAGGGATTGGAAACTAACCTACTGTCCAGCGTGAACACAGCTATGTGAGCATATCATGCCACTCTTTCCAGCCAGAGGACTCTGACGTCATGCCGTTAATCCCTTTCACCATACCACCCAAGCCTCGGGGAGACCACACTAAATCCTTCATTCACCCCTTTGAGCAAAGGAGTGAGTACCACTGGGGTCACTTTAATGAGGCTTATTACATACAGTAAACTGGTAATGAACTTCACAGAACTCAAAGTACTAAGAGCTGCACCAGTAAAAGAGAGATCATATCAAAACTACCAGTTATTAGCTAGTTAGGAGAGCTCATGAAAGAAAAACTCATACAACTTATACAAAATCACAAAAAGTTATGACTCACAAGCAGCAAATCTCCAGGACAGAATGAAGGCTATGTCTTCAAGGACTAAGTGTACATCCTCTTCCCAGACAATTAACCCTTGATTAAGTGGACCCTTTGAAAATCATAAAGGGTCATAGCAGTGGTTTTCAGCCCATTAACTACAAGTCCTGTACTTGTCATCCACTATTTTGCAAACAATGCTGCTGTCAATTAGAGGTTTTAAAGGTGCAGAACGGACTTGGCAGAAATGGAATATAATATTCATAAGTATGTTTTAATTAGTGTATAATCACCTGAAAATAAGAATCGTTGTGTTCTTGTTACCTTATAAGGAGCCCTTTATATCTACATAGGGAACGGGTCCTCTTCCATGGAGCCCACCATTTTGCACTGCCATGTTTCTACAGTAGCCCAGAACAGACAAACCAAACACTGGCTCTAGAGAGGGCCTATCGTGTTTTTTGCGAATTTTGTGGCCACCTTAGGTTCTCCTACATGCTTGGAAGGGCAGGCTGAGGGGAGGGGTATTCAGTTGGTTGCAATCTGCAACCTCACCACTAGATGCCACTAAATCCTACACACTGGTCTTTTAACGCATTTATCTTGTTTCAGGCCTCCAGTGGTTTCCTTTCATTTCCTTACAATATGAAAATCAATTAGCAGACTTTTTAAAACTTTTGCTGTTGTCTAAGCCATCACAGTGAACATCAAGTCTGCACTCAGACTTTTCAAATCATTCAGAACTTGTACTTGTTAACTTGTAAATTGTATTGCCATTCAAAGATAGTGTGGCATTGACAATAATTACTACAGACTTGATGGTCACTGTCATGGATTTGACAATCCCAAGCAAGTGTCAAGAGTCTGCTAATTGCCATGACATTAATAAAATTGACCCACTTCATTATGGTTTATAATAAATCAGCTGAGCTTTTAAAAAGTGGTAATTTCAACAAAGCATTAGTGCTTAAATGGTAGTGCTGCTCCTACAGATGAGAGGAAGCTCTCTAGAAAATAACAAGTGACCTAAATGGTTAAAAACGGTCTACAAAGGCCTGGAAGTTGCAAAGCCAACTCTGTAGCAGTTGCCACAGCTACACAAAATATCCTCTGAGACATTTTTGTAAGTACTTCTTTCCTCATATATTTACTCGCATAATCATGGCCTGTGACCTAAAGGAGATCATTCCTCGTTTCCTCTCAGGCAGAGCCCAAGCCAAACCAGGATGTGGACAGTGCAAAATCCTGTGGGAGTCCCCCCATTGCCCAGGTTTTCTAGTCACAACAGCTGAGTGACTTGTTGCACTGGGCGAATGAAAATTTAGCTATTTGGGAGCATGTGGCATTGTTAAAGGGCATTAGAGGTCATTTTTCACTGTTTTTTTTTTTTTTTGCTGCAAAGCATCTCATGGACAGGTTTGTCACTCACAACCATTGATTTATTCGCATAGGCTCACTTTTATTCTGGCTCCTCCATCCTCGCTGTATTCTCTGCGCCTCTGTTTTTGTGTTTACATGGAAGGTTCAATACATGACAATAACACGCTCCAGTGTGGACCTCTGCTGACTCATCTTTTCTCCACGGACCCTAACCGTTAACACAGGTGCCGGATAATGGGGAAAACACACAAGTTTAAGTTTTGTCTTACAAATTTGCTAATATTGTTTTTATCATGCACACCATCTAAATCTTTGCTTTCCTCGCACTGCCTTTTCATGGCAGGTTTCAGAGT
The DNA here is from genome assembly GCA_038419695.1 of Scomberomorus guttatus. Taxonomy (NCBI): domain Eukaryota; kingdom Metazoa; phylum Chordata; class Actinopteri; order Scombriformes; family Scombridae; genus Scomberomorus; species Scomberomorus guttatus. Next base: position 8,065,315 of record CM076451.1, on the reverse strand, counting down.
ACAGTGAAGGTAAGATGAAAGGAGCCATGACTGTGGCTTATATGTACGCATCAATCATTATACTGTATTGCAAACAGTATGCATTTACAGGGAAACAATACGTGACATAACAGTTGAATGAGGACTTAGCATCAGTTGGCATGGTGACTGATGTTTCCTGGTTATTGTGCATCCCACAATTTATTGTTTTGTTTTTTTTTTGTTTTTTGTTTTTTTTATTCCACCCTCCTTGATGCAAAATGCTCTCCAAATCTGTGAACCTGTCTTCATACAAAGTGATGTGGAGGGCTGCTGATTAGAGAATATTTTGCAAAGGGGCCTTATTTATTGATTCCCTCACATACTCACATTTGGCTAATCTACCCCTATTGGCCATTAGGAGACACGCCAACATCTGCATGCACTGAACTATGACAGTTTATTCCTCTCCTTTTACAATGCTGCTGAAGTGTGTGCGGTGCATTGCATCAACATAACCTAGTTTCCTCCATTAAGCTTCCATCTTTAAGTACTTGTCTTGTGATATAATATCATTTACCAGGCCAATTTTATGACTTCAACTCAATCACAAGTGCGTGCACACACAAACATACACACACACAAAAGAATTAGGTCAATTAAGTCATGGATTACTTTCAGATCCCACTGGTCCCTGGGTATGGATCTGCTGTGATTGAAGCATTGTCTTTTGTATGTCCAGGCCAAAAATCTATTCAGTTTGATTGGTTTGGCTTCATCTTGATGCACCCTTCTCCTACTGCACAAACACTGGCCAAAATCTGCATCTTTGTCCCTCCTTCCCAGACTGGGAAACGAACACACAGGCATGCAAACTACTCCGCAATTCATCTCTCTTATTCTCTTACGAAACACAATTTTTCTTTATATTTTACAAATTATTTCAAATGCATCACACATATATTCATTCATTTGTATAGTCCAACATAATGTCTGAAGGAGGGGAAAGATATTTATCATTTTTGAATACATCTCACAGATATTATTTAGTTGCATTGGCTACAAGAGGGGAACAAATCGTTACACTATAGGAAACCTAGAGCCAAATACTCAAACATTATAAATGATTACTTTTTACTTAATAAACTAAATTTATGAGTGTGACATCAGTACAGTACAGTCCTTAGACCTAAAATACTTCTTGGAACTAGACAACAGGTTGCAGCATCAATGAAGAATTCAGCTTTGTGCTTACTGAATTTTAGCAGTTTGTATTTTCCTAATAAGTTTGCATTTATCACTTCCTGTCACACAGAGATTTCTGTCAGTAACAAGAAAAAAAAAAAAACAATGTTTCCACTAGTGAGAATGGCACACCTCTGTGTTATGCAACCACATGTTGTGACTTAGACTGACTGACAGGAGTATTGTCTCTTTTTTACTATTTCAAAAACACATTCGCCTTTGTCAGTTCAATGAAAGCTCTCCCTGTGTGTTTACACTGTTGTCCACAGTGCCCACATAGGCTTTGTCCGGTCTGAGATAACACATTTGTTTTTGTTTCTTCACATGGCAAAATTACAAGAGATAGAGGCAGAAAGTTTGCAACGGTCTGGCAGCTCCGGGCAAAAGGGGGATGTAGGTGTGGGATAAGTCTGTTTCTGGAGGGAAGTGTTTTCTAGACTGATAGCTCTTCCCTCCCAAGAGGAAAATGAAGGGCAAACTGAATCTAATCATGCTGGTACTTCATTAGGATGCCCTCGATGTGTTATCAGAACTCAGGAGAGCTGTGAGGGACAGGGTGAAGGGAAGTCCCTGCAGCGAGACAAAAAGCAGGGACAAAGACGTCTGAGCGGAGCTGGAGTTTGGGAGAGAGGAGGCCTTGTGAATTCTCCCCCATGTCTGTCTTTCGTGACAGATGCAGAGGCCCAGCCGCTGACAACATGCAAGGATGGGGGTGGGGGTGGTGTGGGGGGGTGGTGGTGAGGAGGGCAAACATGTTGAATAAACATATTCAGTCTTCTGCTACTCCCTGATTTCCCCTCCAAATGAAAACCTCAGTTGATATACAATATGGATTCATCTGATAGCTCAGTTTATACACCATGTTTATAAACCAGGATAAATGTACCTTCTCCAGCCAAGAGATCATGATGTTTCTATCTTCAAACAAACATCCTCAGACCCTGCTACATGTTCCCCAGACCTCCAGAATGTGTTGATAATGTCGTGTGATAGCTGAGACAGCAAGACAGTCCAAAATGAAATGATTGCAGTGATGAACTCTGGAAAAAGGACAGCTTAACTCTTAACAGTCCAGTACCTTGCAAAAACAAATCCAAAAACTGTGTTTGTACAGGCTGTGGAGTAGCTGAGCTTTCAACGTTTCATGAGTTCACCTCTCTGCAATTCATTTAGGGACTGTCCTAGTACATAAATACTCCACCGCAATTACAACGGAAAAACAGGCACTTTGAGATGATGATTTGCCCGTGAAATCGATGGGGTTTTTTGTTTAAGCCACTCTCCACCCTCCCTCATTTCCCAATATTGCCATGGTAACAAACCACCACTTCAGCTTCATCTACACGCCACTTTTGCACGCACACTGCATGAGGTAAATCGCCTCCTTTTCCCTCTCAGCATCTGCTTTCTTTCTCACTCTTCCTCCTTCCATGTTCCCCATTTGTTTCAATCATTTTCCACTTTCTTCAGTTTGTCTTTTCAAAAGAGCACTGGCCATTCCTCTTACTGTCCTTTCTTTTAAAATCTCAGATTTCCATTCAGCATCTTCTCGTTTTATTTTTTTCCTTACTCTTTTACCCAATTTTAGAACCTCAAAATGTAAACTTTATGTGCAATGAATAGCTGCAGGTCATTAGAGAAATATCTAAAGAGAAAGGCCTAAATCATTTTTTATTTTATTTTTTTTAAAACAAATTCTTGTGTTATTTTAGAGCTTTAAATCCAGATAATTATTCACAAACTACATTATAACCTGATCTGACTTTAAAAAGTGTCTTTTTCTAATGATTTTTCTCTTGTATGTCTCCTGCAGAAATAACTCTCTGCAGAGTGTGTCTTGGCCAAGTCCCACAACAGCAGTGGTGCCCTTCCCCCAGCTCTTTAGCAAAAACATTCACCATACTTCTATGTGTATGTGTGTTAGCATGATGAATAAAGAGCGGAAGCAACAGGGCATAGGGTGACTTCACACTTAAACAGCCTGTTTACAAGTCATTTACAGAGCTGCAGGAGGGAGAGGCTCTGAGGAGTCTCCCAAAGAAAGACCTCCTTTCAGAAATACACAAGCAGACTAAACCAAGGTTGCACAAAACTTCCACTGACTCTACCTACTGAAATGTGGTTTCATCAAGGACAAAACAAGAATCATATTAATATGGTTGTGGTAAAAAAAAAGGGGGGGGGGGGGAGGAAGATAAAGCCATGCATAAAAAATGGTGCGGTGGCAGCGATGACAGGAATGGTGACAGGGGAAGAGCACTGACTGAAACTGACTGAGATTTAAAGCCAGAAAAGAAGCCTGATTATTTTCTCATCCTTCCCATACACCACCACGACTGTTCACTAAAGGTGCCGCTGTCAAAGCATTGTGACAAAACTAAAGCTTAAACACTTATTACACAGGCTCTTGGTATGAATACAATGCTTTGTGGTTGCATGTGGAGAGAATTAGAACGTTTTAAGTCAGAATTCCTGTCAGACACAAAAACAAAAGCGTCACAGGACTTTCATTGTGCTGAAGGTTACATTTTAGGGATGCAGTGGAATTGTAGTATATAATTTAAAAAACCTACACGTACTGTAGCAGCTTTTACTTTAATTCATGATATGATCACCTCCGCATGAGGGTATTATCTATCCTGCAGCAAGTAAGAAACTCCATATCTCAACTGTTTAATCAAACATTCTCTGTGCTTTAGAGACCACACATCCAATGGATGTTGTCAAAATCAACTTTACACATCACTCAATGGCTCCCTCTGGGTTGAAAGCATTTATTTTTAATCAAAGCTATTGTTATACCAGTGATGATGAAACTGCCTGTGTCCTGTATTCATGGTGTTGGCCAATCTGTCAGGAGACTATCATTGTCAAGACATTAAACCAGCAGGCTCATAATTGAAAGTAGGACAGTTTGCATTACTGATGGAACAAGAACATGTCAATAAAAATGTAACTTTCATAATTCTCTCCCCTGCCTTAATCATCAAGTACCCTTCAACAAAACCTGCTCAGTTACCAGCAGTAGAAGACTGAGGTTGTACTGGAAAGCTGTGAATGTGATGCAGGAAGGAAACAAAACAATCAAGCAGCCTTTATTGACTTTTCCTGGATTAATAAAGAGTTAAAAAGACAAACTACCCAGTCCATGGGAGATCTCTGAATGAGCTAGTGTTATTCCAGCATGCTGTGACTTCAAGTACAAAAGGCAAATTGCTACATTAATCACCATATCCGCTGTCTGGGCTAATCAGGGCCTGTAAGCAATAAGTTGTTGATAGTGAAAATTGGCAGCAGGTGACTCTCCAGGCATCAAACCAAAGATCTGCACAGGTCTGCAAACCAAGACCATCTGCAGACCCCCAGAGTCCTGTTCAATGTGATCATACTGTATGTGAGCATCACTGTCCACCACATGAGAGTAAGGCTGGCCTCTCCACAACTATGACGCAAAAACATAAACCTTTGAAAGTATGACTGTTACCAGGGCAGCACTTAGAGAATGTGCAAAAGAAGAGGAGATAATACAGTATTCTGTAGCACATGACAGAAATGCAACTGGGATTTGAGGCTTTTGTAGTTGCATTAGGGATCTGATGAAATATATGATGCATCACTTCCAGGTATTCTCCATAAAAACACAGCCAGGTTTGACTGGAGATGACTTCTGAAACCAGATGTCTGGATGCCCTCAGCCCTGGCAATGACGCATTGTTGAAAGTTGTTGAAAGCATCAATAACTTGTTTCTCCATTATCCCAGCTACTGCACTGACCGGCTCCTTGTCTGCATTGATTTGAGTGGTGAGTTGACTTTGCCGAGGCTGCTGCAGACAATACGCACTTTTTCTTTTTCTGGGCACTTAACCATGAAGTATTTTTTCATACATCCTCTGAGGGTGATCCGTCTGGCCTGAAAGCCTGAAAGACAACCTCTGTACACTGTGCACAGGCCACTCACAGTAAAAACACAAAAATGTAAGGTTAGTACTTTTCATTTTACATTCCAAGGTGCTGCAATTCAATATGGTTCTGCCCTGATTGGATCAGATTAGCTCCCCCGCTACCACCTCCTAGCACTCAGCGGAAGTCAGCGTTAAGCCAAGCAGTTGTCTCCTTATTAAAACTAATCTACAGAGTGGATGCATTACCTTAGAACAGATAAGGCATAACAGATGTCCTCCCATATAACATAAGGGGCGTTTCTAGTATATGTGGCGACGGCTTCAAGATATGAAACCAACAGTGTGAGGGTGGACCACCATGGAACATCAGTACATACAGACTGGGAGTCTGGTTGGATCAGGCCTGGGTGCCTCTCTGTCTGAAGCCAAGACAGACAACGTTGGCTAACCGCAATGTAAAAGTGGAGCGTCTCTTCCCACAAACCTCCTTCTCAGTGTGGCTTGTCGTTCTCTTCCTCTTGCTATCTTGGTTTGAAAGGCTTGAAAAAACATCTGACTCACTAGAATTAAGGCAGGTACTCATCTGGCTTAATTACTAGCACCAGTGCCAGCAAATGTTTTTGCCATTTTTACTTGCTAAAAGACTACCATTAATCAATTATCAAAATTGCTGTTGATACATTTTCTTCCTGTCAGCTAATTCATTATTCAACTTATAATTTCAGCACTATTAGGGCTGGGAATGGTTTGAATACAATATCTGAATTTTGTTAGTTTGCAACACCTTACCTATATATCATTTTCTACAAACCCTTTTTTCATGTCAGAAAAAAAGTTAAATGTTAACTGTTGACTAAACATAAGTAGATGTACAAGAACTTTGGCTAAATAAAATACAGTCTAAAAATAAGGATAAAAAGCACAAGCTGCCACTGCAAGTTTTCTGTACATGACGGTTTTCGATACTCGGTGCTTGAACAGATTGTAGTTGCTACCACAAAAGTACAAAGTTTTGATACCCAGCCCTAAGCACTGATGTGGGGCACACATGAGCTCAGAGCTTTGATAGCATTACTAGAGTTAACAAGCATCTGCAACACATCATGCTCTAACCGTGTCAGTGTAGGTCTCACATTTTCCTAACCACACAGAGAGATAGCCTTGGCTTTGGAATCTTTACCTCTGGCCTTGTTTGTATGTTTCCCGAAACACTATTCCGTATTACCTATCTCACTGAAAGCCAATGTATTGGCTAATCCTTTTGCCCACAGCCACCTTCACAGCCCTAATCAGACCTGTAGTTATAAATCAAAACGGATCTAATTGAGAGCAGAAAAAGGATGATCTGACCACACGCCCTGTAACTGAATGCTCCACTCTTTCCATATGCTTTGTTGGGCTCAGTAACATTCTTCTCAATCGTTATTTCAACTGGCAGTCAGTGCAGCAACGAGGCAGGAGCGAAAGGGGACTGAGGTTGCTGGCAGACGAAAGCGATGCATTCTTTGTAACAGTCGAGTTCTGGATATGGAGACAATTTGCTCAGAGGTTAAGATATTTTAGGGCTGTGTATATATAGTGCATGCTTTTCTAAGAAGAGGCAGTTTTGCCATGGATGTTAAATACAACATGCTGGCAAACAGAGTATCTACCATTACAATACCTGCATTTCATCGTCGCACCGAAAATGATTTGTTGCTGTTTGTTTGGGTTCTAGTTTCCTGGTTACTGATTTTTGTAACCTGGCAAGCCGTCACTCAGTGTCTGTTTTCCAGTCTGGTGGCTACTGATGGACAGCAGGGGACTGGATGGATGATTTAGCACAGATTTGCTTTGGAACAGAATGAATATCACGAGCAGATGATGCTTCCTGATGCACAGCTTGTTTAGCAATGCCAACTGCCTTGCACATGTGCAAGGAGACCACGGGCTGTGAGAACAGAAGGCCTGGCAGCCCTCATCACAGCGAGCCTCTCAGTCTACCCCCTCCTTCATTCAGTTGTCTCAAAGGAGGAGTGAGGCAAAGTGAATAATTGTCTCTATTTACAAAGGTCAAGCAAAAGTGCTCCTCTTCAGCCTGAATGCAACACTGTGACAACGTGACTGTGAAGGCAGCACACACCTGCAGTCTGACTTCACTCTATTGGTAATTTATGCTCATTTCTTTCTTGCATCATCAAATCAGATAAGCCCGGGCCTGGTCTGACTGGGACCCTCAAGGCAGTGTGTTCACATCGCTCTGGGGAGGCCCGAGCGTCCCCAGGCGAGCAGATGTGCTGCTCTCACCTGCTCTGATCCATATGTCACCACTCCGCAGGGAAACCTGGGGAAGTGAGGAGGTGTAACTGGATCACAGAGGGGACACAGCAGTGTGGGAAAAGGAAGTGGGAAGAGATAAGAGGTCTGAAGAATAAGGAGAAAGAGTAAAGAGAAGGAGACAAACAGAGACATAGAGACAGGAAGAGCGACGAGGATCCCGCCCCTCAGAGTCAGAGAATAGACGTTAGAGTAGGAATCAACAGCTGGATCCAGCTGCTAAGTCGGAGCTTTGTCGCAGCTGCCAGAGGCCGACTGTCCCTCTGGAGACTCTCAACTGTTTTCTTTCTCTCTCTCTCTTCTTTCACTACACTCACACCCTTTCATAGATACTTGGAAGCAGCGCTGAGAGGTCCGCCTCACCTGCAGCAGACAGTCTGGCAGACAGACTGTACTAATGAAATTTCTTGTCCCGCGAGAGAGCTATATAAGCCCATCTTCCTTCCTTGCCAGATGTGGGCAGGAAACCCCTCCGGCAGACTTTTATCTCTCACAACTTTTGCTTCACAGTCAACACTCAGCACGACTGCATCACAGCCTCCACTGACCCTTTACAGTCACCCTGAAGTCTTGTAAACACCGCTCACCTTACCACTCAGCGCCCACATATCAGACAGCTACCAACAATAAATTCTAAGTGCAGCACTGGCTAGTAGTTGCACCTGTATGACACAACAACAGTTCATAAAAGCTTGAGCAGGTGATGGTTCAAAAACATCTCAAACATAGTCTTTGGACAATAAATAAAAGAAACCAGTTATCATCCAAAGCAATCAACAATCTGACATAAAGGAAGTAGTGCTGAAGCAATATGTCTATCAATCGGTCAGTCAGCAGTAAATTTGGATTATTGATGCATCTTTTAAGTCATTTATCAACCAAAAATGTAATTCACTGGTTCCAGCTTCTCAAATGTCAAGATTGTTCTCTTTTTTACATCATTTTAAATTAAATGTCTTTGTGCTTTGGACTGTTGTTTGCATTTGTGAAAGCAATGCTTGCATACATGCTTGCAAATAAACCGATTCTGATTCTGATTAAGCTCTGAGAAACTGTGATGGTAATATTTCTCTACTTTCTGATTAATACTACTACTCTTCTGAAATTATTTATTAGTTGCAGCCCTAAAATAAACACTATATTTACATTTTAGTCAACTAACGCGATGTTCTTTTCATTTTGTTTTACAGTTTGTTGTTTGAACATCCGCATCTTTGGTTTTCCACTAATGAACAGTATTTCCTCCCGGCTTCTGTATTCAACCATATAACATTAAACATTTCACCACAACTTTCTGCCCTTCCTGTAGTGTTGGAAAGGGAGGCAGTGGATTCGCTGATGGAAGTCTGAGCACAATAAAATGCACTCAGCTGTCTCCAGCACAGCAACTTTGACCTGAACACCCACACTCTATCCAGATGTACATCAGTGTTTATGTTCGCTTCAGTGCCCCTGCTAGGCCCTGGAGTAAGTGTTCAAGGAAGTATTACATTTGCGAACACATTAAGTAGCACATCCAGTTTCCTGCAATTTTACCATTCCCTGAAAGTACTGTTATACCACAGAGCCACAGTGAAGCTTGGTAGTTAGCAGGGGGAAAAAGAAACAGAGGAGACCAAAAGCAGAGTCAGCTTCCCTCAAGCTAAACCAATCTCACAGGAAGATAGGCCAGTCTGGTATTAAAACAGACAAGTGAACATTTCGTTTGTCACAAACCCTCCACAGAAAATGTCTGGTGAGAATTGATTACATGGTTTGTGTACAAAAATACCAGTCCAACAGTGGCAATTTCACCCATCTCCATAGTTAGTCTCACTTATTTTCAAACATCTGGAGTCTAATTTGGATACTATGGAAGAGCCTGAGCTGAAAAGAGAGCTGGAAAAGCAAAGTCCGTTACAGAGAGGAAAAAGTATAAATGTAGAGAGAATGATTGAGCAATCAGGTGTTCTTTTCAGTCACCCATTCATTGCATTTTGCATGGTTGTTTTGCAGAACCTTAGTTTGGCTGGAAGTCAAAATGAGTAGTTTAATGCACTACACTGAGCACTGCTGGGAAAATGTGGTCGACATTTCAGAGTAGCAACCGAAACATTGAGGAGAAGTGTTTTGTGGATGAGCAGATAGCTACAAAACTGAATGTTAAAATTTCAAAAATGTTATGTTGAAATTTTATGAATTTACTGTGCAACAGAGATTGTGATAAGCAAGATGTACCGTACTGCAGCAAGCATTATGAACCATTCTGGATTAGGAAAGTTAGTACCTCGCACCACTGCAGTAGCCACTTTTTTTCACACAGACTCAAGGACAGCATGGCTGAAGGTATTGGAATCAGTGTTATTAGCACCTTTGTGGCAGTTGCCAGTAGGTGGTCACTACAAGTACAAAAACACGGTGGAAACTGTGAGGGACTAACATGAAAGGAAACATATTCTTTCAATCATTCATACTTTCTCCTCAGGGCAATTATGAGTATGCCCCCATAGACCGGTTGCTTTTATGTTGGCAGGAATGGAGAAGTGATTCAAAGTACCACTTCACTGAGGTACCTCTTTCAACTAGGTCTGCCTTTAAAGATTTCACTGAAATAATAAGTGTGTTTGAATGGTAGTGTACGTTACACCACTCAAATGGGCTCAGTAGTAGACAACTGTAGTTATCCACACTAAAAACTAGCAACATCATAGTATTGCAGCACACAGGAAATCTTAGCCAAAGTATAACAATTCTACACAATATCATCAAGGTTTTATCAAGGGAAGTAATGTGTTTTGTCAAAAAGTCCCAATACATCACTAAGACAGGAAGCACTTTGGGCAGCAAAGGAGCTGATAAATGCAAAAGTTTTACAGCTTCAGACAAGAAAAATGGCAAAATGTTTGCTCTTTCACTCACAGCAATCAGTGTTCGTCTCGTGTTGCTAAGGGGGCTGGACCAATGACAAGTGGTCCATTCTGTCATGAACGTAGGGGAGGCAGGTTTAAAAATTAGGTCTGGCCTATCCTCACACCCAGCTAATGAGAAATGAAGTGAGATCAGATAAGAACTTGGAGAGGGACAGACCAACGGACAGAAGAGGAAGCCCCCCTACTCATGTCACCTCCGCCACTCATGCCAGTGCTTGTCAGGGCTCATTTCCCCCTCAGCTGCTTGGAGACCCCCTCTCGCCTTTCTACTGGAGCCAGAACGACCTCCCAAAACAGACTTAGGGACAATTCTTAGCAGAAACACACTCCAACCCAACAGAAAACTGCAACAATATGAGGTGTAAATTATTCCCCAATGCAAGATTCTGACATAACCAACTGGAATGCTTCATTACTTCATAAGTGAAAAAACGCATAGAAGAATGAATGGCAAATAAGTCTTAAAGCTAACACAACCAGGCTTTGCTTTAATGAATACTGAAATACAAAGGCTGGCTGATGTGGCTTATTATCCCTCTTCACATCTTGTATTACTCTTCTTCCTCCATGTCAAGAAACAAAAGCCTTCATGCTTAATGAACAAATTAAATGACCTTGCAGTAATGTTTTTTTTTTTTTACATCTTGTTCCCTTTCCTTTTGCTCTAAGAACATTTCACACATTTGTAATAAAAAAGAACAGTGTAACAATACCTCTTAAGTGGATTCATGCTTGAAATCAGAGATATGAAATGATGCAAGAGAACATCATGAATGGATCAAATAGATGTATTCAAAAAAGTATAGAAAGCTTTTTTTGGTATTGTGGTTCTTTTATGGCATTAGATCACTGGTGTAACAGTTATATTTAACTTCTACACCATCCAGAGGACTTGTAAAATTGGACACAGTATAAAAACTAATAATGGAGAATAGAATTAGAAATGGCTCATGAAACACATTCCACAATGCAGCTCGTGGTTTTTAAAATGTTGTTTTTCATGTCGTATTTGATTTCCCCTCTCAAGGATGACCTATTTTCTTTGCTGTAGATCTTATATTGAATTACAAGACTGATTGCTGTTAATAGGCTTAAGTACTTATTTTTAGTTATGTTTCCCCCCACATATCTAATTATAAAGTCATCCATAAACCAATTGATGTATTGAGGAAAGTGACAAAATATCACAGGCACAGCGCTGTGTAGCCAGACTACATCAGCATAATCATGAACTGCTGTGCTGGTGACCTGTGGAGGGAAAAAAAAAATCGAGCCACTTCAAACATTTGAATTAATTATCACAATACCCATATTGTAGTGTTTTTTTGGACAGCATTGTGTATGGAAAAAGAGCACATTTAATATGCAGAGAAAAAAGGCAGTCATCAGATGTCGTGCTGAGATGTTTGGATGTAGAGCTGGCACCCTGAGTAAGAGCAGTCTGTTCTCACATGGCCCGCCAAACATATGTCTGAAGCATCCAGGCAGGCCCAAGAGAAGCCAGAGAGTAGCAGCTTTGAAGAACTACTTCATACTTGGACCCTGTGAGGCCACTGATCAAGCATGTCATGAGAACTGAGAGCAGGTAGTACTGCTTTTGGAGGCAATGCAGAGGAAATACAAAACTCTGACCATCTCTAGTTTGAGAGAAAAATAAATATGAGTTTTCAGATATTTTCATAGAACATGAACTTCAACCCACACTGGAAAGAGTGATCATGGAGTTTTACAGTTCTCCAAAACATACATTTTAAAATTATTCTTTGGTTCACTTTCCAAATTTCAGTACATCTCCCTCTCTCCTTATCCTTGTGATCACTGTGATTTATAATTAGGGGACCTCCCACAAGAAGCCCTCGTAGCTTCTATTTCTGCATTCAAGCCAGGAGTCGCGGTAAGGCTCGCGTCTCCCTACACCCCTCCCTCTCCCAAGGCCATACCCTGGGCCAAGATCCCGTCTGCTAGGCCCTCTGTCTGGACTGCACTCTGTATCCAAGTCCTTGATCCATGCAATACTACTGCACACACTTGTGAAATAGAATTTGTATAAACCTCAACACTACAAAAGCTTGCTGACTTGAGAAATGACTTGGATGATTTAGGCAACCGATGACGTCCTTTTCTAAGTGCTGTCTTTTTAATACGATAGCCAAAAACAACTTGAGAAAACAATGTGTTTTAATGAAACGGGACTGCAGTCACTGCAGGTGCTGTAATTTGTCTGAACTTTAATTCATTTTGTCGTCTATAGCCATTTTTTTCTCACGCTCAACTAGCCTAATTAAGGTTCCTTTTGAGAGTTAAGTGACATCTACTTCTTTGGATAAAGCCCTGAATTTGTCTCTGCCTGTGAATATGTGAAAAACCCCTTTGTGCCTGGGCTGACAGAGGACTTTACACTGCCTCTGTTACCCTGGAAACCTTTTGAGAGGTGAAAGGGAGGACAGCCAAAATTTAAACTGCATTACCATTAAAAAATAACTCTCCATAGAGGAGTAAAAGGAATCAGCAAGGTCTGACAAATTTCTCTTCTATTTGTCAAATAAATTTTCATTTGTTATGCTTTTCACAATTGCCCCCAAGTTGAGTTCAGACTCTTGCATGAGCTCAGCATTAGTGTGTTTATAAAATTAATCAATTCACAAATTTGTATCTGTAAAAAAATATCCTACCTCAAGAATGCAAGTTCCTGGAGCTGTGTTTTCCTTGATGGACACATTGTAGAAGTTCTTCTCAAAAACAGGCTCATTGTCATTTATATCCTGAAGTACGATTTTGACAACTGCAGTGGAGGACAGAGGTGGTTTCCCTCCATCTGTGGCCAGCACAGTTATACTGGGATTGGGGTTCTTTTCATAATCCAGCTGGGATAGAGTAGTGATAATCCCCGTAACAGAGTCTATGCTGAACCAGTTAGAGAAAGCACCTTTGTCTTGCAGGATGCTGTAATTAATGTCCCCATTGGGCCCCTGGTCTTTGTCTCTAGCTGTCACTTGTAACACAAAGCTCCCTGGAAACACCACTTCAGGGATGACCTGCCTGTACACTGGCTGATCGAACAGAGGAGGGTTGTCATTTACGTCAGTCACCTGGATGACGAAGGAGGACTCTGCCCTGAGAGGAGGCGTGCCTGAGTCTGTCGCCATCACCCTCAACTCATATGTGTCTCTCTCCTCCCGATCCAGAATCTGGTCCACACAGATCAGATAGATGATATTATCTTTCGTCGTCAGACCAAACTTCCCATCTCCTCCCTCGAGCGATACATTGACATTGGCATACTCTCCATAGTCTGGGTCTGTGACTGAGATCCTGGCTACATACTGGCCTGGCTGTGCGCCCTCTGAGATTCGAGGAGACCCATCCTCACTGAGGAAGATGATAGTCATTGTAGGCTGATTGTCATTGTAGTCTCTGACATGGATGGTGACAAAGGCATTGGTCACCTCTGGCTGGGTTGCATTGTCTTGTGCTTGGACCACCAGCTCGTGGACTCTCCTCATCTCAAAGTCCAGTGGCTTATTGAGGGTGATGATGCCAGTGCGAGAGTCTATGACAAAATAACGATCAGGGTCGCTCTGTCTCCTGTTAATCTCGTACAGGACCATCCCGTTGTCTCCTTCATCGGCATCTGTGGCAAACACCTGCAGGATGTTGCTTCCTGGTTGGAGGTTCTCAGATATTATGGCATGGTAGCGGCTCTGGTTAAAAAAAGGAGCGTTGTCATTAATGTCTTGTACAGCAATATCTAATATCATCTGATCAGTCCTTTTAGGGGAACCACCATCAAAGGCCTCCAAAGATAAAGTGTAGGTGGATCTTTTCTCTCTGTCCAGAATGGCATTGACCACCAAGTCCAGATAGAGAACCTCATTGCTTCCCCTTCTGGTCTCCAAGGTGAATGCCTGGCCAACGTTTCCATCCTTGATAAGGTAACCCTGTGTCGTAAACTGGCCTTTATCAGCATCAACAGCCGGCTCAAGAGGGAACCTGGTGCCGATGGCTGTCTGCTCAGGAATTTTAAAGGTAGCCCGTTTTCTCGGGAATGTCGGAGCATGGTCATTTATGTCATTCACCTTGATGGTCACCTCCACCGTTACACCTGTCATGGTGACTGCAATGAACTTGTATCTATCCCTCAATTCTCTGTCCAGAACTTTTGCAGTTTTAATAATGCCCGTACTCTCGTCTATGTCCAAATCACTGCCCACACCCGTGCCTTCATGGTCTGAGATGAAGTACAGAGAGGCTGTGACGCCAGGAGGAAGTCCTGCACTGATGTCTCCTACAATTGTGCCTGCTGGTTGTTCCTCATCAAGCTGTAGGTCAAGGGTCCCCAGGACCACAGGTGAATGGACTGTTACAAGCTCCAAGGCAACATACACTATTAGTACTATCCTTCTGCTCCACCAACCCTCACGGTGCAAAGGGTTCATTACAGACTTCCCAAAACCCTTGGCAGCTGTCTTCATTTTGGCTCCTTCTTTTAAACCTGGAGACACACAAAGAGGAAAAGCTGAGCAATATAAAAACCTGACAACAGCAAAAACTACGACAAGGTGTATTATTTCTGCGTCAAAATACAGAGTAAGTTAGTTTAAGAAAAATAAGTAAATGCCATAAAGACTTTCCCATGTGTTTTATGGGCTCTGTTCCCTCTGTTCCCAACCACAGCACACACAATAGGCCCCGCACATAACATTTTCCTACACTTCTTACTTCACCTAATAAGTCAACACCTTGTTACATACCAGAAAGCACTCCTTTGCTAAAGAAACAGCAAAAACACAGGCTGCAGCATACTAACTCAGGGAGGGAGCCTTTGGCTGTCGTTATCCAACTCTAATTAAAAAGGTGCAGGTATCACAGGCTACCCGGTGTGTTCACCATAGCAGTACCCTCTTAAGTAGGTCTGTGAGGTGAGGTCCTGGATATAATATTTACTTGCGCTACCACATCTAGCCCTCATGGAGTGAACCGTTTTGAAACACTCTTCTAAAAAACATTTAAAATATTTAACTCTCCCCAAGCAAACATCTATCTTTCAATACATTTGAGAATTAAGAGTTTGAGTGTTAAATCAAAGGGATACAACATTCAAATATTGATGTGTAAAAGAAGCAAGGGTGTTAAAATTCCTTGCATAAACAATGCTCTGGCAATGGACCCACACCACTGCAGAGGATCTGTAATTGAAACTGAGAGACACAGTGGAGCAATGTGGAAATTGTTCAACAAGACTGTGACCATCTGCAGAATAATCCAAAACCACTAAGTGTCTGGCGCACAGGAAATTATTGTGTCTTTTTCATCAAATAAAGAGAGTGGCTTCCAATTGTCTGTGGTTCTGTATAACTTCATGTAATTCACAATTACTTTAACTTGTTTGCAGAGTAAAATTAGCTTTAACATTGAGGGGGAAATATATACTTTCTCATTCAAGTGACCGGAACGGTGCGTCCAAACTTTTGACTGGTGCTGTATACATAGAAGCACATTGCACTGTATTAAATTTTGGGGAACTGAGTTTCAGATGAGAGCTTTGAAAGGCTCCCCCCAGTGGTTTAATTGATACCTGCAAAGAAACATTCACAAAACATCTGTGTATCTGTGTATGTGCACTAAATACCTCCCATGTGTCCCTGAACAAGTGTGGTAATCTGTCTCAGCCATGGTGGTGACAGTGTGTTTGAGTGTCAGAGTAGTACAGCAGAGTTGAAGGGCTCCATGCAGTCTACCTCTCTCCCTTTTTCTGGCTCTACAGCATTGTAATTGAGGTCTGCTGGAATCTGGCCATAAGCACACAGGATTCCAGGGCTAATTTCAGTCTGCTGTGATTCAGAGCCCGCAACACTGAAGATGCTAACTTTAACGTCATAACCTGGTTTGAATTCAACTTTGCACGAATAGTGAAAAACACTTGGAGAATTACTGCTTTGGAAATATGTATGACATGAATATCAGTGTTCTTAACATATTTTCTGTGTTACCAGTTCAGGATTATTTACAGTTTAACCTTAAAAAATAACTCTGGGTCAATTTGCTGCATTCACTCCTAGTTCATTTCACTCGCAGAGAGACCATAATAATTGCAAAAGACAGGACCATAAAGGCAAGCAGTACGAATCTGCCATTACATGCTATACTTTGGGTTGCTTTGTGAGTGCTGTTCTTGGCAAAAACAAAAGCACATCCATGACATCTTGAAAAATCCTGACAGAACTTGAACTTTAAATTCTCAGTATTGATTTACTTTACTGCAGCACTGGCAATACACTTTTACAAAGCCTTCTCCAAAGCACAAAGGATAACTTTTCAAGGCCAGAATCTTTCAAATGCCACAACTGAAATAATGCACTCTCTGGTTGAGCTACAGTTGAGGACCTCTGCAGAGCGGAGCAGCCTAATGGATATAGCAGACACAGTCGAGTAGGCTAATTGCACAATACTAGGTTAAGAAGGGTATAAGGTTTGTAATATATAACAAACGCCGTCAACCCCCGACGCAGGTCTCAATCACCATTAGAGTTAGTAGCCAGTCAGTAGTCAGGATACAAAAGGTAACAACCTAGTTAAGCTACAGAAAAAGTCATATGGAAAAAAACAGTTCAGAATAGTTGCTGATGGTTGAAAGCTGTTATATTTAGTAAGCCAATCCCATTGTGGCTTGAATTCAGATGTTTTCCTTGTATCATTATCCTCCCATTGGTAGTTAAACCTTGGTGAAGAGTTGTGTTAAGATGATGTAACTGCTGGAAGATTAACCCCCACATGTCTTCTGCAAAGACACTAAAATATCTTCATTGCAAATTGCAAAAGTTTTTTTTTTCTTTTTTTTTAAGTGGCGTGTGTGTAACACATCATTATCACACCTCATTGTTAGCAATAACTATAGCATTGACCCAGTTTCTTTTGAATCCTCTAAACCAAGTCAACCAACCAAATCCAAGGTTTCTAGGATTTACATGTAGAATGAAACCTCTGTTTGAATACAGTGGATATCATTCTGGGCACTTTGCAAGCATGACTGGAATCAGCATTTAAATCCCTGGCAGCAGTGAATACTGGGAACATCGGGGCAGCCTTTCTACCTCTCTACTTTTTCTAAATCATGTCTGTCAGATATTCATTTTTCATGATAGCTGGAAATACATTTGCTTGTTTATTTTTTTACATTTCATCTTTCTGTGAAGTACCATTTGTCTTTCTTGCACTACGATCAAGACAAGCAGGCCTTTGGTTTGGCAAAGCCTACAATAGACAGAGCATTTGAACAATACTGAGCCAATACCTACATTACATAGAAGAGTGCCAAACCTCTCATGAAATGTAAATATGACTTTTAACAATGTAGAGTAAAATATACCATTAAATATCATGGCCAAGTAATAAAATTTTATATATATATATTCTATATATATATTCTATATATATATATATATATATATATATATATATATATATAGAGAGAGAGAGAGAGAGAGAGAGAGAGAGAAGTATTTAATGATTATTCAGTATAGAAGTATATATCAGTATATATCAGTATATATCAGTATATCATTCGCAATATTTGAGATTGTCTCTTGTGAATTTAATTTGGCTTTCCTGATCTAACTGGAGTATCTGATCTACAGAGACACAGCACAAACACTGGTTATTCATTAACAACATGATCCCAAATGCAGATGTGCAGTACTTCAGCTGCACTATTTTAATTAAAACAACTAAGCCATTTTCACCACCAACAGGCCAAGAGGGACAACTATAGTGACAGACTACGTAAAATGAGCTTCTAATTCTATGTCATGATTCCAGTTAACTCAAAGAAAACTTATGTGGTTTCGAGAACATGCCAGGCTGCCTGAGGCTCAATGGAGCCGTAATGGAAACCACAGACAGAAGTGCAGATTGACTGGGCATGAGGATGACAGGCTTAGCACAGAGCAAACTAAAAAGCTCTGAATGTTTGCCAGACTGTTGCGACTCACAAGTGCTATGTTTCTGTGCCCTGCATTAGTCTTTGAAACTTCAGTCCCTGGGCATGTAAAAAGGCCAGGAAAAGTAATCACAAGCCTCAGATACACATGCACTTCCTGGCCATATCAGACACGGTATTGAGAAAACACACCGGCTCCTTTTTCACGGTGAGCTGAAGGTTGCAGAGAGTCTGTGACAAGAAAGATCATCTCTTTCCCACAGCAAGAGCAGCATGGGTTAGTTCAGCTGTTTGTCTAAGATGTTCTGGATTAAAAAAACACACACCTTATGTCTTTGAAGATGACACCATCTGATATTGCGTTGGTGGTACTTGTGGTTGCATCATTAAAAACACATGTGCATCAAGTAACAGTGGCTGGGGTGCGAGGAATGTTTTGACAACATTACTACAATCAAGGTCAGAGTTCACCTCATATGTGGATCATCACATACATGTTGCTGAAGAGGACAGGACACTGATTTAGATTTTTAAAAATTCAGGGTGTTTACAAAAGTTTCCTGATTTCAGCACTGATGACATAGAGGGTTTGTTTTTTAGTGACAGTGTCTGGTCACGAATGAGAAAACAAACTCCAGGAGCGACAGCCTTCTGGCACAACAGACTCAAAGGCCATGGTTGATGTACACTTGACTTGATGACGACACTGTGAGTAGATGAGTGAAACCGCAGCGGCTACAGCCAAGTAATTTTCTGAAACGTAAGGCAGAAAGAAACTTTCTGGGTGGCGTCGGTGTGGCCATCCTGGAAGAAACATATGTTGTGTTTTTCATTCCTTTTTAGGAGTCTGGATCACCAGCTTCATCAACAGCACATGCAAGCTACAAAGACAAAACTAGTGGAATGATTACTTCATGCACTGCACTCAGGGTTTATGACATAATCCTTGGATTGTTATAAAAGCTGTGGATGTCCAAATTTTGGTTTTATCCATCAGTGCTGCTCTTTTGTTTGTTTTCGGTGTAAGTTATACATTTTAACTCAACCCAGAGTCTGAAAAATGGCACATATTAGACTGATGCTCTAGATTAGAAATGTCTCAACAGAGAAACTGATTGCAATTATGGCATTGGATGGATGGCTGGGTGGATGGATGGATGAAAAAATAATAATCAATACATTTTTTTTTAGAAATTAGCGGTATGTATACTTCATATCATTATAATAAGTATTAAGCATTCAGTCACTGACTGGCAAACATTGTTAAAGAACATCCTGTAAACCAAAGCAGCACTCCGCCGTTCTTTTCAAACTGGTGGTGAAAAAAAAAAGAAAGGAGGAGTCTGAACTCCTTGTTGTGTCTAAAGTCAAAAAAAGGCTGCATAATTGCGTCGCTGCACCATGGCAACCATCACTCTCACAACTAAAGTGTGCGGTGATGGAACCCAGTCGAGACTTAATTAATTTATTAATTGAGGGAAAGGAACACCTATTCACGGTCAATGAACACAAGTCTGCCAACACAATAACTGTGTCGACATGTGGGTAATCATTTGGTATGTGCTCTACTGGAGCAATAGGCACAAAGGCGCAGCGGCGGCAGCAGCACTCGGCGGACAATACAATAACTCAATAGGTTGACCAATTTAAGAGGAATGTCTCAGAGGGGCTTGAGAAAGTGCGACATGACATACAGTTAAAATATTTGGCTGCTCTTCAAAGTATGCAGGCAAGCTGCGGTATTTCTTACGAGAAAGCACCACAGAGTCGTAATACACAAGAACAAGAACATTTCATGATATTGCTTAGATAACAGCTTATTCTTTACGGGCTGTTTTTGCAGGTAAAACATAAAACCATCAAGGATGTAGACGCACTATGTGCCCCTGAATATTGCAGAAATATGGCCTTCTTTGAGGCTATTTATTAGGGCAGTTTCTTTGAATTGAGTTTGTGGGTGGATTTGAGTGTCTTTTAAAGGTAAATAGGTGAAGTTGCATCATTGCATAAAATGGAACTGCATGTTCTTTACTGCAGAAGCCTGAGCTGAAAAAAGTCTGTCTGCAAAAAAGTAGCCAACGTCGTAAGTCAGTTTTACATGCATCCTTTCGCCAGAAAGTAGCCTGTGTAGCCTGCTGCAGGCAGAAGATCGGCCCCGTAAGTTGAAAAGTGTGTAAAACATTAAAGAAGTGGAGGAGAAAGTGTGATAATGCATAAACTGTAATGATGGACGTCGCATCAGGTTACCTGTGGAGGAAGATCTGTGATATGGAGTGATGGATACTCACATTCATCTGTTCCTCTCCTGTGTTTTAGAGAAGCCGAGGTTCAAGATATCCAAATTCTTCTCAGTATTCCCTTATGAAGTCCACAGTGAAAGTTACATCCATCTTAGGACTCTTAGGGGGGAAAAAGTGTATCCTTTAAGAGTGATTCTGGAGATTCCCCGGGTACACACCGTTTGTTTCTTTGCAAAATCCCCCTTTGTTTCTGTCCAAAGTCTTGCCAAACAAAAAGATTAAAAGTAAAATTGCAAACTTGTGGCTTGTGAGAACTTCCTTGCCGTCCTCTTCCAGTGGTGGAGATCAACTTATCGATATCCACTGTCTGTCTGTCTGTCTGTCTGTCTGGTCGCAGACACACTGCAGCAGCACGCTGACTGAAAGCAAACAGTGTGGGGCCGAACGGTGAACGTCCCTCTCCAAATCTAATTTATTCAACACGTGACGGAGCGCAACCTCCTGCTCCACTCTCCTTTAGTGCTGCTGCTGCTGCTGCTGCTGATGCTGCTGCTGCTGTGGCTGCCACTAGGAGCCACACCGACTGCAGAGAGAAGGGCCAGGTTATTGCTGAACTTTGGTGCCACCATCCTATGCAAAAGGGAAGTGTACATCAGGAACATTACTTAAAGCGATCCAGGTTGCTTATTACAGAGTTGCTTCTCATGTTTGAGTAATCTGGAAATGTACTGGAGGTTGAAAAGTCTGGAAGTAAGTGTGGACATGTTTCAATATACTATTTGTCAACACATTTCTCTGGTTTTAAACGTAGTGGAGTGGATCTTTGAAATGTTAAGCATCACAGATTTTTGCAGTATGAATTATGTTTATGAAATATTCCCAAATGGTTCTTTTGTGATCTTGAACGTTTGGGGGCTTTGAATACTTTCTGAAGTATACATTTTAAAAAAATCAAAAGTGATTTTCTAATGTTTGAGGATTATATTAAAAGACAAGATCTCCACTCCCAGTGGGCTTGCATCATGCATCATAGTGCACTTAACTGTTAAAAATATACATTTATGACAATCATTTTCGACTTTCTTGCACTCCAATGCCATAGAGGCTCACCTTATATCCACCTACATGCAACCCTTTGCCAAAACAACCTCAACAAAACAACACGCAGACCTAGCTATCACACAGAGTTTTCCCTCAGATGTTGGAAGTCAAGAAACCTCCTGGGGGTATTTTTCATCTAACTCTGAAGAAGGAGAGAATTCTCCCAACTTTTCTTCATATCTTGTGACTCAGCTCAACTTTTGTCTTTAATAGTGCTGGATCCATAACCCTGCTTCACTTTCTTCTTGTCAATCACTGAAAGATCTGAAAGTGATTAAACGCTTGTCACTTTGCATTTAGAGCGTATAAACAAGAGGACATCAGAGAGGCCATGCTGTGTCCACAATCACATTTATTGTTGAGAAACAGCTGACATAAGAGGGTGAATGCATGCAACGGATCATCTTGCTTTCATTTCCCTGTTATTTGTAGATTTATTGATTTTGCTGTTATCAACACTTATAAAATATCTTATGTGAACGGACTCACCCTTGGCTAAAACAAAATAAAGTCGCAGGGTTTATGATAAAATCGTTTTAGCCAACTACAATGACATTATCATTAGTCAGTATGGCACAGCTGCAATGTTCTGTTTGTGCTGATTAAGAAAAATAAAACTACAGGAGGAAAAAAAAGTTTGGTCAGTGTCACAGTACCACGGTTCAGAATTTTTGCTGGCTAAACCTTTTTTCCTCCAAGCAACCTAGTTATATCTTCCAACTCTCGCTCTGTGAACTACTATATCACCAAGTGGAATGAGTTCCAGTGCTGGCAGCTACTCATTATTACTGTGACAGCAGAGCAGAGGAGGCAAACTCACACACACATGCGCCGGTCCACATGTACATTCACATGGACACACATGGAAACACAAAATCAGATGACACACTTTTTTTTTTTTTTTTTTTTGCTCTGCCAGAATAGCCCACAGCTTTACTTTTTCAGGGACAATCATCCATATCGTCTGCACTATCTGTCCCTTATATGTTTTAATGTCATCTATTCTGGTGAGGCTAGGAGACATGAATTAAAGTCATATTGTGATTGGTGGTTTTCTTGGTACGTATGCAAAAGGCAGCTGTGAGGGATCGAAAGAATGATGAAAGAGTGATGAAACACAGAATACACAAAATGTTTACAGATTGTCAGAAGACAAAAATGTGGAGTCATAATAAATGGCAGTGCACTAAGATGTATTGCAGTGATGTAAAGACAAGAATAGACTTTGTTTTTGTTTTTATTTATTTTCTTAGATAAGACACAGGACTGTTTTAATTTATCAAGTTATGACTATAGACTCTATCTTTGGAGTCTGTCTTTGTGTGTTTTATTAAGCAGAAGAAAATGATAAATCCTTCGTCTTATCAAGATGCATTTTTATTGCAAATATCCTTTTGTGTTTTAGTTTTGTACAAATATGTTAAAAAATGCCATAAGCACTGCTTGTTGACATGACAATGGATGATCAAATATCCTGTTGACAGCGTTTATGCTAATCAGACAAAATGTTCACTAGACAGAATTGGCCATTCTGTCCTTAATAAATGAGGAAAGATGAAAAGATGTACTGATGTTTAATGTAAAAATGTCTGATGTGTGGTTTGTTTATGGTTGCAGAAAACAACACGAGCAGATTAGGTATTGTACTGTGGAGGAATTGCATCAAAACAACAGAGGAGCATATGTTGCTCATTTGGCATCAGGACTTTAGTTCCATTCAAAAGTACAACTTTGGTTTCAAGCTCTGATTTTGCTTTCTACATCTTGTGATTGAATTTTACCCAAGGTCACATCACACTTCCAATGAATTTTTCATGTCCTTTTTCCAAGCATGAGACTATCCAATGCATATAATCCACTGAGTTCAATCCTTCATCCTCACTAGTGGAGAGAATTTTGACTGCTCCACTGAGTCATAGGATACCCTGAATTTAAAGAAAAAAACACACAAGGTGCTGTAATGATGGATAAATCTGTAATTCTACTTTGAGGTTAGATGCTGTCCACATCAAAGGGTTGTGTCTTAGTCATTTTTCTGTGATGGCTATTTTAGTGACATCTGACCATGGATTAGAGTGGA
Organism: Scomberomorus guttatus; assembly: GCA_038419695.1. Lineage (NCBI taxonomy): Eukaryota > Metazoa > Chordata > Actinopteri > Scombriformes > Scombridae > Scomberomorus > Scomberomorus guttatus. Next base: position 8,041,627 of record CM076451.1, on the reverse strand, counting down.
AACTGCAGAGCTTGGCTCCTATAGCTTTGCTGAAAGTCCATGGAAGAAATAATAAACAGATCGAGTTTAATCAAGATTAAAGTTAAGAGTGTGACAGGCTGCTTTGCTCAAGGAATTCATATCAACAAGAACAAACATGCATCCAACCTGATACACACAATGTAAGAAAATACAGTTAGGTAGGTATGCTCTCTGAAAAATATTATGAATTTAGCTTTGCACCACAAACAGGAATTGAAGTCCATAATTATTGAGCTACCGCATGCAATATTAATGTACTGGGAAGCTGGATAGGATTCGACTGCTCTTGCTCCTACCTTGTAATTCTTAGTGTTATGAGGTAGTAAATACTGCTTATGACTGTATTCTATTTGTACAGCAGATGACCACATCACTGAAGCCTGTGTTGTGTTTGTTACACTCTCAAGGTTTTTATGCTTTTCATTTGCAAGTGTGCCTTCAGTAATAAAAAAGACCTGTGAAGGCTTGCTTTTGACAGCATGCATGAATATGAATCTGAATTTTTATCAAGACTTATACAAAAAGATACAAGCAGAACACGATTTGTGATGATTCACAAAACACCCTAAACTATTTAAAACATGCATGTCAAGACAATAACAAGAATAATAAAGACAATTACACTTGAGCACAACATAAACAAACATGTTCTTATTCTGCAGCTGTTATTTTTTTACTACTTTTCAGGGTATTAAACTGGATCCAGCACAATTAAAACATATACAATTTATGAATGAAATAAAACAAGAATACATTACTTGTAAACCAAGCATCAACTTTATTTCTCAAGGTATTTGGTCATTCTTTCTTAAATGTAAATATCATGAATGCCGATCTGCTGCAGCTCAATCTGGATGAAAACACAGTGGAAAGTATAAGTTGATGGCTTTAGTTATTCAGGTTTTTAAGGTGAACGGTGTAGAATATTGGATGGAGAAACCACAGTAGTATTTGGGGGATGGGCATGTGCTTGAGCAGAGGTCTAATATGGACTTTTATTGAGGCAAAACACTAACCAGAAGCACTAGTGGACCATTTCCTCCAGACTGCTGTGCTTTTGAGGAAATATGAGCTTTTGGCTTGTTGAATGTTACATTTAAAAGCTGTGGACAGGAGAAGTTCAGAAAGGATTTTACATACTTTGTCAAATTAAGACTAGTTCATGATCAAGTCATAGAGTATTTTCAGTCACACTGTACTTGAGTACAGTTGCATATATCTCCGTGTACCCTGTGTGTTTTTTATGTGTCCATACACACACTTACATAGTATGATCCTCTCCAAAGGATGTTAGAAATTGAGCACACAGGTGGTTTTCATTTGGTTAGGAAACATTCTGGGAGTATGAGCTCTTTGTCATCTTCTGGTTAATCATGATGTAAAAGCTCTTTTATAGATTTCTGGTTAGTGTTACTACTGCTCCCTCACTACAGAAATTGCAACAATAAATCTTTTATGTAACGAAAGAAAGGTCCAATTTTTTTTTTGCGATACCCTAGACTGGATCCTCAAATCAAGGTCCAGGGACTCTTTAGAATTCCAAATCCAAACAATGTGATATTCATAATCCAAATGTATTGCAGGTAAAAAAGGCGGTCTTTAGTCTACCATGGTGGTATAGTGAGTAAGTATAGTTGATGATGATGATGATGATGATAATAGTCACAATAAATTCTCGATTTGTTACTGAGAGACACAAAAGAGTTCAAACCAAGTAGATAAACAGTCTATAAACTTAAGTGTTTGGTTTTCTTTACCCGAGAGACACAATATCTCTTTTATTTTGCCATGAAAGATCTTCCTTCTTTCCAAGAACCTGCAGAGGTGATCCTGCCATCGTTCTGCTGGTGCTGTTTCAAATCTCCCCCTGACGCCAGCCTGAAAACTTTATTATCTTCTGTCTGAGCTACCAGAAAAAGGAAGAGTTTGTTTCCTTTGCTCTCACAACTGATAACTCAACAACTATCTTAACTTCATGGCTTGATTGTGATATTACTTTATCAAAGTAGTATTATGGTGATATGATATAAAATTATGTATAAATGCACTGTAATATAATACTGCAGTATTACAGTGTTCTCTGAGATCTGGTATGCAGACTTTATCTGTAATTGTATATATATTGATATCATGGATCATTATTCATGTTTACATTTGTTATCACAGTACTCTATTGCAGCACTGGCATCTTATAGTCCACATTGAACAGCAGGAAGAGATCATTTATTAGTTATTATTTATTATTTAGTATTTTTTTATTGAAAATCTGAATATAAGTTACAAAAATGCACAGTGTTCATTTGCAGAATCTCACCCGGGAGGCAAAAGATAATTCTGGGAGGATCTTCCTCAACAGTTGCTGTGCTGAGGGACCCTTGAGGAAAGTTGTGGTTGTGCTTAGCAAGTCCCAGGTGTGGATGTGTGTGACTGCAGCTGCATACGTTGGGCATTGCTAACAAAGACCTTGCCTGCCCTGCAAATGCTTGTATGGATTAAAGAGGTGAAAAAAGTCTGACTAACCACAACAATATTGTCTTTCTCATGCCTTCTCTGACAACAAAGCCAGTAAGTTGCATGCTACTTCTTTGTTTTTCTCCTACATATTGTATGTAGATGAGCCAACTCTGTCTATCTACTGAGCAATAATGGGGAAAAAAAGCCACCTTTAAACAGTTCAATGCTGAGGCAAAACAGCTACAGGCTATGTACCCTGTATTTCTGGGCCCACGTTGTTGTTTGTTTGTGCATTTCTAACCACTGCATCTAACTAGTCAAACGTGGAGAATTGAACATCCTGTTGAGGCATGGTTTTTAAAAAGACATTTAGGAAGTCACAGATTTAAGTACAAGTGAAGTAGTACAAGCGAGGGTAAGTGGGCACATTAATACTTTAACACAAAATAGATCACAGATTAAGAGAAAAAAGTACAGAGAATATGAATAGCCATGGCAGATTTTATGTTTATTTTACATGTCTTCAGGCTGTAATGAGCAAAGACTCTAAATTACAGGACTGAATCTGTCTTCAAGACGGTTACACTTTATTTGTGTCTCAGATTAACTGGGACACTGTCTTTACTGTCTTTATTGTCCTAGTTCTTGACAAGAAAAATGCTCATTGGATGGACCAAATATGATTATACAAACAGCTACAGTTAATAAGAATTTATCTACATCTGATGTTTTAGACAACAGTCTCATGAGGAGTAAAAAAAAAATATAGAATTGAGAAGAATATTAATAAAACTGGCATTTCACCGTAAGCCCTGAAGCAAAGAACTCTACTTGTAACTGGAGGAGTGGAGCTTAACTCTGCTAAAAAGACCTACCAAGCATGAGAATAATTCAGTATGTCAGCAAAAGGATTTCTCTTGCTGGGAGATGCAGCTGTAATGTGGTTAGGATATTAAACCTTGACTGCGTCTGCTATTCCCTCTAAGTGACTAAAAATGGATTTCATTACTACCAACCAATTAATTTGTAAACATATATTTACATACACATGTGCATATACATAAATTAATTAGTAATATTCTCCATATTTCAAATTGAATTGCTGCTAAATACAATATACAGGACCAGATCTGTCTCTGGCTCTTGCCCAGTTAACAGCAGTCTGGTTTATAACAATGACACCCACTTCAGCAAAACCAAATTTTTTTTGGCTTTCCATTGTGAATGCTCTCTAATTAATACTCTATCAATCACACAGTCCAACATGTCGTTCTCCTGCGGGACGAAATTCCTCAGACATTGTAGGGAGTCTAACTAATTCTGATGGAGATCACTTTTATTCTCAGGAATGCATTATGTTGTTGAGGAAAGGAATGCACAGCATTGAGAGGGATGCCCAGGAATTTCAAACCACAACAATTAAATTGTTCAAGCAAATGTTTCTTTGAGGAAAGAAAAAAAAAGAGAGAGAAAGCAAGAAGCCTCTAATCCCATTACTCCACACTTCACAATGCTGTCACTTGAGAAAGTAAAGAAACTGTTGACTCTACTTGGACTGTCATTTTGAAACACACCATAGCAGTAAGCCTTGGTGATGAAGTGAACAATCACTATCAGGGTCAGCACAGAGCAACCTGGGTACATTCCTTCACCTTTTCACCAAGGCAGACCTACTGAACTCTTACTACATCACAACTGAAAAGGGGAGCACATTCAGAGCATCATACAGATGGAATGACAGGATAAACTGAAATAATATATAACCGTGGAAACTATTTTTCTCTGCCAGGGGTCAGTTGCTGTGATCTTTTTTTTTTTGGCAGATGTGAAGCTTTTGGTTGGTTCCACAGGAAATATAAATGACCCACACCCTCTTATCACCAATAAATTGTATTCCTGTATTTACGACAGTGGGACCAAAAGTCCTCCTATTTCACAATTTCCTCTGAACTTATTAATCAACATTGATACATAGACAAAAGAAAATCTGTACTGGAAAATGTAGTCTATGACCCTGCTTGTGTTTTAAGGAACAAACAAAATTATGAATGTCAATAATTAACCTCTTTAAATCAGACCCACATGCAGAAGCAGACCTACATTCAATACATGAGGCAGCCAGAAGAAATATCACTCTCATTATGCGTAGCTGTCACAGTTCCCCTGAGCAATGCTGCAACACTGATGGTCCAAGCACAGATTTTCTTGTTTAAGATATCAGCAGGATTTTTTTATTTTATACTGTGGTTATGCTTTCAAAAATGTACATATGTGCAAAGAATGTTGTTTTGCCAGTTCTGTATTTGGGGGTAAGGCAACAGCCCTCAAGGCTTTCAACTTAACCAACAATTTGTCCAAGGGTCACATGATCCATATGGTCATGCTCATGAGAAAACATTTGCATAACAAGAAACAGGACTGAATAGTTAGAAATGGTAAACAGTTCCTTATGGAGATGCAAATACAGAACAGCTTTTTGAATTCCCTGCATAAACCAGAGTTGAAAACATTCTGTTTTTCTAATCATTATCATTTTCACATGAAGCATAATAAAACAGAAATGAGGCTATTTCTCAAAAATAACGGATCCTGGCTGCACAGGTGAAGAGGGAAGTGCTATCATCATTCAGCTATGAGCAGAAACCCCAACAGGATTATTGGATAAGAGGTCAAGTGTATCTGGCCATTTGTCTGAGGAAGTGTGCACAGGAAATACTCATCTTTTTGGACAATTAAGTAAAGACCATCTCTCACCAGCTCCCAGTAGTGATGATGGAAAGCGGTGGAAGCTGTACAAAACCTGTCAGCCTGGAGAGCATATTTATCTTCAGGGTTTTTTTAAAGTAGGTTCAGCATCCGACTCTATGGTTCGATACACTTATGTCTGCACAAACTTTGGCCATCATAAATTTTCAGTAATTCACATTCCACAAGTCTCAAATGTTCACATGTTCACAGGTTTTATTTGTATTAAATACAAAATTCATGAACACAAATCATAGATGAGATAAGTTACAATAAAAGTCTGTTTATTATAGAAGTTGAACAGATTATTTCCATACTACATTTACTTTATATTTATATATATTTTACATGATTTTTGCTGTATATGGAGATGTATGAAAAAATCTCTAGACAAGTCAAACATTTCTCAGGGTAAAAGATACACATATCATATAGAATGCTATGAATATGTAAAGACAATATTATATCATTATCATGACTATCCCCAAAGGAACAAACAAAAATACTACTCTGAAATAAAGTCTCTCGTTTGGGATTACAAAAACATCCAGCAAAATTTAGAACCAAATATAAACATTTACTAAGAAAGAAGATTTACGTATATGAAAAATATCAGACTGGCATCTTGTGTGGCACTTACATGTTCTGAGTGATTAATGTTCAATAAATACCATAAAAATAAATGACCCTCAATGGGGCTCAACATCTCTGTTGTGTTTGTCCTTGGGCAAAGCCTTTAAATTGTAAAGATCATTTTCATTGGCCAGGCTCAGCTGCTGAATGTGTAGGAACTTTACCTCATATTTAAACTGTGAGAATCTCAGGAACATAGTGACATGAAAGGAGAAGAGCACACAGCTGTGACCATGTACATCCATTTTCTGACGTCTGGACAGCTGGTCAGTTATGATCTATGACCCTAAATCACTCAAGTGAAAACATGCAACACAGCCTGTTGTGTAAAATAAGCCCATCTTGGGGAAAAAAAAGATGTCTGGAGTTTAGGAATAAAACTAGTAATGCCATAGAAATCCATAGCCCTCCTGAGAAGAGTGATGGAGGATAAGGTGATGGGGAATAAATCTAATATATAAATGGCCCATGGGAAGGCACTACATCAGTATGTCATGTTTCAGTGTTAGTCATGCACAGATGTTCGTGAAGAGAGCTGCTATGATACTGTCAAAGCCATATGTGCTTTGGTTTGCACAAACACTATAATCAGTAGCACTCCATAAACCAGCTGCCAAGCCCACAACTAAAAATACAGAGGCAAGGTTTCACATCAGAAATTACAGATAAATATACCGGTATAATCATTTTAACGGTGAAAGAAATTATTTCTTAACCTCAGATATAGTAAATAACCACATCCCGTTTTTACCCTTTGATGATTCGCTGAGGTTTTGAACTCAAATCCTCATCCCGAAGCACAGGGAGTCATTTTATTCTCTGACTCATCAGTTCAAAAACCTAGAGCCAACGCCTGTAGCCAAATAATTAACTAATGGTAAGGCTGCCATAAGAGATAAAGTAGTTTTATGATCAAAGTGGTGTGGGAGAAGCCCAGGATGCAAGATGGGAGACAGCCCATGACTTCTGCATAAGATCATAGATCAATTATCGTTGCAGAATCAGTGTTTCTGACGCTTAAACCCTCCTTTGGAGGAATATTTTCAGTTTAACTTAAAGCAAGGAGGAAAGAACATGCAATTCAGACAGGAGATTTTCAATGATCCATTGGTAAGAATGTGAGTGACTGAAGGCAGAGAAGACAAAATGAAAACTGATTATCCAGACCAGGATTTATGTCTCCTTCTTCATCCTCCTGTGGATCCAAGAATCCCAGAACCCTAAACCATCTAGCAATTTCTTGTCCATCCATCCACTTCTTATCCTTTTCGGGGGAGATCAACCCAGAGATAACTTCTTCTTCTTCCCTCCATTGTGTTCTTCTCTGTGGTCTTTCTCTGAATGGCTGTCCCCAGTACACCTGCCTGTAAAATCTCTACCAAGCACCGATACAAACTCCCCCTCTCAATGCAAAGGAGAAGCAGATTTATATTGAAGTCTACATATGGGCTTCCGTATTGTGTTTCACTGCCCTCTCTGGTTTCAAGTCTGTCTCATTGATGTGGTTGGATATAGTCAGAAGTGTGCTCTGTTGCACCTGTAACCACTCCCAATACTGACTATGTTTAAATTCACAAAATATTCTGTTTTTTGCCCTTATTCCAAAAAAAGACAATATTCCTACTAAGCTGTTTACATGGCTAATGGAAATGAATATTGCACTAATAGTCCCATTCACATGCAGCCGTGCATACTCCGTTTATCATGTCAAAATATAGAAAAGTGGAACAGCTGGATCTGCTTGTGTCATTTTGCGTCTTTGCCAAAAATAGGATTTTTTCAAAGTTTTCCACCGATGTAGGACTTGTTCAACCGTGCGAACACAGCCTCCCTCTTTCATTTGCTCAACCACCCTCTTGAAAAGGTTGGCATTGCGATATTTGCGCACATCCAAAAACTTGTTGATATCCAAGTCTTTCAAAATGTTTAAAAGTAGGTTTCTCCTTCCAACCAGAGATGTGGGCTTTTCTTTTGGGCATGCATCTCTACCCCAGCCTTGTAAACTGTTGGCTAGTTGGTGTGTTTACAATGCACAGAGCTGTCTGTAAATAGGCAAGAGGCCATGTGTCGCAAACTGTGGTAAAAACCCCAGTTGAGATGCATATTCTGAATGCGCTGTAAACATGTCCTAAGAATGCTCCTAAAACCTGAATAATATCGGCATATCCCACATGTCTTAATCGTAAAATGCTACATTCGGAATAAGGCCTAATTTGGAATATCCAAATGGAATATGCTGTTTACATGACCCGTATCAAATTCGGAATATGGTCATATTCACAATAATAGTGGAATATTAGGGTGCATGTAAACATAGTCAGTGACGCCACAGTGTCCTGGAGTACATCTGTGCATCATTGCACCAAGGTGAGAAGTTAAAGGAAGTCAGACGTGATTTTCAAGGGGAGTTAGTTTCAAGTTACTCTTGAATTGAGGGTTTTTAAATGAAAGCAAGCATTTTACAATAAGACAGCCAGTGTTAATAAAATCTGACTGTGGGCTTTTTAGGTATGGGTGTTACATATGGAAAATGTTAAACAGACAGGTAGGACCAGGGATTTTGTCCTTTTAAACCACAATGTATTTGAAAAAAAAGTTTGAAAATAGGAGTTGTGAGTACCATGAAAACTTTATTATTTGACCCTCATTGTCCAAGTCAAATTTTGATTAGCATGGAGGGAAGAAACCACTCTAAAGTCATTTTTAAAAGTGCCTGCCCTACATCACATTCATCCAGATCTTCAGCTATTGCTCTTCAATCCTTCACCACCACCACCAATGTCCAGACTCCATCGGGGTGCGGCTCATGGCGTCACTATCCCTGTAAATGATGACATCACGATGGAATCTAATCGCCAAAGACTCCTTACATATCTCTTCAACCTTTCCTCTCGTGCACAATGTCAAACAAATTCATCTAACTGCTCTTTAACTCTTGCTTTTAATTTAGTCTCTCCTGATTGAAATGATAATTTCCCCTAGCTCTGCTAAATCAAGAGATTGGTTAATAATTCAAACATGAAGCTCTTATAGAAAAGGCTCTGAGAGATTTATCACTGTCAAGAAGAGCTGCAAAATCACATCTGCTGACTAATGTACAAGAAAACCATATGAACTCTCCTCCTTTGCCTGCTTATGCTTTCGTACATCACACTGTCTTATAGCTGTAATAAGGACCTTGCAAGTAATGAGGGCAGGATTCAAGTAACACTCCACAGTGGCATCTTCTGACAGGTAACCATCCCTTGAGATTAGAAGGCCTTTGGGTACAGGCAGGGTTCCAGATTGAGCCTCCTTTGAAGACCACCAGGCAGCTGGAAGACAGACCGGTGACGGAGGAGCAGCAAATGTAGTGCAGGCATGGGACTTCAACATTGGGAGACCATCTAAATTTGAGACTAAAAACAAATGCCTATCCAGGGCACTGATGTTATCACGACCCATAAGCCTTAAAGAAGGCTCTAACTCATCATGCTTACACTGTAGGGGAAAACTTGAGGAAGAGATATACAGAAAGTAAAAGCCAGTATAAACAGAAGACCTGTCTTTGATGTACAGAACAAAACCATTTCATTCATGAGAATGGAGAAGTGAGGGGGTCACAGTGAGGGTACATCACTAAACTTTGCTTCCGATGTCGTGCTCGCTGAGCCTGGGCCAAAGATGTTGTTTTAATGGTGTGCATAGAGAGGGAGCAGGCAGAGACAGCAGAGGGAAAGAATAACAGGGTGTAATATCCACCAAAGTGTTTTTCTAATGACTACAGGGAGCCTGCAGGAGCGGAAGACTCTCTCCAGACCATCTCAGGTCTGGTATTAACATCATATCCAGTTCATTAATATGTCAACTCTGCAATCACTCTATGTGTCTTCATGTCTATGTATCATTAACTTAACACCTCCACGGTGGATTCTAATGCATAAGTACAAGCCTGGACACTGACACAAAGCCACTTGCATTTTTATATTCCGTGTTAATCATTCATTTGATGTTGTACTGTTTGTTTCATTGGATGAGTATCTTTAAACAATCTAAGATAGAATATTAAGAGTAAATGCAGAATAACTTTGATATGATAATGATGATCAGATCAGCTCAGATCAAACACTGTCGGGAAATAAGGAATAGAAAAATTATATGTTTTTCAGTTGTTGGTTTTGCTACTTTTACTTATCTGAATATTTCTTCCACACAGGAGGGTTACAGCAGTAATCTAGAGAAACAGCTGCTGAGATATGACATTGAGAGGGTATGGGATGTTATGAAGTGTCCTCCTGTAAACAGCATTTCTTCAACAAGCACTACATTTAGGCAGCATATTTCTAGAAGTGCAATATAAGTGCTTATTATGTAAAATGTATGAAACATTCTCGCCTTTATATCATCAGTTGGGTCAGACTAGGTGATATTTAGTGGTTCACACTCACCCATTTGGAAAAAAAACACATTTTCTGCACTGTTTTCCATAAGCATTTTGCAAGAAGCACTGTTTTCAATCAGGTTGCTGAATAGTGACAACCCACAGGCCGGTGGCATATCCTGAGGCATTGAACCCAATCTGGGTGCAGCATAAACAGTCTAAATTTAATTGGACTTCAGAAAGTATCTGTCTTCTCCTTGTGGTGAGTGACTCTGAGGAACAGAAACATCTGTACCTTACGTGAGATGATCTTCACATCTGGCCTGAGTTCTGATTGTTTCAGGGGTGTGGGCATGCACCAGCAGCTGCAACCAACCACTCCCAGATGTTTCTGATAGGCCAAGTGTCTAGCTGTTTGTTAGGCGTGGGGCGATCTTTGATCCTTCGTCAGTGTTGGCTGTAGTGTTATCGTGAGGAGGGCTTGAGAGGCTCTGAGAGGCGCACAACGGAAGCACAGCAACCTCACAGAAGGGCCTGTGGTGCGCTGTGGTGAAAACAGGCATGGTAAAGTGGCTTCAGCTGTGGAAAAGAACCGTTTGGAAGCCACCCAGTGTCTCTATCCAGACCCAGTTGCGCTACTGGCATCGTAATAGAGGAAGTAAACACATAAGTATAGTATATAACCTTATGATTTACAGTTGCACTGGAAGGAAAGAGAGAAGTTTGTAATCCGTAAGTGTGTTTTTATGTGAAAGGAATATAAATATTGTAATAAAAACTTAACATAATAATGACTAATAAAAACATCTCTGTTAATGTATTTGGAAAAAATACGCTTTGCTCTTTTTCTACACTGAAATGCTGTTTCCATCATACAATATATTAATGCTGAGTGGTGTAGCACATTGTGGCATGGAAGAGACCAGTGCCATAAATAACCATTTTTCTTTTCCACTGCAAAAAGGGAAAAAAAGGAAGATGTTGGCCATTCTGCTGACATGATCGCTCTGCCTGAGCTACACGTGGCTAAAACCTCTTTGAACTGATGAACATCCTGCTCCTACATCCCAGGGCTGAGGCCTGACCATCCCTTTCAGAGCTGTGACAGGCTTTGTACACCCACCATTTTGTTTCACAGAGATGGTATTTTAGGAAGTGGTGCACACCAGGCCAGAATTTCAAAAATAAACATGGCATTTATGGGCCGGAAAAGGCTTCACATAGCTGTGCCACTCCTGCTTCCCCTCTGCAAGAGCACTTCAACAACAGGTCCTAATGATGCAGTACAGTTGATTTCCCCCTTGTATTAAATACATATGCCTCGAGGTTCACACAAATACACACCAGTATAGAGCATGTAACAAGGAATTTGCAGTACCAGTCAAAAGTTTGGAGACACCTTCCCATTCCCTTGAATGAGAAAGTGTGTCCAAACTTTTGACTGGTATTTTTAAACTCTATTCATATTTCAACTTATCCAAGAGCAGTGACACCCTGGATGGAGCCCATTCTCATTGGGGTGGACATGCCACTATAGTGTTCTATGAGAAAGGTGTGCAATATTGGAGAGAGCAGTGAACGGCTTATGGTCACCATGGTGCCTTGTTCTCCCTTCATCGGGCTTGAATTCAATTGTTCCTCTCCTTAGGCCTACAGCAGTGGTTATGTGTATTACAGTGGCTCATCAACCAAAAAAATCCATCCACAAAGTGTTTGGAGCTCATCAAAGAATTATATGTCAATAAGATTTGATCAAATAAGTAGACCTACTGTAGACCTCTTGAAAGGTAAGGACAAAGTCTCAAAAAGGAATGAAATTTAAAAAATAGAGTCTAGAGATTTGGCTTCATGTTGACACCATATTCCTTAAGAGCCATATCCACAACTTATGGGATACAATTTCAGGCAAAACCTGAGGTAGATGTGGAGGAGAAGAAAATTTAGGTGGGATTGTCTGTTGTGACTTTGAGACGGGGAACTCATGAAGAGCATCACTGATGTAAATGTTTTTCTGTATGATTCAACTGCGGAGCAAGATCTGGAAAATGAAGTTTCACTTCAAAGAGAGTCAAGTCAAGTGAAGTTTATTTGTACAGCTCAATATCACATCTCACTGGGATCTACAGGCCCACAAGAGCAACAGTTCCTGACCAAGCCCAAACTTGCTGAGATGACAAGAAAAGAAGTGCGAGATCCTGTTAAATAATGCAGTCCACATCTGAATGTGAGTACTTACTCGCTAAATAATCTAATTCCAGTTTGTTGTGATGAAATGATCCACAAAGAATATTGAACTCATAGGATCAAATGTAATTTGTCAAAAAGAAAAACTGAAATTTGTTCCAAAAGTGCATACTTATTGTGCTTATATGGTCATGAATTTTAAAATGAGAAACAAAGAAGTAGAAACACTGTCAGGCTTGTTTTGACCCCAAAACTATTGTTCAGACCTCAGGTAAAGCGTACAGGTGCCAGCAGGCTCCTCATTGCCACCCGAAGTATGTGAATGGAGTACAACAAAAGTCTTAGCACCCTGGACGGCTGCAGAAGTTAGAGAATTTGCCAAAATGAAAGAATCCGGTGTACAACGTAAAAATTACCCCTTCTTATACATCAGGCAATGATGGTTAATTAAGATTACGTCCATTCAGCCTACATTTAGCTCAATGTCATTTTTATTCTTTATACACATAGTTCAGCATTATGAGATTCTGCAATAGTCAAGACATGAGCCAGGCATGATTATTTTACTAAAATCCATCTTTCACAGCATTAACACAGTTGCAGAGGCAGTGTTGGCAGTATCTTCAAGACCACTTGAGAGTAAATTCAAAATGTCACGAAAAACATGCAAATTCAAGGCTGATTTTTATCAGGTTTGACTGTCAAGCCAAAGTCTGCCAGTTGGTCTTTGAAAGGTAGCCTTGCTAACAGCAACATGACTTGAGCTCTCCATGAATTATTTCATGAGTTGTCAGAGGTTTCATTGCCAGAGTGATATTCTTTTGGTTTGTCTTTTGAGGTTTTGCTCATTTTTCATTTCCATTCCTTTAATATTATTTAGCATTTTGACATCCCTGCACTATGATTAAAGGCACATTAAATTAGTTTTGCCATGCCTCACAGGCATTCATTCACCAAATATTATTTTCAGTCACTTACACTGAAAAATATGACAGTCAGTGTTTGGCAAAGTTGCATCAGAACGCTGAGGATATAAAGTTTTGGCCTTCATTTTAAGAAAAGTTCTGGTCACAATTTAATTTTGTGCACCTTCAGGAATACGATGAAACTTAAGATGAGACAGGAGAGGGTCTCATCATTTCTGTTTCCTATAAACTAAAATTAAAAGCTTCACAACATTAGGGAGTTTGGGAATTAATAAATGGGTTCCAATCCCTTTCTATGTCCCAAGAATGAGTGGGTTCAACAGAATTAGCAGGAGCTGTGCAATTACATTATGGGGGAAAAATTATAAACTTAAAGTATATTTTTACATTTTACTATGCTACATACCTTCAATATCAAAGCTAGATTGGAGTGTATTGTATCAGGGGCAGCACCACATTTGCCTTAAGTTTTAAACTAAAAAATAAAAAGCTTTTCGTTTTTTCATAAGCTTATAAATTATTAAGTGTGTTGTTGTATGTCTGATGTTTGTGTCTGTAGGATGGTCTGTGTAGTTTGTTCGACTCTCTTGTTGCTGTAGGCACTTTCATGGAAAGCACATTGAGTTGTATACCTGTAATGAAATGTGCTGTATGAATAAAATTGCCTTGATGCCTCCATCAATTCACCAGAATCACAAGTAACATCCCAGACAATAGCAGAATGCTAGATGCCCAAACCTCACAGCAGATGTTGAATATTATATTTTAACATAGTGAATTAACAGACTTCCCAAAATGATTAAACTTTCTTACACCATTTAACATGCTGCCCCTTCCTACAGAAGTGATTCCCCGTCGGCCCGTCTGACTGGACTCCATTTGATTAATTGAGCATCTTGACAGCTGCTGTGTTCTAATCTACCTGCAAATCAATTTTCAGAGCCAAGTTTGCATAATACTTCAAAATTCTCAAACCAAGCAAAAGTGACCCCTGGTGGTCATGCAGCTAAACGACAACTAAAACAGTCGATTTACTCCTGATAACATACATTTCTCATGAACTGCAGGGATTTTATGCTGCCATTTCTTTTTTTTGTGTGTGTGTGTGTGTAGAAAAGGTTGTCATCTTATGCCAGCTCATTCCAATAAATAAACTGCCGTCTTTTTCAGTGATTACTGAAAGCAGATGGATGTCATTTGGAAATGAGGTCTTTGTGTGTAAGCCTAATTTGACATCATGCAGCCTATTTTATAAAGATGCCAGATTTTCAAAGTGAGCTTTGAGCGCAATCACCAAATGAGCTGCTTGATTTTTCCTTTGCAAGATGAGCTGATAAATAATCACTAGAGTGCTGAAAACAGATTGCAACAATATAATGTAAATGTTGTTCTGACTCGACAAAAAATAGATTTTATATTTCAGAAAGGCTTTACTGAACAGCACTGGGCAGGGCCTGCAACTCTTTGTTGAAAGAATAACTGGGAAACTGCTGCACTTTGGTTGTAAACCACATATTCTTCAAATAGGCTACGAAGCAAAGCCACAAGTATGTCTACATGGTGTTAGCAGAATGTGTGCTCTCCCAAAATGATTATGCTGTATTATGTGAAACTAAAACAAGGCATGTTGAAAACGGAAATGTAAAAGGAAACTAAAAGTACACTTAAACTAGAAGCTTCATTTTTTTAAAATAGTGACATCTGGATTCAGTATCTCTGATATAACTTAACTTGAATTGAGTGTGTATGGAGACTCTTCATCATTTTAAGCACCTACATGTACATGAAGTATTTACACTTCACTATGTAAGCCTTCTGAAGTAATAACAGCAACTGAACAAAATACAGAGTTACTTTAGAGTTATTCGTTGTATTAGTGCAGGTGTCACTTTAAAGTCGGTCATAATGCTGCATATTGCTCATCCTCATCTTTTATCCTGCAAATATACAAATCCAGCCTGGTATTTCATGAGCAGCTGAGATTGAAATATAGCCGTGCACGGAAACATTAATGACCAAACCAGTTATAACAGCCTATTAAACTTTTTAAAAAATGTAATATTGTTTATAGTACAATACAAGTGACCAATATGAAAAACAACATATGACAGAGCACAAGACAATAGAGAGAACTAGACTCAAACAAATAAAAAAGAGAAAACAGAAAAACAGAAAAGGACATAATGTTTGGCTTAGATTGTCTTATTGCAGCACACATGTGTTTAGGTAGGTGTGCGTGTGTGTTTGTGTGGGTGGGTTTCCTGTGTGAAAGACATAGAGGGGAAATAGAGCATAAAGTGGATAAAGTATTAACCAAAGGAAGAAAGAAAAAGAAAAAAATAAATAAATAATAACATAGCCACAATGCTCTTGGAGGACATCTCTGGTTGGGCTCCAAGGATTGAGAGGCGCCGGGGTGGATCCAGGCCGGGCGGGTCAGGTCAGGACAGCTGAGACAAGGGAGAATATTATATATATTTATTTTTGTTTTCCCTTCCTTTTAATTCTTGTTTATTTGCTTGTTTTCTTCCTTTTTTCGTCTTACATTTTAGGTCTTTTTTTCAGCCCCTTCTCCTCTTCCTTGCTTTCTTTGCAAGGCAACTTTTTTTCATAGCACCGTTCAACAACAGTGCTTTCAAATGCACTATTTTATTGTATAACTTCTGAAAAGGGGCAACAAGCATTTTTACTATGAATGATAAATTAAATTAAAGATAATTAGGCCTAAATATAAACTTAGTGCACCCACTTATTATTATTAATTATTTACCTACATTTCTGCCTCATACCAGCATCTTTATGATGTCTGTAGTCTATAGGTCTACTGCTTTTCTCTCATTTTTCAAGAGTTTTCCAGTTGGCCTTTAAGCCCAAATATGCATTATAAAACAAAGCAGGTCAATATTGAAGATGTATTACTCATTTTGTCTGTCATGTAGCAGTGGTGCAGCTTCAGCAACTGAGGATGGATATAAAAGCTGCAGCATGAACATGAAGTTTCCGTAGAAGTCACCAGAAGATGCGGAACAAAAATACAGCAGTCGACGTTTCCAGCCGGAAAACAATTTTGTTGGACAGCTTTCTGTTTACACCGCAACGTGGGTCACCACGGCGGGCTCACTCTATGACAGGGGAGTAAAAAAAATAAATAACTAAAATTGTCATTTATATCTGTTTTTCATTCAGATAAAAATGGCTAAAAAGCGGCGCAGTGAGGACTCGGAGGAGTCAAACACGCCGGTCAAAAAAGAAAAAGCTTCGGAGTTCAATGGGACTGTTTTTAAAGCCATGCTAAAGGAGCCCACTACAGCCATGAGGGGTGAGTGTATAAGCACAGTTTAGTGGTGTCACACATATCTCACAGTAATGATACGAAGTCATATTAATAATCTATCAAGTCATTTATTTGTGCTTCACCCCTCCTGCCTTGGTTCATTATTATCTTTTATCACCTGCAGGACTGCGCACATTCATAATAAACGCCAAGAAGCTGCCATCCTCTGAGCTGTATGATGTGGTCGAAGGTTACATTAAAATCTCTATGGAGTGTGCAGAAATATTCAAATTGCTGGAAGGAGAAAAGCAAATGGAGAGTGAGGTAAGTTGAATTTTCTTGGAAGAACTTGAAAATGTGATAGTGAAGTGTCTTCTCCTCCTCTGATTGTCTTTTGTAGATATGATGACTTAGTCTGATCACTCCCTACAAGTAAAGATCTCATCTAATCTCACCTTTTGTTCAGATGATGCTGATTTTTGAGAGTCTGGAGATGATCCTTCTAAGGACAGCCAGTGACCTGTCCCACTTCAACATGGTCGGCAACGCCATTGTGAAAAAGACTGTTTCTAGCTACATGAAACTTCTGCAGGGGTCTTTCCATTCAGAAAATCACAGGTTGGTGTAATGTGAGCTCAGCATATGGACCTCAAATTTCATTCATTAGCACAATTTAAAATTTGCCTGATGCCTGTGTGCCGCTTACTGTGTTCTCGCTTCTGCACAGGTTTGTCCGTCAGTGCCTCAGTCTCCTGTCCGCCTTAGTGTCTCAGGGTCCAGAGGCTGCCAGAGAGGTCTTCAGTCACATCTACATTAATAAAGCTCTGTCTGGACTCGCAAAAAGAAAGGATAAAAAGGTGAGATGTAGCACATTTTTAATTTTTTGACTGTATTGGAGTTTTTAAGTACTGTAAACACATTATGATGTTTCTTCTCAACACCTTTTCCAGGGAAAACCTGATGTCCGCATGGCTTTCATCCAGTTTGTGCTGTCCTTTCTGGTGTCTGGAGACAATTCAACAGTTGGACAGATATTAGAAGTCAAAGGTAATAATTAGATATGGATTTACACAAGTTACAGTATTTTGGGTGTGTTGATGACGTATTAATCTTTTGTGACAGAGCTTCTGCCAGAGATCCTGAGTACGGGGCTGAAGGAGGACAGGATGTCCATCGTTAATCTGATTTTGTCCACACTGAAGACCAGAGTAAGTGTGTGCTCACCTGTTCACACTAACCATGTGTTTTATGATTTTCTAATTATATTTATTGATTTTTGTCTTGCTGCAGGTTGTATTAAACAAGGCCATTAGTAAAACACAGAAAGTGCGTTTTTTCACACCTGCTGTGTTAGCCAACATAGCATCTTTGTATAAATGGAATGGGATTGTGGATGCAACCACCAATGATAACGGAGTAAGTTATTCTTTTTATGTCTTATGACTGTTGAAACAAAGGCTCTGTCACCCATCTTTGCTCTCGTGCCAGTGGGTCTAAATTCTATTTGTTTTTTGTAAGATGGTGGAGGACTCGGAGCATGCTGGGATACCAGTTGTGCGGGAGCTTGCTCACAGTTTCCTTCTCGACCTGTGTTGCTCTCGTAAGCACGGTATCAGCTTTCATGATGTCAGCTTTGGCACTGCCGGCAGGTCAGTAATCTATAGGATATGGAGTTTGCGTTGCACTTCTCTGGAAACCCCTCATACTGATCGTAGGATGTTACTCTTTTGACAGAGCTGGCAACATTGTCTTGCTTCAGTTCCTAGTGGGGCTGAAACAAGCAACAGAGGATGAACTGGTGGCGGAGCTGGTGGTGAACGTGCTGAAAGCTAGTCCTGACGTTCTGTCCAGATACTTCAAGGAGACCCAGTATTCATACACCCCCCGCCTCAAAAGTGCTTGGCAGGACAATGTCAAGTTGCTTAAAAAGGTAATGATTGCTGGTATATTTATCTTGAGACATCATTGTCAGCTACTATCTTGTTTGTCTATTGTTAAAAGAAAATAATGGTCGTCTTCACATTTTTATATCAGATCTATGAGGCCCAGCCAGAGATTTCCACAGTGTTTCAAACTTGTGAGGTCATCCCTCTCCCCCGCCTGCTCTCCATGATTATGGTGATATCTCTTCCTCCAGTCTGTAACAAGGCTTTCTTCACACAAGGCCTCAGTGTAAGTGACTGATAAAAAAAAATAAAAATTTGCGCAGTAGCCGCAGTACCACTAAACACTGAGCATGTACAGTACTTTGCCATATCTTTTCAGAGTGTCTTCTCTTGTGTCTGACAGCTTTCCAACACAGCAGTGCAGCTCACAACTTTGTCCATGATGAATTTCATCTTGAAAAAGGCCAATAAGAATATGGAGTACCTTTTGGATACGTCTGAGTGGCACAACTCAGATGTATACACTCTTGACATGATGGGGGACTTGGTGCAGCAGTACAGAGAGACACTAAGCAAGGTAAGTTCAGGAATGTGCAGTCTTAGCACCCACAAATTCAATTTTCACTTCGGATTTCCACAACTCAAGTCCCCTCTTTTATGTACCTCCGCACCAGATTTTGCCCGATATGACGAGCATCGTTGCAAAGTGGCAGTCACTAACCAAGAAGGAAAAGACAGAGGGTGAAGGAAAAACCACCAAAAAAGAAGGGAGTGCTGAACAGACAGATACTAAAAATGAAGACCCTGGTAATAATGGTTACCATACATGTATATTGTTTATTCTTATCTGTGCTGTAAAACAAAGGAGATGACCAGTAAATATTAATTGACTGACTCATGTATTTTATCTTGAGCAGTTGCTGAGACAGCTGAGGTCATCCTGCTGAAGGCTCTGATTCTCCAGGTCATATGTCTTTACCAGAAAGTAGTTCCACATCTGGTTAGCCAGTGCAAATTCGACTTCAGCAAGCTCTTAAAAGGTAACGTTCTTTTTTTAATCATTGAGTTGATTTATAAGTTGTACATTCTGAGTTTGGTGCTTCAAAGTTAATTTTCTTTACCTCTCCAGGGATTGTGTCAGAGAAAGGAATGAGGGAAGAAGTTCCCCCAGTTTTGCAGTACCAGATTCTACAGTTGGCCTTAGATCTCCCTGCAAGCAAGTTCTCCTGGTTCCGCATACAGGTGAAGTAGTTTTTATGTTTTTACTGTTATTTTCAGCAATTCATGCTTTGAGGGTCTTTTGTTGTGCTTAGCATCGTTTTCATAGTTTTATGTTGTTGTGCTTTTCTTTCTCAGGATGCTGCAGATACTGAGTCCTCATCAGGAGAGAAGTCAGTACTTTACCTGCTTCTCAAGATGTTTGTCAGCAGCAGCAGCAGCCACCTGAAGACCTCCACACGGATGCTGGTTCTAAAAGTAACGGACATTTCATTTTCTTTTACTCTCTCTGTGTGCATTTCTTTTCAGCCCGCACTATGTGTGTCAACAAGCCAATATAGCTTGGTGGAATTTATGTTCATCATAACATCTTTTGTTACTATAGTACTTCAATCACATCAGGAGGAAGTTCATTCGCTGCACTTAAGAAATGTAATTTGTTAATATTATTTGAGAGAGCCTGAAGCATAATGATGCTACAGTAAAATGGCGTACTGTGTTTATGATTTAATGCAGAAAAAGTAGCACAGACAAAGAGTTGTTTTTTTTTTCCATATAAAATTTCTCCTGAAAGTAATGTGGGAATACTCAAAGAAATTACCAACTGTTTTGTGTTTTCTTCAGGTGCTTAAAGACAGTGGGGTGTTTGAGTACACCTGGACTGAACTTGAGCTCTGGCTCGACCAGCTGGCCCGAGTAGAGCCAAACCAACAAGAGACTGTCATCCAGTTCTTGGAGAGGGTGAGCCCATCTATGTAACATAGCTGATTAAATCTTTCTGTCCATTACTGTTATTTAGACAAAACAAGACATTTTGAATCTTGCCCTAGTAGTTATAATTGATGACAAGTTCTCTGGTCTCTCACTCTAGGTGTTGGTGAAATTGGTGTGCAATTCCTACACATACACAGATAAGGTTGCCAGCCTGGTCCAGGAGGCAGCTTATCTGCAAGCTAACCTGAGTAGCCAGGAGGGAGATGCTGCCAGTATTCCTATCTCACACATAGATGGTGAGCATTTAAAGATGAAATCAAAGTTGATTTTCTTACAGTCGGCGTGTTAAACTTCTTTTCCAATGTCTTCTAGATGTCCTAGACATGCTGGATGTCATTATGGAGGGTAATGAAGGTGAGATGGAGGAGTTCGGGCCATCTTTGAGTGAAGACCTCATCATTCAGACTTTCCCCTTCAGCGTGGTGGTACCTGCTGCTCTGGAGGCACGAAACAAACTTCCAGCAGACAAGGGTAAAACACATCTACCTCACATGGGACAAACAGTGTATACAGCATATCAAATCAAAAAGTGGAGAGTGGACTCACTTGTAATGGGTGGAAGTTTATTAACTTAAATACAAAAGTGAACGTTTTTTAAAGCCTGTTCTTTGTTCTTAAAAAGTGGCTTCACTTTCCTGATGGTGTTTTGTTCAGCAGTTTGCCTCCCTAGTAACCTTTGTTGTCCTCCATCCATGGATCTTTTACAAGTAAAAACATCAGAACTGATTGCATGCTATGTTGTAATCTCGATCTGTCTTTCTTCCCTCAGGGGTCGTGTATGAGTACTTGCATGCTGTGATCTCAGATGTGCTGCACTGTCAGAGAGAGCCTCTCCCCCTCTGTCTGGCTCTGCTGCAGTATGATAAAGAGCTTCTGTCCTCCGAACAGTCTGTTTCTCCTCATCCCTCCATCGTACACCTTCATCAGTATTACTCCAAATGGGTCCCACAGCAGGGCCGGGAGGAACTGGTCAGTTCAGCGTTATGAAACGGTTTAACTGAAATAGTGATGCGCTCATTTTTTTGTTTATTTTATATAAAATATCTCTTTTTAACAGTTCAAGTCATCTGAATGCCAGTCAAAGGGATTGCTAGCCCCTGCTTCATTCACCGAACTGATGAAAGCTGCATATAGCAAAGGACTGAGCAGTTCGCTTGACGACACCTTCAGGAAGAATGTGGAGGAAACTCTAGCTTCCATGTCGTTAGCAGAATTTCCACTCGCAGTCAAGCAGATCTTACTCTACATCAAATCAACACTGGAAAACTTTGGCACAGTAAGAGCACAAAACAAACTCACTGCTCAGTAAGAGTCACTAAATCACACATATCCACAACATCATATCCTTTTTCTACACAGTTCTCCAAAGACACAGGAATTGCCCTTTTGAAGACCTTAATGGGAATACTTCAAGATTTGGTGACCAAGCTACTAGGCTTCCAGGTGACCACAAACTCTGAGCCAGCAGCAGAGACCTCCCAAGAAGGATCAGACCTCTTCCTGGAAATCAACCAGTCATCCACAGTAGAGGCCAGCGAAGAGCAGGTTACAAAAAAGTTCAGCTTTTACAATGAATTTTATTTGATGGAGGTTTTTTTTCTTTGTTGAAACTATGACCAAGCATATCAAGTTTAATTCTACTGTTTTTATAACTACTGATGCTAATATGACACCGTCTCTGTTTAGATCCTTATTTCTGCACTTGGCTCCATCTTCAAGCATCCGTGTTTGGAACAGTGGTATCTGGCGCTTGAGCTGGCTGCTTTGCCTCTTCACACACTGAACCCTGTCAGACTAAAGCATCTTTGTGCTCAGCTGAGTGATGACATTCTGGCCCTGCTGAAGACTAGCGCTCCCACTCTCCGTGATCTGGGTCAACTAGAGCTTCTCTCTACCTACATGGAAGCCGTTGAAAAAGCTGTGCTTAAGGAATTGATGGAGAAGACCTCCCAGGCTGCAAAGAAACAGTCCAGACCTTTCCAGGCCCTCCTGTCTCTGCACAGTTACATGGAGTCCTCTAATTTGAGGGAGGTGGTCTCCAAGTTGCTGCTTCTCCCCCAGGAGAGCCTCATTTCTCCTGGAAGCGAAGGCACACAAGCTGAGCTCAGTGTCTACGGTCACACAGCAGTGCAGATTCTCACAGAGTCTAAGGCTAACTCGTCCCAGGACCATGGCATCTTTCTGTCACAGGCACACCTCCATGGCCTGGGCACCCTGCTGCTGTCCTGCTCCAGCCCTGTGCTGGAGGCCTTCCTGCTCCAGACTCTGTCCAGTGAGCCGGGCAGCGCCAAGCTCATTCACACTGACATGCTGCTGCATTGTCTCCAGCGGCCTCTCCAAGACACTCAGGCCATCAGCTCTCTGCTGCTGCAGAACTGTTCCACACACCGACTCTGCTTTGAGGTGTGGTGTCTAGAACCAGCGAACATGGAGAAGCTCTCAGACCAAGTGGAAACTTTTCTTCCACTGATCAACACATACCTACACGTGGCAAGTAGAGAGGATCCTGCCAGGCCCAAAGATGGTTTGTACTAAGAACAAGTTCTCTATTGTCTAGAAGCATGTGGCAGCAGTGGCATAAATCGTGTTGTTGATGTTCTTTTCTCTCATTGCCACTTGTATATTAAAAGTTTAATTGTTGTGTTTTTGTAGTGCAAAACGATGTTTTAAAGGCCTTGAAGCAAGGGCTGCTGGCCAAATTGATCCAGTTTGTTCTTGGAAACCTGGCAGAAGACTCTGAAGCTCAGTCTGTTGAAATACTAGCCAATCTGATCAAACTCTCTGCAAACATCAAGGACATCAGGGACTTGATCAATAACCTTCCCGACGCTCTTCAAAAAGTGGACAGTTTTGAAAGGTCGTATTTAACTCAAATACTAAAAGTAAATTATCGGTGTGAGGAATTTTTGGCTAAATAAATTGTTTTCTCTTCCAGATGGCAACTAGTAGATGTCATCACTGAGAAGATGGCTGATTGCCCAGAAGAGCAAGAAACCTGGAGGAGGTCTGTCACCACTGCTGCCCTCAAGTGTCTTACCGCTTCTTACAGTCACACCAAAGATCAGGCTACTTCCCCAGCAGCACAGGAGCAGAGCATCTTGGAAAGACTGCAGAGACTCCTGGTAAATCCATTTTCTTCACACATACAGCACATTTTTGGTTTTGCCTCATTCATTTCATAATTTATTTTTATTGCACAGACATCGTCTGATGACATCACCGCATCTGAATGGAACAGTTTTGTGAAAAATGGACTGAAGTAAGATATTTGAGTTCTTTCTGCTAAATGTTTGATCAAGAGTGTCACATTAGATTTCTTTTTTTAAATAAATGACCTTAAATGATCATCTTCTGCTGTAGATATAGGTACAGAGATCACCACTTCCTGGACACCTTGAGAAACCTGTTGGAACTGATACATGGTGACAGCGACGTCCAGAAGGATCTGATTCCTTTATCCACCCTTCATATGATGGCAAGCAGCCATTCATTGTTCCTCCCCACCATGTTGGACTCTGATGAAGAACCTAGCAGGTGTAAAGCTAAAGGTACATATGGAATAGAACTGAATTGACAGAAAGAATAAATTACAAACCTAAAGCCTCGTTCCTCAACTGTTTATATTAATATTGAACACAAACACGCTTATTTTGTTGTAATTTCAGAAGCATTAGTGTCCCTCCTTCTCTGCCTGGTTAAGAAATGCCCAACAGTCTGCAACATCAATCACTTTGTAGTACTTTTGGGAGCATATGGAGCTACACTGAGTACTTCAGGTAAAACAGGAAATCTGTATTTTTATGTTTTTTGTGTGTTTGTTGTCCTTTTTTCTCTTACATCTCGTTTTGTTTTACAGATCAGAAACTATTACTGCTTCTTCAGGAGTATGAAAGAAACAACGTCAGTCTTCTGAAATTTCAGTAAGTTACATTCATTTTGTATGTTACGCATCCAACAAGCGCCCTTGTTTGTTGCAAACACTCAATGTGGGTTTTCAACTGCAGATCCATCTTGTGGGGCCCAGCAGCTGTGGAGCACCACAAGACCAGGAAAAGCCTGGGAGCTTCTCTGTGGAAGCAGACGAGCTCAGACGACCTGTTAGCCCTGCTCAATACTGACAGGATGCTCCAAACCATTGCACACTTTCCCCAACAACGCAAAATCATCCTGCAGGTTGGCATTTTAATGCATTGTATTTTTTATAAGAAGTAGCCTTAAAGGGTCAGTTCACCCAAATCTCGACAAACATATATAATACCTCTAGTGGTTTCAAGCCATGCAGATAATTCCAGTTTCATGCATAGAGTTTGAGATATCTGAACTGTTTGACCTGTTGTAATTCAAATTTCATTCTCTCATAGGATGAGAAAGAGCTGCTATACAATAAAAATGAAGTGAAGGACCATGGGAATTTGTATGATCCCTGTTTCCTTTTACCTCTGTTCAGTACCATCCTGGGACCAGGTGAGCACATTTCATTGCTTTTGTCATTCCTCCAAATCCGTTTAGGTCTTCAATGCTCATATCTGTTGCTTTTTTTTGTCCTTTCTCTGACAGAGTGTGTGATTGACTGCCTTAAGTTTGTATCCATCCATGCCTTTGGAGTCACTGTAATGGCTCTAAGTAGCTACGACCCAAAGGTGAGAGCGGCAGCGTATCACGTGCTGAGCTGCTTCTACCAACATCTGGAGGGCGCTCGGTTCAGAGAGAAGAAACAGGTAAAGTGTCTGGGAGGTGGTCTGTGAGTATTTAACTATTATCTGTGTGTGAATCCCCTCCAAAAACACTGAGCTTGTTTGATGTGCTTGTTTTTTTTTTTACAAACAGCTGCAGTACTTGATGGACACTATGAAGAATGGAATTCGACAGCAGAATCAAAGACTTCCGTTTGTCTTGACCACTTATATCACCAAAGTGGCTCAGCAGATGCTCAAACCTGGTGTGTAACCCTGAAAACCTTCCTGAAGTTAGTCCCTGACCAGCGTGATTTGACCACTGGTGTTTGCATAAGGATATTTGTTTAAGGCTTGTTTAAAACTTGCCCAGATTAATAAGGATGTAAATGCTAACATTTTTATCTTTTTGTATGCTTTATTCATTGCATTTCTATATACAGTATATTATGCTCTTGACTGCTGCAGTAGTCAACTTTGCCCTCTGGATCATTGACCTTTTTTCTTGTTTTTCCTTATCCCCCAGAGGACCACATGTATGTGGTGTTAAACAGGTTTCTGCTGTCCCATCAGAGTTTGGACTTCAGAAGAGTTCCTGAGTTCTTCAAGCTCTTCTATGGCTTTGACTTGGAGGTAAAGTGCTGAAAGAAACAGCAAAAAAAAACAAAAACATTGTTTTTGTTTTCCAGTTCTGCAAGTCATCATGATTGGTGATTTAGCCTGGACAAATAAATGACTGTACAAACAAACTCTGCTTGTGTCAATAAGATTCAACCTTCATCTGTTGCTCAGCTCAGCTTTTTTTTTTAAAGACTTAAGTTATCTGTTTCTGTGATGGGGGTCAATCGTGGGAGGGTGACTGACTGTCTCTTCGTTCTGCAGCACAAGATGGAACGTGAGTGGATCCTGAGTGTGCTGGAGGAAGGGCTAAGCGATGGACACTGCTATGAATTATGCGACCAACAAGGCATCTTTCAGAGCCTTTTAGGCTTCAGCAGCAGCCCTCTGTGTGATGAGCACTCCCAGGTACACACTGCGGGAATCGTAGTGATGCAACAGAGACTTTAACAAAACAAAACAAAAAAAATAAAGTTATGTCTAATGTACATCTATTTCACATGCATCTCCACTAGGCACAGATCATCAGGGTGTTGTGCCAGGCCGCCCGTGTGACCAAAGCAGCGTACAACCTCACCAAGAGCTGTGGGCTTCTAACCTGGATAATACAGGTGGTTGAAAAAAGGTGAGCATGAGAGTAAGGTCCATTTTTAATTTTAGCTCTTCATTTTGATATTTGTATTCATATCACTACAATAGTGTGTTCATTCATATTCTCTACAAAAGTCTGTACTTACTGTCCTCCTCAGGAATCTAGACCAGCATCTGCTTAGTACCATCATAAATCTGCTCCATATGTTGTGGTTTACCAACCTCGGGCAGAAGGAGAAGCACGTGGATGGAACCAAAACCTCCTCAACTACAGAGGAGAAATCTCAGAGCTCAGTGAAGTGTCTCCCACTCCCACTCATCAGTGAATTCCTGTGTGTGGCATCAACTATCAGTAGACACCTCAGGTAAAGGGTCCTAACCGTTAGATACATTCAGCACAGTGAAATTTTGTGGCTCCAGAGGGAGTTGCACAAAATCTGATGTAATTTGAGACAATGTCATTTGGGGCTGAAGTCTACAAGTTTAAAAACAAAAAAAAAATCTGTGGTTGTGGAGTTAGAAAGAAGTGAGGGCTCCAGACCTCTGTAGCCCACTCCTCCCCTCTGCTTAAGGCTGCATTAGCTGCTACTAGCATAACACACCTGAATGTCTGAGTACCACCAGTAGCCGGTAATGTAGCCACTCTGCTTCCGCTGCATCGATTGCAGTCATCCGACAATGATATGGGAGTGCAATGCTAAATCAGGGGAGTACTCTTTTAACTTGTGTTCCAAGTCATAGTTCAGGCACCCAGAACTTACAATCAGAAGGTGAAATGCCAACACCACACATAATAAATGCTAACTGTCCTTTGGTCAAGGATGTGAATGTTTGTTTGATCTGCTCCTGTCAGGTTGGGTGTGAAGGCTGCTCAGCTCAACCAGTTTTTGCACACTCTTTACTCTGTACTGAAACATCGTGGGACAGCTCTCGGTGTAAACAAACAGGCCGACCGGCTCACAGTCCATCCCCAGCCTCTGTCCTGTACCGAAGCCCTCACTCTGCTCCGCTGCTGGGCCTCCCTGTCCCATAACACAGCTCTCCTTACCCAGATACAAGCCTTGTCTGAAAAGCACAAAGTGAAGGAACTGCTGGGTAAGTGCTGTTAAGTGTACCTAACAAATACAAAATAATGGAAACGCCTAATGGAAAAGGAGTTAATGACTATTGTTAACACTGCTGTAGTGGTGGGTCATAAAAGGTTGAATGCAGCCTTTTGATGTGCAAGATTTCAGAGCAACATTAGACGGCTAATAAAACCAAAGAGGTCAGATTGGTCTGTGTCCAAACTGCAGGTGTAGCAGTCACAAAAACTCCAAACTTTAATAAAGGGCATCATCAAAAATAGAAATGGCCATCACAAGTTGAAATTGACCAAAGCGAACATGTTTATTTATTTATGTTCCTGATGTTTGCTTAAACAGATTTTGGTTTTGATAATGACCTAACTGCTAACAAAAGATTGTAGATAACAGAAAATGGAAAACAATGTTCCTGATATATCATTTTTTGTTTAATGTGAGTGATTTGTGGCCAAACAACAAGCCTTTGTTGCAATTAATTCCAGTCTGTTTAATTATGTTCTGTTGATGCTATGAGGCATCTCAGCATTTGAAAATAAAAACTCAGAGACTAAAAACATAAATTCCCACAAATTCTGATTAATATTCAGGATTGGGGTTTCAAAACCTACACACAAGTACCACATCAACAGTACCAGCTCCAGTCAATACGTGCTCTGGGACTGCTGTTCTTGTGCTGACCCCGTCTTCTCTTCTCTGTAGGGAAATGAATAGAAAACTCTTCACAAGGCTTATAAAGTATCACATTGTTTCGTGTAATCACATTACACGCTGGACTCTGTCATAGTTTTTCCTTTAAAAACAGTGGAGAATTTAGAGCTTTGTTCTTTTTCACAGAATCTAAATCATCCCTTTCATTTTTAATGGGATAAACATAGTTTTGTTCATCTTCCTCCTCAGGGACAGTGAAGGATAAGGCCCGAGGTAAAGGCTTCTTTTCTCAGGCCCGTGCACGAAAAGAGAACCTGGCAGAGGACACTGAGACGGAGAAACAAGAAGAGAGTCTCCTGACAGAGTGTAAATTTTACCTCAGCAGCATCTTCGTCCACTGGGAGCCTGCGTTTCCCCTTACTGAACCCCAGTCAGCTCAGCCAAGAGACAACGTGGATTCCAGTCAGTTGGCTGGCGATACTGCGCACCTGCTCACCAAATGGTCCCTGAGGTGCTTAGTAGAGGACTCGTACGATGAAGAAAGAACAAAAAAATTCTTGCTCTGGGTCGAAAAGGCTGTGATAAAACACAGAGAAATTGTGAATGTTGTGTTACTCGATCCTGGCCTGAAAGCAGACCTGCTTCGACTCTACCATCAGGCCTTTGAAGCTCAGTGTCACTCCACGATTTCAGCAAGAGCGGAAACCTTCCAGCTGTTCACCAACATTATGATGCACTTACTAGAGAGCCAAGGCCAACTTCCAGACCTACATCAGGCAGTTGTCTTTGCTTGCCTGCCAGAAGTCACCCATGATCAGTCTAAATATGGTAAGACCCTGCCTCCTTATTTCTGTTTGTGATAGAATTCATCGTCAAGCAAAACCACCAAACATTTGAGAGTTCTGCTGTTTTTTTTTGGTCTTACATATTGTGAATTAGGTTTGGACTCTTTGTTGGACAAAACAAGAAATTTGATGAAGGCACCTTGTGCTCTTGGATAGTGTAATGGACATTTTTCACAGTTTTCTAATGTTTTATTAACTAAACGATTAATCAAGACAAAAACTGGCAGATAAGTCTTAATGAAAACATTCATTAGTTGCAGCCCTACAATATTTCATTACCAAACACCATATCACTAACAGTACTGCACTTAAAAACTCACTTTTCAACTCCATACCTCTAGACTGGTGGTAAACATTGCATACATTTATTAAATTGAAGGATGGGTTCAAGTCTGTCTTTAAAAACAACAGTTAGATATATGAATATGAACATTGGAAGAGTTTTTGCATTTGTAATCCCTTCTCCTGGTCATACTGGCCATTAAAAGATCCTAATGAGCTTCCAGTGTAAGTGAAGCTACAGTCCTCATTTGGCGTTAAAATACGTTTCTAAAGTCAACTGAAGTTCAAATGAGGCTTCAGCAGTCTGTATTAATCAAATCAAGTGGGGACGTTCCAAAGTTACAGTACTTAGTGTTAAATTCCCTCTTTGTGTTTAGCAGACAGTGTTTGCTTGCTGAGCCACAGCAGAGGGATAGGAGCACAAAGAGGGAATTTTGTACTAAAAATACTGTAACTTTGGAAGATTTCCACTGGATTTGACCAACTCAGACTGCTGAAGCTTCGTTTTAGCTTTGAGGTAAATTTAGGAATGTATTTTTCCAGATGAAGATTTTTCATCTGTTTATTAAAACAACATTAAACATTTACTCTGCTCAGTTCAACAGTGTACCATGAAAGAAAATAAAGACATTGTTAGGTTTTGCCACTTTTATTGTAGTTCACATCAGTGTTACTGAGGTGGTGCTCCTGTAAAACAGTGCAATCAGTGTATGTGCTTAATCACATTACTGTAAGTTAAATATATATACTGTATATATACCATACTTGGAATATTAAACATTAGTCAAAAAGCCATACAGAGAACAAATCATTGCCTATTGTAGATACAGACTCGTGTAAATCTGCCCTCAGGCAAGAAGGAGAAACATAATTCTGACACGCACTTCTGACAGTCAGATATGGCTACTTGGTAAGGATAGATTGACATTCATCTTGAGTTATCAGAACCCTTTAACACATGCAGTACAATGCATACTAACTAAAACTACGAGTAGATATATTTTTCTCTGTCATTTGGCAAGCTAAATCAGAGGTTACATCACAGGCAGCTTTATAAAGACAAGACATTTTATAACCAAATATCAATCCAATACAGGTCCTTTATCAAGCAGTATTTTCTATGGGAGTGTCCTCCTGGGAGTGACTTATTTGTAATTAGTTGTACATGTGTGAATAAATGAAGCCTCTCATTTTCTCCTTTCCAGAAGCTGGGCTGTTTCTGTTGTCTCTGTACATCCATGAGTTGTGGAGTGGAGCCAAATCAGCAGAACTGTTCCTGTGTCATGTCAGTTTGGTGACCAGAGCCAAGTGTAAGAGACAGAGAGGATCTAAATCATCACCGACTGGAACGGCCATCAGAGCCATCTGTAACGACATCATCACCACGAAGAGTTAAATATGACATCTGAACACTGCTGTGTTCTTTTTAAATAGACTTCGTCACAAGAAAGCTTGTATTCTTTTATTTTGCTGCCATGTTTGTTTCTTGTAAAACTGCTTAAGATATTTTGTAAACATTTGTAAAACCCTCCGTTATAAAAATGTTGATTTACAAATCTACTTTTAAGTGTGTGTAATGTATGTGAATTTTTGTGGGTTTTAGGGCACAAAAGGTGTCGTCTAAATTCAAGAAATTGGGTTAAAATCAGTAAAACTGTGCCTTATCAATGAAGCCCAGTAATGTACGTGCTCTGTCCTTGTCCCCTTAATATGGAGGCCAGGGTCCACATGTACACACACTGTTGGTAAACACAAGATAATGGTTACATAACATTTTGTTTCATTGTAAAGGCAGCCCTGCACTTTGTAGACTTTCAGTGAAATGAAAGCAGAATTATTGGCTCTCATTTTCCCTGATATCTCCACAGCTGCATTTTCATCACTCCAGTTTTGAATTTCAAAACCGGTTCATCACCTCAATTTTTAACATTCGCATTTACATATGTAAAAAGTGCTCTCATTCAGATTCAGCCTTACAGTAGATCAGGCAGTGGATGCTCTGTGTCGTCCTGTGATTTTGGATCTATGACTCCTGCAATAATGATAAAAAGAAGAATTTAAAAACGTTAAAGCTATAGCAGTACTTTGCATATATATTTTTGTATTTGATTAATACATCTAAGGCAGGCTTTTAAAGCTGATGCATCGCACTTACCGTGACAAGTTCCCACTGCGAGACATTAGATTCAAACTGAGAAAGAGGAATCCCACGAAAGCAGCCAGAATAATCCAAAATATAATAACAATTGAGTCTGAAAGGGAAGAGGAAATTTGCTGTTATCATGTAACACAAGAAGAAATATACAAAACGATATAAAGATATAAACTTACATTTATTGTATTTCAGCTCGCTTTCATCCACGATCACAGGATCAAGATAATCATAATAGTACTCCCATTCATAGGGAAGAGCGCTGGTGGAGTTCTCCATTACAGCCGTCATCTCATATTGGAAGAGAAGAAATGCTTTCTCATACCAAAAGTTTGGTAGAAAAAAATGATTTAACCATAATGAAAAACAAAATCACTGTTGTCGATAACATCGGT